>OX387643.1:4278238-5478238 GCA_947568875.1 Fissipunctia ypsillon
ACCTGCCACAAAATTATAGTGATGTCCCACACCCAATCACATCTACTAAATCCAGTGGTAATAGAACAGGAATCTAATAACCTAACACAGAGCGATTTAATCTGAATATAAGTTGAACGAGCGCGTATTATCCGAGCACCTGGTGTAGCGGTTTCATAATGAAACGCGATATGCACTAACATTTGCCGCATGTAGTATTGTAGAGGGGCTAAGTGAAGATTACAGCGGTTTGTAAAGATTTTTGTAGTGAATTTTTTTTAGGCATGCTTTGCGCTCTTTCTAAACAGTGAACGAAACTGAACCATCACGATCGGGTCGGTGACGCAGAATCGGGTACACTCGGCTCCAGTCAATCGGTGACGCAGAATCGGGTATACTCGGTTCCAGTCGATCGGTGACGCAGAATGGGGTTTACTCGTCTCCAGTCGGTCGGTAACGCAGAATCGGGTATACTCGGCTCCAGTCGCTTGGTGACGCAGAATCGGGTATACTTGGCTCCAAGCGATCGGTGACGCAGAATCGAGTATACTCGGCTACAGTCGGTCGATGACGCAGAATCAAGTATACTCGGCTCCAGTCGATCGGTGACGCAGAATCGGGTATACTCGGCTACAGTCGATCGGTGACGCAGAATGGGGTTTACTCGTCTCCAGTCGGTCGGTGACACAGAATCAGGTATACTCGGTTCCAATCGATCGGTGACGCATAATCGGGTATACCCGGCTCCAGTCGGTCGGTTCGTAGAATCAGGTATACTCGGCTCCAGTCGGTCGGTGACGCGGAATCGGGTATACTCGGCTCCAGTCGGTCGGTGACGCAGAATCGGGTATACTCGGCTCCAGTCGGTCGGTGACGCAGAATCGAGTATACTCGGCTTCAGTCGGTCGGTGACGCAGAATCGGGTATACTCGGCTTCAGTCGGTTGGTGACGCAGAATCGTGTAAACTCGGCTCCAGTAGATCGGTGACGCAGAATGGGGTTTACTCGTCTCCAGTCGGTCGGTGACGCAGAATCGGGAATACTCGTCTCCAATCGTAAGCTTTCACTTCTATCGTGTGGTCATAAGCACACATCCTCTTTTTTTAATAAAACCACTGGCTTTAGCCACGGCTTCAATCACATGACTATGTAATCTATTACGTAGGAAGTCGCCAACTCCGTCTTTAGCAAGCGAGGTGATTAATGCTCGTGCTTTCTCTGTATGAGAAGAGGCCTTTGCCCTGCAGTGGGAAAATAATAGGCTGGTTTCATTAATATTATTCTAAAAATATACAGTAGTTAAATTGTCATCCATAGTTACATTTATTAGATTGATACGATAACGATGTAGAGAAGCGAATCTAATCCATGTTATAAATAAGAACAAATTAACATGTAAATAATAAATTATGTACCTAAGAAATTTTTTCTAATTTAGCGCGTTTTGTAATTAAAACGAATCAGCATTTGCCATATTGATAAACAGTAGTGCCTCCATCATGGTTGCGATCATAAAAATGCCCAAATTCAGTAGTGATTTATATTATGTATAATCAAACTCTTTAATTTTTTTCCTTTTTTAACTAAAAAAAGTTTTTACTTTGAGGACATTCAAGTGTGGTAGTCAGCTGTGATATCAAATTTTATTTCAGTGTCGTAAATATTAGAATAGGTAAGTAACAGTTCGTCTCTGTGTTTTTTTTTACAAAGTTTATCACTTAAACCCCACCCGATATTTCAGTACTTACTATTAAAATATTCACTGTTGCGTTTTGAGTTATAAATCACGGATTAAACCTGCATGGAACCACAACAAGTGATCACTTTAACATACCAGACATGTAATGTTACTTGTTAAACTTTAAATTATATGTATTAGAGAAGTGAGAATAAAGACATAATTAGTTTTAAAACTACACGAGCTTGGAGAAAGTTTTAAATGTGTCCTGTTGATTCTCTTTTCTTGTTTAGGGATTAGGTTAAACTGTACGGAAACTGTCTTTGCATTTTTGCTGTTTAGTATTTTTATCTCTTGAAGCGATACGCACTTCACTTGTGTTTTAAACAAGTGTAAATACACGCTGTAAATGTGTGCGGGAAGACGAGTAGCGTCAGCACATAACTCATACACGCACTTCCGACTTCGCCATTGTCTATGACGGTACCGAGAGCTTCTGCGCTTACTCAAACATTCACAGCGTGTTGGTAACCGTATGCAAAGTGCGTGTCGCTTCGTTAGATAAAAATACTGTATTTGTTTTGTGTTGTGGCGTGTATCTATTATCTCGTGCACAACATTAGTGAGGTAGCTGTCACTAATGTCAACTGTCAGTTCACTACGAATGGCGGGAATTGGTGGAAAAGT
Organism: Fissipunctia ypsillon; assembly: GCA_947568875.1. Classification (NCBI taxonomy): domain Eukaryota; kingdom Metazoa; phylum Arthropoda; class Insecta; order Lepidoptera; family Noctuidae; genus Fissipunctia; species Fissipunctia ypsillon. The sequence continues at coordinate 4,280,583 of OX387643.1, forward strand.
GAAACGTGTCTGTACGTGATGCTTGGTGTGGTGATAAACCAGTGTAGTTATATAATTAGCTTAAAAACGGGACCAACAGGATTCTACACGCATTGCAATATTGATACATACAAACACATACATAAACTCACGCCTTCTTCCCATGGGGGTAGGATGAAACTACAGACCACCACCTGCTACGATCGTTGCATACTCCTTTTTGCCTCGTTTACGTTCATACATCTGGGCATACACGCACGCCAGATGCGAGTACTACGCACCTGACCTTTCTGAAGAACATCACCAATAATGTCACTATATGTCTTCTTAGGGCGTCCCCTCCCGGCGTTTCCACTCACATCTGCCATGTAAATACCTTTTGTTAGTCGCCTTTCCTTCATCCAAACGACCAAACCATCTAAGCATACTCTTTTCAATATTGATGTTGTGACTATATTGCATGCTTAAAATATAGAAATACCTACGAGTTATATACTTCATTTCAGATTGTTATAACCTACACAAATATACAGACACAGAAAATGGCTTTCGTTCACATTATTCGTCAGAACAGCTACCTGTTGGTATATATAAGTAATTATTATTATATTATTATTGAGTCCCACTGCAGGGCAAAGGCCTCCCTTCCCTTCTTCTACTTATCCCTACCTACTACTGTATGGCGCAACTATATTTACGTATAGTTGAAGGAGAAGTTGTCGTTGTAGGAGACAAAGAAGAAAAATACGGCAAAGGAGGCCAATCAAAATGTAGCCAAACCTTCCTCGCCAGACTTATCGGAGATCCTGTAAATGAGGAGACAAAGATCACGTGGCGTCATCATGTGCAAGGGGAATCAAGTGTTTCAAATGTAGTGCGTTGGTCACGAAGTGCCACAATGCAAGACTACCAACATAAGCGGCGAGAATATGTATGTAGACATCGAAAGGCTATATGTCAAAAGTTGACGTGTGAAGTTGGCAGCACTGACGGCGGTGACGGCCACTATTTTTGCGATCAGGAAGATGCAAATCGTCAAACTAAAAATATTCTGAACGTAAACATAGCGCATAAACCAGAGGAAAGTGTTAAAATTAGTGTTGTTTGTGGAGAAAGTCTAATAAGTCTAAGTGATTCGGGTAGTGATCTCAACCTTATAACGATGGACTTATTTTTGAACTGACAAACTTTGTCTACACAAAGGAAAATACTTAAAGTGTTAACTGGTTTAAGTTGTAGCAAGGTAATAGCTATCGGTAAGAGAAAAAGCGATGTAAAAATTTATGATAATTGTTTTAATGTAACTTTTTATGTAGTGCCCAGAGAATCAATGTTATCTAAGAAAATTTTAGTTCATTTTTTGGTGGTTTTCGTTGAAGGTGTTATGAGAGTGATTCCTCAGGGTGAGCGAGAAATGTTGAGTTTTCTTTCAGATAATATAGGCTCGAGCGAGTTGAGCCATGTTTCTCCAAGAGTTCGAGCAGCTGCGAAAGGTCTGGTTGAAGTTATAAGCCCTCACAAATCAAGGAAGCACCGCTGGATATGGTAATTGTGTTGAAAGACGATATACCGGTGACCGAGCAGAAGGATATCACAGAACAAGGAGAAGAGAGGTTACAGAAAGGAAGTGTTACAAATAAATAAAATTTAAGTGTCAGTTTGTGATGTCAAAATAACAACTTTTTACTAAATACATAAGAAAGCATATACGGTACTTATAACAAAAAAGCTATTTTTAAAATTTTTGTCTGTCTGTCTGTTTGTCTGTTTATTCCGGCTAATCTCCGAAACAGCTAGATCGATTTTGACGGGACATTCACTGGCAAGGAGCTGATGTTACGGGGAGTAACTTAGGCTTTTACTTTAGGAAAATAATTAGGGTTCTGTGCAAAAAAAAATTAAAACCCATAAAATTGTGAACAAAAAGACCTATTTGAAAAAAATATTTTTGCCCAATTCTCGAGGAAGTTAAAGGCTATTTAACATCACACTACGATCCTTAGAAGCCGAGCAAAAAGAAAACAGTCAGAAACCACACTAAGCGAAAAGTAGGTAATAGTGCGAGCGGGCGATGCATCGTGACCGACGTGTCGGAGGAAGTTTTATTAAAATGTGGCTGTTATTTTAGTATATTGTGTATCTTACGACTTCCATGCGAACGAAGTAACGGGGCACAGCTAATTAGTTATAAAGTAGAAAAATGGTAAAACGCGAGTTTGTGTCGACCATCGGAAGATAAAGGAGAAAGTGCTGAAGGATCGCTTTTCCTTCCTAATCGTTAACCAGCATTAAGATAAGTTGTGAGGAGCTACTATTTACACTATGTTGAATTTAAAAGGCGTATTTTTTCCATTTGAAGATGTCAGAAGAAGAAATAAAGGAATTTAATTAAAAAAAATAGAGAGCGCACACAACACAACTGGCGAAATGTGGGTGTTACTATAATAGGTTACACCTCTGCCTAACCCTTCGGGGAAACAAGGCGTGATGTTATGTTATGTTAAATAGAGAGCTGGCCAGACTGAAGTAACATTTCATTTTATAGCTTATATTTATATGTATTCATTAAGTTGTTTAGTCACCGACAGTATACACAATAATTTTGTGCAGAATTATAAAAACATTTACTTTCAGTTTTAGACATTTTTATGCCTATTTTTTTATATAAACTACACTAAAATAGTGATGACAGCTTTTCACTTTAAAATAGTCTTAGACGTTACCTGTCATATTATAAAAGTTATAAACTCTTCAGACCTTCGTCAATGTTCAAGAATGTAATAAAATAACAACATAATATTGATAGCCGCTTAATAACACAGGGTGCCCTAGACCGAGTGGTACAAAGGCAAATGGGGTTAAGCGGAGGTCGCCACCAATCATATTTCTTTTTGTCTAAATCTGTCATTACAAAATCAATACTACTCTGACTTCCCGATATAAAACCTTAATCAGATTTTACGATATGATGAGTATTGAACGATATTTTTTTTCTGGCAAACCTTTTCTTAAAATAAATTCTTTTGAAATGACAAGGGAAAGTTTTCATTTTGTTCAAATATTCGTCCATCAAAATATTAGACTCGTAAAACTTTCCTTAATAAAAATAAAATATTTTATTCGAATTCAAATTCAAAATATTTTATTTCACATATGCCTACATGGACACTTATAAAACGTCAGAAGCTAGGTGCACGGTGCCAATTGGTCGTTTCCTATGGAGAAGAACCGGCAAGAAACTCCACGATTACTCTTTTAAAAATAATTGGCTTTTACAATGTCTTCATATTACAGTGTTTTTAAGTATGGGAGGACAGTGTTCCTACACTTTCCTCCCATACTTAGAACAACAAGTACCAGGTACTTAACAAAATATTAAATAGTCTACAACTCTACAGTCTAATAAGCCTACAACGTTTGCACATTAACAAAATATATAATAATCTATCTAAAAGATAAGACTATATAATGTTAAATTATGAAAAGGTTATATCATGGAAGCATGTAAAATAAACAAAATAAATTAAAGTAATTTGGGAGCAGTTAATAGGCATTTACATAAATAGATATGCTGTTACCAGGGAAGCCATATGTGCAGAAGGAATTAGCGCCAAACTTCCCTGTCTACAACGTAGTCATTAATCTTATAATATGCTTTTTTAATAAGGACACGTTTGTTGTGGGTTTTTGAACTTTCCAACGCTATGTTCTGCAACCGACTTTGGCAACTTGTTATAAAAGCGGATACTGTTTATAAGAAATGATTTGCTTGTTTTAGTTAATCTAAATTTGGGTATCACAATTTTATGTTTACTACATGTATTTATATTATGGAAATCGCTTCTTATTTTGGAAAGTCCTAAGTTTTTGCGAACATAAAATAAACTCAAACTCAAAGCATTTATTTCAATTAAACCAATTACAGGCACTTTTGAATTGTCAAAGAGTCGGTCAGTTAGTCAGAAAATTGAAGTTAGTCGCCCATTCCAAAACGTAGATCTCTATGGAGAAGAATGGGCAAGAAACTCCATGGACACTCTTTTAAATCAAAATTGTTACAAAATCCTGGGTAGGTACATTGTTATTGTTCTTGTTGCTTCTATATGTGAGAACAATGTAAAAAATAGATAATTAAAACAATTTAAAATATAAGATTAAAATTAAGCCCTGGCAGCTATGAGATGACCAGTCTCCACTGACGGCGCCCGTTCACGAACATGACGCGTGGATACTTTTAAAGATATAAAGAGAAGCCAAAGTTAGAATATCAATTTCTTTGAGTTTGTTTCTAAAGGACTCACAAGGACCCATTTTATAGAACGCGCGGATTGCCCTCTTTTGTAAAATGAAAATGGAATCTTCGTCAGCTGCCGATCCCCACAGCAGGACGCCATAACACATAATACTGTGGAAATAAGCAAAGTATACTAATCTAGCTGTCGCTATATTAGTCAACTGCCTTCTAAAATCGAAACTTCAACCCGGTTATCACAGCGATATCAGCTGTAAGCCACATTTCTCATTAAAAAAAATTCAAGACGAGAATCTCAATGAGATCAAGATTTGCGAAATAAACGAAAATGATTATTTTTTCTTTTTTAAAGCTTTACAATCGCTTTTTAAAAAAATCGAGTGCCAAGTAACGTATTTAGTTAGGTACGCGCTATCGAATGGCAGAGTGAAATAAGCGATAAAGTAGTTTTAATTAACAAAACTTCATAGTTCTTCACTTTTGATAAAAATAAGAGTGCCAAGTGCCGTAATTAGGTCCGTGCTATCGAATGACAACAATAAAATAAGAAGAAATCGAAAATCTAAGAATATCCTTTTCCGAACGAATACTTAAATACACGAACTTATCACCCAAGTTACAGACAAAGATAAAAATAAAAGCAAAACGGATTAACAAAGGACAATCGGAAGCCAAAAGGAAAATACCTTATTTCGATTCAAATTGCGAAAATAGTTCTAAGAAAATCGCTTGCGAGACAGTAGCAATGCTTAAGACGGCCGTTTGTTCTAGAATAAGAAACAAATCTTTTTGTTTTAAAGGAAACTTTTAAGAAAGTGGAGGAAGGAAGGCATTTATTGCGCTAAAAGCCCCGCCGGAAGTAACTTTAAAATGGATTCAACTTTGTCCGTTGCATTTAACTTGGCTGTGTGTGACACCGTTTTGTAATCATGTTAGGTCGTATACAGACATAAAATTAATTTAAACATCATCAACATTCTCCCGCCAAAGGGGCTTGTGGCTAAGTAATAACAGCCGCATGGGTCGATCGATCAGGTTAAGCTACATTTGCCGCCGTCCGTGGATGGGTGACCATCTTTACACACCACTCTCCGTGCCTCAGAAAGCACGTAAAGCCGTTGGTCCCGGCTGTCATTCGTGGATCTATGCGAGTCGTTACGGGTCGTCGGAAGCCCGAAGGTCTGACAACCAGTTTTACCAAGGGGTACCTATCGTATTACCCAGTAACTGGGTTGTGGAGGTCAGATAGGCGGTCGGTCTATGTAAAATACTGGTATTCAGCTCCATAGGTTAGACTGGAAGCCAACCCCAACACAGGTGGGAAAAGACAGGCAGATGATCACCATTCTCCTCCCCTTATCCTAAATTATCTAGTATCGGTACAACATGTCTGTTTCCTTCATACTTCTTTATGTAGTCGTCATCTCGGTAGTCACCTCCTTTTTAGCCATATCCTTTTTAACCATATATCATCTTTCACATAGCCCATCCATCGTTTCTTATGTCTTCTCCTACTCTTAAATGTATTTTAAACACATCACTATAAAGAAGTTGTATAGTTTGAATTGTATTTTTAACTCAGTAATAATTACTGCTATTTAAACTCACAAATTCCTTGATTGTCGTCAGTTCATCTTAGTTATTTTATTGATGTTGTGCAAAAATTGTAAATAAAGCTATGTTCAATTCAACACGAAGCATAACGCTGCAATGGCGCGGCCACCTGCAACTGAACCGCTTTAAATATTGGTTGCATAAAACAGAACAGAAAAGTAAAATACAGCTAGCGAAAGAATGCCTTAAAATTGTTCGGTTTCAATATCATCCAATACAACGGAAAGCTACGATTGTAACCAGAACCAGAACATTTCACGATGAACTGCTACCAACTTTGTTTTGGACTAAGTAAATTGAGTAAATACAAAATATTTTTCAATTTGAAGTTTAATAACAGAAAGAAAACGCTACTCTATTTCCCCGTGAATGCTGTAAAAGGTGGCAAGGGATTAATTAAAAACTGTGCTAATAATAAACTGCGAAAAGTAATTTATCTGTCTACTCTTGTTCTGCTGATATTTTTAATCTCATCATCTGCCTAGCCTTTTCCCAACTATATTGGGGTCGGCTTCCAGTCTAACCGGATGCAGCTGAATACCAGTATTTTACATGGAGCGACTGCCTATCTGACCTCCACAACCCAGTTACTGGGTAACACGATACCCCTTGGTAAGACTGGTTGTCAGACTTTCGGGCTTCTGACGACCCGTAACGACTGTCAAAGATCCACGAATGACAACCGGGACCAACGGCTTAACGTGCTTTCCGAGGCACGGAGGAGTCTCGGTATGTAAAGATGGTCACCCATCCACGGACCAACCCCGGCAAGCGTAGCTTAACCTGATGGATCGACCCATGCGGCTGTTATTACTTAGCCACGAGCTCCTCATTTATATGATATTTTTAATCTAATTTAACAATTTTATTCTATCTATTTATACAGGCACTATATTAACCAACAAACTATTTAAAAATATATAATAACCTATCCTAACTAAAACTATTAACAAACTAAAATATGGCGTCGAAAAATTCCTCCGCACGCTGTCAACTGGTAATGTACCCAAGAGACTGGCGGCATTGCCACGTTGTATGGCAATGCATAGCCTCTGGCCAAGATAAAAGCCAGCCCTTGGGTCACGGGAAGTGTCAACTAGCTGTTTACTAAGTGATTCTACTATAATTTTATTCTTCTTGGATCATTCATTGTAGTGGTCTTTAAAACGATCACGTTTAAAGTAAAAAACCGGTCAAGTGCGTGTCGGACCACGCATAACGAAGGGTTCCGTTGTTGGGATGAGTTTATCTCAAGAACAAAACTAAAGATTGTAGTTGAAAAACAAGTGCTCTCATACATTCCAACTGCAAATGTAAGTTGGTCGACTATTGCTCGTTAACTTATAAAGTCTACTTAGTTGTGATAGTTTTCTTTTTAATTTCGTTGTATATACTACCACCGTGAATTTTTCACATATCCATTACAAACCATTTAGCTGGCATGGGGGGAGACACTTGACTCTAACAAAAATTAACACTTTAAAGCTAACAATAGCTAAAAAAAATTAACTTTTAAGCTATTTCAGAAACGGATCCCTTAATCGATAATTATTTTTCACAAATCGGCAATATTTTTGAAAGAACTTTCCAATAACACACATAATGCGGTAGACGAGAAAAAAAACATCCCCAATTTACGTGTACATGAGGTACCAAAAAAAAATTTTTTTCATGATTTTTTTCCCACTGTCGGCGTGATTAATATGTATGTCCATGCCAAATTATAGCTTTCTAGTACTAAGAGTCTGAGCTAAGCTGTGGACGGAGGGATAGATGGACATGGCGAAGCTATAAAGGTTCCTTGTTGACTACGGAACCCTAAAAAATATCATCCTCCCTTTCCTTATCCCAATTTATTCGAGTTCGGCGCATCTCAGTATTCCGCCTTTTCTCTGTCTATTGTAGGTACTTTTGACAAAAGTGAAAATTTTCTCGATGTCAAAATTGCAGCGACAGAAGGTTCATTACGCTTCGGTGTGACAAACATTATGACAAACAAAAGAAGATTTCGCGTAGTCCTTTGAAAGCAAGGACTCTTTAATCTTATTGTTCTTTACTATTTTCCAAGCGTTTTCATTGATATCAAGTTTGGTCGATATCTCTTTGAATACAGCCTTAAGTTTTCTTTAGACGTTTAAAATAGTCTGGCTCTGTTGTTATTAGATAACGGAAGTTTATTCTGAAACTTTTGCTCATAGACAATATTTTTTTTCTCAAACATGCTTGAAAATTCGAGCATAATTTTGACAATCTTCTTCGAGATAAATCGAAAATACCGTACTGGTCATGCGAGCAGGCAACGGCTGACAAATCGGCAATGTTAGTATGAAAATCCATATCTGTTATGTTTAGCGGCGGAATAAATTACTATGAAAACTCACATCTGTCGTGTAATTTAAAAATGGAACAAACTTTCTACTTCGACACATTGCAGGCAAGGAGGTAACTTATCAAAGATTTTATCAAAATTTCGATTTCGCTTGCAAAAAAGAAACAAATGAACATAAAATTATTGGCGCATGAAAAATCATAGTTCTTCGTTATTGATTCCGGAATTTATAATTAAGTACTTTACAATGCATGTGTTCGAAACGAGCGTTTTCCAAGCAGTCAAATAGTGCGAGAAGTGTCACTTTTTTACACTAGTTGTTTTTACTTTTTAGTTTTTTTTTTTTAATTTTTAACTCCGTCGTCAGCCCTACACAAACGGTTTTATTATTTGAGAAAAGTTTTACAAATTAGTCAAGTACAGATTATCATTCATAAAAAAGATATAATCAAACGAATACTTCATTAAACGAGGTACCTAGTTACTCTAGATTTAGATTTTGATCAATAAATTAATTTGAAATATTCTTTAAATATCTTTGGCTGAACGTACAATTTTCCTCGTGCCTTTTTGCGATACGACGTAGCAGCTATTTGCACATGCGCAGTAGTAGATATGCTGAGCGTGCATGCATTTAAAATAAGCCCGTCATTTTACTAATTTCTTGCTTAGGTCTGAGTCGATCTGTGTAAATCTTAATATTTTTTATTTCCTCGCACAATGTATAGTAAAACGTTGTATGATACACGTGCGTAAGATGATTTCCAACTCCTATCGGCTTATACACTCGCCGGAAATCACCTATTTCCCGCACTTGTAGCAAAATAATTATAGTTTGAATTTCCGCGCATTATTTGAGAAAAGTGCTATACAAGCCTTGTCCGCAACCAGGCATTGACTCCCATGTTCGTCCATCAATGTGAAATGTGTAATCGTGGAGTTTCTTGCCAGTTGTTCTCCATAGGAAACGACCAATTGGAACCGTGCACTTAGCTTCTGACGTTGTTTAAGTGCCCATGTAGGCTTATGTCAAATAGAATATTTTGAATTTGAAAGATATATAGATAGGACGCTGCTTAAACTTCAAAAATATGAACGAGGGGCGTTCAGGCCGCGGTAGTAATGTACTAGGTTGTTATATTGTTGTTCTACATATATTCATCATGATCATTATTCTCCTGCCCATATCCTAATTTATTTGGCGTCGGCGCAACATGTCTTTTGTTTTTTCTTCTTTGACATTATCAGCCGCTAATTGTACAGTACATCACCTGCGTCCCTTCGTTTGTCACAGACTATAGACAATAGTCTGTAGCATGGACAAGCGACGTTGGAGCGTCGAGTGTGGGTCGATCGTAACGTAATAGTTTTTATTTTTTATTTTATTTTATTATCAAGTCCGGTTTTGCATATAATTTTGTGTCTTATCATATATTATATTGTTTATTTTATTCATTTATTTTATGTCCGTAGGTGTGTACATCACAGGGGGCCCTGTCAGAATATCAGCGCTGCGGTATTTGTTTTTTCAAATATCGTAGCATCATGCTGAGATAGGAGCCTTTTGGCCTCGCACAGGCCTCCTTTTTTTTCTTTCCTTTTGTTTTATTTGTATTTAAGATATTGTTAGTTTTAATGTTTTTTTATTGTTGTATTTCATGTGCGTGTCCCAAATAAAAATAAAAGATTTTTCATTCTTTCTTTTTCTTCCATTCTTGCCTATTTATCGTCATCTCTGTAGTCACCCCTTGCTAGCCATATTATCTTTCACACAAGCCATGCATATTTTCTTTAGTCTTCCCCTACTCTTATAGCCATCCAAATTCATGCTCAAAACTTTCCTCACGACATTTTCCTTATTCCTCCACTTGACATGCCCATACATTTGACAACCGATTCCTACACAGCTTTTCAGTCACCGGTGGCACTTTCAGCCTTTCTCTTGTGTACTCATTCCTTATTCTATCCATTCACGTAACACCACACATTCCTCTTAGCATTCTCATCTCAGCTGCATTCAATTGCCTTTCATTCATCCCTTTTGTAGCCCAACATTTCGATCAATACCAAACAGCAGGTCTAACCATTGTTTTATAAATTTTCCCCTTAAGTTTAAGGGGAATGCAGGAGTCGTAGGGTTGTTCCATAATAAGTTAGCAATGGAATAGATGTGATTCATATCAATGTATCTAGGTTTTTTTTTTCTACTAAGACACTTTGCACAAAGAACGTCCAATTAAATACAGAAGCAATTGCACAGCAAGAAAAAAGTGCAATGCGGAGGCTAAACCTATCTCAGCACTAACTGCAAAAATATTTTACAGCGCTAATTATTCTTGGTAGGTCAAAATAGAGTTGTACCCGGCAAGGGACGATGTTCTGTTTCTCAATTAGAAACTGCAGCAAATTGAAGGACAATTGAAGGACCGGATGCAGCTGAATACCAGTATTTTAACGTGCTTTCAAAGGCAGGGAGGGGTCTCATTATGTTATTGATGGTCACCATCCACAGAGCGATCTTGGCAAGCGTTGCTTAACCTTGAAAATCGACACGTGCGGCTGTTATTATTTAGCCACGAACGAGTTTTAGGGGCATTCATTTTCCGAAGAGGTTGTTATGTTCTAATTATAGAGAAAGAAATTATATTTATATTGACAATGTAGCTAAAAGAAATTCAGCGCAAGCATCCAGTAATGTGATTTGTATGAAACACGAGCTACAACGCGATATTAAACAAATCCCCACGAGTTTATCGCACGGACATATTGGAAAATATATTTCACTTGTTGCGAGACTCTGCAACGTATCACAGTATAAAATTATGTTAATACTAGCTTCTGCTGCCGGATACTCTTGCTTAGCTTAAAAATATACGAGAATTATTTATGTTCGGTTTGCTGTGTTTTTATGAATACTAGACACTTTACATATTGAAAAAAACTTGATTTTCTGCCACCTTTGTTCATAGGAAATTAACACAGGTCTTTTTAAACAATCTAAGTCTTTAAAAATGGTCTTCATCATCATCATCATCCACAGCCCAACTTCACCCACTGCTCTCTTTTCTTGTGCCAATCCCTACGCTCCCGTGCCAGTCTCATCCAGGTTTAGCCCGCGATTATCTTCACCTTCACCGTACAATCAATTTGAATTTTACCCCACCACATAATATGTCATAACGAACACACAGACAAACCATACCTTGGTCATAGGATTATTTTATCCGAGCAAAATTAAATGAAGATGATACCCAAGGGTGCTGGTGAAACCGTGCGCAGGAACTAGTAATTTATAGGTTCCAAATTGCAATTAATACTACCACCCGCATAATAATATTATGTATGTAAGCCGATCAAGAAAAAGACTGCGGGTACGAAACCTGCAGTGAGGAGCGGTGGCCGAGCGAGGGCGATGGCGATGGTACAAAATTGGAACGATTTTGTATCGTCGCCACCGCCCCGCTCGGGCTACAGCCCCACGCCGCTGGTTTCGTGCCCGCAGGCAAGACTTCGGGAGTAGGCTTTGACTAGTGATGCTTTCAATGGAATAATAAATTAAGTCCAAGAGGCGTTGAATTATTCATAAACAATTTTTCACTTCAGTAGCTCAAACATAGCATAGCTGCCTGAAACCAGAGAGCAAAATGCGATTTTGCTCACTGAGTTCTCACTCAGTGAGCAAAACCAAGTAACCAACCGAGTAACTTTTTAATTTTTTTTTCAGAAAGCCGCGAATATCTTATTCAGCCTTGGGTTAATCATACAATTCAAAACATTCATACCCTATCTCTTTCCCGCCATTAGAAAGAGAGAGAGACAAAGACCAGCCCTTTCGAAATTCCGGTTTTGAATCCGACCTCAAAGACAAACACGTTCGGAATTTCGTACTAACTAAAGAAATTTTGCAAAAAGAAAATTATGTCTTTTAATGTACCTAATTTATTGAGTTTTTAACTTATTGTAGTATTTTAACGAAAATAAGTATTTACTGCAAATAAAACTGATATTTAACCAGTAAATATTTATTTCTAGTTTCAATAATGTTACGTAATATATTTTGAATAATAAAATATCATGGGTGCTATTTCCGAACACACCTTAATTTGAATAAAAGAGCGGGAACAAAATTTCGCGGCTGGCGTAAAGAGTTGATTAAGTTAAAAAATATTAAAATAATCGTAAAATATGAGTGAAACTAGCGACGAGAACAGTATTTTAACACCGGAAGAGTTAAAACAACAAGTTATTAATGCAGAATTAAGTTTCCTACCTGAGAAGTCTCGCGAGAAATATCTGAAAGCATACCATGTCTTCAATGAATGGAGACTTATGTACAAAGAGCGCAAGCAGTTTTTCGGAGACGGTGTTGCTATCTTATTTAGTGACGCATATTTTCCCCCAACTTGTTTCTTTTTGTGTTCGTGTTCTTTTTTTTTGCGTCATGTTTACCGCAAATAAACGTATTTTCTTTCTTTTCTTTCTTATTTTTAGATTTATCACAGACGAGGCGATCATCTAGAATGTGGAGTATTTACTCAATGTTGAAAGCTACTTTATAAACAAAACATAACGTGCATATAGAAACATACGTAAATTCGTATCTTTTCTAAAAAGAATGTCAGTTGGGCAAAAGGCTAAAGTCCAAAATTTTCACGGCCCTTAACATAGAAAATTTCTTAATGAAGCTCCGGACTGCAATGTTCTTGCCGCTAAAGTAAGCGGTACCTATGAATCTATGTTGTTAGTTATTAAAATTTGTGTGTAGACTGTTATGTATAAAGGTACTTACTGCCTACTACTAAATTTTGGAGGCGCAATGAATCCTAGTCTGGCTTAGCAATACTGTTAAAATATTTACAACAATATGTAAAAGATGCTGTAAATATTAAATTATGCATATTAATTATGTAATATTTGCATTACAGGTTGTACTGATCATAGGAATTAGTGGAGCGTGTCGCAATAACGAGCTATTACAGCTAACAGTTAATAATATCGAAAAGCATTCAGATAAATTACTGTTAGTAAAATTGAAAAATACGAAGACGAACGAAACAGGTATTTTTTTGTACGCGAAGAATAAGTAACTATTGTAGAAAAATACCAAAATTTACGTCCAGCCAATATAAAAACCGACCGATTTTTCATACAATACCATAATAATAAATGCTCAAGACAGCCTATGGAAGTAAATAAAATAGGTGCTATACCGCGAGAAATTGCCACTTTCTTAAAACTGGAAGAGCCTCAGCTATACACGGGTCACTGCTTTCGGAGAACTTTGGCAACGCTCTTGGCTGATTCCGGAGCCGGTTTCACCACTTTAAAACGTCACGGCGAGTGGATGTCCAATACGGTTACAGAAGGCTATACTGAAGACTCAATAGAAAATAAGTCGAAAATCTGTAAGCGTATAGTGGAAACAATAAGTCTGAATTCGACCTCAGATCCTTGGTCTCACCCACGCCCATCCACTTCCAACGACGCACAGTGCACTTATACAGAAAGCCGATCAGAGTCACCAACGTTCACCGTTGTTGCTTCTCAATCCGCCACCGGAACAGAAACCTTAACCCCAGATAATCAAACTCAACTCAATGCAACTATAACGTCGCCAAATAAATCTGTTACTTTTAATTTGCAGAATTGCAGTAATTTTACTTTTAACTTTTAAAATGTTCCATTTTATTGAATTGGTACCTCTACCTACAACGTTAATTATTTTGATTCACAATAAATAGTTATTTCAATTTATTCCTGTTTATTATTTTATCTCCTAAAGTGTTCTCGCTGCTGAAGTGAAAAGTTATGTGTGTTACACGAGAGAAAAGTTTTTTGCATCTCGTGCCTTTGAATCCCTCGCCACACTCAGGATTCAACTTTAGAGTCACTCGCTACGCTCATGATTCAATCGTTGAATCCTTCGCTTGTTCAGGATTCAAAATCAGCACTCGCAGCAAAAAACGACTTTGCTCTCTTGTTGCACAAATAACTATTACTGGGTTTTTATTGCACTTTTCTATGAAATAGCAGATTTTTTAAATAACCGACGCGAAGAAGAATAAGTATAAGCTGGGGGTCGAATCATGTTCTGAATTCATGGTAAAAGTTTGCACGTCGATGTCCCTTACACCCTGGTTGGCAGAGGTATAGTGCACCCAAAGAACATCGGCCAAATTTCTAAAGAAACTGGACCTGACTTTTATTTTCAGTGTAAAGAAACAAATTATAGTGAGATTGGATTGTTTTTATGTTGTAAACACCTCTCGAAAATATTATCTAAATATCCACGATATTTTAATAATGCAAAAAATGCTTTTCAAGTTAGAATATGTCGATTTATTTAATGCTAGGTAGACGACATATTTGATAGGAGCAATTAAAGTAATTGAAGATCTCATTACGTATTTATTTGTTTCGATTTCTCTCAATTATCAAAAAAAAAAAATAGGGACAGATTAGTCCGTGCATTAACACACTGAAAAAAACTAGTGGAGCTTTTGCTGGCTAGGCCGCACTGACTGATTTCAATTCTGAGTTTAGAGAGTTAGGGCTCCCACACAAAACTGCGATGCGACGTCGCATCGTAAGAATCTGTGAGCTGCGCATTGAATTGTTAGCTACAATTCAATGCGCAGCTCATAGCTTTTTGCGATGCGATACGAATTCGCATTTTTGTGTGGGAGCCCTTAGTCGCTAGATACTGTCTTTCAGTCTGCATTGTTACCGGGTAAATGAATGAAAAGAAGGTTTTGACAAAAATACTTCTTATTCATCATCCTCTCTTACAACTACAGCATCGAGGAATGCTGCTGGCGCTGATATTGTCGGCTGATGCCTGGCCCACACAAGTGTCGTTACACGTTCACAGCACCCAATCGTTCTTCTACCAACTAACTAAAACAGCAGTATTCTACAAATTATTTTCAATTAATATATAAACAATATATTATTGTTGAAATGTGTCTGAATTTAATTTTGCCTCATATTAGTGAGTTATCTCAAACGATACTCTGATACAAGACATAATGTTTTCTCTGCATATTTCAATTCTGTAACCTCCATGAAACCTGACATGTTCGCCATAATATGACCTATCCTATCGGATCTGGTATGTTCCTAGGGCAAATAATATTACTTCACTATATTCTAGATGGGGGAATGTAATATTAGTATTATTGGGATGAGCTGTAATATTATTAAAACTAGATGTTCATCTATTCATATACACATTGTTTATAAAATTTGACAAATTATTATCACCTTAATAGAAATCATTCATCATCATCATGGAATTTATTTAAAAGACTTGCAGTAATAGAGAACATTTGCATTATATAGTCGGCAACCTGTGTTCTGGCAAACATGAAAAACACAATGTGTTGTAGTATTAGTCGCTCTTCTATATTGGGATAAGCTAATCATCTTAGGTACTTCCTCAGTTTGTTGGTCAGTATTTGGAGAGCTTTGAGGTTCTTGAGGCTTAGGCTTTGGCTTAGGCTCAGGCTCTGGCTCTGCTTGCTGTCCAATATTTTGCTGCATATTATGCATTGCAGCTCTTTTGAGTCTCGGCCAACAGGGATGACAAACATAGTCTGATGAATTTGCCTAAAACAACCATAAAACATTGTCTTAATATATTAAATGTTTCGGGTCATTATTATTAAAGCCCAAGCGAATAAAAACATTGTTACAAAACTACTTATATATCAAGCTGCAGTGATGAATTCAATTAAAATCGTAATGATGACATAACATTGATAACAATATCATACTATACAATTAAATCAAAACAATCATTACATAATAAACAAAACCATTACCTGCTGTGGGGCAATTCTATTTTCAATTTAAATATATTATATATTGCTTGTTGCAACTAAGATGGATTCTCTCTCATAATAAGGTCTATGGTTCAGCAGAGAACTTCCACAAAGTAAGCAACATGCCTGTGGCCACGGGTGGATGAGGCACCAGGTTCATTAGCTAATCTGGTGTTTAAATGCTGCATTGCCAATTAGTTTCAAGCTTCACATAAGTAATATTTTTCAGTGATCTAAAATAAGAATTAGGGTTATAATGATATATGGTCGTGTATGATGGCTTATGTTAGTGTCTTAAAATATGATAAGCAGGTTTGTACTATTATTAATATAATAAATACGTACTATTCTTGAAGAATTCCACTCTCGGATCAAGCTCAAAAACGAGATAGCGGTTAAGCGTGTCAATGCGTATGTTGCAATTAACACAAAGCATTCGCAGAGCTGCTTGTAGCGTCTGCATTATGATGTCACACAAAAATACAAAAGGTAAAATCGATGTCCGGAAATCGAAAGCACAGAATAATGGTCACAGCGGTAGTTACCAGTCCATAAAACAATGCCAACGTCAAAACAACAGAAGGAAATCCAAAACGGTACAGTACGTATCACAATCACACAACACAATCTATGACAACAACAATGCAAAAATGCGAATGATCGACGGGTGTCATCAATGGCGTGCGTCGATGACATATTATGACGTTCCGTTGTACGAATTGAACAACGCTGATACTATGATCCTACATAATTATATTTTTATGACAACAATTATCCAATACACAATAAAAACAGCACTAGTTTATTGACACCTAAGTATAAAGAATTGAATTACATTTAATAACTATTCAGAAAAACGTGAATAATTTTATTCTTTGAGTACCGAAACATTTCAAGCAAAATTAATCGTCAATACGTGCGTTCTGAACATGTTGTTCTAAATAATTTCCAAATTCTTACATAAATAAAAAAAGTGTGAATATCTTTTTTCTCTGGCTTGTTATAAATCCATTTCTTATGTTTTATTAAGACCTTAAGAAATAACGGATTTTTTCATATATATGGCAAATCGGGACGCCACCGCCTCGTTGTCAGGTCCTGTACGATTTGGCCGTCCTTCTTTCGCCACTTTGCTTTGAATTACTTGCCTTTGTTTTATGCAGTAGTTGAATGTAAGTCTATTAGTCAATTTTGACATCATTATTCTAACCTTTGCCAAATAAGTAGTAGTTTACTTTCAAACCGACTTCCAAAAAAAAAACATTACAAAGTGAAAAATAAATTTCATTTCGGAAGTCGGTGTCTTTGGTTTCGTATTTTCGTTTTTGGCCACCGACTTCTGAAATCAAAGTTATTTTTCATTTTGTAGTGTTTTTTTGGAAGTCGGTTTTATTTTTTGTAAACAAGTTTTTATTTTTCACTTTGTAGTTGTGGTGCCTACCCCACACAAATTCGAATACCACCACCTGCTATGTAAATTACAGTGACAGGATTTTTAATAACTTAGAACATCATCCACATAAACTAAGTGGGAAAAATACACAAGTTATTGAAGCTGACTCAAAAACCACCCAAGCAAAGTAAATAATAATATGTTCTTCATTAACATGGGACCAATTTCGAGGTATACCCTTCTGAATAAAATAAGAATCGTTCAAATCAGGCTACTCTGTAAAAAGTTATGCGTGGTCATACATAAAAAAAAAAAACAAAAAAAGATATATATACGCCTCGACTTGAGAAACTCCCTTTATTTCATGGGTTAAAAATGTAAACTACGACCCGTAACGACTGTCAAAAATCTACGAATGATAGCTAGGACCAACGGCTTCGTGCTTTCCGAGGCATTGAGAGGTCTCGATAATTATGTAATGGATCACCCACCCACGAACCGACTGCGGCAACCTTTGATTGACTCGTGCGGCTGTTATTATTAAGCCACTAGCTCCTTCTAAAACCTGTACCTGAATATGTAGATAATTTACTGAATGCTTTCCAACGGTTTACGGTGCAAGTAGGTCACATGTAAAATACCCAAACTGGATTAATAGGATCACGAAGAACTTTGTCGAATAAATTAGCAGCCATTATCTATGCGCCTTTATAATGTCTGTCCACACCTCGGAAAATTAGTTCGGGGCGCTGTCAATAGAGGGAGCTATTGTTTGGGCTTTTTGAAATATGATCGTCGTTTACCGATTACTGGACTGATGGAGTGTTGGGTTCCCCTTTCGGGTCGTGTATTGTGTTCCAATGTTTGGTATATAAATATTTGCATCGTCTTTTGTCAGGGGAATCTGGGTTCTCATGTTATTTGAT
The DNA here is from genome assembly GCA_947568875.1 of Fissipunctia ypsillon. Lineage (NCBI taxonomy): Eukaryota > Metazoa > Arthropoda > Insecta > Lepidoptera > Noctuidae > Fissipunctia > Fissipunctia ypsillon. The sequence goes on from OX387643.1 coordinate 4,298,899, forward strand.
CTTCGGAATTTTGAGTTTTAATTTGTATGTTTTCTCTTTGGAAGGATAGTTTTGTTTTTTTTTCCTTTTCCTAGTGTTTTGTATTTTTTATACATTTCATGAATGTGACAGGATTATCAATATAACTAAGTAGACCTACCTGGTCTGCACGTTTTGAGTGTCAATATGAAAGTACGTGATTTTTCTTCAATTTAATTCGTCCACACCAGGAAATGTCAACTCTAACTTTTTTATTTCCCGAAATGTTCGAATGGCAGTCACTTTAAAAACAAAAGCTTGTTGAAAATATTCATCGGTCGGTAGTCACGTTGAAACACTCATGGGCCGTTCGCCGATCGGGAGCGTGATCCGACTGACAACTGCCAATGTTGGGCTAATAGAGTAGGTTTAACAAGTCTGCTGGACTGGTTTGCTTTCTAGCGAGTAAGCAAAAATAAGTTTTTAGGCAACTAGAGAAAAACAAAAATATATTGGTTGGTATTATGCTTTTCTTTTTCAGAAATCTAATATCTGTTTATCAATTGTATATAAATTAGATTGTTGGAAGAGAACAGTTTTTAAGACTTCGAGATTTGTTCTTAGGTACTATAGAATAAAAGCTAACTCCCTTATACGCTTATATATTTTAGTTAAAAAAGTGTTTCGTCAATTTATTTCGAATTATGATTTGAATTTGAAAGAAGAATACCAAACTGTCTATAACTAAAATAGGTTTACAATACGTTTTAGTTTTTTTTTATGAATATGAAAGACTATAGATTAAAGACAGGATCTCTATATTTTGTCTAGGCCGATGTCAAGGCTAAAAGTTAGGCTAAGATCACACTTAGGACATTAAACTTCAGTAAGGGCCTCTACACAAAACTGTGAAATCGCATCGCTTCGAAATAATCTGCGAGCTGTGCATTAAATTGTAGCTACAACTCAATGCGTCGCACGCAGATTATTGCAATGCGAGCAACGTCGCATCGCAGTTATGAGGCAAATAATGAGAAAAAAAAAAATAATGAGATCTGCGAAGATCTCATTATTTTGACAACATCGGTCAAAATAATGAGGCATCTTGCTCTTACTAAAATGAATAATTGCTTCTTGTAGTTGCATCCTTCACGCTCACCACCGCGCTCAGCAGACGGTGAACTTCTTATCCGCGAATGACCACCGTGTGAGTTATTGCATAGATTTGATAGATTTCCATACGTTCTATTGTCGCGGACAAATTTTCGTTATCAGTTGATTTACTGTCTGCAACCTGCACTACACCAGTAGAGCCAGTTCCCCACTGCTCTTACAACTTGATGATTTACTGTCTGCAACCTGCACTACACCAGTAGACCCAGTTCCCCACTGCTCTTACAACTTGATGATTTACTGTCTGCAACCTGCACTACACCAGTAGACCCAGTTCCCCACTGCTCTTACAACTTGATGATTTACTGTCTGCAACCTGCACTACACCAGTAGACTCAGTTCCCCACTGCTCTTACAACTTGATGATTTACTGTCTGCAACCTGCACTACACCAGTAGAGCCAGTTCCCCACTGCTCTTACAACTTGATGATTTACTGTCTGCAACCTGCACTACACCAGTAGACCCAGTTCCCCACTGCTCTTACAACTTGATGATTTACTGTCTGCAACCTGCACTACACCAGTAGACCCAGTTCCCCACTGCTCTTACAACTTGATGATTTACTGTCTGCAACCTGCACTACACCAGTAGACCCAGTTCCCCACTGCTCTTACAACTTGATGATTTACTGTCTGCAACCTGCACTACACCAGTAGAGCCAGTTCCCCACTGCTCTTACAACTTGATGATTTACTGTCTGCAACCTGCACTACACCAGTAGACCCAGTTCCCCACTGCTCTTACAACTTGATGACGACCTCTGATGTCCTCGATTGTACGTTATCACAGTTACGTTTTACTTGCATTCTGTACCAAGGGGTCTACTCCGAAGCTTAAATCCGAAGTATCCGCCGAATGTTCGGACGTTTTCTACTAGACTTTTTTCTGTTTTGTTCGGTAAGTTCGGATTTGAGCAAACGTCAAAATAAAGTTCGGTCAGATCCGAACCGACCGAACGAAATAGAATGTAGTAGAAAACTTGCGAACATTCGTCCGATACTTCGGATTCACGCTTCGGAATAGGCCCACTGGATATCGAGTGTTCCGGAAAATGCGGAATCGCTCCCGTTTTCCTTGTTGCGTAGAATCGAATTCCTATTTATAACGCTGTCGCTAAAGATGACGGGAAGTATATTGCAGGTGAAGGAAAATCGAGGAAGTAAATTACATCGTTTTCTATTTTACCATTTTATTTTTGTATTTTCTGGATCTGACTTACAAAAGTCGTTTGTTGCGTATTGTGATGCTGTTTTAGATTTGTGTCTCTGAGATATTTGTGTATTTTACAAACATACACTTTTGTTTCCTAGAACTTCACTTTTCTTCCCTTATATCAGCACAATCATAATTATGACAACAGTTCATGCCGTGTTAAATGTTAGCCTATTAGCAAAGTAGCAAAGCTGAATGCCCCGGGTGCACCGGACGTTGGTACATTAATTGTACACTGAAAGATTTTAGTTAGATGAGAAATATTATATATACAGAGAGTAGGGAGCAGGGGATTTATACAAGGAGGGGATAAAGAGTGTGACATACTGTGAGCACAATATAATAAAGTTCTCCCATACCTATTAAGACTAATTTGAAAACACTGTAAAGGAAAATTATTTTTTAAAGAGTAACTGTGGAGTTTCTTGCCGATTCTTCTCCATAGAAAACGACCAACTGGAACCATGGAGCCGTGCACCTAGCTTCTGACGTTTTATAAGTGCCCATATGTAAGTCTATGTGATATAAAAATATTTAGGTTTAGATTTTTGAAAGATTTATATAAACAACAACCGTGGGCATATTTTACGAGTATAAAACCGACTCGCTGTCAAAGCTGAAAGGCAACAATCCGAAAAATTAACAAGTTTATTTCATAGTTTTCTGCTTTATTAAACAGCACCTGTCATGAAAATGTGTCAACTTTAAATTTTTTTGACAATGTCGCATTTTCAGTTATACATAATTTATTATAATAAATTGTGGCTTAGGTGGGTGATGGAGAGTCAAGTTTGGTAGAAACAATGAAGTTTCTACCACCAGCAATTCAAAACTTATACCAATGCGACATTCTTTTCAATCGTACCATCCCTTTCTTCTTCCCTGCTCCCCCAATCTCACAACCCACAATCCCATACTAAATTGATACAGGAAACCGAAACATAATTACTACAGTTCCAATTGACATATATCGCCCTTAAACAAAGCAGTCCGACTATTGTTTCCTTCATTAGTAAGTCATATGTCAAAATGTCGAACACACATGAACCCATGTTAAGATTCTGTCAATAACATTCGGTTATACAATACATTTATTGTCTGCAAAATGGCCTTATGGTATTCATTGTTCTGCGATATTACGGTCAATAGGTCGGGTCGATATACCTACTGGAAATTGTACTTGATTTCGGGATGAGATTCAAATGTTTATTGAGCAAATGAACAAAATTATTATTTGGTGTGTTCGAAGATAATACTCAGGGATGTTTTGATGGGGTGATAGCAAATGAAATGTTCATCAGTATCCGCTTGTCTCTAAAATTATTGTTAATCATATAAATTGTTGCACACCATCCATGTCATGATTGTTGGGCACATCATGACGTTTAAAGGCGTGAGTTTATGTATGCGCGTACCCATTTTACTGTATTTTTTTTTAGTTTTTTTTTTAATTGTGTTTATTTTGGATCATTTGTGGTCTGAAATAAAGATATTTATTTATTTATTATCCAAAACAATAATTCAAAATCGATTATTGCAGAAAACTTCAGAGTTATAATTACTTAATTAAATTATTTTTGCACACAGCAGCGGGTCTACCACAGTTAGATATTAATGCCATTTCTTCACAAACGTATAAGAAAAAATAAATCATAAATATATGTAGCATTCACAAGAATTCCGGAACAAGCACTGTCGTTTAAATAAAAGTGGACCTAAACACACGTAAATTCGGTTGTTCTGTGCGAAAATATCGCAACAAAAACTATGTTTTACGATGTTTTTATTGCTAAATAAAAATCGCACCTGTGAACATGTTTAGTTTGAATGGTCCTTTGTTAGAAATTGTTATACGAGATGGATTTGTTCCAGATTTTGACTGTGTTTCTTTTATCTTGGAAAAAACTTTTTACTGTGCATGCAGTAATGTTAAGACCACAACTCCGCGTTTGAGGCAATTCACTATAACGGGAACTTGCAAACATTACAGATAATGCTTGTATTATGCAAGTTTTTAAAGTACCTATCTTGTTGCATAGTAGCACACTTCCAGTAATTTAATTAAATAAAAAGAAAAGAAATAAAATAGTTGTTGTTGTACTGCAACTGTAATGGCAACATTACCAAATAAAATTCTGATGTATCATAACAAAATGAAAATTAATTTATATAAAATTTTAAAACGATATTTTAAATAATAGCATCATATTTTAAACCTTTATTGGCCAGGTTTAAATTATTGTGGCGATATTTGCCAAAAATGACACCCCTCATGGTTATTCGTTATCACAGATAATAATATTTTATCAGTCTCGGTAGGTAACTGTTCACTCCTGATTCGGGTTGCCCTAGAGACCGATATTGTGAACGATATCGGTGGATAAAACCGTTATCACTACGCTTCGTGCCCACATTGGTGATTGCGGTGTCAGACCGCAATCACGTCGGATTATGCGTCAGAAATGGACATTTAAAATCGTGTATGAGTAAAATTATTAGAAAGACATTTATTAGTAGATAGGTAGATAATAGGTACTTGTTTTTTTATTTTTTTTATTTGAGATAGGTTTGCTCTTGACTCTAGTCTAGGTCAGAGATGACAGATACAAAGTCGACGATGGAGCGAGCTTATCCAGAAGAAGCCTGTTCACTCTCACTTTGAAGAGATCAGGGTTGTATGCGTTCGGAAACACAGACGCAGGTAGAGAGTGCTGTGCGCATCACAAAAGACATTTGGAAACGCTTAGTGCGAATTGGTGGAATATCAACTAGGTAGGGATGGTAACTTGCAGTGCGTCGAGATGTCCGATGGTAGAAGGGGGCAGGCGGAATGAGGTCGTGGAGTTCTCGAGCACACTCACCGAAGTACAACCTGTAGAAGACCGACAAGCAGGCAACCTTGCGGCGATGAGCCAAGCTGTGAAGCTTGGCATCCACCAGTCTTACGTCTCTTAGCTCTGCGTTCCACCGAGTCAAGCGCGGCAAGTTGGTATTTAGCTGAGCCACTTGACTAAGTAATGGAGTAAGAGTGTCGTTCTGGCATCAAAGGTAAATACAGGCGTACGCATTTTTTAATTTATATTTTCATGTCATATTTTATTTGTCATACCAAAAAAAAAAAGGTAGAGAGTGTAGAATTTTCACGTGTGAAGTAAAAGTTACCGAGAAAACGCCAGAAATTACTAGAATAAGAAAATAGAATAGAATTCTTATTTGGTTTATAGTAAAGTGTCTCTCAAAAAATTTTTGATGTGGAAGTTTCCTTTGTAACCTTCAAAGAAAATATAAAACTAAGTACCTACCTACCAAAAACAAAAAAAAAACATCCATTACAAACACATTTTCTAGCATATACCCCTATAATAGGAGGCATGATATCCACATGTTCGTTTGATACATTCCGCTCACAATGGCCTTATAAAACGTGGCGACTGCTGGCGTGACATGCTTCGTTAGTAGTTCCTTGTCTATGGTTCGTGTTAACTTCGCGATCCATTGTTCTTTAAATTGACCAACTATTTGTTAAAGAAAAATGTGCCTCAAATGATTGGAGATGCAGAATGTATAAGACGGGCTATCAGTTTGAGATTGGCTGAAAAAAAGAGATTTTGAGGGAATTTTGATGGACTGTTGGTGCTCTCGAAGCGGTTGACCATTTTCTTTTATTTTCAGTTTGTCTCAGCAAGATTTAAGCTAGATGTGTCCCGGAATTATCGCACAACCTCTTAAGGGGTCATTAAACTCATCATTATGAACAACTTTTACAATGAGACTAAACCTGAAATCGCGAAAAAAAATCTGCTGTTCCCTACATTTATGTTCGTACAACTCGTCAAAATGTAGAGGACACCTGATTTTTTTTCGCGATTTCAGGTTTGGTCCCATAGTAAAAGTTGTTCACAGTGATGGTAGAATGACGCGTTAAGAGGTTGTGCGTTAATTTCGGCAAATGTTGTATAGTTTCCAACAAGACGAACGGTTCCAAACTAGCGGCTTATCTGCAAAAAAATCAGTCATGAATCAAAATCTGTTGAGTGTAAAAAAGAAAAGAAAAAAAAGAAAGAATAATGTTTATTTGGACACAGTTGTGAAAAACCAAATACAAATAACAGAATAAAAAGTGAAAATAATCTACCTATTTATGTGCATGCGTAAACTTTATTTTTAAATAATCTAGTGTTCCTCATAGCTTTTACTAGTTACATAATTTAAAAACTAACAGTCTTAAAATAATAATAATAATATGTACAAGTATATAAAAAAGGAGGGGAAATAATCAGAGGACATCACAAAATTCATCCGCATCGCTGTCAACAGGAAAAGTGCCCAAAAGGCTGGCAGCATTGCCACGTTGTATGGCAATGCTGATTCTTTGGCCAAAAAATAGGCCAGCCTTCTGGTCACGTGTGGAGTCGACCAACCGCCTGGCGATGTCTCGAAAAACTAAGTGGGCACTTGGACCCCATGGCCCTAGTGTTTCAACCCCAAACGGCTCGAATATATAAGTCCCAATAAGATTGGAGTATTTGCGCCGTTTGAGGTTATGTGCATGGAATATAACTCGACATTCGAGCATAAAGCGTATGACTTCTACAATGGAAAAATTGACAGGTTAAGAGCGTTTACGACATAGGTACTGCATTTCATACAAATTTTCAGGTCCTTGTTTTTCGAAATGAATGAACCGAGTTTAATGAAACTTCATACGCATAAGCAGGATACATAGGTCTAAAAAGTTAGTTAAGAAAAGTTTCGAAAAATAGTGCTACAGTTAAATTCGATTTCCAATTATCTTTTTTTAAATAATACATTTCGAAAATGTTCTTAACTAACTTTTTAGACCTATGTATCTGCTTATGCGTATGAAGTTTCATTAAAATCGTTTAATTCATTTCGAAAAACAAGGACTTGAAAATTTGTATGAAATGCCGTACGTCGTAAACGCTCTTATGTGGAAAAGCTAAGGAAACAGCTAGCTAAGCTTCGTAACCATGTGTCCCAAACAGTACACACTTTACTCCGAACCATGTTAAGATATTTGGCTTGGTATTCATTATGTCCCGACTGAGACGTTTTTTTGTCCGAGAAATAAATCTTCTAGCTTCATATTTCTCACGACTGGAGACAGACATTTTTTTGGCCGAAAATGTTCGTTTCATGTACTCTTTCCGTTTAAAATGGACTCATAAAGTTTTATTATATTCTAGAATTCTGGAAGTATTCTGGTCATAAAGTTAATGACCCGTATGGAGACATTAGCAGAACATCGAGAACAATGGTTGACCGCTAACTAAAAGGTCGAATTTATTTTTTGGGTCGTACGACACCAGCGTGGGTTTTTATACAACATGTACCCGAATTAATGCACAACCTCTTAAGGGGTCATTGTACTCATCGTTATGAACAACTTTTACTATGGGTCAAATGGGTCACTGTACTCATCATTATGAACAACTTTTACTATGGATAAATCAGGAGTTCCCTATATTTTGACGAGTTATGCGAACATAAATGTAGGGAACAGCTGTTCACAGTTCTTCGCGTTCCACATCCAGTCAGCCAACACTACCTACTTCAGATCGTCTCTACATGTAGGTTTAGGTCAAGATCTATAATTGTTACTTAGAATGTGCTTTGACTTAGATTTATTCCCATCTCTATCTTACACTGTACTTTGAGAGTTGTGCGACAGTGACAGGAAAAACGTTTAGCCAAAGTACGTGCTATGTAAAGTTTATAGATCTCAACCCCAGAGTGCCCTGTGCATGCAACGTTTTCCGTTCACGATCTCCTGTCCAGGACTTCTGGCTTCCAACGTAATCATGGTCACAGGCCACTTCAACTTGGACCTGGTCCAGGCCATGGTACGGAGTGAGAGTACATGGGAAGCGATCACCTCCTTCTGCGAAGCCGTAATGCTCGCGAAGGAGGAGGTGGAACGCGTGAGGGAGAGGCAATCTTTGCGCCCTCATGCCCCTATTCGCCGCAGGAGACGCCCTGGGCGTCGGAAATTAAGAGCCAATTCCCGGCCACCGTAGGCGCGGGCTTGCGGACGGGCGTTCAATAAGTAGCTCGCCGTCCGGTAAGGACCAGGCCTGAGTCGACGGCGTTTTGTGTTCCACACGTGGCTCAAGGAGATGTCAGCACTAATTGACGGGGTCCGCTAGGGCTGATGCCAGCCAAGGTCACGGGATGTTCGAAAGAGTTACCGTAGCCCCGGCACAGGCAACTGAAGGGACACGGGTGGGTGTTAGTCAGTAAAAGTATGACACGCCTTCCCGTTCCGCCCAGAGCAAGAGGACATTTGATTTCTTCCAAAAACAAAAAGGCCACTTCAAGTTCTTGTCATCAACATCCGCTTAGCCAACTATGTTTGGGTCGGCTTGAAATCTAACCGAATGCAGCTAAATACCTACCAGTATTTTACATGGAGTGACAGCCTCCATATTCCACAATCCAGTTACTTGGTAACATAATGCCACTTCAGCTTCTTATCTCTGCAAAGAAATCATATTAATTACAAAAAAAAAGTATATTTTTCCTCAGTTACATGAAAGCAAAATAAATAAGATGAAAATCTTCGGTCAACCTAAAGAATGAAATTCAATCAATGAGGCTTTGACTTCTTATACAAACTTCAAATACCACAGCTTAATAATGTAATTGGAAGGAGGGAAAAAGAAAATTCTTGAATAAAGTCCCACAGAGACAGAAACACTTAATTAATTCCAAGTAAATATTGAGTAGTTCCAACATCTGGTTTGTTATTTGAGGACTAATGGATACAGTCAATATAGCTGGGATTGATTTTATGAATGACATATAATCTTATAATCCTGCATGTGGTTTGATTTGTAATTAGCCTATTTTAAGTCTATGCGTATAGTAGCGTCCAAGCAAAAAAGGTACTGGGGAACTTAAGACCAGATTCGGTATATAATCAATTGTCATACCTATTAAAGAATAGACAATTGATAATAAGTATTAAAAAAAATATTCAAAAACTGGCACATTTTTTTTATCAGACATTTGAAGTGGAAACTCTGAAAACACTTGATTTGAGAAAAAGCATTTTTAAAGTTTGATTTTTGGTACTTAGTACATTTTCTGATGTTACTAAGTAGGTACCTACATTTTCTGGTACTTAGAAACATCATATAAAGTAATTTACTATAATATGAACTTGTAGATAATTGAGCATCAATTAATAAAATCAATTAAAATCGAAAAATGCAGTATTTTCACCCAACTTTACAAAACTGCCTAAGTATATCTCGGAAACGAAATGCCAAGAACTGGACACTTTTTGTTTGGCTCAGATATATAACCAACTTTCTTACTTAGGTCTGTTGTACAAAATTTTCGTTTTTGTACTTAATATTTTTTTTCTTTTAACACACGTACATACATAAACTCACGCCTTTTTCCCTTGGAGTAGGCAGGAACTACAGAACGCCACCTGCTACGATTCTTTTACCTTTTCGATTAACTTTGTCTTTAATTAACACCTTCAAACTAGCTAACTTCACTTAGCGGTGTTGACACAATTCAAGTTGGTGTAGTTAACATTGGCACTAAGTTTGCATAACTCTTGGTGTACGTTGATTGCATAAGCATGATCAGCCTATAATGTTCCCACTGCTGGGAAGAAACAGGTCTCGGCTCAGTGAGCGGGATTGGCCGTAATCCAGCACGCGGTAGATGTCACATGTTTTCGAATGTTTGGTCCTAGGACATGCCAGTTTCCTCACGATGTTTTCCTTCTCCGTTTTGAGAGTAGTAGTTCTGTAATAATTTACACAAAGTAAAGGTCCTGTCTGGGTCCGAACCTACGACGACAACTCGTAGTCGCGGCAGTTACCACTGAGCCACCACTGGTCCCCGACGTTGCCTCACCTGTACGTTGATTAATAAGGGCAAAACACTTCGATTTTATTTGCTTTTCGTTCTCAAAAGAAAAGACGTACATTTTTTTCAATAAAATTACACGATCACAGTTCCATGACAACTAACGAATGAATACAAGCGCAATATTAATAAATGTCTACACTGACGCATGTAACTGAAAGTGTCACTAAAGCATGTAATAAAAACAAGTTACATCGATGGAGCAGTTGTTGGTACCAAGAGATATTACGTAAGGCAGTACTTATATGAAAAAAACAGAGACGGAACACAGTAACGCTTTGGCACGAACACATAACGGGCTGTTATTTAGATAAGAAAAGGCAAGGAAGTAGGAAAAAATATATAATATAAAATAAAATAACAGTCGGTAGCTAGAAAGAAGAAGATGGCAGAGATGTAGTAGAATTAATATTTATTTATTATAACTTTATGCACAAGCAAAAAAGAATACCGTATGAAGTCGGATTAAATGCCTGAGGCATTTTCTATACAAATAAATAAAATTGAAGTATCCGTTTGTAATGTCAAAGCTTTTTATTAAATGCGAAAGTATATACGGTAATTATAATAAATAAACATTTTTTTAAAATTTTTGTCTGTCTGTCTGTTTGTTCCGGCTAATCTCCAAAACGGCTAAACCGATTTTGACGGGATTTTAAGGGCTAAGCCTAATACGCGATGACGTCAACGACGCTCAAGCCCCGGGAGAATTCCGATGGCACGGTACGTTTGTGACTGCGTTCACAAAAATTGCCGTACGATTATTTTTGGTTAAGAATTATTTATTTGACGAGAATATCTTCCATACCATAGAGTAAAACTACCCACAGCCGATATAAGACTAAATTATAGTAATTTTATCCATGCGTAAAACGCGTGAGTCACCGGCGCCGAAAAGGCGCCGGTGGGGCTTGACGGTAAGTCGACAAGCGGCGCCGAAAAGGCGCCGGTGGGGCTTTCGCGGTTAATGAAATAATATGAAATAAAATGAAATGCTTTTTAATGTTTTAGCATATTTGTTAAAAATACTTATGAAAGACCGAGGGATATTTTTATGTTAGGTAACTATTTAGTATTGACCACACCCCGAAATTGCAGTTGTAAGACAAGTAATGCACACATCGTACGCAACGTGTAGTACCTAACTATTTAATAATCAGTGACGTAGCCACTCCGCATGGCTACGAATAAGAAAGAAATACGAAATGGAGGAAACTGAAAACACGATTAATTGATTTGTTCGTTCATTTACACAATTAGCGTTATAGGTAACTACTATGCTTCTACACTATGAATAAACCTGCGCTGACGCCATATTGCACGAAATGCACGCTTTTCTAACACTTGCACGCTTTTAAGTAAGCAATAATCATAATTATGAACATAATATTAACAAGATAATAACGATAATAAATATTATTGAAAATTAATTTGCACAAAGTAGATTTTTGCTAAACGTAATTTTCAAATGACAGTTGACAAATGGAGGGCATTGACCTTTCTATTCTTATCCCAGACGCATAGTAGAAGTAATTACGTACCTATTAATAAAATACAAAACACAAAACATGCAAGTTTAAACAATTTAACTATTTAAAAAAACGATAGCAAAACTGTATCAGCAGGTAAACTGAAGAAAGATAAGTTTTTATCTCTTCTCTTGCTGGATCTACATCCCTCAACCACACATAATACACCAGAACCAGCCATATGATAAGAATTTGAAACTATATATGCGTACGTCCGCGCCTCGCAGCTGTCGGCTACCCACTGAGAGATGGGCTGCGTGCGGCCCGGCTGCCGGTAGGTAGTTAGCGCACGTAAGTACATGGAGTGATTATCTGACAATCTGTGGCGACGAGTCGGGTAACGAGGGAGTTTTATTAAAATGTGGCTGTTATTTTAGTATATTGTGTATTTTACGACATCCACGCGAACGAAGTAACGGGGCACCGCTAATTAGTTATAAAGTAGAAAAATGGTAAAACGCGAGTTTGTGTCGACCATCGGAAGATAAAGGAGAAAAATAATTTTTTATATGTCGTGTAAAAGTGATTCCGATATCCTATTTACAAAATAAGCAATTTCATTTCACCTTATTTATTATAGTGTGCTGAATTGACGTTAAATTATTGTTATTGTGTTGAAATTAATTATTACCAATCATAATATTTGCACGCCATAGTATGTATGTTGCAAACATACTCGTACATTGGGTAAGCTCGCTCTATCGTCGACTTTGTCACCTCTGACCTAAACTAGAGTCCAAGAGCAAACCCATCTCAAATAAAACAAAAAAAAAAACATCTCTGAACCTATATTTAATTTTTTGGTTATACTGCATGCATTTTATTCTTGTATGCGTATACATATTTGAGCAAATAAATATATTAACTTTATCTGCAGAAGGATAAGATTATAAAAGTTCAAATTTGAAAGTTCTCTTGCGAGTAGTCAGAGCCGAGTTGGAGGAATTTGATTTTAAAACGCTTCTCTCTCAATAAACTTTAACCAACTTCTCAGTACGTTTTCCTTTATACTAACGTAAATCTTTATAAAAAAAAAACACAGACAGTCATGCGGACTGCCGACAGAAGTGAAAACTTATAACATGTTTTCACTGTTGATCAAGCGCAACACGTCATAATCATACTATAGTCCGTTCGCGTTAAGAAAATAGTGAGTCATCGTTGTCCGCCGGCCTAGCCCCGCCCCTCGACCAGTTAGGTCACATCAAATTAGAAAGATCTGCCGTCAACTGGTCACTGTGAAATTAGCTTAACTGCTAACATTAGCATGTGGGTGACGTGAACCCATAAGATTTCCATTAATCCATTACCAACAATCGCTCAACGCGCCTAAAGCAATGTTCACTTCAAAAAACATAATAAAAATCACCCCAAACGTTCCGGAGTGTCACTTTTCCATTGTACACTTGAGGCCACAAAAACAACAGGCTCAGTTATGATTTATTCCAGGCTGTTGGCTGATACGTAACGTCACTGTATGCTGTCGTGAGATTTATAAGGAAGCTCAGCGTTTGAGGAAAAAACGTATATAATACATTCCGAAATTAGGTACCTATACGAGGAAAATTGCTTACACGGAGTTATTTCATTTTGAGATCTAGAGATTTGCAAAAAAATTGTGTTTGCTTGATTAGAAGAAACGGTTTTTTTTAATGCTGCATTTATGTGAGTTGTTCATATATATAGTATTTTAAATTATAATTTATCTTTATCTTTTTTTTTGTTTTTCTTTGATCTGTAATTCGCATGCTGTACTTGCAAAATAAAATGTTTTCTAAAAAATAATCTAGGTTTGAATTGTGAAATTATGGACGTTGAAAAAGTTCATTTTGAGGTTTTTAATTAGTGTGAATAAGGGAAAGTAATTATGTCTGGCTCCAACGCCAAAGTAAGTATTGTTCAGAACCTACTTGTTGTAACTTAAAATAATGTTTAAGTAATTATTATAATAATGTTTGAATTAGGTACTAATAAAAATAGAATAAATATGTAGCTCTTTGAAAGTAACACTAACGGTATAATTTAGGTGCCAAAAAAATATTTCTGTAATTTCAATCAAATACATAATTATTTTTCACACGCCACCTGCTAGACAATGTCAATTTTTATGTCATGCAAACCTAACACAAAGTAAGGGTGCTTACATAAAGAAACAGGTTTCTGGTGCAGGTGAGTTTGTGTGGGTCGGTACCGATTGGTGCAGGTATAATATTCCCATGTTATCATATGCGCTCACATATAAAGAAACAGGTTTAAACTTGTCGCTGCCGACTACCTTATTAACCCTGCACCGATCGGTACCGACCCGCACGGGTTTGTCTGTGCCGGAAACCTGTTTATTTATGTAAGTACCCTAAGTCATTAAAGCACTGGGGGTCAATTAATATTGTAATGGATTTCATTATGGTCATGATTTGAATTTGGAACCTCAGGTAAAAATCGCATTCAAACATTTACAATAGTACATACTAATTCCAATTAATGATTGAGACTTGCACTAAAAAATAAATTGTTTGAAAATCGTACTGGCCACCATGAGAAGAACACAAATAAAAGAACAAAAATGGCGCGAATCAGTATTCGCGCTATTTTTGTTTATAAACAACAAATCGCTTTGCTGATACATGCATACATACATAAACTCACGCCTCCTTCCCATGGGGGTAGGCAGAAACTACAGAACGCCACCTGCTACGATCCTTACATACTCTATTTGCCTCGTTTACATTCATACATCTGGTCATACACGCACGCCGGTTGCGAGCACTACGCACCTGACCTTTCTGAAGAACATCACCAATAAGATCACTATATGTCTTCCTAGGGCGTCCCCTTCCGGCGTTTCCACTTGATAAACAACAAATTAAACTACTAATTCTCAAAAAAAAAAATGTTGATTGACGATAGTGATTTGACTCCGGAGTACATTTAATCTGAAGCCTTTAGCATTGCCAATAATCTGCTGCCAGAAAAATCCAAAGAATCGTTCGCCTACGACGACTTTTACAAATGGAAAACTATCAGGGCGTCCAGTCTGTATCTGAATCTGTGTTTTTAGTCTACTTTATTTATTTATTTAACAGTTTATGTACACACATATAAACAGACAAGAAGAAAGGAACATAAAAATACGTACAAAGGTGATGCTTCTTTCTAAAGAAATCTCTTCCAGCATACCTGCTATAGGAAAGTAGATAAAGAGATGTAGACAACGTGTGTAAGAGTAAAAGAGGAAACAAAATACATAAACTCACAAACGATACAATAATATGAATATATACAAATATATATACATAAACATAAAATATGAGTACATACAAATACATACATGTATACTACCAAAATAAATATCACTAAAATATATACGATAATAATGAAGCAAAACATAATAAATACTAACAGCTATGACGAAGTGGAAAGACAGTGTTCTTTCACTCTTCTTTTAAACACTGCAACAGTTTGGCAGTCCCTAATATCAGGCGGAAGTGAATTCCATAACCGAACCGCATGCACAGTGAAGGAGTAGGAGTAGAAGTCGGTTGAGTGGAGTTACTTTCAACATTTAGCACGTACAAAGAAGCCAAGTAACTTAAATCTAAGAAAGTGTATGACTTTTAATACGCAAGAATATTAAAGTACGGTCAGCAACAAAAGCCGATTGACACTTAATTTTTTTTAACACAACTTATGTTCAAAAAATGGACAGTTGTTAAATTCCGATGATAAAACTAACTCTAAGCTATCAGATGAAATACTGTAAAGTTGTGTGCTAAATAGTAATTTAGGATCTATTGATTTCACATGTAAAAGTAACAGTGTTAATCTACTTCTGTTAAATGATAAATTATTTTATTTCTGTAAGTAGGTTTATACAAACACTTTTACACGTCAAACATTTTTTTTTAAACTAGATGAGGCCGGCGTTTCCTATCTGACTACTCTGAGAAGAAAGGCCGAAACAAACTCAGAGGTCACAGTCTCTTTTAAAGTCCAGACATAATTTTGGTCAGATCATGTGAAGACCATGTAGGTTGGTGTCTGAAATGGTCTTTTGAGGAAAGAACCACACAGATTGAGTGGACCTGTCCAGTCAGTGCAAGCATCTGTCAGTAATCGTACAGCTCAACATAAAAGTTCAGGAGCTCAACGATTGTTGCTGACGGTATGGAACTTACCTTCCTACTTACTAACTTAGCTGCCTATTTTTGTTATATGTGGCCTTGATTTTTGGAGTGAATGCAGTAGCGGAGGGCTACATTGAAAATTATATCTATACATACATATGTACATACAAATTGAAGCGTCTGTTTGTAATGTCAAAACAACAGCTTATTACTAAATGCATATTAAAGTTTATACGGTACTTATAACAAAAAAAAAAAAAACATTTTTATCTGTCTGTTTGTTCCGCGTAATATGCAAAACGGCTCAACCGATTTCGACGGTATTCTCACTGGCAGATAGCTGATGTTATAAGGAGTAACTTAGATTTACTATTTTGATTTTAGAAAAAGAATTAGGGGTCCGCGCAAAAAAAAATTAAAACCCTTGCAATTGTGAACAAAATCCGATTCAAACTGGGTAGTATTGACAGCCACGCGGGCGAAGCCTCGGGCAACAGCTAGTACAGAATAAGGATAAAATAAGCTGCCGCACTGGTTACAACATCAAATTGAAAACACCATGGATAACTGATCCTTGGACGCCTTTGTCACCGCAACCATCCAAATCAAAACACTATTATCTATCTAGCCCGCTGCCTTAAGCACCACTTTCACCAACTTTCACGATCCAAAATTACCCTCAGCAGACCTATGTTTCTGAAACTCCACTCAATAGCAATACTCAAATAAACTTTACCTCAATTTCAATAAATGTACTGAATAAAAACATAACTTGGTCTTTCCACAAACTGGTCTAATGTATCAAACATTATTTTACCTACCTTTTAATCGTTTTAAATAGGTCTACGAACTGTAATAAATTGTAATTTTAATAAATACTTTGATTCTAGTATTACTGCTTATTATTGTCTGTGTAAAAAGTAGAGTATTGTCCTTGGGGATAAAGGTGCCTTCGTCTTACGCAAGCTTGAATCCCTCGCTGCACTCAGGATTCTTGTCTTAACTCAAACACTACAATCCTACGTTATCTACGCTTGGGATTTAATACAGCGCCCGTATCATAAGACACGGCATTATCTCCTTGGTGCATAATCTACTATTAAATTCTCACGTTGGTCTGGCAGGATTGTTTATTTCAGAGTTATTAATTTCAAAATATTAATCCAGTCTGCTTTTTCGAACATGTAACTGCTATGGTTTTAAAACCGCATGCAACAGATGTAGGATTAAAAATCAGTTATGCATAAGTAAATAGTGCTCTATAATGCGTACGAAGGCTACAATGTCTGTTTTTTGTGTGTTGCAATATAGTGAGCAGAAAAGCGAAAAATGATAAAACTACGACGGGGGCGTTAACGTAGTTTATTAAATCCCTTGGCGTATATTATATAAGTCGGCAAAGATACTTTATATACAAAGACTTATAATAATTTTAATCCATACTTTAGGAGAATTTCTCTAATTGTGTAAATATGTTTGCCCTTGTCTGTACGTCCACTTTTGTCCGCGAAGCAAGACCCTGCCACGCCGTCAAGGCGTGCAACGCCTCGAAGATGCCTTTCATTAGAATCGATGTGTTATTTGGGCCATCACATTTAATTATTTAATACTTTGCCTTAGCATATTAATAGTAGTTAATTTTTTAACCAAGACTGTTTCCATCGGTATATACGACACACAATTACGATATTTTTTTAAGCTACTTTTAACATAATTATTTAATTATTACTCTAATCCAAAAACGTAACCTGTAGCAAAAAAGTCAATAGGTAACATTTCTGAAATGCGCAATGTCCTTTGATTCCCAAAATAAACGACCAAACAAATTAAATAAATTATTTCCTTAAAATCTTACCTAATAAAACACCATTATTAAAAGTGAAACAGCGACTCCATGGTTTATTCCACTTAAATAAAATAAAACATTCTTCATAGGGTGCAATATTTTACGACGGCAGAGGCTCATTAATAATGCTGGGTGTACAATGACGACAATCGCGTTATTCATCGCTAGGCGACGATTTTAATGATAGTCATCTATTACGTGATTGAGTTAGCGGTATTGTATTGCTGTATTTTGGTTTTCATTGTAATGCGCGGTGGCGTTTTTGTGGTTATAAATTACTTTATTTGCAGATACAGGTAGTTTGAATGAGTTAAAAATAAATAATGAAATTCAATTTCAGGTTAGAACTCGGTGGTGTAACAATTGTGGGATGCATATTTACTAATATCTAAAAGTGTACTCTTGTGTTAAGATTTATTCTTCTTTACGCAAGCGTCAGTAAAGATCCCGGCTAAACATGAAGAATGGGCCCTATAGTACGCTGGATTTATAATTTGATGACCAAATTATCAGTCCTAGCACCAGCTTTCTGGTATGTATTAAGTCGCGCATCACCAACCCAGAGTCATTGAATAGGTATCTATCTAATCTCTTCTTCAGTCAATCATACATTAGAGGTAAATTCAGGGAAATTAATTGTTAAGCAAATTGACTACAAACTTATATTGACCGTATGTATATATTCAAATCACAAGTGTCATTCTTTGGGTATAGGCCGACCGCATAACTAAGACGTTGTCTGAGGTAGCAGCGCGGTGAGGGAGGGGTGTGGAGACGTGATGCGAGAGCTCAGTGATTTGTCAACTTGTGACAACTATTATCCTTCCCTCACAGCGCTGCTACCTCAGGCAACGTCTCAGTTATGCAGTCGGCCTATATAGCAGGACACTTGCGTCAAAGACATTTCCGCGATTGACACTTGCAGGAATTCTCTTGCGCGAAAAAACATTTCCGCGAATGGACATTTCCGGGAATGAACTTTAGCGCGAAGGGACACTTGCGCGAATGGATATTTACGCGAAAGACACTTGCGCGAAACCACTTGCGCGAAAAAGTCGCGAAAATGAGATTTCTTTATAACATCACGCCTGTATTCTTTAAAAAGGTTGGAGAAGGAAGTATATTGTGAATAGTAGACCCAAAATTTAACAGATATGTTCAAGTTTTCGAAAAAAAGACATTTTCTTTGATGTATAAAATGGCAAATTACGGCAAATTGACGTAGGGTGTCCATTTGTTTAGAAATAAATTCTCCTTACTGTACAATTCCTGTCTAAATTGTCCATTTAATAAAACTAAAATTCCCTCCAAAGCACTCCTCCTTTCTTCAAAGCACTCGCCTCAAAAATACCCAATTTCAAATGAAACTAAAACATAAAGGTAGAATTTTAGTCACAAAGAGCTATTCAAACAGTTTTTAAGTGCCCAACTCTAGCAGCAATTCGCTATCTACTCGATAAATTGAGCTCTCCACACAAGAGAATACTCCAATAAAAATAGAACAAAAAAAAACTGTTTTTCTCTTTATTAGATTGCCAGTATTTCATTTGCCATATTGTTTTTTATTGGTTTAGCCTCTGATATGTGTTGGAAGGTTGTTTTTTTGAGATGGCGAACAAATTGTGTCAACAGCTTTGATTATTGCTTATTGGTTCTGTACATTTAGTTTTGTTGAAAGTTGTTGTTAACTTTGCTGGTAATGAAAGGATATTTAATAATGAGGTTGATTAGTAACTTTTTGGGCGTTTGTCCACCGTCGCCATCATCGGGACGTCACTGAGAGCTAGATGACGGTGGCGAAGTGGCAATACATATATTTACTATGGCCGCGTGTCCATCGCTTGTCTGTCACCCGAGTGCCGTCATCTCGTCCGCCGGAGTTTCGAATAGTTCGGCGCAACCGCTAGAACTCGACCCGAAATTATGTGTGATGAGCTGATGTGCCGGCAATACCAAAACACGTTTAATCTTGTCCACATACTGCCGACACACCACACCGCACCGTTCGACCGGTTTTTTTTTTATAAATGTCATGCCGAGGTCGGTCGCGGTGGACCACGGTCACCAGGATATCACATTCGGTTCGAATAAACTCGTTTCTTGGTGACGCCCCGGTGACGGTGGCGGTGGACAAATGCCTTAGCAATGTTCTTTTCTATATTGTCGCTACCTAGTTACAAAAACAAAAATATATTTCTGTTTGCCCGTACATACCCAATAAAAGTGACAAAAAAGTAAGTTATTTTTTGTCCCGCTGTGTATAAAACGTGTGCGCTAAAAATTTTATTTATAACTCTCTACAATATTTTATAGCACGCTCACTTCACGAAAAAATTCAAATGATTTAAAAAACTAGTCTTTTTATAATTTTCATAAATAACATTAGGTCTGAAATAAGCCGGGCTCTTCTGTAAATATCTCACCGTGAATACTTAAGTGAGCTAAACTACAGAACGCCACCTGCGACGATCCTTACATATACTCCTTTTGCCTCGTTTACGTTGATACATCTGGTCATACATGCACGCCAGTTGCGAGTACTACGCACTTGACTTTTCTGAAGAACATCACCGATAAGGTCTCTGTGTGTCTTCCTAGGGCGTTCCCGACGTTTCCGCTCACATCTGCCGTGCAATACGGCATTTCATTCATCTTCTCAACATGACCAAACCATCTAAACATACTCTTTTTTAATTTTTGTCACTACATTTTTACCTTTCACAGAATATTTATTCACCCAGTAATAGGACTCGCCCATCAAAAAACTCTGTCCTAAATTAGACGCATTATTAATTTATTATATACGTATATGATTAAAACACGTGTACTAAAATATAAATAATTAAATTATCCTTAAAATGGTGAAGGTTTCATAAAAAATCGCTGTTTGTTACGGTACGCGTTAGACACAAATTTACAAATTAATTAAACTACGTAATATAAACATAATCTAAAATATTCATATACTGAGTTGTTAAAAAAATTATCTTATTTAACATTTATATTTTTTCCAAAATATTAGCACTATTCGTTTAGTCGTGATCATCAGTTTAAAATCATTAAAAGTCAGTTATCGTCGCTTTAATAAGACCTATATACATAATAATATGAAATTAAAGAAACTTACCACAAAACTGCTATTTGATACAATAAAAATATCATAGAATGAGCCAAGTGCGTGCCAATACCCCATTTCGGCAAGCTATTAAGGAAACAGGAAAGGCTGTTGTATTATATATTCAACGTCATTTTCAACTCAATTATAGTTACAATATGAAACTTTGAATGTTTCTACTAATGATAATTGCAGTTTCTTTTTTTGTTTAACTACTCTTTTGACTTTTTGACACGTAAGTTTTGAGCAAATGGCCTATCCTATTAACTAGTCACGACCATGCTATGCAAATGAATTTAAATTCTTGGTATTCAAGTAGGTAAATATGAGGCTTTTCCCAACATGTTGTGGTCGGCTTCCAGTCTGACCGGATGCAGCTGAATACCAGCAATTTACATGGAGCGACTGCCTATCTGACCTCTACAACCCTGTTACTAGATACCCCTTGGTAAGATTGGTTGCCAGACTTTCAGGCTTCTGACTATCCGTAAAGTCTGTCAAAGATCTACAAATGACAGCCGGCAGTTCGGCATAATATTGATATTTTTTTTTTTATCTTTTCATCATGGCACGCGAGAGCACAAAAGTCTGACAACCATTCTTGCCAAGGGGTTGTGGAGGTCAGATAGGCAGCCGCGCTATGTAAAATAAGTATTGTAATTCGGCTGTATCCGGTTAGACTGGAGGCTGACCTAGACATAGTTGGGAAAAGGCTAGAAAGATGATGATGACATGTGAGAGCAGAGTCTAACTTCTCTATTAATATTATGTTACATACATTTTAAATGATTTTCCAACAACATTCAATTAGAAACATAATTATTAAAAATAAAACAAAAAATAAATTAAGTTTTATAAACAGATTTTTTAAAAAGTACCAACCCACGCAGGAAGTTTATCCCTCGTCTCTATTTTTGTATGAAAAATAAGCGTTTAATTGTTCTTTTAATTAAAACGGAGCAAGCTAGACATTTATTACAGAAAGTTTTCTCAGTAATGCTTCTTACAAACTTAGAAGCTTTGTACTAAATTGCATTTTAATTGTGTATTTACTAGCCGAGTGTACATTTGTACTGTCTTTGTGGCTTTCGGCTTAGCAGTAAATTAGTCTATGAAAGTCTACGCCAAACAAAATCAAAATCAATAGTCGTTTATTAAAATTAAATAAATAAAATTAGTCAAAATTACATAAGACAGTCCCCCAAAACGCCCGCCCTTCACCACTTCCTAATGTTTTAGCTGGGAAGAAGTGGCGCAACAAACTCCCCAGCAGCACAGGTGTCTGTATAGTTAAAAACACTGGACTCTATACAATAGTATTCAAAATTATTTGTACATTACGCAACACAAAAACTTTAAATAAAATTATTTTCCATGTGTCAGCTAGGACACGCCAATATACCGACAGAAAAAAACAATAATATCAAGAAAGTTGTTTCTTGTTTTACAGCACTAAGTATTACGAGGGAGTTTACAGACACAAAATTTACATTGTTTTAAAAGCATACACACCCTAACAGTTATTTACAAGCATTTCTTTTCAGAAATGGAAGATAGGAACCGTAGCGTGGAAGCATATTTTTGCGTTTTGTGATGTCCACAGACGTTAAAGGAATAGTCTGTCCAGCATTCCTTATTGTGCCCTCCATCAGCTCAGGCTCACTAAGGCCCACTTGACTCAGAGTTAATTGCTAACACGAAGTTAAATTGACAATATTGTATGACAAACCGTCAATTTAACCTCGTGTTATGCCGAAGTGTACCTATAGTACACGCCCGTTTCGCCAGTTTAATCAAATGCAGCTGAATACCAGTATTTTACGTGTGACATAATTAACCTAATCATTTTCTTTTAAAGTGACTGCCTCGTTGGTCTAGTGGTCGCAAGCTCTACTGCTGAGCAGGAGGTCCTAGGTTCGATTCCCCGGTCGGGTAGAGTGTTATTGGGTTTTTTCATCTGGAATTTCTCAATAGCTGCCCGGAGTCTGGATTTGTGCTCGGTAGATGGTAACAGGTTCGCGCCCTACTACATGGGACTGGCGAAGTGTGGGTGTACCTACACCCACACATCTTTGCCTAACCTTTCGGGGTATATAGGCGTGATATTACGTTATTTACTTAAAACAAATATTAATATTGGTTTGGTCTTCAATTTCTTACTTCAGTATTTATTCAGGAAAGTATAAAAGTGTAATGAAATACATACTTGATTAATGATCCACGACCGTAATTATTCACGACTCTGGAAGTTATTCTGAAAAATGTACTCGTTATTGATGGTGAAAACTGTAATGTATGGTAACCTTATATTGTTTATCTATTATTGAATGTATTATGTAAAGGGGTTCTATATTAAGTGTGAAGGTGTAATGTATGGTAACCTTATATTGTTTATCTATTATTGAATGTATTATGTAAAGGGGTTCTATATTAAGTGTGAAGGTGTAATGTATGGTAACCTTATATTGTTTATCTATTATTGAATGTATTATGTAAAGGGGTTCTATATTAAGTGTGAAGGTGTAATGTATGGTAACCTTATATTGTTTATCTATTATTGAATGTATTATGTAAAGGGGTTCTATATTAAGTGTGAAGGTGTAATGTATGGTAACCTTATATTGTTTATCTATTATTGAATGTATTATGTAAAGGGGTTCTATATTAAGTGTGAAGGTGTAATGTATGGTAACCTTATATTGTTTATCTATTATTGAATGTGTTATGTAAAGGGGTTCTATATTAAGTGTGAAGGTGTAATGTATGGTAACCTTATATTGTTTATCTATTATTGAATGTGTTATGTAAAGGGGTTCTATATTAAGTGTGAAGGTGTAATGTATGGTAACCTTATATTGTTTATCTATTATTGAATGTATTATGTAAAGGGGTTCTATATTAAGTGTGAAGGTGTAATGTATGGTAACCTTATATTGTTTATCTATTATTGAATGTGTTATGTAAAGGGGTTCTATATTAAGTGTGAAGGTGTAATGTATGGTAACCTTATATTGTTTATCTATTATTGAATGTGTTATGTAAAGGGGTTCTATATTAAGTGTGAAGGTGTAATATATGGTGACCTTATATTGTTTATGATCTGTCATGAGCGCGGTCTATCACAGACATGTCTGTCCGTCATGGCCGTTCCGAATAAACCACTTATCTAGCTACACGTTGTTTCACTCATATATTTAAAAAATTGTATTGAATGTCACTGTTTCTGTAAATGAATGGAATTAACACTATCTAAAGACGCTTGGTAAAACCGGTTGTCAGACTTTCAGGCTTCTGACGACCTGTAACAACTGTCAAAAATCCAAGAATGACAGCCGGGACCAACGGTTTAACATGCATACAGAGGCACGGAGGGATCTCGGTAAGTGAAGATGGTCACCCATCCACGGATCGACCGCGGCAAGCGTAACTTAACCTGTAACTTAACATTGCGCGAAAAAAATTGTCGCGTAATAAAAGTGCTCGTGCGAACTTGCGCTAAAAGTTTATTAAATTTTGTTGGCCCAAAACTTTGCCACTTACACGGCATCTACGGTGGCAGCATAGAGATCGCTATCCGTATTTTTTGAGGCACAGAGGCCAGACATAAGTTAATAAACGGTGAAGAATTTATGGCATCCAAGTCTAACAATAAATAGAAATCATGAATATAAACTACCTACTACGACCAACTCTGTGGAAAAAAGTCTACTATTCCATGCAAAACTGCAATTTTTTTTTCGTATTTCTAAATTGGTCCCATAGCAAATAATATTATAAAGAAAAGATATGCTATGTTCATACTGAGAGGCGTTCAGATATCGTTGCGTTGTTATTACAAATGTACTTACATATAGGTGTTTAGTAGTTTTCAACTACGACCGCGAAAGATAATACGGAACGTATGATACAGAAAGAGATAGCTATCTGTAGTGTGTGTTTGACACGCTTCGTTTCGCTCGCTGCTATTAGCCGACTAAATCAAATTACAACAATTGTTTGAATTTGTCTGCAACAATTTGCGCGCGCTAGTGCGATGTCTACCTCTTTATAATGTCAATGCCCATAACTTACAAATATACACAGCTAGCTACAGCTGACTACGCAGGTAACAGTTGACTGTGGGGTCAACGACCGCTGGTAGTGTGCCTAGTTACTTGAAATCATGACTTTAGAATATCTATTTTTTGTTTTATCATGTTTAGATATAGGCTAAGTAATAACAGCCGCACGGGTCGATCGATCAGGTTAAGCTACGCTTGCCACGGTTGGTCCATGGATGGGTGACCATCATTACATATCAAGACTCCTCCGTGCCTCGGAAAGCACGTTAAGCCGTTGGTCCCGGCTGTCATTCGTGGGTCTTTGACAGTCGTTACGGGTCGTCAGAAGCCCGAAAGTTTGACAACCAGTCTTACAAAGGGGTATCGTATTTCCCAGTTACTGGATTGTGGAGGTCAGATAGGCAGTCGCTCCATGTAAAATACTAGTATTCAGCTGCATCCGGTTTGACTGGAAGCCGACGCCAATATAGTTGGGAAAAGGCTAGGCAGATGATGATGATCATGTTAAGATATCGATACACATCACGTCTGCAGAGTTTTGCTAGCTAATTTAATTTGACCCTGTATACATTAATTATATAAGGTGTATCTATTCATACACGAAATCTCTTAAGGGGTCATTGTACTCATCAATATGAACAACTTTCACTATTGGACCAAACCTGAAATCACGAAAATAAATCATCTGTTCCGTACATTTATGTTCGCATAACTCGTCAAAATGTAGGGACCAGCAGGTTTTTATTTCACGATTTCAGGGTTGGCCCCATAGTAAAAGTTGTTCATATTGATGAGTACAATAACCCCTTAAGAGATTTCGTGTATGAATAGTTACACCTTATAGATGTACAAAGTTTAACGCTAAACACATAATTCTATCTCTGTCAACTTCATACTTTATTATATTATTCGTTTAGCGCTGAACGCATTTATTGATTTGTAGTGCAAGCGGGCTATGCTTTCCCGTCAGTTAGTACAAAACGACGGTGCATGTTTGACACTCAAGCAATTACTTGTATGGTGGGCATCCTAGATTGCTCCAACCAATCTGGTGTCAAAGATTTAAATCGTTAGATTCGCCCTAACACGTCAAAAGATAGTCGCGTTTCTGTTTCGTTTTGACACCTCTGACACACCAGTCAGTGTGTCAGAGGTGTCAAAACAAGTCGCTATTTAATAATGTGTGAACTCACTCTTCTCAGTATAAACAGTTTTTCGCATGACTAAGAACGGTGAGGGCAAATCCAGCTATTTTAATCTTTGTCTGGTGTACAGTGATGTACAAGGCAGGTCTGATTGGATGACCACAAATGTAATGACACCTAGGACACTGGAAATCCTTGTGCATGCAGTGCTTACGGTGCGATGTGTTCTCAGTTTCGGAATGGAGCTTAATTTGGCTTCGGTGAGTATAGTAGAGGTGATGGAATATAAGATAGCCTATTTAACATTTATGTGACAGTGATAAAATTACGGTAAGGATCATCATATTTTTTTTTGCATTCTTGAAATGATTTGGTAGTTATCACACCAATGGGGCTTGCGTTGGAGGTTACCGGAAAAATTCAAAACTGTCACGTGAATAAAATCGTGAGTCATTATAACCGTCGGTACACCACGTGTCTCATGAAAGTTTTAACTTGACGTTATAATAAATGATAATAATACCAGCATATTATGGTCCCACTGCTGAGTAAATGCCTCTTCTCATTCAGAGAAGGTACGAGCATTGATCACCACGCTGACTCAAGACGGGTTGGTGTCTTGGTGATGATACTTGACCTACAAATATATATTTATTTTTTATTTTTTTTACTATAAGTAATATCATAATAAATATACTTACACGTTAATAATTATACTTACGGTTTGAAAACCATGAACTAAATAACAGGGGCGTAGCCTCCATACAACCCAATTCCAATCGGCTTCCCTTTGGAATAATCACTCTTCTTAATGTCTACTATTGCCAAATAATATGGTACGCCTGTGTGTGTAATTGCGTATTACATAAAATTCCATAATTGTATTTAATACCAGCATTATAAAATTAAAAACCTGCAGTTTTTGTCTGAGTTTATGAGAACTGAACAATTCGTTTCTTCGGGTTCGCTCTAATGATAATTGTAGCTGCGCCACTGCTAAATAATATATTATAGATTTAATCACTATCATCATCATTTCAGCCGAAAAACGTCCACTGCTGGACATAGGCCTGCCCCAAGCGCCGCCACTTCGACCAGTTCTGGGCTTTTCGCATCCAGCGGATTCCTGCGGCCGTCACCAGTTCATAGAGCAAGGTATAGTTTCAATAACAAGACCAAGCTTCTTAAAATTATCCAAAGTATATAGAATAGTTGGAACAGTATCCAATTAAGGTTGAGCTCGAAAAAAAGCGGGCAGTTGGTTTTTATTAGCAATTTGGAACACAATGAAGGGAGCCGGGGGTCTCGCTGCATTGGTAAGTGCATACGGTGACACTGTAGCTCTGTTTAGTGCCAACACAGGTGTTTAGTTTGGCAAGCAACGCAGTTTTAAAGAAAAATATTTAAGGTAGAGTACATCTCTGGATATATCATTCGTATATAAAGCTGGATAACAGAACAATGAAATAAATTAAAAATAAACACCTCTGGCCAGATTTTTATGTACATAACCATGTTATTTTTACCCCTGCCATAATTATCCAAGTTTTATGTAAGCTCGTTCTATTGAATATCGCCAATGAAACTAAACGCGATCAGCGCATGTAAACCTCGTTAAAGAGCTGTCAATGTCATTATAGTTGGGGAATATTGACACTGACAGCTCTTGAACGCAGTTTAAATGTGCTGATCACGTTCAGTTTCAGCATTGGTGAAATCAGCCCTTAGTCATGAATCTTTACTATTCTCGACATAAATCTAGCTCAAAATCAAGATTCATAACACAGCAAGTCTGAGTATTGTTCTGGAGTCTTATGTAAAGCAAACTGTGGGCTTGTTCTATAACATGAGGAATACAGCGCCGAGAAAGTGAGACAGAAACGTCACTTTTATTAAGGTTATAAAGTTCTTTTACGTCTTTAGTTTTTAATTTTTATTTCTGCTTGAGTAGAAATAGATTCTATGTTTTTTTTATTGGTGTATTGGCTGACACATGAAAAATAATTTTATTTAATTTTTTTGTGTTGCGTAATGTAGATAATTTTGCATATCATTGTATAGAATCAAGTTTTTCTAACTAAACAGACAGCTGTGCTGCCGGGGAGTTTGTTGCGCCACTTCTTCCTCCCAGCTAAAGCACTAGGAAGTGGTGAAAAGCGTGCGTTTTGGGGGACTTTTTTATGTAATTTCTGACGTTCGAAAAGTGCGGATTGTCAGCCTAGTTTGAATTAATGACTTTTGATTTGATTTGGCTGACGACTATGGAGATAACTTTACAAAGATTTTGGACCGACTAAAAAGTTGTGGTGAAAAAGATTTGAGTAGGTATGAATGTAATGGCTGTAAAAGCTCAGGAACACGTAGAAAGGATATGTCTACAGAGACATGCATAATCAGCCTATAATGTTCACACTGCTGGGACACAGGCCTCCTCTCGGTAAAAGGGAGTGGGCTGTAATCCACCACGCAGGCCCAGTGCGGGTTGGTAGCTGTCACATGTCTTCAAATTGTTGGTTCTAGGACATGTCTGTTTCCTCACTATGTTTCCTTTCACCGTTTTGAGAGCAGTGGTGATGAAATAATTTATTGTACGAAGTAAAGCGCCTGTCTGGGTTCGAACTTACGACCTCCAACTCGTAAGTTGCGGCCGTTACCACTGGGCCACCACTGCTCTCCGCTGAGAGATGAATGGATGGGTCTCAATGTCATAATATATAACAGTCTGATAATAACAACATAACATGCCATCACGCCTGTATTCCCCGAAGGGATAGGCAGAGATGCACCTAATAGAACACCCACATTTCGCCAGTTATGTTTAGGACCCATGTAATAGGGGGCGAGCCTATTGCCATCAACCGGGCACATATCCAGACTGCGGGCTGCTACTGAGAAATTCCAGATGTAAAAACCTAATGACACTTTGCCCGATCCAGGAATTGAACCCAGGAACTCATGCTCAGCAGTAGCGCTTGCGACCACTACACCAAGACTGATGTAAAAATACAAATATATAAAACTGAAGAATCTGTTTGTAATGTCAAAGCTTTTTATTCAATGCGAAAGTATATTGGGTACTTATAACAAATAAACAATTTTTAAATTTTTTGTCGGTCTGTCTGTGTCTGTTTATTCCGGATAATCTGCGAAACTGCTAGACCAATTTTGACGGGACTTTCACTGGCAGATAGCTGATGTCATACGGAATAATGTAAGCTATTTTTATTTTAGAAAAAATAATTTGGGTTCCACGCAAAAAAAAAATAAAACCCATGAAAATGTGTACAAATAGCGCGGGCAGACGATGCGATGCGGCAGGTTTTATTAAAATGTGGCTGTTATCTTGGTATATTGTGTGTCATACGACTTCCGCGCGAACGAAGTCGCGGGACACAGTTAGTAATAAATGAACAAGAACAAGCTCTACACACTACCTTCCCGTATGCTGGTACAAACTTCTATAAATGTTAGTTTTAATCACCCATCTCGAGCCACCTACGCCATATGAAAACATGTCCCGAAGCTACCCTGTCGTGGCTTATTGCCTTAGTTTTATTACTATTTAAACTGTTTGTTTAGAAAATGAGTAATTTTAACGTACTTGCAAACGTGTGTTATTGTACTTGTTCTGTTTTACTGACTGTGAGTCTGTATCTGGAGCTTGGCCACTCTATATTCGGTAATATGAAATGAAATAAAATGAAATTGTTAATTCTGTAAATAGGATCTCGGAATCACTTTTACACGTCATATTTAAAAAAAAAATAGCCATATGGATTCGACATTCCCTATCTGACAACCCCTGAGAAGAAATGGCAAAACAAACTCAGGGGTCAAAGTCTCTTTAAAAGTCCAGACATAATCTTGGTCAAATCATCTGAGGACCATGTAGACCCGTGTCATAAATGGTCTTTTGAGGAAAGAACCACACAAATTTGAGTGGACCCGTCCAGTCAGACCAAGCATTTATCAGTAATTGTGTCGCTCAACTCAGTTTGTTAAGGAGCTCAACGATACGACGAACAATACCAAAGAAAGGATATTTGGGTAGGCCGCATAAAGTACTCAAAATGCCAGACCATCATTAAAACTAACTGAGAAAGAGAGAGCAAATAAAAGAAAAATGTGCTCACATTCACAATAATTAAAGTAATATAATACTTTCGAAGTAAATATTCATGTCATTTTGTGTATAATATTTAACAATGTCAGTATGTAATATATATAAAATAGTACCTATATAATAATGATTTTGCATATTAGTTAAAATGTCAAGTTTTACGGTTTTATCACAAGGTTTAGCAGAGCGAGCAGCATTTTCGTCATTGACCACCTCGTTGGTCTAGTGATCGGAAGCGCTTCTGCTGAGCATGAGCTCCTAGGTAAGGCAAAGTGTTTTCGGGTTTTTCCACCAGGAATTTCCCAGTAGCAGCCTTTTTTTTATGGTTTTTTTTTGGATGGGAAATCATCAAATGACTTCTCCCGCTCTGGGCGTAGCGGGAGGGCATGTCAGACTTTTACTGACTAAAACCCACCCGTGTTCCTTCAGTTGCCTGTGCCGGGGCCACGGTAACTCTTTCGAACATCCCGCATCCCTGTCCCAGTAGCAGCCTACAGCTGTCCCAGTAGCAGCCTACAGCTGTCCCAGTAGCAGCCTACAGCTGTCCCAGTAGCAGCCTACAGCTGTCCCAGTAGCAGCCTACAGCTGTCCCAGTAGCAGCCTACAGCTGTCCCAGTAGCAGCCTACAGCTGTCCCAGTAGCAGCCTACAGCTGTCCCAGTAGCAGCCTACAGCTGTCCCAGTAGCAGCCTACAGCTGTCCCAGTAGCAGCCTACAGCTGTCCCAGTAGCAGCCTACAGCTGTCCCAGTAGCAGCCTACAGCTGTCCCAGTAGCAGCCTACAGCTGTCCCAGTAGCAGCCTACAGCTGTCCCAGTAGCAGCCTACAGCTGTCCCAGTAGCAGCCTACAGCTGTCCCAGTAGCAGCCTACAGCTGTCCCAGTAGCAGCCTGGAGTCTGGATTTGTGCCAGGTTGATGGCATTAGACTCGCGCCATATTACATGGAAATTAGACATAACTGGCGAAACTTAGGTATACTATAGGTACACCTGTGCCTAACCCTTCGGGGAATAAAGGCGTGATGTTATGTTAAGTAATATTAAACTTACACAGTAAAGAAATCTCGACATTTTGACATTTCGCCTTTGCACCCATGCGAAGCAGGCAAGTCGTTAATAAAATTAATTAATAAACACATTCCCAAGAAAATAGTCTCATGAACAGATTCTAATTTCTTCTTAAAGATAAAGCACCTTAAGGCCTGTTGTACACGGCACGGTTTCTCTACGGTACGGCCGGAACGCTAGCCTGGCTTCACCGTAGAGTAATCGTGTATACATGACACGGCAAACCACCGGACGACGCATACAGCGACAGCGTGCCGCCATGTCTGTCAACAAGCTTCCTTATCAATCTATATCTATCTATCTTCTATACTAATAAAGCTGAAGAGTTTGTTTGTTAAGTTGAACGCGCTAATCTCAGGAACTACTGGTTTGAATTGAACAATTCTTTTATTGTTCGATAGCCCATTTATCGAGGAAGGTGACAAGCTATATAAGATCACGCTACGACTAATAGGAACAGAGCATCAATGAAAAATGTTGCAAAAACGGGGAAAATTTATTCCTTTTTAGGGCTTCCGTTGCGTGCGCTGCGTAAACGGTTAAAGTAACGCAAAAATCATGTATGACGGAATTGTTCCTCTTAAAAAGTTCTAAAAAAAGTCTGCGATAGCATATGTCTATCTTTTAATGTTGGCTCACTATAACTTTTTTAATGGTAATCAAATTTGCTATAAAATAATGCATTATTTGCGAAGGTGTTTTCATAAACATGGTATTGATCCTTATCCATATAAATAGTTTCGTAATCAAGGTTGATTAAGTACATGTAAATTCCTTTTTAAAATATTCGAATCAGACGTTTCATTTAGAAATTACGACGGGTGTAAAAATACTTAAAGTAAGAAAAATGCGCTTCGTCTATTACTTACTTACACATTTTATTTCTTATTGACGGTTTAAACGCGCTAATCTCTGCCACAACCAGTCGGATTTGAAAAATTCTTTTAGCATTTTATAGCCCTATCCTTGAGGAAGGCTATAGGTATGTAACATTACGCTAGGACTGTTAGAAGCCGAGCAAAAAGAAAAAAAGTAAGAACGAGCGCTAAGCGAAAACGAAGAAACAGCGCGGGCAGGCGACGTGATGCGACGGGGTGGGTCGGAGGAACAAGAAATTTCACGCGGACGAAGTCGCGGGCGGAAGATAGTGATATTATAAAGGAAAGATACGCTACGTTCATACTGAGTGGCGTTCAGATATCGTTGTTTTTATTATGTACTTACATATAGGTGTATAGTAGTTGTCAACTACAACTGCGATAGATAACTGAAAGAAAGCAGAAGAAAGAAAAACTGTTTATTCACGTGAAAGTGACGCACATACATAACATTGTAGTTTATCTAACCTAATAAATACAAAACAACTAGGTATACATTCTGAAAATAATAAACCTAGACGGAAATATGCGCTACTACCGCGCGAAACGGCCAACGCTCAGCATAATTTCGTGGCCCACGATGTGCACGATGACACGAAATCTACAGCGCTGGTTTCCAGCGCAAGCTGGCGTGTCGCTGTCTCAGAACAATAAATAAAACATCAATCATCACTCATTGTTCCGAAGCACAGAACAATCATACTGAAGTCACTGTGGACACTAAAATACGCTGTTGACACTAAAAGACGCTGTTACGGCACGGCGGGCACAAAGAATATTACAATTAGTAAAATAAATAGAAATAAAAAAGAGCATATTTTTAAACAAGTAACAAGTTAAATTTAAAACCTACTAATTCAAAATATCATGCGTTTACTTAGAGATAACGGTATCCACGATCAAATAAATAAAAATATACAAACATAATAATTAATTATGTGGCAACATTACGACGCGTCCCGATCCAAAAGACAACAAAGACATGAGAGGTTGCGAGTACTACATAGTCTGTGGTTTGCGACTTGCGTAATGAACAATTTGACAAGCGTTCGACCAACCACACGAGAATTGGAAATTATGTAAGCAGCAATGGCCTAACGAATCACAAAATGATGATGTAATGGCTATATCGTGCTACAGTAATGATTGTGACATTGTTTATGTGTTTGTGAGTTAAAGTGGAAATTGACGAACCCATCACAAGACAAGCCTCGGAGTTGGAGGGCGACCTGACCTGTTGTTGTTAACTACGACTACTTAGTTGTCAACTACGATTGCGATAGATAATATGGAACGTATGATACAGAAAGAGATAGCTATCTGTAGTGTGTTGCGCTTGACACGCTTCGCTCGCTGCTATTAGTCGACTAAATCAAATTACAACAATTGTCTGCGTTCGTCTGCAACAATTTGCACTAGCACTAGCGCGCGATATCTACCTCTTTATTTATATAATATCATTGTTCTATAGTGATCCATACAACACGGACGACCGTGCCTACACACGGCAAAAAAACCGTAGTTTTTCACGGCATAAAACGTGTGTGTACAACGGGCCTAACCCAAAAACAGTTACTTTAAAGTAATTATTTACTTAGGTAATCACCTGAAATAACTAGATTAGTAAGTACATGTTTCTAACATTAACACGAAGCATTGGTGTAGGTCACAGACTAAGTAAAATCAAATAGAAAGCAATATGCGTTCACTTTTGATAATAACCTCTCCCGACTTAATGCTTAGAAATGAAGTTAGCCAACGCATTTGCTACGAGCACTGAAATATAATGTTAATGAAAAAGATGACAGTAATAAATAAGGTATTAATTGGATAGATAATGTATATGTGTGTAGTGGGTTTTACTGGAGATTCGTCGCGAGATCAGCCTCATTTTGGCTGACTATTAAACCTCTTGGCCACGATCTACACGCTCAAGCGACACGCGTCTTGCGCCAGCGATTGCGGCGGAAACAAATGAAAGAAGTTGACGAGTGCCACGAGTCACTGCGACGCGACTTGCGGAGCAATGGTTTCGCGCTTGTTACTCAAAACAGGTGACGTGCGATTTGGCAAGCTAGTGTATCAAATACTAGCTAACCACGGGGACGGGTCCTGACAGGGCATGAAACGCGCGCGCTTGTCTCTTGACGCAAATCGCGTCGCAAGTCGCATCACCCCAGGTCGTGAACATGGCCTTAGTGTTAAGAATGTTGGTTGAAAAACCAATGGAATTTGCGTTATTTACTTCTGTTCTCTGTTTATTTACTAAGTAGTACAAGAACTGACTGCCTCGTTGGTGTAGTGGTCGCAAGCACAACTGCTGAGTATAAGGTCTTGGGTTCGATTCCAGGGTCGGAAAAAATGTGGTTGGGTGTTTCCATCTGGAATACGTCAGTGGCAGCCTAGAGTCTGGATTTGTGACTGGTATACGGGACTTAAAACATAACTGGCGAAATATGGGTGTACTATAGGTACACTTCTGCCTAACTATACTATAAAAATAACAGAATGAATGAATGAATAAGTACTATCTATGCCGCGCGACTTCGTTCACGTGGAAGTAGTAAGATCAATCAGCATACTAAAATAACAGCCACATTTTAATAAAACTCCCTCGTCCCCCGACCCGTCGCGTTGTATCGCCCGCCCGCGCTATTACTTGGTTTTCGCTTAGTCTTCTTTCTGCCTTTTTTCTTTTTGCTTGGCTCTTACGGGTCGTAGCGTTAAATAGCCTATAACCATCCTCGAGAATTTTATTGGGCTACCAAATGCATTAACAATTTTTCAAATCCGACTGGCAGTTCCAGAGATTAGAGAGTTCAAACAAACTCTTCAATTTCATGATTTTATTTTTTTTGCGCGGAACCTTAATCCTTTTTCTAAAATAAATGTTGCCTAAGTTTTGTATCTGCCAGTAAAAGTCGCGTCAAAATCGGTCTAGCCGTTTCAGAGATTAGCCGGAACAAACAGACAGATAGACAGACAAAAATCTTTTAAATTGTTTCTATGTTATGAATACCGTATTATACTTTCAGCATTTAGTAAAAAGCTATTTCTTTGACATTACAAACACACACTTCAATTTATTTTATTTGCATAGATAGGTCCGTCAACACAAGAATTGATAAAATATATTATTTTATTGATGGTACCTTGTCGTATATTTTATTTACTCACTCGTAAATAGTCTTCAGCCTTGGGGGTTATTGTTTATTGCTACAATTCCAATTGCAAGTTTTATTTAAGTCAATCAGGAAACTCTTGCCTGGTCCTTATTATATGAGGTCAAAGAGGCCTGTTTTTCTATACCAATAATGTACAGTCAGAGAAAATAAAATGTTTTATAATGAACTTAACACAAAAATGGGAGGCTCAATTGGCAAGATTGCCTTCCTTAAAACATTGTGAAGGCCAATGTTTTGAAACTCTTTTTTGTTCAACGCGGCAATAATCAGCAAACGTTACAAAAGGTCGATGGAAAAAATCCTTATTCAAGAAGTTTTGCCAAACAATTCAGTCTGAAACAACACTTTTCTCTTTTCAGGGTCGGATTTTCATATTTTTTCTGGGAACAGAAACACGCGATGTTGTTGTTTTTGCTTGTTACGTTCGGATACATAGCTCAGTGAACAGAGGTGTTTCAACAATGTTTTTTTTTCATTTGATTCATACCTATATAATAATACATTGTTCCCATTGTGACCGTCATAGGTTTGTTAAAATCTTAATTTTCGATACAATGAAATCCAAGATTCCTTACAATAAAACGTGTAAAATTATGACACCCTACGTACCTACATAATAATATTGTTTTCTTTCAAATCTTTCCGAAACATTGGAACAAAGGTTTGATAAAACCTGAAAAAGAAAATTCCAGTATTCGGTAGGACACTTAAGTTATTGTGGCCTTACACGACGAAAGCTGAGCGAGCGATTCTTTTTATAACATCGACAAGTGAAATACGTAAGTAATTTTTGTGAATCATGGTTTGACAGTTCGGTTCAACTTTTGTGTCAAAAGTTTTTAATGGTTTGCGCAACTTTTTTATCGTTGATCCTTTTGTGATATCTTTGATAGAGGTGAATAAAATGAATCAATGTGAATGGTTAATAACTAGAACCACTATAGCTCCACAAGGTTAGCCAAAGGATAACGCCGCCATCTTGTTTTTAACCGATTTCAAGAGAGGAGGAGATCTGTATGTGTTTTTCTTTTTTAATGTATATCCATCGATATTTTCGTCAATTGTGGACCAATTCTGAAAATTCTCTTTTTTATTTAGTAGAAGAAGCTTGCGCGATAGTCCCATATCAATTTTATTAACTTTGCTTAGGTAGTTTTTGAGTAAGCTTCGATAATACGTATTTATTCCACTTGTGTAACTGATGATGTTATAATATTTCCTGTCACTGTTGTTTACATAAGAAGTAGTGGTATACCAAGTGGTGTGGCGTAGGTACCATAACTAAAAAGGTGAAAAATTAATATCAGTTTTACAAAAAAAAAAAAAAAAAAAAAAAACAACTGACTTCCCAAAAAACACTACACAGTGCAAAATAACTTTAATTTCAGAAGTCGATGGCAAAAAACTAAAATACAGACTCAAAGACACCGATTTCCGAAATTAAAGTAATTTTGTTCACTTTGAGGTGTTTTCTTTTTTTGAAGTTGGCTGTTTTTTTTTCTGTAAAAAAGTTTTGTTTAATACTCTTTCGCAAAAAAAGTTCACATGTTTACCCACAAATCGCCCCTATTCAAGCGCCCACAGATTCAGTTGTAGCAGCTATGTACATACGTAGAAACATAAGTCAATCAAAAGACGATCAGACACTCTACATGGTCGTGACCGAGACAATGTCTGGATTTTAAAAGAGACTGTGACGTCTGGAGTTTGTTTCGATGTTTTTTCTTTCAGAGTAGTTGGATAGTCGAAGGAGTAGCTAAAGAGGGGCTCGTGGCTAAGTAATAATAGCCGCACTGGTTGATCGATAAGGTTAAGCTACGCTTGCCGCGGTCGGTCCGTGGATGGGTCACCATCTTTACATAATGCGACCCCTCCGTGAATTGGAAAGCACGTTAAGTCGTTGGTCCCGGCTGTATTCGTGGTTTGATAGTCGTTACGGGTTGTTAGAAGCCTGAAAGTCTGACAACCGGTCTTACCAAGGAGTATCGTATTACCCAGTAACTGGGTTGTGAAGGTCAGATAGGCGGTCGCTCCATGGTATTCATCAGCATCCGCTTAGACTGAAAGCCGACCCTAACATAGTTGAAAAAGGCTAGGCAGATTGAAGTAGTCGGATAAGCAACACCAACCTTATTTTTTTTGTCATGGAAAAGTGTTTGTTGAAACCAATTTACAGAAATAAATAAAATAGATATCATTTATCAAATATTCAAATAGTTAGTTTGAATTTCTTTTGTTCTGCATGTCACTAACCGTATCGAATTTTAAAAATGGCGGATGAAGTTACTGGGTTCAAAAACCCATGGAGGCTTCGTAACCACAGAATTTTTATTATATTTTCAACTAAAATTTTCAGTAATGAATACTGATGTTTAAAAGCCCAGAAAATTAAGGAACCCTGAGACACTACACTATGAAACAATATCCGAGGCGGATGGCCGAAAATTAAATTGATGTCATTTTTGACAATGACAAATAGCGATCTCTGCCAGCCCAAGGGACGAGTTTGAAGATAAATAAGCGAAAAGCATAAATTAAATTCTTCTTAGTACATAAAAATATATATTTCCCACTAGGGCTGTACAAGAATAGGGTTGTCGACTGTTTGTCTCGGTACTAAAAGAACTAAAAATTACTTTTTGTCAATTATTTTTTATTTTTTAGATAACTAGAGTTATGAACGTATATAGGTATTAGGTACTAAAACTCTCCTAGAAACTTAGCCTAAGGAATAAACAACAAAAAAAGTCGAGAGGGATCGTGGGACATCCGCGGCTTAATTGCGTATAACAACTATCTATCAATCACAATCTGAATGATTTTGCTTCATATGTACAAACCATTTGTCTGCTCAACAACGTAAATAACGCAATGAATGTTGTTGAACTGTCAAAACGAAACCGATTCCTACTGTGTGTTACACAATTGCTCCGCTGGTTGGAACGAAGTTCCTTTCGCTGTCTCGTCTGTATATTATGTTTTTACAGAGCCATCTAGTATAGTTTTTAGCAAAGTTAAAAACTATATTAGATAACTTTGTAATAAAAATCAAAAATCAAACTTTTGACAGTTAAAACTGACGGCAAAACACTTTAACGTTACATCACAATTTCTGCCAGTTAACTCCTACCACAATCCGCGTTAAAGAACATCGTTCCAAAAATATATACGGTAAATAAATAAATAAATAACGATGAAAAGAAAACAATAAATTACGATAGGTATAATCGTTTATCCGCTCGTATTACACAAACAATTAAAAAGCCATTGTGTCTCGCCGATATATACGTCCATACGAAGGGTTAAACTTATGAAAAAATAACGCATACCCCTGCCTCAATTTTTAACGCATTCAATAAAAATCTATTCTTTCCTCAGATCAGATTCTCATTCCACCCTTTTATTCTTTGCTGATTTAAACACGTGTTCGATTTATTTTCATGCTCATTTTCACGTTTCAATAAAATGTGTCAACCCTAAAGAAAGCTCGCGTATGATCGGCAAAAAAGTATGAAATTATATTTTCGTGCGTCGTTTTAGTTTACGAATTCAATAACATTTGTATCAAGGCTCCGCGGTTCTATTTCCTGCCTTATATTCTGACTGGTACACATTCATCATTCTAGTATTTCTGAGACAAAGTTCGGTTTGCTGACGTTACATTATGAGCTGAGTTTGGAAAGTTGTGGGGAAGGTCTACAGACAGTTGCTAGGCGTAGTTTCCTAGGAAAATATGTACATAGTTTGTTGGTTGTCATGTGGCTTCTGTGATATTATCTTTAAAAGGAATAAAAGGAACAAATATTTACATAAAAGGAATAAAGACATAAAGGAATAAATCTATACGTAACTTGAGATGTACCTAGTGTAGTAACTATGCGCCGTACGTTCGATGATCTTCGTGGAAGGAAATCTTGTTCATCTTCTCCCGAAAATGTGGTATAGAGGCATGAGGAACAGGGTGTAAAGTTCACTCATCCTCCATACAAAAGGGAGGATCCTCCGACCAGACGGGTGTTGTGTCTGGTGGGCTACTGCCCGACGGTTGATGTCGGGATGTTTTACGTATATCCGTGAAGTGAGCGGCCCGGTTGAGTAGCCCTCCACTATCAACGGAGGGTAGCGCGGCTTCCTCCCCGGCTTCGACTTCGTCGTCGTCGTCGCAGCGCCGGGGGCGGCGGCAAGGAGTGCAATAATTGCAGTAGATACCGTCGGGGCAGGGGGTAAATTAGAAGCACTTACCCCTGCGGTCGTTCTGTCCAATGTTGGAGGCGGCGTGCGGTGCGCCGCGCTGGCGAATGTGGACGACGCGGGCGTACCCCGACCCTGCGGCGCGTTTTCACTCTGTGGCCGCAGCGGGTCGAGGCAGTATCGCTTCGCCTCTTCTTCAGCTACAGTATCGTCGGAGTTTTAGATGTTGAATAAGTAATTCAGTAGGTAGGATATTCTTTCCTTTTGGTAGTAAGATTTTATTAATCTTTTAAATACAATCATTGCAAACTATAGTTTTGTATAAATTAGAAGCATTTTTTCAATTTTGTAAATGTGAGTACCATGGAGCGGTTTTATGTTATGATGTAGGTATGTTGACTTGAAAGAATATGGCAGTTGAGAGTATGTCATGCTCACTTAAATGTCTCGCTGATGGTGGCGCGTGTGTTGGATCATTCGGTTCCCTTCAACATGGTTGAGCTGGATGGTACTGATCCATGCGTCATGTTCGTGAACGGGCGCCGTCAGTGGAGACTGGTCATCTCTTAACTGCCAGGGCTTATTTTTAATCTTATATTTTGAATTGTTTTTAATTATTTATTTTTTACATTGTTCTCGCATATAGAAGCAACAAAAACAATGTACCCAGGATTTTGTAATAATTTTGATTTAAAAGAGTGTCCATGGAGTTTCTTGCCCATTCTTCTCCATAGAGATCTACGTTTTGGAATGCTTCAATTTTCTGAC
The DNA here is from genome assembly GCA_947568875.1 of Fissipunctia ypsillon. Classification (NCBI taxonomy): domain Eukaryota; kingdom Metazoa; phylum Arthropoda; class Insecta; order Lepidoptera; family Noctuidae; genus Fissipunctia; species Fissipunctia ypsillon. The sequence goes on from OX387643.1 coordinate 4,339,179, forward strand.
TAACTGACTGACTCTTTAACAATTCAAAAGTGCCTGTAATTGGTTTAATTGAAATAAATGCTTTGAGTTTTAGTTTGCTCCTCCTGCGTCGCTGGGGTCTGGCATCTAACTGAAATTCGAAGTCTAACCCCAGCGACGGTGGTGTTACCGGCGACATTGAGGTGGCGTCAGCTCCTCCCAAGATGGGCCACGTACCGGATCGCAGGGTCATGTCCCGAGACACGTCTTCTTGACCGGACGCGGCCGAGCCCACGGACGCCAGCGACATGCTCGACCCTACGCGTGATGAGCATGCCGACAGCATGGCGGGCGAGTCATAGGCTGAGGCTCGTGGTGGCGCCGGTGACTCAGGCGCTGGTTTCTTCGTTTGCGCTGGCCGCTCCTGCTCAGCCGTCGCTGGTCCCGCCAGCGAGAGGCGGGGACCGAATGTGGCGGCGCGCGAAGCTGGCACCGCTTTGTGCGTCTGTACGGGCGCAGCCTCGGTGGGCGTGGGCGGCGACGCGAATCGCGGCGGCGGCGCGGTAGTGCGCGCGAGCGGTGCGCGGGACGCGTGGGTGTCACGGGGTTCGCGGTCGGCGCGGTGATACGCGTAGCGGGCATGGTGGAATGCGCAGCGGGCGCAACAGTTCGCGCGGTTGGTGTAGCGGTGCGCACAGGTGTGGGCGCGCGCGCGGGCGGCTGCGCGGTGCGCGCATGCGGCGCATGGCCTGCGTTCGTGGCAGGCCCCTTTGGCGCTTTGGCCCTTTGGCCCTTTGGCGTGGGGCCTGAATAGGTACTGGGCGGAACGCTGCGGGGCGGATGGGTACCGCCTGTTATCGGCTCGACGACGGTGTCGGCGCAATGCGCGCAGGCGCTGATGTCGTCGGTGGGCCGGCAACTACAGCGGCGCTCCCCCCCTCTTCTTACTTTCCTCCTCTTCTTGCGGACAGTCTATCCGGCGAAGAACCGGACGACGCGTCACTGATATTCGGCATCGACATCGCCCGGTCCAGCGCCGGAAGGTCTTCTTGGGATCCGACATTGCGGCCCGTGGAGCCGCGTTTATCGGGCTTCGGCATCCCGTGGGTGTGGTCCTCCGCGACCGCACCGGTGACGGCTCACTGGGCAGCACGGGGTGCTCCTCCTGTGTCTACACAAGTGCCTGCTATTTTACGTTGATTGTTCTATAAACTGACTGATTTTGAGTAATCTGCCAAACCTTTTGCCAACTATGTTGGGGTCGGCTTCCAGTCTAGCCAGATGCAGTTAAATACTAGTATTTCACATGGAGCGAATCCCTATATACCCAGTAACTGGGTTGTGGAGGTCAGATGGCCTCCACAAGCCAGTTACTGGGTAATACAATACCTCTTGGTAGTCTGACTTTCGGGCTTCTGACGAATGAATGAAGTAACGACTTTCAAAGATCCACGAATGACAGCCGGGACCAACGGCTTAACGTGCATTCCGAGGCATGGAAAGATCTTGGTATGTAAAAATGGTCACCCACCCACGGACCAATCGCGGTAAGCGTAGCTTAACCTGATCGATCAAACCGTGCGGCTGTTATTACTTGGCCACAAGCCTCCAAAACTGACTGTCATTGAATAAAAATTTGAAGACTTCATGTCTTCAAATACATATAGGTACATGTATAACATAACACAAAAAATAATCATCATCACTGGCAGCCTTCTTCCACCTATTGCTGAGTACAGACCTCCTCCCTTTTGTGCCATGCTTCCCTGGTCCGTGCGAGTATCATCCAGGTCTTTTTTTTTTTTTTTGTAAGTAGGTTTATGCAAACACTTTTACATGTCAAACATTTTTTTTTAAACTAGATGAGGCCGGCGTTTCCTATCTGACTACTCTGAGAAGAAAGGCCGAAACAAACTCAGAGGTCACAGTCTCTTTTAAAGTCCAGACATAATCTTTATCAGATCATGTGAAGACCATGTAGGAGACACCAAGTCTCAAATAGTCTTTTGAGGAAAAAACCACACAGATTGAGTGGACCTGTCCAGTCAGTGCAAGCATCTGTCAGTAATCGTACAGCTCCACATAAAAGTTAAGGAGCTCAGCGATTCGACGAACAATACCAAAGAAAAGACATTTGGGTAGGCCGCATAATTTACTCAAACTGGCAAACTATGATTAAAGCTGAGAGAAAAGAAAAAGAAAAAAACAAGAACCCACATAGTCTTCACATTCACAGTAATTAAAATAATATTACATTTTACAAAGCCTGCCCCACGATCTCGTGTAGGTCGTCCACCCACCTGGCTATTGGTCTGTCAGCACTTGTTCTAAAATCTCTCGGCAACCATACAATAAGGGCTCTACTCCACCTGCTATCACCACGTGACTCTCAATTCTACGTTACTCTTCTTTCAAAACACTTCAAACCATGATACACAGTTGCTTCATGATTTTTCAAATGACTATCCTACCCAGCGGAGCATTTGCGTAACACAGTGACTTCAAAATCATTCAGATTGTGATTGATAGTGTGTTACGCAATTACGGTGCAGGTCCTTATTCCCTCCCTCCATTCACCCCTACCTACTCTCGGCTCTCTCCTCTACGTAATGAATTGTCCCTACAGACTATGATTTGCGATAGTTATGCTATGATTTCACTATCATGACAGTTGACAGCAAAAATATTTATTGAAAATGTTGCGTACTACTCTTAGTAAATTAATAGAAGTCAACAACTCTCTAGTTGTTAACTTCTATTGATTTGCTAGCAAATCAGGTCCCAGGGCCTAAGTTGAACACTGTAGAAATAATCTGACCAAGTTGGGTATCCTCGACCCAATAAATACAAGACAATAACAAAGTGCCAGTGTGAAGACCCTTCACAGACTCTGTACATTCTAGTCGGTAAAATCGACACGTAAAAAAAAACATACAACTGAAGTGATAACCTCCTCCTTTTTTTTGAAGTCGGTTAAAAAGAAGACGAAGCCAGCAAATCTTACCATGATTGGTTAAATAGTTTAGCCATGAAATCATGCCAGAAAGTAAAACTTATTTTCACATCCAAAGCAAACTGAATATTTCAAATATTTTACGAAATAGTTTATTTCTGGTGGCATTACCAATTACAAAATCAGACATTTTTACAATTATAACAGTACAAGAATAATAAGTCTTGTACCGTATTTCTTCCCATAATTATCGCTTCGCTCATCGTACCAGAATACAAACACAAAACACTTGATCCAAAAACCTTCCTCACAAGTGTTTGTATTTCCATGGCTTTAAGATCCCCTAGAACTTCAGGCTTTCAGTTTGTGTTCCCTCCGAAGGACCCTCCACTATTTGAGGAGGGAGCTAAGGGTCCAATTGTGTTTATATTTAGAACTATCGTATATTAAAGTCAAAGAAGGTCACTTTCCTGTGAGCATAGAAGGAAAAATCTCGTATCGGTTATAAGGAAAGTTGCTTTGTCTTTTGTAAACAATAAATGGCTTTTGTTTATATGAAGGAGTAATTGGTTGTTTTGTTCATGAATAGGAATATCGTCTTACGTCGTTGTACAAATTGAGGAGTTGATATTAAGAAAATAGGAATACAATTGTGATTTATTTCTGGAATAGCAACGTACCTTTTTTTTTTTTTGTGGATGGGAAATCATCAAATGACTTCTCCCGCTCTGGGCGGAGCGGGAGGGCGTGTCAGACTTTTACTGACTAAAACCCACCCGTGTTCCTTCTGTTGCCTGTGCCGGGGCCACGGTAACTCTTTCGAACATCCCGCAACCCTAGTGCTATACGGTTCCTTTGGTATTCCAAGTGTCTCATTACGAAGTTCTAATACCATCATGATTCCATTGTGTGAGAGAGACCTAGCTATACGAGTACATGACCGATAACACCATCCCTTTTTCGGACTGGAATCATGATGGCATTAATACTTCATAATACGGCCCCAACTACGATACGATAGACTGCGATTGATTGTTAGCCATCCAATAAAATAAATCATTCACGTAGGCTGCGTGTTACTCATTTATTATTTATTTATCCTCCCAATGGAACGCCATACAGCAATTACACCAACAGAGCAAAAATGCCATAGTAATTCCATCCACCCTGTGCGCGGTGGACATCGAACAGGCGACGATGGGTCACGCATGTTCACACAGCGTCAAGACACTGCCTCATGGACTTATTTGCTGACTATCTACAGTGATTATAATTATCTGCTCGTATATAAGCGTCTGCTGCGGAACATGGGTGGACAAACTGCCACAAAGGCGTAAGGAATGATTCACATCATTGCCAAGTTAAGTTGTTATTTGCAGACTGAAGTACCTATGAAGATGTCCATATACTTTAGATGTCACTTAGCCATCTTTTATGACACCAACGAGCATATTAATAGCGTTAGGTATAGTAGATAGGAAAGCGCTTATTCCTGGAACTGCTAATGGGACTTAATTAAGAAAGTTTTACTCAAGAAAATTAATATCTATAAACACTTATACTGCAAAATTATGCTCAACAACATCAAGAAGTGGTAGTTAAAAGTTTTAATTATATTATTGTTCTAAAAAGTAAGCTAAATTATTTATTTGAAGAAATGTTTTCGCTGTACAGACACGATTCCCTCCAGAATTCTGCCCTAGTTTAAGTTCATTTGTAGGTGCTTGAAATTTATTTGCTTTTTCTTTTTTCTTTCTTACAAGACGAGAAATAACGTAAGAAATGTTTGAAGATGAGAATCTTAAATTGATAACTTGGTTTCGTGATTGTACGCAATTTCGGATTTTTTATGAGCCGGTACTTTAATTTGTTTTTAAAGTACTGAAATAAACATTATTAATTTGTACTAAAGCCAAGGCCCACAGTTTTAATTTTATAAGAGAAAAATTGCATATAGTGAAACATTTATGCGTTGTGGTTTAGGGATATTTTTATTTTACTTGATTGGGACATATTATTATAACTTAGCAGATACATCCTTTTGATAACTTCACCATAGTCTGCATAAAAAGGAAAGAAAGCTTATTTTTAACCGACGAAAAAAAAGGAGGAGGTTCTTGTTAGATTTGCAACAACATATTTTTCCGTTCCTCATCCCATTTAATACTGAGCTAAAATTGGTTCTCTTCCTTCCTTCCTTCATTCACTCATTCAACTCCCATATCTAGGGAAAACAAAAAAAAAACGTTTCGTTCTTTCAACACTACAATGCAGAGGAATGAATGAGACCCAATTTAAAACTCGAATAATACGTGAGTTTTTACCCACTTGTGGCACGAACGTTCTAGATTTAAACTTTACCTTTTAGAAAATATTGGGTAGATTTTTGTGGAAGCCACTTGGGTTTTCTGCAACTACTTACGTGTAAGTTGAATTCCAATGTAATCAGATGCGTCCGAATCACCGAATACACTGAATATAAAAACTTTTTACAAAAAAAAAAAAACAAACGACTACCAAACAAAACACGATATAGTGAAAAATAACGTTAATTTCGGAAGTCGGTGTCTTTGGTTTTGTATTTTCGTTTTTTGCCACCGACTCCAGAAAATAACGTTATTTTTCACTTTTTAGTTGTAGTATACCATTACCTGCTATGTAAATTACAGTGACAGGAAGTTATTATTATAACATCATCCATATAGGCTAAGTGGAAAAATACGTATTAATGAAGCTAACTCGAAAACTACTGAAGCAAAGTTATTAAAATTTATATGGGACCAATTTCGAGGTATACCCTCCCGATTAAAAAAAGAATCGTTCGAATCGGACTACGCTGTACAAAGTTGCGTGGTTTACATACATAAAAAAAATATCGTGTCTTGAGAACCTCCTCCTTTTTTTCGTCGGTTAATAAAAATTTAAATTATTTTAATTTTATTTTCAATAAAGTGACAGCCATCTGGAACCCAATAACTGGTACAGGCCTATACCATACCCAGTCAGAAATTCCGGTAGAGAATTTATTTGACTTTCGCCAGAATATCTGTCATACCTAGATAAACAGCAGAGGGTCTGGACAAATTAACATTCTGTCAGCAATAACGATGGTGTAAAAGTGAAAAATATTAGGTGCTTCTCGGATTAAAGAATGCTACCGAAAAGCTTATGTCAATCTTATTTAAAGTCGTTGTACTAATACGAAACGCTTTGAAAAGCGATTGTCACATAATTAGGCCCTCCGGTCAGATACTTCGATAATTATCAGAGTTTATCTTACCTCTACTCAAAATGATTGTCATAGGGATCAACAGCAGTTTTCAGTCCCTTCTGGGATAATACTCGAACTACTTACTCATGCAAGCTCACCGAATAACAAAATACGCCAAAAAACAGGCTCTGCAGCTCTGCCTAGCCTTCTGAGAACACAAGCGTGCGTAATGTTACGTTTTAAATAAATGACAAATTATTTTTAACACACTTTTTTATTAGCTTCACTTGTAAGTAACAATGTAAGAAAATCTTGAAAGTCAATTTTAACCTACTTACAATAAATAGTCGTATCGGCTTGAAACTTTGTATGTATATGTAGTTCGGAAGACAATACTATAATTTGGTATCTTAGAGCTGATCTGATGATGGAGCCAGGAGGTGGATAGTGGAACTCTTCAGTGGCTACTAGTACACCATACATATATACAAATTATTATATACCTACAATTAATTAGGGTTCCAAACCCCTTCTTGTATGGAAACCTAATTAATAATATCTCCTTGTCTCAGAGAAACAAGCAGGCAGCTTACCTGATCGTAAATGGTCACGTTGCCTAGTTTATGGACAAGTGCAATACCAAAGGCAAAGTTGAAATGTCTTATGTGCCGGGGTAATCACAATATACTGATTACAAAGCAAAATGGTATAACATAACTCTAGATTAGATCTAACTTCGACCTAGTGTTGCCCACTGTATCTTCGTTATTATGATTCAGCATGTAGAAGTTGGTGCCAAGTTTGGGAGCTAAGTATGCATATTTACATGCAGTTAGTTTTTAATCCCAGTTAGTAATTTTATAGTTTTTTTTTTATTTCATAGTTTGACATTAGCACCTGTCAAATTATTATCTGGGATTAAAAAACGGAATTTAGATTAGAAACCGTATGATGTCTACCAAACAGTGAAGATTTTTATTGATGGCATGAGACGACCATCAACTATAAGTTCATTGTAAAGTTAGGGAAAATAATTGTGATCCAAATTGTACATCAATCAATCTGCCTAGCCTTTTCCCAACTATGTTGGGGTCGGCTTCCAGTCTAACCGGATGCAGCTGAATACCAGTATTTTACATGGAGCGACTGCCTATCTAACCTCCACAACCCAGTAACTGGGTAATACGATACCCTTTGGTAAGACTGGTTATCAGACTTTCGGTCTTATGACGACCCGTAACGACTGTCAAAGATCTACGAATGACACGAAATCTCTTAAGGGGTCATTGTACTCATCAATATGAACAACTTTTACTATGGGGCCAACCCTGAAATCGTGAAATAAAAACCTGCTGGTCCCTACATTTTGACGAGTTATGCGAACATAAATGTACGGAACAGATGATTTATTTTCGTGATTTCAGGTTTGGTCCAATAGTGAAAGTTGTTCATATTGATGAGTAAAATGACCCCTTAAGAGATTTCGTGTATGAATAGATACACCTTATATAATTAATGTATACAGGGTCAAATTAAATTAGCTAGCAAAACTCTGCAGACGTGATGTGTATCGATATCTTAACATGATCATCATCATCTGCTTAGCCTTTTCTCAACTATATTGGCGTCGGCTTCCAGTCTAACCGGATGCAGCTGAATACCAGTATTTTACATGGAGCGACTGCCTATCTAACCTCCACAACCCAGTAACTGGGTAATACGATACCCTTTGGTAAGACTGGTTATCAGACTTTCGGTCTTATGACGACCCGTAACGACTGTCAAAGATCTACGAATGACAGCCGGGACCAACGGCTTAACGTGCTTTCCGAGGCACGGAGGAGTCTCGGTATGTAAAGATGGTCACCCGTCCACGGACAACCCCGGCAAGCGTAGCTTAACCTGATGGATCGACCCGCGCGGCTGTTATTACTTAGCCACGAGCTCCTCAACATAAACCAACTTAAATTGTCCGTTAATTCAAAATTCAAATCAAAACTGCAATGCATTTGACAGTTGTGTGAAGTGGCTATAACATGGCGGCATATGGACGTAGGGTGTCAATTTTATAAACAAATATTTTTTCCGACTGTACAAATTAAATAAACATAACATAACATCACGCCTTGTTTCCCCGAAGGGCTAGGCAGAGGTGTACCTATATAGTACACCCACTTTTCGCCAGTTATGTTGAAGTCCCATGTAATAGGGGGCGCGTCTATTGCCATCAAATCCAGGCTCCGGGCTGCTACTGAGAAATTCTAGACAGGAAAAACCCTCGAAACGAACCCAGGACCTCATGCTCAGCAGTAGCGCTTGCGACCACTATACCAACGAGGAAGTAAATAAACAAGTGGCAATAATCATGGCTTTCACGTGAATAAAACCGTAAAATATGTGCATGTGTTACATGCCAATGTTAAAAGCACAGAACTAAAATATTACTTTCCTCTTTGTAAATATTACGTTATCTGGAAGGTAAGAGAATATTTTAATAGTGCACGAAGCACAAAACCGTCTCTAAGTCATCACTTAGAGAGAAGATTACATTTTCAAGAGAACATTTTACTCAGAAAAATATTCTCACGTACATTTTATAGTAGATCGTGGATTAGATCTTATAGGTACTGATATTTGAGATTTTAAAGGCAGGAAGGATCGCCTTGTCATTGTTATGTACTAGCGATCCGCCGTTGGAAGCATTTATGTTTTGTTTTTAAACCGTACGAAGGTACGATGTAAAAACAAAACAAAAATGCAAAAAATAAATTTCGATGTTTTATATGTAAGTTTAATGTTAATGTAATACACACATCATCATCTGCTTAGCCTTTTCCCAACTATATTGGCGTAGGCTTCCAGTCAAACCGGACGCAGCTGAATACCAGTATTTTACATGGAGCGACTGCCTATCTGATCTCCACAACCCAGTTACTGGGTAAGACCGGTTGTCAGACTTTCGGGCTTCTGACGACCCGTAACGACTGTCAAAGATACACGAATGACAGCTGGGACCAATGGCCTAACGTGCTGTCCGAGGCACGGAGGGGTCTTGATATGTAAGGATGGTCACCCATCCACGCACCAACTGCGGCAAGCGTAGCTTAACCTCCTCGATCAACCCTTACACACATGAACAGTAGAAAATTCGAATTCCAGATATTTTCTTGATAAAAGTACCTATCATTCGTTAGAAACACTTTTGTCAGATTATTACTACCATTTTTCTTTGTATGTAATTCGAAATTACATATAAATCACCGGTGTAAAAAACTAAACCAATTTATATTCGCTCTAAAACGTTTAAAACGTACCACGAGTGAAGCAATTGCACTTAATGCTCACCACGGATGATGTTTCTTCGGTATGGACGAATAGAAGACTACTCTGGGGTAACTCTACGACCATAAATGAAGCCTTTTTGGAACAGCACGCTTGTAACCCCTGATGAGTTAAGCAGAGGTGTACCTATTAATAGTACGCCCATATTTCGCCAGTTATGTTTAATTACCATGTAAAAAGGGACAAGCCTATTGCCATCAACCGGGCACTAATCCAGACTCTGGGCTGCTACTGAGAAATAATTGGAAAAACCCAATAACACTGTCTGACCTGGGGATCGAACCCAAGACCTCATGCTTAGCAGTAGCGCTTGCTACCACTAGATCAACGAAGCAGACACTTAGGAATAATCTGCGGTATAAGTCCCTTAACATCCTGCAGATCTATTTAAAAAAATTAATAAAACTAATATACTACCTTAAGGAGGAAGCGCCAGGTAGCCCGCGAAATTCAAACTTTCTTATGTTTTTTTTTGCAATTTCCAAGTCAGTGTTAAGTTGTACGTTGATTAAAGTATCATTCGCGATCGTAACAAATATGCATTTACAAAATTATAATCATCAAAATCAGTTACACAACTACATAAGTTTGTATAGTCCTAATTGTCAAGATTTCATGAAATAGTCATTCAATGGAAATACCTGGTCATATAAGGTTGTATTGATGACTTTCATTATTATAATTCTGTAAATACATACTCTTTACGGTCGCGAATCATATATTGATCAACATACAACCTAATACTGACTTGTAAATTGCAAAAAACGTAAGAACATTTGAATTTCCCGGGCTACCTGGAGCTTTCACCTTAACATGTATAATGCAAGCTAGGTAGTGTTCTGGTGAAAGAATATTCAATTTTTTATGGCATGCGACATAAATTCGAAACATACCTGTCGAGACCCAACACGATTAGGAATTGCACAACAAAATCCTATCGAGAAAACTTACATCTGAACAATTTGAAAACAAAATCCCGTGCACATGATGACCACATCTGTTAGCAAGCGTTACTATAGCGGCCGAACACTGCAAGCAAGAATAGTTCTTATGGCTCATAGGTAGTGTAAAAGATTTTTTTGATAAAAAAGTAAGTGTTAAATATTGTGATATACTGATATTAATTAGATACTGCTTAGTTTTGTAGATAGAGACATAATAAAAGGTCTAGAATTTATTACAGTTTTGTAACAGTGTTGAATAATTGTAATGAACATGTTATAATAGTAGATACATAAAATAATAGTCCTCCAGGCCGAATTATGGCCATGGTGACCAGTCTCAGCGGAGACCAGCCGTCGGCGCGGAAAATATTATAGAGCACAAGTGTGTACACACACGGCACAGGTGCACTCTCTCTTCCATCACTCTCATAGATACACCCATGCCTTGAAAAGCACGTTAAGGCGTTGGTCCTGGGTCTGATCTCTCTTCGGTCGTGTCGGATTTCCGTCCCATCGGAATAGTAGGTATAATTACTGTATGACCACAGTAATATTAACTATACATCTAGACAAATAAATAAAATTGAAGTGTCTGTTTGTAATATGAAAATAACAACTTTTTACTAAATGCATGAAAGTTTATACGGTACTTATAACAAAAAGCAACTTTTAAAATTTTTGTCTGTCTGTCTGTTTGTTCCAGCTAATCTCCGAAACGGCTGGACCGATTTTGACTAGACTTTCACTGACAGAAAGCTGATGTTACGGCGGGTAACTTAGGCTACTTTTATTTTAGAAAAATTATTGGGGTTCAGTATTGGGAGTCACGTGTGGAGTCGACCAACCGCCTGGCGATGTCTCGAAAAACTAAGTGGGCACTCGGACCCCATGGCCCAAGTGTTTCAACCCCAAACGGCTCGAACATATAAGTCCCAATAAGACTGGAGTATTTGCGCCGTTTGAGGTTTTCCGCACCCGCAGCAGCCGCTCCAGCACAGCCTGCCGTGCTAGGAAGATGGGATGGCGCAAGGGTGTCGACACACGTTGCATCCCACACCAAAGGCCTACCTACCTTCCAAGGTATTATGGTCATTCCGTCTGGTCTCTTTCCATCGTCGCGTGCTAAGCCATTGGGTTCTAAAACAGCTGGCACCCCGGCGGTGACAAGAGCACGACGGATGATGTCTTTGATGCTGGCGTGCCGTGCTATCCGGCCTGCGCTCTTACTGCAGGATAGGCCATGTTGTCCGAGGCAGTCGACACTGACACCGCATTGGCAGCGATGCGGAGCCACGCAGGGAGCGCCCAGACGCAGACAAGTAGCGAGCCGGAAGGTGGTGTCACCCAGCATGGTGCCTATGTTGGGTGACGGTAGCGCCTGAAGCCAGAGGCCCGACTCCCACTCCCCCACAGCCAGCAGGCGGGCACGCTCAGCAGTATTGGTGGTCGTATTAATTAGATTATTCCGTACCAACCTGCAGAGCGGTTCATCCCACTGCCTCTGGGAAGATAGGTTCAAGGGCCGATCTGTATCCGGGCAAGCCACTTTCCAGGCGTTCACTGCGTCAGTCAAACACGGCATTTCTGAGTCAACCAAGGAGGGGGCTAAAATTTTCTCGGTCAACTTTTCCGTGCTGTGGACAGAGGACAGGAACGCCGGTAAGCTAATACTGGTAATTTTGCGGACGCCGAGGCCACCAAAACGGATGGGTAGTGTGGCTTGCAGCCACGCTCGGTCGTCCAGGGCCACATTTAAAATGGATGTTAGTGTGCTGCGAATAATTTGGTCAATTTTTTCCAAGAGGTTTGGCTGCTTCCATAAAGGGGAAGAACGTAGAAAGTAAATAAAATTTGGGCCAAAACAACAGTATCTAATCAGGGTGAATGCCGAATGTAAATTAATTTTGAAGAGTCTGTCCGAAATGTCGTTGAAGTTTTTGATTTTTTCGTTGATAAATGGAGAAAAGCTGTCTTCTAAAATTGGGGAACCTAGGAGGTGCAGTGAACTTTTTTCTAAAATTTTGATTTGTGGGGCTATTGCATTAAATTTTTCTAGAGTCAGTTGTCTGTCGGTAATGTCAGAAAGGTAAATTTCACACTTTGATGGGTTAAGGTCCAAGCCAATAGATTTAAATTCCTCTTTGAGAAGCTGTAGGTCTTTCAAAACGGTGTCTACATCACCTCCTAGAAATTATATATATTTTGTATATTGTGTATCTTAAGACTTCCACGCGAACGAAGCCGCGGGGCACAGCTAGTTGATAATAATGTAGTTATTAGGTAGTGTAACAATCTGCCGGAGTACCAGGGGGCCGAGCAGATCGCTACGTGTATTTGTGTGCTGACTCGTTAAATTATCATTACAAACTCTAAGTATGATTAATCGATATGACTCGTGAATCGGTTTTTAAAGCAACCGATTTTTTTCCCATCACTACACAAGAGGTGTGTAAGGAAATCGTCGCTACGATAAATTAGACACGTCGGAGCACCGTATTATTACTTTGCATATAGCACATTAAATGATAAACGTAATATTAGCACACACTCAATAAAAAAACAATTTTCCTATCCTGTCAAATTTCAAACTATTCTACACTTGCACGTGTCCCTAGGCAATTGCTTAGCGGCCTGTCCCACATGAGGTTGCCATCGGCATTAAACCTCTACAGTACATAATACTAATAATATAACTTATTTTCTTTAAAATATTTATATGCCAGTCCATGGCGAGACATGTAGATCATAACCCCATAACCCTATTATTAAGACTATTAATGTACCATGTTTTAATGCAAATAAAAATATTCTATTCTATTCTACAACGACAACAATATCGTTTGTCCGTGAGATAAATATATTTCACAAAATGTGCCTAATGTGGAATATAAATATATGCAGTATTGACAGCCGTTCATCAACCACATACATATTAAGTATCTACTTTCAAATGATCAATCACATGCCTATTGAATTCAAATATTCCAGTAACACAGTATCAAGCATCGAATAATACGTTGAGTAATTATCTCTCGATGTAACTGCACTCGAATGACAATTATGAACTGAAATTAATTCTTGATTTCCCAATTCAGAACGGTTATTGTTCCACGGACTTCAATTGGCTGAAGTACTACTCATTCTACATTGCATTCGTGTTTACGTTCAACCGTTCAATTTAGGAGGTCTTTTTGATAAGTGCTTTTATCAGTTGAAGTATCTATTTTCTGGTAGCAAATGAGTTTTTTCATGTACACTTTTGTATAACGGGTGTTTATTACTAGTTATTCTTGGAATAGCAGCTTAATTGAGCACTTTTTCATGTCTGAGATTTTTTTGAGTTGGTTTAATTTGATGTTACTTTTTGGGTTCCATATCTGATGGGTGGAAATGCCTTACTAAGCCTACACCCATCTACATAATTATGTGTCTCTCTGAACGTCACAGGACAGTATCTTTTTACCGGTAATAGGTAGCCAGTTCTAAACTATTCAATTATACCTACATTAATTTCAGACGACAAGTTTATAAAAGTGACATCACGCAAAATAGAATTTTAGGATTAACTTAGAAAGTAGCAAAAACATTACTCTCCTTTCGGGCTCCACTGCAGTCGGTTAAAAAGTGAAAAAAATGATATGAAATGTAACACACCTGTACTTTTGATAATTTGCAATAAAAGCCGTAAAACTTTTATCAAATACGTATTTGTTCCGTCAAATCATTCGCCAAACCTACTTTCATAAGCGGTTTAATAACTTAATTTTCGCCATAATTGATTGCGTCAGTGATTGATTGTAACTGAAGGGCTATTTACTTAGTTGATTAATTACGTTCCAATCGATTGGTATTGCTACAAATTGCACAATAATATGTCTGGCGTGGTCTGGCGTGCGAAAATAACACAGATTAGGTACAATGTTTAATATAAGCACGTTCATGTTATAAAAATACCAGAATCACATTTTAAATCATATTCAGCACATTTAATTATTTTTCTTTTCATTACATAATTAGCTGCGACGATCAAACTAAATTAGGAATCACAAAATACGCCATATGCACAAGTTGGTAACTTGTTACCGTTTTTCACAGACTGTAGGTGAATACTTGTAGACAGTTTGTGGATTCGTTGGGCTCGATCAACTCGTGAAACGTCTTTTACTAAACTGTGAGTTGCCTCGGCGAGATTAGTGCTAGTATAGAGACTAGTGGTTCTGACACAGTGTATATACTAGGGGATTTCAATGCTAATCCAGGCGCCTTATTTGATAATGAGCTTTTGAAGTTCTGTGCTGAGCAGCGCTGGACGTGTGCAGACTTAGAATGGTTGGGACTAGATTCAGGTACATAACCATTCCTTAGTAATGCTTACGGGACTACGTCATGGTTGGACCATATCATCATAACCGAAGTCGCAAAAGAAACTGTTCTGGGCGCAAGTATACGGTATGAGATGTCATGTTCCGATCATTTCGCTGTCCAACTGTTGTGTTAATATTTTGGTACCAAAAGTACATATGAGAGGCTTATTGCCGGATAAGGCTATGTGGGGCGAAAAAGATAAAGAGCAGTTCAATAAATATTTGCTCAACACATTTGCTCAACTAAGCTGCGTGATATCAACTTTTCTTGTGAATTACATAACTGTGCAGATGTAATGTGTAACAATATAGACCACAGACAAATAATTGATAAATTGTATCATAATGTAATGAATGTGCTTAGTAGGGACGCTGAGGTGGCGTGCTCTAAAAGTAGAACAATTAAAAATAAAAAGAGAAGGTATGTGACAGGCTGGAATAAACATTGCAAAAAGGCATATAAGGAGGCTAGGCTTTGGTTTCATGAGAGGATCGCCCAGGGCAAAAATACGTCCGGTCAGAATTATGATCGAAAGCCAAATTATGATCGAAAGTCTTGCTACATTGTTCTCACATACTTAATTTCAACATGAATGATATAACCAATTTTTTGTAACAATATTTTGATTTAAAAGAGTGTCCGTGGAGTTTCTTGCCCGTTCTTCTCCATAGAGATCTACGCTTTGGAATGGGCAACTAGCTTCAACTTTCTGACTAACTGACCGACTCTTTGACAATTCAAAAGTACATGTAATTTA
Organism: Fissipunctia ypsillon; assembly: GCA_947568875.1. Lineage (NCBI taxonomy): Eukaryota > Metazoa > Arthropoda > Insecta > Lepidoptera > Noctuidae > Fissipunctia > Fissipunctia ypsillon. The sequence goes on from OX387643.1 coordinate 4,354,709, forward strand.
TTTATTTGAAATAAATGCTTTGACTTTGAGTTAGACTCACGAAGTCGGTTTAAACAGAGACTTAAGATAAAGATGGACAGTCTTGCATCACAGCATGCCACATAAACTTTAGTAAGTTCTGGAAGGAAACCAACAAATTGAATCCGAGGCCGTGTTCCAGTTAGTGTAGAGGGGGTTAGTGACGCCAACCAAATTGCCAACTTATTCAAGGAGCATTTTAGGATATTTTATCCACTGGTACCCGCGATGACCACTACCGAGGCGGGAGGTACTAGTCTGGCGATACTGCTTGTTCGGATCACTGCGAAACAAGTTGCCAAGGTGATCAGAGACAAGAAGCGAGGAAATCGCCGGGCCATGACTCGCTCAGCACAGAACGCTTGCAGCATGCGGGTGTTCATCTGCCGAGGGTGCTCGCTACGTTGTTTACATTCTGCATAAGGCATTCATACCTTCCTGAGGCAATGATGATAACCCCATAATAAAGAGCAAAACAGGAGACGCCGTTAAATTAAGTAACTAGAGACCTATATGTCTCGCGACAGTCATTGCTAAAGTGTTGGACGGTGTTATTTATATTCAGTTAAGACAACACCTACAGTTTCATAATGCACAGTTTGGTTTTCGTCCTAGTTTGTCAATAGAAATGGCTTTATTGAATCTCAAGCATACCGTCCGATACTACACTGACAGAAGCACACCTATCTATGCCTGCTTCTTAAATGTTAAATGATTTTATTTCTGTAAGTAGGTTTATACAAACACGTCAAACATTTTTTTTAAACTTATCTGACTACTCTGAGAAGAAAGGCCGAAACAAACTCAGAGATCTCATATTTTTAATTTTTAATTTCACATGTATGCATATGGACTGGTTCTGAAATAAATGAATTTATTATTATTTTCTTTATTTCAGTAAATACATATAAATTATATTTTTAAATATTAGAATATGAAAAGTATTTATTATTATTAAACGCTCGTTTACTGATCTACCAGCTGCCCGTCAGGTGGGGGACGTGACGTCATGAAGCCTAGTCCAAGTAAATAAACCGCACTCGATAACACTTTGATGTAGTTTATTTGTAATTCAAATAGGATGATAAGGGATTGACGGATAGACAAGTTATTCTTTGCCGCCCTTATTAACAAACGCAATATGATGATCAGCTTAAAAAAATCCGATTGACTATATCTTCATTTTTCGAGGTGTAAATTTGGCATAACTTCACTCCATGTTAACAAAATGTGAGCAAGCATAGGTTACGTGTGAATAATGTCGCTGCAGCTTCTTGCACTTGCCTTGCGGTTACTACAAAACTTCTATGTGGTTGCGTTGTCGCTAGTCTGTAGTTACGATGTAGTGCGTTGTGGCTAGTGTTTGCAGACAAACAGATCGACTCCCGTTTGCGTAAAAGAAGCACGCCTTGACTCAACGAATTCATGGACTTCGGAGAGGAATCATTGTTATTGCTATCCCTGTCATGGCTTTTTTTGGCTGGCCGTTCACCGGCAAGCCCCACCGACGCCTAAAAGGCGCCGGTGACTCGCGCGATTCACGCGCGGTTACAATTTCTATAATTAAGTCTAATATCGGCTGTGGGCAGTTTTACTCTATAGTATGGAAGGTATTCTCCTCAAATAAATAATTCTAAACCAAAAATAATCAAACATACCGCGCTGTCGGAATTGTCGGAATTCCCCCGATGCTCGAGCGTTGTTGACGTCATCGCGTCCTGACTTAATTAAGCCTTCTCTTGCAAGATACGCACCTCACATTTTCAATATTTATTTCTGGCGTTAGGTTAATGATCTTATTGGTATAGCCTGGTAGGAAGAGGCAGAGTGTTCAAACGTTGTGAATAAAAGACTTGTTAGGAAACAGGACTACGTTGGTCCTTTTATTCAAGGGCGAGCGTAGCTCATGTAAAGGTTGGCTGTAAAAGGGAATCTTACATCGTGCAGGCTGGTAGAAAATTGACTCTGGTTGCATTCGATCACTCAAACTAATTTAAAATTAGTTTAAAAATTGAATATACGGTGCTTGTTTTCATGAAACAAAAGTTACTTAAGTGATTGTCGCGTAAAAGTGAGCACTTCCTCTTGAAATAAATAACCAGAATTCAGTATTGCTTCTTATTTTCTTAAGTAGCTCCTAGCTCAAATACAGGGTGTAGAAAGGTGTGGTCAAATTTAAGTGTGTGATATAGACTATGAAAGGAGGAGCTCGTGGCTAAGTAATAACAGCTGCACGGATTGATCTATCAGGTTAAGCTACGCTTGCCGGGGTTGGTCCGTGGATGGTTGACCATCTTTACATACCGGGACTTGTCTGTGCCTCGGAAAGCACGCTAAGCCGTTGGTCCCGGCTGTCATTCGTGAATCTTTGACAGTCGTTACGGGTCGTCAGAAGCCCGAAAGTCTGACAACCAGTCTTACCTAGGGGTATCGTATTACCCAGTAACTGGGTTGTGGAGGTCAGATAGGTAGTCGCTCTATGTAAAATACTGGTATTCAGCTGCATCCGGTTAGACTGGAAGCCGACCCCAATATAGTTGGGAAAAGGCTAGGCAGATGATGATGATATAGACTATGAAACTGAAATACTTTCTCCATGGGATCAACATCGTAATTGGGAAAAATAAAAAGCCGTCCCATACATTTGGATCGAGTTTTAAGTTATTTATGTGACAGTTGGTAATACTCTTAATTTTGACCACACCTTTCTTGAACAACCTGTAGATTCCGGTACTGTAAGCCCACCCAGCGCTTTCAGCGTTGGTCTGGAACACCCTGGGTTATCAGTCTTTAGAATGGTTCATTAACACCCAGTAACGCAAATAAAATATTAAGTGCTGATAATTCAGTCAACAAAGCACAGCAGTTGACAGGCGTTTGATAATATTTAAGTTAAAAAAAAAAATCTGTTCCAGAAACCGGGTGTTAATCACAACACCATCAAAATATATTCTCTTGCCGACATGATAGAAGAAGAAAGTAAGCCAAACCAGATCCCAGCATTATGGCAATTTAATACAATAGAACTAAATCCCCAGATAACTCAATAGCTACCTACAACGTAAAAGCAATCTTTCTATCAGTGGCGCAGCTACAATTATCACTAGAGGGAAGCCGAAGAAAAAAATATTCAGTTCTTATAAACTCAAACAAAAAACAGTAGGTTTTTAATTTTAAGATGGATTAAACTGGTATTAAATATAATTATGTAATGTGATGTGATGTACAGTTACACACACAGGTGTACCATATTATTTAGTAATAGTAGACGCTAAGAAGTGTGATTGTGCAGAAGGGAAGCCGATAGGATTCGAGTTGTATGAAGGCTACGCCCCTGCTTTCTACCCACCAAAAAAGTTCCTTTATCCCAAAGTGATATCATCTCTCAGTATCGTGTCACTTCCCTTAAAAATATGGCCCGGAAATTTCATTTAGGTCACAGTAGCCCAGGCTATTTTGTGAAAATGGCCGCTCAATTTACGCGTCACCTATTTCTAGTGTACTATGATCTAGTGAAATACCGCCCAACCACATTGGTTACCCGAAGACCAGAGAACAGTGGAGCACAGAAGGTTTGGTCTACAAAATAATATATCTAGAAAATAAACCTCCTTCTCTTTAACTTAGAATAGTTCTTCGACATAGTTTAGTTTTTGTTCATCGTATCCATGTTAGAATATGTTCGAAATACATTTTGTTTGCAATATTATTAACTTTGTTTTAGTATATTATTTAGCTTTGATTTTACTTGTCATTAAATTTTAACAAAAATTCTTTTAAATTGCAAAAATTTCGTATTGATATTTGTACGCCCTTAACGGCAAAACATAGAGATCTGTGTACCTATTTTATTTATACCACCTATTTTTACACTTATGTTTAACAAGTAAAAAAAATATTATTTTTATTGGAACAAAGTTCTTTTACGCTGCTTGCGGTAGGAGAAAACTGGCAGAAATCGTCATGTGAAAAAGCGTTTATACATGTATGCCCCCGCCAAGCGACTTCCTTCTTTCGAATTCACACTTTACTATACTTTCTATCGAGAGAGAGACAACGTGTGAATTTGGTCAAAACGAAATCCAAGATGGCAGCTGCGAAAATTTTCTTTATTGTCATGAGTGTCGTTTTTTTTATTTTCTTATTATTGTACACCCTAGAGGTATTTTGTAGATATACTTTTATGAACTTTGAAATTTATTTGTGTACCACCTGCAGCAAAAATAAACAATATTTTATTCTATTTAACTCTATTAATTATTATTTAAATTAGGTAAAATTAGAGGAGTCGGTTTAAAAAATAAGCAAATATTTCCAAAAGACAAGATCACTTCGGCCACCTCCTTAAAAAGCTTAGGTAGGTACTTATTGCTCAAAAGCACCCTTATCCCATCCCAAGATCGTTGAAGCCACAAACAGTATTTATGTACCCCCGATACGACTGATTACAACTTCATTTATTTTGAGTTATTTCTATATTATTGACATATCATAGAGCTTCCTTCCAAATAACACACTAACCTGACCTCACATTCATTTTTTTAAACCCTCAAATTTCCTTGCTTTTATTATTTACAGCAGAAGTAAAGCTACCTCAACTTCGTTGTAACTTACACAATGACCCTTCCTCTCCCTCCCCTTACCCCATTCCTCATACCCCTTCGTTCTTTTCAGACTAGATACCGTTAATCCTGTCCCGTATAGTGTGGACATGAAACAAATTGCTTCATTAATGTTTTTCATTCTTTCTTTTGTTCTTCCCCTCTACTGGTAGCGTTGTGTTCCATTTTGAGTACGTTATGAACTATGGCATCGGTTTCTGCTGTTTAGCTGCGAAGGGAAGCTATTGTTTTGTTTTCAGTAGATATCTAGTTTGTGATGTTGATTTCTTTTAGAATTGATGGTGGTGGAATTGATATTGTTGCAACCTGTATCACTGCTGACATTGCCAAAAGTATCAAAGTAACATGATAAAGATAATTTCGAAATAAATACAGTACATTCAACATAATATTATGCAGAGTCGGTAAATACAGATTCAACCGTGCACTGAGCAGACAAAACGAACGTAATTTGGCTGTGACTGTACTTCCATAGAAATAAACGATAGTTACGATTGGCTTCCATATTAAAACTGAATAAAAAATACTAACCTATAGTTGAACTGTAATGTATGTATCATAAAAATCTTACCACTACAATATTATATTACAGGTTGCACGCAAGTGTAACGACACGCTTTCTTGAGTGTTTGTTACTTAGGATTTTTGCTATGGTGAATAATATGAGAAGTCTTTGCAGGTAGGCTTTCAGCGTTCTCTTCTTTCCTGACTTACGGAACCGTGAAGATGAAATAAACAGACGCAAGTAAGAAGTCTTAATAATATTATATATTATGTAAGTAACATTATCCAGTTACATTTTAATTTGCTAAAAAGGCTCTAAAGCCGTATATATTAAAAATATAATTAACACGGTCATTCTGTAGAATTTATACGGGCCACGTTATCCTCATGGCATACTAAGAGATCATTAAAGTTCACGGCTTGAGTGTTACAGCTCTAAGTGGCAAACAGTCAGCAATTCTTTATTAAATTGATATTTCTGTTGAATAGGCCGTTTTGATTTTAATAGCATTTTAAAGTGGTTTTGTTTTACTATTGGGTTTTTTAGCACCAAGTGTACCTATTCAAAATTAATTTTCAACTTAAGGAATGAAAAATAGAAAATCTGGTGAGAATATGTGGCGGTTATTATTTGCTTTCGGTATGAGAAAAACCCTTTGCCCTGTTGTAGGACAATTAACACACTTACACAATACACCTACTTAATATCACGCTCTATTGTACATACACAATATCACCCTTGTATTCCTCGAAGGGTTCAGTGGAGCTCTACCTATATAAGATGTTACATAAATAACGCACAACCTCTTAAGGGGTCATTGTACTCATCATTATGAACAACTTTTACTATGGGACCAAACCTGAAATCGCGAAAAAAAAATCTGCTGTTCCCTACATTTATGTTCACATGACACGCCAAAATGTAGGGAACATCTGATATTTTTTTCACGATTTCACGTTTGGTCCCATAAAAAAACTTGTTCATAGTGATGAGTACAATGACCCCTTAAGAGGTTGTGCGTTATTTATGTTACACCTTGTATATTTCTTTTCTTCTGACGGTACCTACTAAATTTATTAAGAGCTGTTCTCTGTATACAATTAGTTACACCGACGCTTCAAAAATCGTTCAGAAATCATGAAGTCAAATTAAACTACTCCACACGTAAAATGACGCAGTGGACCCTTATCATAATGACACAGACTGACCATAATCAAGACGACCCAATTAGGCCCCAAATGTCATCAAGATAAAACAAAACACAAATCTCTAACAAGTAGTAAATTGGACAAAAAATCCTCTTAGGTGAGTCCTTAAGGGTGAAATTTACTTGAGCGCCGCTTGGCTCCCAAAAAACGTAACAGCGAAATAATCTTAGACCTTCAATAACAAACGTGACATACGGACTGGAAAGGTATCGAACTGTAAAAGAGGTCAGTAAAATAGCGTAAGTTAGTAGTTATTACTTTTGGTCGGGTGTTTATTTGCTCAAGTTGGTAGCACCTAAAGAGACCGTTAAACTAAATACAATTGCAAATAGTTGATTTAATCTGAACATTTGTGATGATGGTTTTTGTGAAGTCAAGAATTTTGGCATCTAGTGCCAGAAATTCGACGTCACTAGCCTAAGGTAGTAGGAACCTAAGGCTAGTGACGTCGAATTTCTCACTCATTCAAATTTGAATGTTCGAATGTTGATTTCTTCATTTGAAAGAATAATTACTAGTAGAGTCTCTTGCCCATCCTTCTTTCTGGTAGAAGTGACATCACGACTTCTACCAGAAAGAAGGATGGGCAAGAGACTATACTAATAATTATTCTTTTAAAATACAATAAGTATATCTATTTATATTTTATATGTTTTACAATATTTTATAACCACCTGTCAGCGCTTTTTTGACAGATATGAAGATTACTAACTCTGAAATAACAGATTCCAATGCATTATTTATCATTTACTTCGATTTTGCTTCCAAACAAACTTAGCAGTTTTGGAACAGACAACTACCTGTACTACAAGCTTACCACGCACCTACCTCAAGCACCGTCTCAGTTAAACGGTACGCCTTTAACCCCACTTGCATGAAAAACTTAACTCAGAGTTAGTTGCTAACATGAGGTTAAATTGACAGTTTGTCATGCAATATTATCAATTTAACCTCGTGTTAGCAACTAACTCTGAGTTAAGTTTTTCGTGCAAGTGGGCCTTAGAAAGTTAACTGTTTACTTTTTTTTTTGACTAGCTGTGTCCCGCATAACTTCGTTCACATGGAAGTCGTAACATACACCATATACTAAAATAACAGCCACATTTTAATAAAACTCCTTCATCCCCCGACCCGCCGCGTTACATCGCCCGGCCGCGCTATTACTTCATCTACGCTTAGCGTTTTTTCTGACTTTTTTTATTTTGGCCCGGCTCGTAAGGGTCGCAGTGTGATAATGAATACCCTGTAACCGTCCTCCAAAATTGGGCTTCCAAATGCAAAAACAATTTTTCAAATCCACGTACGATTTGTGCACTAGTCGTACGTTGCAATAATACTAAAATAATAATAATGATGTTGTGTTGTTGTATAGTAAGAAGTGGGTGGATGGGGCGCAGCCCCCCCCCCCCCTTATCTGTAAGTTCAATTGTTATTATTTTTCTTCACAATTTGATGGGTTTTAATTTTTTTTTGTGCCGAACCTTAATTATTTTTCTAAAATAAAAGTAATCTAAGTTACTCCTTATCTTATGGCTATCTACCTGTGAAAGTCCCGTCGAAATCAGTCTTGCCGTTTCGGAGTTTAGCCGGAATAAAACAGACAGACTGACAGACCAAAATTTTAAGGATTGTGGCTTTGTTATAAGTACCGTATATACTTTTATAAGCATTTAGTAAAAAGCTGTTATTTTGACATTACAAACAGACGCTTAAATTTTATTTATTTGCATCTATATAAATCAAATCAACAACATTTATTTGCCAGAATATGGTACAATAGATATTACAGTAAGTTTTGGTTTTTGGTGTGATATTACAGTATTTTTTGAGCATATTGCAGCGTAACTCTGCATTTAAAAACTTTTTGGTTTTCTTATGACAACCTTTTCTTTTCATCTTATACAATAAAATTAATAAACAATGTCCAATCTATGGTGCGACGTACCATAAGTGCAAAAAAGCAGTTAACTCATTTCTACAAAATAAAACTTACGATGAGACAGAAATGTTTCTAACAGCATAAATAAAAATATGCATCAGAATCACACTTTTCTGTCACAGAAGCAAACCCACATACACACTCATAGATGCGCCAACTCTCACCCTCACACACACGCACACCTCCACACACATACACACTCACATGCACACTAACATGCTCACACAATCACACTCACTTACCTTTTAGCAAATGTTTTTATTCTTTTATTATGTAATTTTTTCTTTTGTATTACCCTTAGTTACACTAGGTCACCAATAATAATAAAATTGTAGTAGAAGACTAGTGTTAAGCCACATATTGTGTACAATTTAATTATATTATCCAACGGGTACTGGCATTGTACTCCCTTATACAGGTTATTCTATAACCTAGCTGGGAATGCAGCACCTCATCACCATTTCAGTTGTAGTTTCAGTACACTTATTTATCAACCCTGTAAATTACCATGTACTACGAGTACAATGCTGTTATAATGAATTAACAATTTATTTATTTATCTTGATTCTGGTAGATATTTTTTACTTTTTTTTTTAGTAATTGTTTATTCTGACATATGAGTCCTTCATTTTTCTTAGAGAAAGCGTCACGTCATCGTCAGTTGCAAAAAGACAATGACTTGAAATTGATCAAATAATTAACTTCATTGGAATAATTTGATAAAATGATATATTTTACACCAGCCTTGGTTCCCTAAAAAGTGGTCGTTGATGTAGAATTTAATATTATAAACAAGGTTGCTTCCCGCCTCGCGTTTCCTCTACTTATGGTACGTAATCCTTATAGTTGCTGCTGTGGGGAAATTATGTTTTTTGTTCTTGTTCTAATGTTCATTATTGTTTGTCATAGGATGGACTATTGCAAGCTTGAATCCCATCCATCCATGTTTTAGGACGAGAAATTTAATTTTTTACTAACCTGGTACGTATCTTTTAATCTTTTTTCTCTATCGATAGTTCGGTCTGATCTCTCTGGTCTAACCCTAATTAATTTGTCTTAGGATAAATCAGGTAGAACAGGTCGTCTTTCGGCCTCCAAGTTTGGGTCCTGTTAACTCCTCTATGGCCCCTGCTTAACCAATGTTTTATACATACAATACACGGATAAAATGGCAGGGGGTGACTTGCACACTCAATAGTGGACTCCCGAAAACGGTCACTAGCACATAGTGTCGTATTGACAAGGGGGTAACATGTCTTGAGGTGCTTAAGACGAGTGGAGAGGTATTCCACGGCTATCTGGACAATCCCGGAAGTACGGACGAGACCCCTACCAGCATCTTACTGGAATACTTCCTTCCTCCGAGCATGTTTGCTCTTGCGAATCTCTACTCAATCCGACCAATAAAGGTAAGAATGAGGTGGGAGCTCAGTTCCTCGTCAGTGTTCACTCCAGCCGGCCAATAAAGGCAAGCCATATTTGAGGAACATGACTTCTCCCGGGATATAGGGTCCGTGGGGTCGCTACTGCCCTACAGCTCGCCACATGCTGCCCTGTGGGTTTCCGTATCTCTCTTGGTCTGGCTCCTCACCCTAGACCTGTTCCGGCCAAGTAAAATCTACCGACACAGACCTAGAGTTCGGAGCGCGCAAGCCCCACCACGACGTCAACGTAGAGATACGGCGGTGGGGTTATAATTATTATTATTATATGATTATAATTAGTCTATGTTGTTCCACTGCAGGGCAATAGCCTTTTACTTTACATTCCTTTATTCATACGCAATCATTTGCTCAGCGTAAAATTCATGATTAATTATTATTATTTTTATTATTATTTATTTTCCAGATAAATACAATCCATTTTTGTTAGTAAATAAATAAATATAAATATTAATAAAATCACATAAAACAGAATCACACTTAAATTCTGCTCTTCATTATTATCGCCCGTGTATTCGTACCTTTAGTTCTGCGACATAAGCGCCCTGTCATGGTGATTTTCTCCAAATCTGACGACGGAATCGGCTGATAGTGCCTCTTTCGCGTATAATCCCTGCTAATACCTTCAAGGCGTCGCCTTGAGTGCGTTCCCTTGCACGGCACAGATAATACTTACCTTTTTTATACAGCTTGATTTACTTAGCTTTGCCTGGCTTAGGTTTTGCTTAGTTTTTAGGGTTCCGTAAGTCCGAATGAAAAAACAGAACCCATATAGGATCACTCGTGTCTCTGACTGTCCGTCTGTCGCAGCGAATCTGTCCGAATCTACTGGACCACTTAAGATGGAATTTGGAATTTGGTACACATATGAACTTCTGTGATCTAAACACGAACGAGTAACGTAAATAAATTAAATTTTAAAATGGGATTCACATTTGGGGAAAACATTAGAATTTTTTTTTAAATTTTCAAACTATACCGAGTGACATATCAAATAAATTAGCTTGTTATGAGAATTTTCTATATATATTTTTTTATACATAATTTTAAAGTATATAGTTTTAAAGCTATTTAAGAAAATTGACGTAAATTGGCCATTCCCCCCACTTATCTCCGAAACTGCTTAGTCTAAAATTTTGAAAAAATACAGAGAATATATGTATACATATAGATATTACAGGAAAACCTATAAAAAGTCTATGGTCTTAAAATAACATAGTAAATCACAAAATATTGTGCGTACAAACTTAAAATTGCAGTTGCAATGTATGGGGGAACATGTTTTTCAACTACAATGTTAAGTTTGTTCTTGAAATAAATTCATCTCAACTACAGGACCCTTTATTCGGTATGTAAAATTTTTTTCAGGTACTTTTTTATATTTTTAATTTATAGATTCAGTTATTTTAAGTGGGGAAAGTGCCTCAAAGGCTGACAGCATTCCCACTTTGGATGGCAATGCTGATTCTTTGGGCTAAAAATAAGCCAGCCCTCTGGTCCCGTAAAGAGTGGACCAACCGCTTGGCGATGTCCCAAAATACTCGATGAGCACTTGGACCCCAAGGCCCTAGTATTTCAACCCCAAACGGCTCAAACATATAGCTCCCAATGAGGTTGTTATATTTGTGCCGTTTGAGGTTTTCTGCACCTGCAGCAGCCGTCCCAGCACCGCCCGCCGTGCTAGGAAGATGGGATGCCGAGGGGGTGTCGACACAAGTTGCATCCCACACCAAAGGCCTACCCAACTTCTAAGGCATTATGATCATTCCGTCTGGCCTCTTCCCATCGTCGCGTGCCAAGCCATTGGGTTCTAAAACAGCTGGCAGACCGGCGGTGAGAAGAGTCCGATGGATGATGTCGTTAATGCTGGCGTGCCGTGCTATCCGACTAGCGCTCTTGCTGCAGGATAGGCCATGGTATCCGAGGCAGTCGACTCCTTCACCGCATTGGCAGCGATGTGGAGCCCCGCTAGGAGCACCCAGACGCAAACATGTAGCGAGCTGGAATGTGTTGTCACCCAGCATAGTGCTTATGTTGGGCGACGGTAGCACCTGAAGCCAGAGGCCCGATTCCCACTCACCCATAGCCAGCAGGCGGGCACGCTCAGCAGTATTGGTGGACATATTAATGGGTTTATTTCGTACCAACCTGCAGATCGGCTCATCCCACTGTCTCTGGGAAGACGGGTTCTCGGGCAGAACCGTATCCGGGCAAGCAATTTGCCAGGCGTTCATCGCATCGGTCAAACACGGCACTTCAGAGTCAACCAGAGAAGGGGCTAAGATTTTTGCGGTTAACTTTTTGTTGCTGTGGACCGAGGACAGGAACGCCGCCGGTAAGCTTACACGAGAAATTTTGCGGACGCCGAGTCCACCAAAACGAATGGGTAGTGTGGCTTGCAGCCACGCGCTGTCGTCCAATGCCACATTTAAAATGGACGTTAAAGTACTTCGAATAATATGATCGATTTTGGCTAAAAGGTGGGGCTGTTTCCATGAAGAGGAAGAGCGGAGAAAATACATAAAATTTGGACCGAAACAATTTTCCCACTGACAGCGATGCGGACGAATTTTTGATACCTAATGAGCTCTTTCCCCTTTTTTATTTTTTATTAATACTTGTACATAATAACATATTTTAGTGTTATCTTGTACCTATGTAGTAATTAAGAAGTTTAAAAATAAAATAAATCTAAATCCAGTTATTTTAAGCAACTAATTTCAAAATTTTGGTTTGCGACCACTAGACCAACGAGGCAGACAAAGCGTAAAAGCCAATTATTTTTAAAAGAGTAACCGTGGAGTTTCTCGCCGGTAGTTCTCCATGGAAAAGACAATTGGAACCGTGCACCTAGTCTGACGTTTCTTATGTACCCATGTAGGTTTATTTGAAATAAAATATTTTGATTTTGATAGAGCATCAAACATTCAAATGTACTTTTTTGAATGTGGGTTGGATCATTTTTGCTTAAATCGGTCCAATTTTAGGTAAGTATATAATGTAAAATAGATGATTCTTTCCCCTCGTTTTTTATATGCATATTATTATTATTTTTAGTTAAAGTCTGTTAACGTATACCTAAGTAAATATTATCTTGTCTGAAAATAACAACAATTATACCTACGTATATAGTAATATCGTCATTAAATTACGTTGATAAAATCAAAGTTTGTAACAGTGAATAACAAAAATATCCCATTAATAAAATAAACGGCCTTCAAATAGTAATTCGGAAAACAATTTCGGTTGCCGCAAAACATATACAATAATAAATTATGAAGGAAATGCTTTGTTATTATTTATTTTATCGATCGTATGTACATAGGAATAGCCGCAACAATACCTTACATTTAGAAACATTTTTTAGGGTCAAGGGGAAAAAATAAAGGGAGAGGAAAGATAGACAGATGTAGGTACCTACTTGTCGGAAACATTTACTTACAAGAACGAACTTCTTTTCCTTCATTGATGTTCTTGTTAACAATAAAAGGGGGCTTTCTTTATAATCCGTTTTTTCTATTTTGTCTCTTACCTTTTACGTTGCATATAATCTGTCCATTAATATTATTAGGGAAATTACGTTTCTAACTTAACTTCCTTTTACTTTTTATTGCAAAAAGTGATGGGAGAAATAACCTATGATTTGATAAAGTATTTAATTTATAAAATGTAAGATTGTATAAATAAATAAACCTTAACTTTTTATAAAAAAACATTGGCTTAAAGAAATTTATTTCTCATAAGAACTTACAGTTCGCTTATAATGCGATACAAAGTAGTATGATGATACAGTTTATTACAAAATCCTCCAGAGTATTTTAGAAGTTATAATGTACATACGTGTTTATTTCTTATGGGGGAAGCGCTAAGGTAGCCCGCGAAATTCAAATTTTCTTACGATTTTTGCAATTTGCAACTCAGTCTGTGGGTGTATGTTGATTAAAGTATGATTCGCGGCCGTAACAAATATGTATTTGCAGAATTATAATCAGTAATACAAATTTTTAAGTTGAATAATCCTGAAATGTTAAGATTTCATGAAATAGTCATTCAATGGAATTATTTGCTCTTAGAGAGTTGTGTGATGACTTTAATGATTATAATTCTGTAAATACTTATTTGTTACTGTCGCGAATCATATTTTAATCAACATACAACGTAATACTGACCTGCAAATTGCAAAAAACCTAATAAAATTTGAATTTCGCGGACCCTGGCGCTTTCGCCTTAAGCTTATTCTTAAATGTATTCACGTTATCGCACTCTTTAGTATCATCCAGCAATCCATTGTACAGCTGTGCTCCTTCAAATAATATGATATTTCTGCCGTAATTAGTGCGTACGCTAATGACTTCAAGTTTGTTTTTATATCTATTTCTCAGGTAATATGACATTGTTTTTTTCGTATTACCCAGTAACTGGGTTGTGGAGGTCAGATAGGCAGTCGCTCCATGTAAAATACTGGTATTCAGCTGCATCCGGTTTGACTGGAAGCCGACCCCAATATAGTTGGGAAAAGGCTAGGCAGATGATGATGACATTGTTTTTTTCTTTAGTTGTATGTTAGTTTGTATTGAATTTATAGTTATGTTTTTAATAAGAATGCAAGTGTAGTAAATGTATACCTGTTTAATATATAATAGTATAGTTTTTTCGTATAAAGTCTTTGTTGGAGTTCTGACTCCAACAAAGACTTAATAATTGAACACACACACATTGAATTGATAATGGAACAGAGTTTTAATTATTTTATTTTGAACTCTTCGAAGTGAATTTAAATTAATTACTGCTGAGGATCCCCATAACTCAATTAGATATTCTAAATGCGATTAGACTAACTAAATATAAATCAAAGTGCGCACTTTATTTGGAATACAGTTTGATACTTTCCGTAATGCTCCCAGTAACGATGTTAATTTACTTCTGAGATGGTCGATGTGTAATTTCCTAATTAGTTTTTCATATAACCTTAATCCAAGATATTTTTCGTTGGTTGATCGTTTTATTATTTCGTTATTTATTTTAAGAGGCGAGAAGTCCGATAAACGCTTATTTTTAGTGGTAAAAATCATGAATGAGGTTTTCGACGTATTCATTGTAAGAAAGTTGTACTTTTAGTTGGATTTGTGCTCGGTAGATGGCAATAGGCTCGCCCCCATTACATGGGACTTAAACATAACTGGCGAAATGTGGGTGTACCATAATAGGTACACCTCTGCCTAACCCTTCGGAGAAACAAGGCATGATGTTATGTTATGTTAAAGTTGTACTTCAACCACTCGTTTAATAGGTCAAGACCAAGTTGAGCGTCCTTTATAATGTTATAGATTGATTTGTCGAAGTAAAAGAGACAGGTGTCGTCTGCATATAGTGTTAGGTGTCGTATTAACCCTATTAGAATACAATAGAATATTCTTTATTGTACACCATAAAACTTACTTATAATAAATAAATAAATTATTATTCTATGATTATTCATTATTATTTTATTAATATTGTTTATATAAATTAGAAAAGGTAGGAGGAGCTCGTGGCTAAGTAATAACAGCCGCACGGATCGATCCATCAGGTTAAGCTACGCTTGCCGGGATTGGTCCGTGGATGGGTGACCATCTTTACGTATCGAGACTCCTCCGTGCCTCGGAAAGCACGTTAAGCCGTTGGTCCCGGGTGTCATTCGTGGATCTTTCTTTTTTTTACGGGTCGTCAGGAGCTCGAAAGTCTGACAACCAGTCTTACCAAAACGTATCGTATTACCCAGTTACTGCGTTGTGGAAGTCAGATAGGCAGTCGCTCCATGTAACGGACTGATAATCGAACCTTGAGGGAGCCGAAGGAAATATGTTCGACCGAGCTATTGTGAGTATTTCCTATTTTAACAACTTGATGCCTGTTCTCTAATTAAGATTTGAACATTATGTGCTGTACCTGTACCATCTATGTTATCTAGCTTCTGTAGCAGTTTTGATGACTCACGGTATCGAATGCTTTTTTAAACGAAGAATATACCTAAGGCATATCTCCCTTGATCAATATACGTTTTAACCTTCAAGCGGGCGCGCGGTGTCGAATCGACCGTGCTCAATACATTTTTGATCCAAAGAATACTTGAGTTATGTTATTTAATTTAATAATTGTTTCTTTTTCTTAATTTAAATTACTTTTTTTTACCAATTACACTTTAAATACAATGATAATATATCTGTGTACAAAAAATAAATGATTATTGGATAATTAATGCTTTATTTTTCTCATATATCCCATAGGTCTTTTCGATTACGCGCGACCGCTGCCGTTACAAATGACCGCGCGCCCGCTTGAAGGTTAATTTTGGTGATTAGATCCGTTGCAGCCGAGAGAGTACTTGATTTAGGGCGAAAGCCATACTGTTCCTCTATTCGAAAAATGTTATGTGTCAAATAGTTATTCAGGCGATTATATAATACGCGTTTAAATATTTTGGACATTATAGGTAACACTGACACTGGTCTATTTATAAAAATCGTCTCAGAAAAACAAAGGTAGGTCACCATCTCTCTTATTGATTACATAAACCTTTTGCGTATTCCAAAAACCATGTACCTATAGTACCTACCTACCTGCTCAATCAAATAACATGAAAGACAAAGAAACCAAGGAAAGTCCAGTGTAATCAACCATTTTCCTTGAACTCTATATACCTGTAGGTATAAGTAAAACGTCGAATTAGTTCCAAACCAGCGGAATGTTCTAAAGAGCTTACATCTGGACCAATTAATATTCTATTAATTACCGTACTTTTGTGGACTTTTTTGTAGTATTAGTGTAGGTAATGCTGAAATTGAGGTTTTTAATGTTTAAGTTTCTAGTGATTTGCTAGATAAGCTTATTTTTGGTTGAGGTTCAAATAACTGCAGTCTCTAGAAAATCTCTCGATTCCAGGGTAAAGTAAGGTGAGTATTGTTTTTTTAGCACAGTTTATTAAGGTTGCATGTCATATTGAGTGCAACGTGATTAGTCCCCCCTTATGGTGGACACCGTATAATCACGTAAAATCAGCCTATAATGTTCCCACTGCTGGGACACAGGGCTCCTCTCTTCGAGAGTGAGTGGGCCGTAATCGACCACGCGGGCCCAGTGCGGGGTGATAGATGTCACATGTCTTCGAATTTTTGGTTCTAGCACATGCCGGTTGATGTTTTCCTTCACCGTTTTGTGAGCAATGGTGACGAAATTGTTGACACAAATTAAAGCGCCTGCTTGGGTTCGAACCCACGACCTACAACTCGTAAGTTGGGTCCGTTACCACTGGGCCAGCGCTGCGGTGGACACTGCTGACCTGGTAAAGGTTGCAGGAATCCACTGGATGTATGAAGGTTAGTACCGGTCGATGGGGCGACGCTTGGGGTATGTCCAGCAGTGAACTGGCCTTCGCCCGCATGGAGGTCAGAAATTATTCCACGGTTCCTAAGAAAATGTAGGGACAGCCGGGAATAAAAATTATTTTATTTCCTAACCCAAGTCATGGTGCACCAGTGTACCCATCGAATTCCGTTTAGCCGTTAAGAGCGTTGTCACATTTTGCACCTCTCTCGCTCACACAAAACCTAATTTTTAAGAATGTTAAATGAAAAAATGCTTTTTTGAAAAATGTAATCAATGGGCGGTCTACAAAATAATATTAATTTAATAGGTAGTTATTCAAAAACACATTTCTATTGTGTTATCTAATAAACTTATGTAATTAAGTGTTATGATCTGTTTTTGAGATGATGTAAATAAATGCCACAATAAAAATGTGTTTTTAATAATTACCTATTAAACTAATATTATTTTGTAGACCGCCCATTGATTACATTTTTCAAAAATGAATCTTTTCATTTAACGTTATTAAAAATTTGGTCCCGTGTGAGCGAGAGAGGTGCAAAATGTGACAACCCTCTTAAAACGTATAAAGGAAACAGACAGACTGACATAATTACTTTCGCATTTATAATAATAAGTGTGAAAGTATATTTTTATTAAGAAAACCTACGTCAACACTACCCACTTCTTACTTATAAACATCTATACAAATAAATAAAATTGAACTGTCTGCTTGTAATGTCAAAATAACAAATTTTACTAAATGCATATGAAAGTTTATACGGTACTTATAACAAAAAAGCAATTGTTAAAATTATGTCTGTCTGTCTGTTTGTTCCGGCTAATTTTCGAAACAACTGGACCGATTTTCACGAGACTCACTGGCAGATCGCTGAAGTTACGGGGAGTAACGTAGGCTTATTTTATGTTAGAAATAATAAAATAATTAGGGTTCCGTGCGAAAAAAAATTGAAACCCATGAAAATGTGAACAAAAAGTTTAAATTAGAAAATTTATTTTTGTATTTGGTAGCCCAATTCTCGAGGATAGTTATAGGAATAGGTTATTTAACATCACGCTACGACCCTTACGAGCTGAGCAAAAAGAAAAAAGTCAGAAAGAACACTACGCGAAAACGAAGTAATAGCGCGGGCTGGCGAAGCAACGCGACGGTTCGGGGGACGAGGGAGTTTTATTAAAATGTAGCTGTTATTTTAGTATACAGGGTATAAGGGATAGCCATCCGCAAGCTAATGGGGTGAATTCAGTATGTCATACTTATATGACCGGTGCATGAAATTATTTCAGGGACGTTATGGGAATCCAATAAACGCGATTTGTTTTATTACCTCACACGCAATGTAAGAAAACGCGCGTAGCGAACGGAAGCGCAGCGAGCCTTCGGCCGCCAAGTATTTCAACATCAATTTCCGGTTTTATTTTTATTTTAGCTGTTTTATTTACATAAATGGAGTGCTGCTTACAGAGAATGTAATTTTACATTGAAATAAAGGGTTAGTAACAGAAAATACGAGAAACAAAATGAAAATTTTCCTGAGAATATTTCCGGTGGAATATGATTCAAATTAAGGAGCTGAATGCACCCTGTTAGTTTGCGGAGAGCTGTCCCTTACACCCTGTATTGTGTATCTTACGACTTCCACGGGCACGAAGTTGCGGGTCCCAGCTAGTTAGTAATACATTATGAATTTAGGAATTAAATTTTTCATCTTTCTCTCGAGTTTCACTTTAACAATTCACCTGGAAAACTTGTAGCTTTGAAACAATATAATGAGTTGAATCAGAAAACTACGTGCAATAATCCCCAAAAGAAAAATACCACAATTGTTTTCCAAACAATTGCGCACCCACGCGGCTTTTCATTCAATTGCGACTCAGTAAACATGAAACACGATAATTCTATGAAACCCTAATTCCGTCATATGACCCTCAGTAATCAGGTCACTGTGTCACCTTTCTCCCTTAATCCATCCAAAGGTTGTCTTTAAAAGATCGCTCTTAGCGATAAGACCGCCTATGGTGTCACCTCTTGTGAAATTTCTACTTTTATATCTGTTATATATTTTATGGTGTACATACAGAGTATTCTATTTATCTATCTATCATAAGGCATTGAAAATCAATAACAAAGTGAATATGTATCATAAGCAAGCCTCTAACAAAGTTTTAACACTGGCCAACAAGCTTACTAATAGAAGTACATTCTATACCACAACCAATTAACGCAGACCTCTGAAAATTGTAACTTGAACTTTATCTCAATGAAAATAAGGTGTATTTTAGAATTAATTATAGGTCGTGTTAGGTGGTCGTTAAAATGACACCCGACCAAGTTAGTACTGTGCTGTTCACTTGTGTTCCTTCTACTGTCCGGAGTAACTCGTTAATTAGGTCAAGAAATGTAAGGGGACTGAGTGTTCTCTTAGGTAGGGTGACGTTGCTTTAAGATTAGTCCTAGTTCGAATAATTATGGCAAGGTTTTTGATTTGATTAGGTTTTACGTTATGTTAGCAAAACTAAATGGTCTAAGTATAATTTGCATTGCATTTAGGTGAGATTATATTATTTGTTAACTAAACTATTGTCGGTGGTAATTTATTGAATTTTTAACTAATTAATAAAATAACAAAATGAAGTCCTAACTTAACTAAAACTATTCACAAACCAAAATATGGCGTCGAGAAATTCCTCCGCATCGCTGTCGACTGGTAATGTACCCAAGAGACTGACGGCATTGCCACGTTGTATGGCAATGCTTAGCCTCTGGCCAAGGTAAAAGCCGGCCCCTGGGTTACGGGAAGTGTCAACTAGCCGTTTGGAGATTTCGTTAAACAAACAACATGAGCGCTCGGACCCCACGGCCCGAGGGTTTCAACCCCAAACGGCTCGAAAATATAATTACCGATAAGGTTATTATACTTTCGCCGCTTGAGGTTTTCCGCAGCTGCTGCAGCAGCGCCAGCACAGCACGCCGAGCCTGGAACATGGGATGGCGCAAGAGTGTCGACACAAGTTGCGTCCCACACTAAAGGCCTACCCACCTTCCATGGAAATAAAGACATGCCGTCCGGTCTCTTGCCATCGTCGCGTGCCAAGCCATTGGGTTCTAATACAGCTGGGACGCCGACGGTGACAAGAGCCCGTCGGATGATGTCATTAATGTTCGCGTGCCGCGCTATGCGACCCGCACTTCAGCTACAAATATGATATAAAATACAAAAAAAAAAAAAATTGTCTGAAACTAACTAGATAGTAACTGTGTCTGATATAAAGGTACAGTCACGGAAATTAATTGCTAACGCTTTGCGGGACACTATCGAGACACAAGTTTTATTGCTGTTAGCCGTATAGTGTCCTTTAAGACACGACGACGTGTGGCATTTCATACAAACTTTCGAGTCCTTGTTTTTCGAAATTAATGAATCGATTTCAATGAAACTTCACACGTGTAAGCAGGATACATAGCTCTAAAAAGTTAGTTTAGAACATTTTGTCAGTCTGTGGCCTAAACTAGTTTATATTTTTTATTTTTTATTCGATTTTGTTTTTTCTTCGAAATGAGTAGGTACAATGAGCTCTAATTTTACTAGTTTATTAAATTAGTTATTTTTAAATTTTCACCAGCATTTTTATTTCCAACAAAGTATGAGTTGAGAAATTTTGTTTTCTTATGTTTTATCGTGTTAAGATATCGATACCCATCACGTCTATGAAGTTGACAAAAAAAAAACATTTTTTTAAACTTTTATTTCAAGTGACTACAATAACTGCGGTCGGTGACCAATAAAAAAATCATTAAATTTATTTATTTTTGTTTTATCATGTTTAGATATCGATACCATCGCGGCTGCGGAGTTTAGCTAGCCATTTAAAATAACCCTGTATGTCTTCATATAACGTCCCCTGTGCGTTTCCACTCACATCTACCGTGTAAATAGCTTTTGTAAGTCGCTTTTCACTCATCCTCTCAACGTGACCAAATCATCTAACTTTATAAGGTACAAGGTGTAATTAACATCATGTAGGTAACAGCTGATTTGTATCGCGTTTGCAAGTCATCATCTGCCTAGCCCTTTTCCCAACTAGGTATATTAGGGTCGGCTTCCAGGCTAACCGGATACAGCTGAATACCAGCATTTTACATGGAGCGACTGCCTATCTGACCTCCACAACCCAGTTACTGGGTAATACGATACCCCTTGGTAAGACTGGTTGTCAGACTTTCGGGCTTCTGACGACCCGTAACGACTGTCAAAGATCCACGAATGACAGCCGGGACCAACGGTTTAACGTGCTTTCCGAGGCACGGAGGAGTCTCGGTATGTAAAGATGTGGTCACCCATCAACGAACCAACCCCGGCAAGCGTAGCTTAACCTGATGGATCGACCCGTGCGGCTGTTATTACTTAGCCACGAGCTCCTAATAGAAGTTGTTTATAATGATGAGCACAATAAAATTACCCCTTAAGAGGCTTTCAGTTATTTCAAGTTTGTTTGTTTATCAAGTTTGTATGATTGGTAAGAACCTAAATATTAAAATACAAACATAAAAGATATTACACGTCATTCTTACACTCACTACGATCGGTTGCTCCTCTGGGATACCTAGGGAACACAATATTATTTCTCGTCTGCGTCTGGTTTCTGTCTTGAGAAACTCGCGGTAGTTGAAAATGTTATGAATATAATATCACTTAAGATAGATTCATATACGGAGCCTTTAATATTTCCTAGACTTTGATAAAGAGGTTCTATCGCAATCAATCCCAAGTAATGTAACATATCATAATATCACACCTGTTTTCTTCAAGAGTAAGGCGGAGGTGTACCTATAGTACATATACGAGTATATACAAGGTGTAACATAAATAACGCACAACCTCTTAAGGGGTCATTGTACTCATCTTTGTGAACGACTTTTACTATGGGATCAAACCTGAAATCGCGAAAAAACACAGCTGTTCCCTACATTTTGACGAGTTATACGAACTTAAATGTTCTGAACAGCTGATTTATTTTTCGCGATTTCAGGTTTGGTCCTATAGTAAAAGTTGTTCATAATGATGAGTACAATGACCCCTTAAGAAGTTGTGCGTTATTCATGTTACACCTTGTGTATTCATTTATTTATTAACTATGGATAACTTACAGCTAAAACAAATAGAATAAAAAATAGTATGTGTGTGTGGGTGACAGACAGCTAATTAAAAGTCATCACTTCTAAAAACAGATTGGAAAGAAAGAGCGTGAACAACACAACACAGCTAACAAAAAAAGAGAGAAAAAAACAATATAACATTCAAGCATAAACTAAATTCACATTTTATATTCAATACATGAGTAAAAACTTAAGCATACAAATTTTTAATAAAAAAGCTAAGGCTGAGGCACTTTCTAGCCGAGGACACACCTGTCATGAAAGGATCAAAATCATGCCGTTTACACATGTCATTAAAGTTTCTACTTGCACGCACTAAAAATGAATTTTGCCTGTAATTCGTGGAAGTAAATGGAACACGCAACGGTGCGTTCCATCTCTTCGACCTTCCGGGATCGTTAAAATAAAATTTGGATAGAATATCGGGGTTATTAATATAATTATTGAAAATCTTAAATAATGAAATACAGTCAGAGATTGCTCGCCGATTAATTAGGGGTAATATAATTATTATACCTCTTAAGATAGAGGAGAGGTTAAGATAATCTTCAGACCCACTTTCTGATGATAACACAAAAACTTGATGAACCTTTTCTGGATGCTCTATAGACGATCAATGTACTTGTGATAACTTTTTTTTTTTTTTGGATGGGTAAACATCAAATGACTTCTCCCGCTCTGGCCGGAGCGGGAGGACGTGTCAGACTTTTACCGACTAAAACCCACCCGTGTTCCTTCTGTTGCCTGTGCCGGGGCCATGGTAACTCTTTCGAACATCCCGCAACCCCGGCTGACTTGTGATAACTTGGAGTCCAGATTTCAGATGCGTATTCCAAGTGGCTTCTACCAAAAGTACAGTAAAGAATTTTTAAAGTTTTGGCTTGAGTGAAGCACTTGGACAGCCGCATTATGAAACCTAGTGCTTTAGAGGCTTTATATGCCCACGTTTCGCCAGGGCGAGCCTATTGCCATTAACCAGGTACAAACCCAGACAAACCAAATCCAAATTCCCTTACATCACATTGTCGGACCAGGACATTGAACTCAGGACGTCATGCTCAGGACTAGCGCTTGCGACCACTAGACTAACAAGGCAGTCTAATGCAGACAGTGACTTTAGTTGCCGGCGATTTCATAACCTCCTATCCACGCACATATTCGGACATCGCTACCGACAAATCAGCTATCAAAATCTGTGTGTGGACGTGTGATTTTGAAATAAACAGTGAGTCGCCGACGCCTTGTGTTATTGCGTGTCTCCTATGATGAAAGACGTATTTATAATTATTTCTAGAATTTATAATGCTACGCATTTCACATCATGACGCGTACTGTCAGCTCTTCACGCTGATCCTTTATTTTTTCTTGTTTCCCCGAAGGGTTAGGCAGAGGACGTGAACCTATAGTAACACCCACATTTCGCCAGCTATGTTTAAGTCCCATGTAATAGGGGGCGAGCTTATTGCCATCTACCGGGCACAAATCCAGACTCCGGGCTGCTACTGACAAATTCCAGATAGAAAAACCCAATAACACTTTTCCCGACCTGGGAATCGAACCCAGGACCTCGCTCAGCAGTAGCGCTTGCTACCACTGGATCAACGAGGCAGTCTTTTTTTATTTGAAAGGAAATACTCCCAGATCGATTCCGTATAAATTTTGTCAAGTTTTGATGAGTGGTTTTTGAGTTAGCTTCAGTACCTAATACGTATTGTTTTCACTTATTGTATATTGATGATGTTATAATAATTTTCTGTCACTGTTATTTATATTGCAAGTATACCACATACGACTTTGTAGGTAGGTACCACAACTAAAAAGGGAAAAATAAAAACTGTATTGCAAAAAAACAACCGACTTCCAAAAAAAACAATACAAAGTAAAAAATAACTTTAATTTCAGAAGTTTGTGGCAAAAACTAAAACATAGATCCAAAGACACCGACTTTCGAAATTAAAGTTATTTTTCACTTTGTAGTGTTTTTTTGGATGTCGTTTGTTTTTCTGGAAAAAAAGTTTTTATTCAATCTTCTTATCAGCTGTCGATCGACCGACTAGTGGTCAGTAACAATAGAAATTTAGTTTTTGAAGTTGAAGGTTTATATGAAACAGTGTTTATCTCATCATACATGCCATCAACTTATATGTAATATATTCAGGAAGATTGCATGCTAAAGTCATGCAGGCTAAAACCTCTACAGGGGGCCAACCACCACCTCTTAAAGCAGTATTATTTTAATGTTACTTCAGTGTGAGAAAGAAATGAAGCTATACAGGATGTCTAGCTCCATCTCTTTCCCACACTCAAGTAAGATTAAAATAATACTGCTTTAAGAGGTGGTGGTCTAGCTCCAGTACCTAGCAGAAGTCCAAGAAGAATTCTAAGATACCTGATTCTTTGAATGCGTTCATGGAATAGCTTGACTTAAGAACTTTATTTTAGTCCTTCGCTCAGTCAAGTCAGATCAAAGATGAACGTGGATTCAAAGGAAGATAAAGTTTTTCCGTCGAAGTATACCACAAAGTTTTAGAAATCCTTTAAACTTTGATCCTTTGATGGAGTACCAGTATCATTCATAGGAATAAAATCGATTTTAGATTTTAAAAACAAAACCTTAATTTAACGAAAGAAAATTACGGGACTGAAAGGTTTGCAGGTATGCAATGCAATACTTTTTTAACACATCGAGCTGAAATAACGTTGCGTAATTCTCTAAAAAAACTTTTTTGCAAAAAAAAAAAAAACCTGACTTCCAAAAACACTACAAACACACCACAACACTACAACACTACAAACACACAAACACTACAACACTACAAACAGTTTTGTAACACTACAAAGTGAAAAATAACTTTAATTTCGGAAGTCGGCGTCTTTGGATCTGTATTTAAGGTTTTTTCAACCGACTTCCGAAATTAAAGTATTTTTTTTAACTTTTTAGTGTTTTTTTTTGGAAGTCGGTTGTTTTTTTTTTTTAAAAAGTTTTTTATTTTTCACTTTTTAATGGATCGGTTTGTAACTTATCTAATAACAACTGCAAGCCACTTCCACACAGCTGCTCTCCACCTTTTACAAAATATTGCTTTTCCCGATGGTTGAGGAGTTCTCTTGGTACCTACTTCATCATCACTCCACTTCCCCATATGCATTGTGACGAGCATAATTTGCTTAGTAACTATTTTAAAGTAATCGAATTGCAACCCGTGAAATACTTATTATTGAGTAGTTCCGGTGGCCATCTGTGGTCTTCATCATTAACCACTTCACCAAATGGTGCTTTCCGAGAGCAAATGAACAAGTTACTATAAAAAATACCCAAATCGCTATAGGTGTGCCTATAATAATTGAAGAGTTCCCTCGACTTCTCCAGGATCCCATCATCAGATCCTGACCTGATGACAATGGAACCACTTGGGAAGTATACCCATTCGAACAAAAAAAAAATCCAAATTGGTCCAGTCTTCTTCGAGTAATTGGGGAATACACAAAATAAAAGATTCCGACGAACTGAGAGCCTCCTCCTTTTTTTGAAGTCGGTTATAAAACAATTTAAACATACGGAATTTCCATCGTATTTTAGTAGATGTATGTACGCTTGCAATATTTTCTTTAACCCAAGTCAAAATAATAAAGTTCCCATTATTTATCCTAATTTCTTCATACAAAATTGGTATCCCTAATCACAGCCTAGCTACTTGATATTTGTCGACAATTCCTTTCGAGTTTTATTGCTGAATGAATGAACTGAAATTGCAGTAAAGGGCTGGCTTTATTACAGTTTGGACTCCACAGTCGCTTCGGCTGAAAGTTCAGAAGTTTGTGGACGAAATATGATTACGCGGTGAGAGTGAATTATTGCTATGAAGTGCCGGTTTGTTTATAATGTTGTTTGTACGATTTTGAACTAGCTAACAAACAGTTTTAGAAATCTATTATATCAATGTTGCCTACGGTACATAGGCCATGTTGTACATATTTATGTACAACATTTTTTGCCGAATCAGCGCGAACCGGCGCCGACTAATCTGATAGGAACTTGTCGGCGCTTATCAGCGATGGTTCGCGCTGATTCGGCAAAAAGTATGAAAACTGCTTGCGTTGACCAGCATATCGGTGCTGATTACCAGCATTCTACATGAATGCGGTCATAGAATGTACAAGGAAAATATTTTGACATAATGTTTTATACTTTCTATTCAATCGCTAAGTTTCATCATAGAATTAAAATTAAAAATAGAAAACAAAGGTTTATTGCGGTTAAGGTTTGGTGTTTGTTTTAATTAAAAGTCTAGCGATTGAATAAAAAGTGTCATGGCTGACCTAAATTCATTTCTTTTTTCAAATTTATTATAAACCTAAAGTCATAGTCATAAAATAAGTATAAATTTGCAGAATATATTGACCAAAATCTGCTGTAAATTATAATGAAGCGTAATGTATAAATCTTTTCCATCTACGAAAACTGCTCACAATATAAATCACCCAAATTAAATTGGTATATAGCCCCACTATTTACCCACGTTCTCAATCCGTTCGCTCCAACAAATAGCCAACAGTAGCCAACTTAAATATTAAAGCTATCCTAACAGTAGGCATTGACACGCTCGATGGCAGGTTGCCAAACCGTACGCTGATAAGTTCAAATAAACGCCTTCGTTACTATGAACATTAAACATGGAGAATGGAGTAAATGGAGTGTTTACAGGTTAAGGATCATTCAAATTTAAGCTTGTAAATGAATAAGGTTTTTTTTTCATATAATTTATCAGCACTTAGTAACGGTAGGTGCCTTAGAACAACTTTAAAAACTTTTTATAACAATCTATCTTCTATATAAATAATAATAAAGCTTAAGGGTTTGTTTGTTTGAACGCGCTTATCTCTGGAACTACCTATCGTATTTGATTTTTTTTGCATTTAATAGCCTAATTCTCGAGAAAGACGATAGGCTATTTAACATCACACTAGGGCGTAATGTTAAATAGCCCTGGCTCATAGGAGCCGAGTGAGGCGGGTAAAACCGCGGGCACAGCTATAACTTAATAATAATGTGGTAGTGGTGGCGTAGCCAAGTTAAACACGAACTATTGTCATGTATTGAAAGTCTATAAATAAACATCCACCATCTTGCCATAATTAATAATATTACGCATTTATTTACTCAATTTTCAATGACTCACACAATAATCAATACATTACTGACACAAAAAGCAATACATTACAATACAAAAGAAAACCAACGTACCAATAGTCGACGAATAGGTGACGTGAACTACAGCGTCGTATTTATGGACAGCCTAGCCTGTCCGCTATCATTATCAGTACGCTGTGATTATACTTCACTCTTCCACTATACGCACAATGCGGTGCCTATAATTAAGTATCGACCCAAACATAATGGTCGGGTGGATGAGTACTTAGGTAATTATGGGTAGGTACCATCTATATCGAGTAAGAAGTTATAATTGTCGTCATTAGTTGGTCGCTTGTGTCATATTTTATGGATTACTTCTCTATTGACGATTGCCAAGGTCGACATACATTCTGTCAAGAAAGCACCGGGAATCGATCATTTAAAAAGCCCGCTTATAGGGATTGTTGAAATTCTTTTTGTTGCTAAGTTGGCACAACTGTGCTCTACTCACTACTCACGCGGAAAGTTTCAGCGTCACTTGTCACTTAGTTTGTTTACAATGCGCCACTTTGTCAGTTCATCTCAGGTGTGTTTTGAGATTTTTACAATGGATAAAAAAATTAACAAAGAATGTCTTAAATTTTGCATTGAAAATGGAATTTCTTGTGGTGAAGCTCTGAAAATGTTACATAAAGCTTACGGTGAAGAAACTTTATCAAAAACACGTAGTGCAGTAAATTTAGAAGCGGTCGAGATGTGGTGGAAGATTTGCCTCGCTCTGGTCGGCCATCAACGTCTGCAACTGGACTTAATATCCCTAAATTAAAAAAAAAAAAATGATGACTGAAAATCGCCGTTTACGTCTGACAGAGATAGCCGCTATCTGTGTCTCACGAATCAATTCGTTTCATTTTAAACTATTATTTGGGCATGAAACGTGTTTCCTGTTGACTAGTGCTGAAAGACCTGAGTTTTCTGCAAAAACTCAATAGCGTAAAGGTCGCTGAAGACATGATAGAACGAGTCAATTCCGACCCCACAATCACAAAACGCATTGTAACTGGTGATGAGACATGGGTTTACGAGTTTGACATGCAAACCACTCAACAAGCTTCGGAATGGCGCTATGGAAAGTGAGAATTCGCGGCGAGCACTAAAGTCGATTCCATAAAATGCCTTAAAAAAAATGTTGTGATGATTAATTATTCGTTGGCGCAAGTGTATCGTTTCTGAAGGAGCATACTTTGAAGGTGATGAAATAAATTTGGATGAAGAACTAACATTTTGTGTATTATTGTTCTTTTCCCGGTACTTCCTTGACAGAATAGTATATCATAACGATGTTAATGTCAAACCCGTTTTATTTCCACGCGTGTGAACTTCATTTCCTCTTATTCTGCGCCTGAACATTAACAGCCTGGGGCTAATGTGCCACTAGCAACTTTAATTGCCAGTTTATAACATCGTTGTCTTTAGTACATTTTGGACTATTAGACTGATGAGAAAAATAAGAAATTAGTGACCGTAGTAAAGTTAATGAGATGATGGTTGTAAAAAAACCATCTGTTTCCTTAATGGAAGTGATTCTTTTATTTTAGAAGGTCTAAGATCATTATAACGAACATAGCTTTCAGAAGGTAGTCTATTTAAGTTGAGAATAACTGCCAGTAAACAACTCACGGCTGGACTTATGTTGTTTACTAGCTTCTGCCCAAGCCTTCATCCGCGTGAAACTTATTTTGAAATAAAATACATGTATCCTACTAGCTGCGCCTCACAGTTTCCCCGAAATAAATCTCGATTCCGTGGGAATATCAGGATAAAAAGTATTATTTGTCCTAACCTAGATCATGGTCTACCTATGTGCCAAATTTCATCCAGATCCGTTTAGCCGTTTTAGCGTAATAGCGTAACAAACAAACAAACTGACTTTCGCATTTATAATTTTAGTTAGGATGACACTCGGCAATACTGTAGCTTCCCATTTCGGAATTTTCAAAATCGCAGTAGTTCTGAAGAATACTCTCTTTCTCTGATTTTAGGTTTTTGCCACCGACTTCCGAAATTAAAGTTATTTTCACTTTGTAGTGTTTTTTTTTTGGAGGTCGGTTGTTTTTTTTTTTTTTTTGTAAAAAAGTTTTTTATTTTTCACTTTTTAGTGGGTCGGTTTTTAATTTATCTAAGTTACAATAGCCTAATGACAACTGCTCATCGCCTTTTACAAAACGTTGCTTTTCCCGATGCAGGGACGTTAATTGTTAAGGAGTTCTCCTGGTACTTCACCATCAGCTCCACTTCACGATATAAACTGTGACGAGCTTATATTGCTTAGCAATAATTTTTAAGTAATCGAATCGCAACCCGTGAAATACTTATTATTGAGTGGTTCCAGTGGCCATCTGTGGTCTTCGTCATCAGTTCCACTTCACCAAATGATGCTTTCCGAGGGCAAATGCACAAGTTACTATAAAAAATACCCAAATTGCTATAGGTGTCCCTATAGTATTTGCAGAGTTCCCTCGATTTCTCCAGGATCCCATCATCAGATCCTGACCTGATGACTATGGGGCCACCTGGAGAGTATACCTTTTCAAACAAAAAAGAACTTTTCAAATCGGTCCAGCCGTCTTCGAGTAATCGGGGAGCACACTTAAGAAAAAAATATTCCGACGAACTAAGTAAGAACTTCCTCCTTTTTTGAAGTCGGTTAAAAATAATTTATAGCCAGAGTGCATCTCATATAAATTCCAATAAGCCCAAACACGGCTAGGATACATTGTTTGATTACAGAGTTCCAGTGCCTACCTTCCGGCTTCATCATCAGATCAGTTCGCTGATACCATTTTCATCAGCACTATTTATTTAAATTGGCTTCGTCATTGTCGCTTAACTATCTTAATCGAGATATCTTATCGCCACCCGTGAAATACTTATCATTAACGAGTTCCCGTGGCCATCTGTGGTCTTCTCCATCAGTTCCACTTCACCAAATGATACTTTTTTAATGCAAATGCTTGACTTGTTGTTGAAAATTTTCAAATCACTATGTGTTTGCCTATAATATTTGAGGAGTTCCCTCAATTCCTCATGGATCCTGTCAGCAGAACTGGATTTTGATAAAAATGGGACTAATCTGGACGTATGTCCTTTCAAATAAAAATTGAATTTTCCAAATTGGTTTATAAATGACAAAGTACTGAGGTAACAAACATTAAAAAAAAACACAACCGAATTGATAACCTCCTCCTTTTTTTGAAGTTGGTTAAAAAGGAATCCAAAAGTTAATAAAAAATACAGATAATTTGACTAGAAAATAGATTGGCAACAACATAGACCGTTCCTAGACATACTTATTTTCTTTTAACGGTATTCTAAGAACATTTGAAAATGGAACAGTTCTCGAAATTCAGAAGCATGAAAATGTTTACTCGTTCCTGACGTTAAGGCTCCTGTTTCACTGCCGACGAGAAAGCGACTAACTATTAACGATTTTCTCGCTCAAGAAACGTACAAAAATTGTAGGACCCGCGTAAGAAAAGGAGATACATAATAAATTCTAATAGTTGATCGCTGACTGTTCACAGCGACAAAGGCTATCAAAGAGAGTACTCGCTCAGTCAATGCTCGCTTGGCGGGTAGAACACTCGCTGAGAGACGAACGTTTAAAATTACTTATACCAGCAAGTAATCGCTTCTCGCCGTCGCGCACTCGCTGCTAAGGAGCAGCGAGTAGGAGCAAGGACTCGCCAAGTCGTTTTTAGTTGCTAACTTTACTCGCTTCTCGTTAATCGCCGGCGATGGGACAAGAGCCTAAAAGAGGAATCTGTCTGCATGAAATGGGAATTTCTCTTGTTGCCTTTGCAGTTGTGACTTTGAAGATGTAAGCAGAATAAATTGACGGTCCTTAGCTGTACTCGGCTCGGGGTGTTGTAATAAAATAAATCATGGAATTGACATGGCACAGTCTTTGAGGATAAACGCATCAAATGAAAAAGATTTGAACGATGGTTTATGAATCACCATCAGGGAGTTTTATTTAACTTATTACTAACAATGTCGTAAACTAAATTACTGTAATATATTAAAGCTAATGGGCTTTATTAAAAGGCTAGAAGTCACCCAAAGAGCGATGGAGAGAGCTATGCTTGGAGTTTCCTTACGTGATCGAATTAGAAATGAAGAGATCCGCACGAGAACCAAAATAGCCCGAAGAGTTGCCAAACTCAAATGGCAGTGGGCAGGGCACATTGCTTGCAGAACAGATGGTCGATGGGGCCGAAAGGTTCCGGCGTGGCGACCGCGTAAGGCCTCCCACAAGGTCCACCTTGCCTTTCGGCCTTTCGGCCTTCACAAAGTCCACTTTGTGAAGGCCGCAGGAATCCGCTGGATGCGAGAAGCACAGAACCGGTCGAAGTGGCGGTGCTTGGGGGAAACCTATGTTCAGCAGTGGACGTCTTTCGGCTGAAATAATGCTGATGCTGATGATAAGGAATATAATATGTATCAATAGGGAATGAATACATAAGGATAGTAAAGAAATAAGATCACTTCACACATTTTCATTTTGTTCTACTTGACTCTAAGGGCGGGAGTTCACGAACGGGGTCAAAAGCGGTTGACTGCCATAACTTGCGAGATAAATAACACAAGTTGATAAATTCTCATTTACCATCCGAACATGTTCTGAGAATAACATACATAATACATTTCGATTTGTTTGTAGAGTAAATGTATTTGTGCATCAAAGGTTTTGAGACTGTGATTTATATTACGTGTAATAACCATATTGAAGCTATTCAGCTATTTCAGGGGCTAAGTATTATTAAGTTTACTGAATTTTAGTTAAGCATGTCATACTAGGAGCCTTAAAAGTTTGGTTTTATTAACAATTTACAGGTATCGAGTAAGAATCATTAGGACAAACAGATAGAAATCGGTATGGATCGGTATCGGGATCGGTATCGGTGTGGTATGGTATCGGTGATCGGGGGTCGGATAGGTATGTGTGTATCTTTATATTTAACCTTATGAGCCCCACCGTCCCCGAATCGGCACCACCCACGGATGAGCAACTTTCCGTAAAAAGTTGTTAGATGTTTCACATGTGATGTTATAACGTCTTTCCTATTCTTTTTCCTACACTCTGTGTAAATTAGAACAGGGAAGGTATACTCTAGAATGCAATATAATGCATTATCCACCGTCCCCGAATTGGCGCCGCGCTTGTCTAGACTAGACTTTATTGAGTGCAACATTCTGTGTTGTCAGATGTTTGACATGTGATGTTATAATGTCTTTCCTACTCTTTTTCCTACGTTCTTGTGTAAATTAGAACAGGGAAGGTATACTCTAGAATGCAATATTTTGCATTATCCACCGTCCCCAAATTGGCGCCGCGCTTGTCTAGAATAGACTTTACTGAGTGCAACATTCTGTAACAAATTGTTGTTAGATGTTTGACATGTGATATTATAATGTCTTTCCTATTCTTTTTCCTACATTCTTGTGTAAATTAGAACAGGGAAGGTATACTCTAGAATGCAATATTTCGCATTATCCACCGTCCCCGAATCGGAGCCGCGCTTGTCTAGACTAGACTTTATTGAGTGCAACATTCCGTAAAAAAATTTTGTAAGATGTTTGACATGTGATGTTATAATGTCTTTCCTATTCTTTTTCCTACACACTTGTGTAAATTAGAACAGGAAAGGTATACTCTAGAATGCAATACCTCGCATTAAGTCCAACCCGAATAACGCTGACTCAATGAGTCGACGTGACAGACGCACGTGTTTTGACGTCGCCGAGAGGGTAAATAAATATGTATTTCTCATTTCTTCGCAATTGCACCTACCACTGTTTGTCTCTGCATCACCCAAAGGTTGACTAGTAGAAAATGCCTATGGCATTAAGTCTGCCTTTGTACATTTCTGTGCTTGAAATAATAAATAAACCTATGTAGACTGCTAAAATACAATTTCACATAAAAATGCCTCCGTATTATCTAGCACTTTCTAAATGTCTGAACGGAGTCAATAACCCCAAAATGAGCCACTACAGGAAGCTTAATGTGCCCCCATTTATTATCTTCCCAACCATGACTAAACCAAACTAATCACGTAACATAACATATCATAATTCCATTACTTACACCAATATCCAGAAATATGACCTTCACAAACCCAATCAAAAACAAACGCGGGCATTCGCGCAATTTCTTACAATCCCAGTATCGGATAACAATGACCATAATTCACGTTTACGCGTGATGTCCACGATGGGCAAGCCGGCTTGGGCTTTCGGCTTTCGTCATGATTTATGACCGGTCAGAAGATTGTGCGCAGAGAAATAAATCTGGAGATATTAATACCCTTCGGTCGATAGATGTTACGTAGAAAATTATGAATCGTCTCGTGATGCCTTTGATTTTCTGTGTGAATGATTGACAGAGGAGTGGCGGAGTTGAGATTGGATTTTTATTTGTTTTCGTTAGAGCGAGTATGGATTACAGCTTGCTTATGAGTACTGCTGGCATAATACCATTGCAGTATTATATCAAGATTGCCAAACGTAATTGCATTAGTAGTCATTGAATACAATATCACGAGCGCTTCAAATTCAAATTCAAAATATTTTATTTCACATAAGCCTACATGGGCACTCATGAAACGTCAGTAGCTAGGTGCATGGTTTCGATTAGTCGTTTCCTATGGAGAAGAACCGGCAAGAAACTCCACGGTTACTCTTTTCAAAAAATTGGCTTTTACAATGTTTTAAAATTACAGTGTTATTAAGTATGGGAGGACAGTGTGGGCCTGTCAACAAGTACCAGGTTCTTAACAAAATAGAAAATGGTCAACAAATCTACAGTCTATTAAGCCTACAACGTTCTCACATTCACAAAATATAAAGGAATCTATTTAAAAGACAAGACTATATAATGTAAAATTATGAAAAGGTTATATCATGTAAAAAAACAATAAAATAAATAAAATTAAAGTAATTGGCGAGCAGTTAATAGACATTTACATAAATAGTTATGCTTTTAATGAGGTACCAGGGAAGCCACATGTGCAGAAGGGTTTAGCGCCAAACTTCCCTGTCTTCAACTTAGTCTTTAATCTTATAATATGCTTTTTTAATAAGGACACGTTTGATGTGGGTTTTGAACATTCCATGCTAAATTCTGTAACCGACTTTGGCAACTTGTTATAAAAGCGGATACTGTTTATAAGACATGACTTGCTTGTTTTAACATAAAATAACATAACATCACGCCTTGTTTCTCCGAAATGTTTTTCGCCAGTTATGTTTAAGTCCTATGTAATAATTGCTTGTTTTAGTAAATCTAAATTTGGGTATCACCATTTCATGTTTACTACGTGCATTTATAATAGGTAGGGGAAAAAGTTTCTTCGCATTTTTTAAGAAAATTCAAAACATTTTTTAATATAGTTTATTCACATTTAACTAAAGTATGTAGGTACCATTTTGTTCGATAACTTTTTGCCATCTTGTAGGTAGGGACATGATCCCATTACTATAGAAATTTTGGGACTTCTGATCAAAATACCGCGACAAGTGGTTTTGGCAGTCCTCTCGTGATGTTAACCTGACACTGCCTAAAGAATTCTGAAGAGACCGAAACAGGTGGAAATCTGAAGGTGCAAGGTCAGGACTATACGGCGGATGCATTAACATCTCCCAGCTAAACTCTCTTAATTTTTGCTGAGTGGCTAAAGATGTGTAAGGTCTAGCGTTATCATGATGAAAAACCACACCCCTTCTGTTGATTAATTCCGGCCGCTTTCTCTCAACTTCTTGCTTTAATCTCATCAGTTGTTCGCAGTAGAGTTCAGAATTGATGGTACTGCTGGTGGTAACAGCTCATAATGAATAATGCCCTTCCAATCCCACCACACACACAGCATCACCTTGTTGCGAGTTAACCCGGGTTTCGCCACAGTCTGTGAAGCCTGACCGGCCTTTGACCACGACCTTTTTCGCACGTTCTTGTTGTACGTGATCCACTTTTCATCGCTAGTTATCAGCTTCTTTAAAAATGGTTCGGTTTCATTACGTCGTAATAAAGAATCACAAATGAGTACACGGTTCATTAGGTTTCTTTCAGTGAGCTCGTGAGGTACCCAAATATCGAGCTTTTTTGTGTACCCAGTTTTTTTCAAATGCGCCAAAACAGTTTTGTGGTCTATTCCCAGTTCTTCAGCTACGTCGTAACTACTGATATGCCGATCTTGCTCCACTTTTTCAAAAATGGCATCCATTTTATCCGTAATAGGGCGACCAGAGCGACGTGCATCTTTGACATCAAAATTTCCGGATTGAAAACGCTTAAACCAAATTTGTGCTACTCTCACAGACACTGCACCAGGTCCATAAACATCGCAAATTTTTTTCGCGGCTTGCGTTGCATTTTTACCTTTTTTGTAGTAAAATTTTAAAATGTATCGAATTTCTTCATTAGATTCACTCATCTTGACAGTACGAAAAACAAATGAAAATCACACATTTTCCTAATTTGAATTTGGAATTATGTTCTTTAAAATTTAAACTTTCAATGATACCAAAACCAGCCAGATATAAATAGTATAGCCAAAGAGATTTTATTACAAGTTCATACATACTATAATGCGAAAAGACTTTTTCCCCAACCTAATATTATAGAAATCGCTTCTTGTTTTGAAAAGTCCCAAGTTTTTGCGGACATACAAAATTGTTTCAAAGATATAAAGAGAAGGCAGAGTTAGTATATCAATTTCTTTTAATTTGTTTCTAAGGGACTCACGAGGACCCATTTTATAGAACGCGCGGATTGTCCTTTTTTGTAAAATGAAAATGGAATCTTCGTCAGCTGCCGATCCCCACAGCAGAACGCCATAACACATAATACTGTGGAAATAAGCAAAGTATACTAATCTAGCTGTGGCTATATCTGTCAACTGCCTTATTTTTCGTACTGCATATGCTTATCGTGTGACTTTGATGTCTTTGACATTAGATTTAACCCTTCGTATCTAACGGAACGTAGATCTACGCGAGACACAATGCATTTTAATTGATTCTGTAATTAATACGGTGGTTAAATTGCAATTATTGACGCGTGCTCGTGTAACATAACCACGATACCTATTAATTTCATAAGAGACTGAGGTACAAAATAAAATTCCTGTCGGTATTCGAGTACATACCTAGATACCTTGTGCTATAGCCCATTTTGTGTTTAAAAAACCATCCAGTCAAAAAGGTTACACACAGCTAACTACAGATCAAGATACCTCTACGCCTGACCTATGGTACTTAATAAACCTAGGAACTGATACCTAATCAAGGCTTACATTTGATTGTATTAGAGCCTTACGTATCTATAAAGGTGATCACCATAATTGTTCTCCTAGCCACATAGGCATGTACCTATTTATAAACGTTGCTTATACTTAAGAGACGTTTAAACTAAAAAAAAAGAATACGTGGTTAAGCAGATTTTAATCATTACTTAACTTTAAGTCGTCATCTGCCTAGCCTTTTCCCAACTATGTTGGGGTCGGCTTCCAGTCTAACCGGATGCAGCTGAATACCAGTATTTTACATGGAGCGACTGCCTATCTGACCTCCACAACCCAGTTACTGGGTAATACGATACCCCTTGGTAAGACTGGTTGTCAGACTTTCGGGTTTCTGACTTACTTTAAGTAAAGTTTATAAATAAACCCCATAATATTACACCACAAATGTAACACATTATTGCTTATTTTAGACTAGGCTTCTTCTTTACATTTATTATGCGCGTAGGCAAAGTGTGGAACTCTCTGCCAGCGTCTGTGTTCCTTTCCACATATGTACCTATATAACCTATCTGCCTTCAAAGCAAGAGTGAACAGGCATCTTCTGGGCACGTTCGTTCCGTCATAGACCTCATCCATTGCTTTCTATCAGGCGTGATCGAGGTCACGAGCAGGCCCATTCAGCAATAAAAAAAAAATAAAAAAGTTTAATGCGACTGTATCAATCAAAACCAGTATTTTATACCAAATGAACTGTCATCGGGTCACCAGTTCGCCACGAAGTAGACTCAACAAAAGCTCTAATAAATATTAATTTATTCTTAATCCATAAGCCAAGTGTTATTACAATGTTGGCGCTGCAGCTTGGCCCAACCTTTACGACCATGATTAATGTGAACGTATGCACATAATAATATTTAGCTTGTGGACAGTTATCGCAAATATCATTGACCTGATTCATAGTATTGTGACCGGTATTTGGATTTAACGTGAATTTAACTATGCTGGTTCAAATTCATGGATACAGTATCACCGTTATCAAATTGTGTGTTGAATCTTGAAGTGATTTCGTTAAGTCATCTTGTAGTGTGACGAATATTAGGGGTTCTGTATATCAACATGGAAGACACAAAAAATGATTTTTTATATCTAAAGTTTACAAAAATAAGTATAAGTGGTTTATAGCCAAATATAACCGTTTAAAATTTTCATAGTTAAAAATAAAGTCTCACTATTTTTAACCCACACTACATCAATATCACAAAAATCTAAAAACTAATCTAACTTCCCTAACAAAATTAAATTCTTTCTCTAAAAATATATTGCTCCCCAAGCCCCTCACATAAGAGTCCCCCATGAGATATTGCCAGAAGATATATCACGGCCCCATTTTCAATTGTACCCGAAAAAGATCTGACCTCATTAACCGGGTACCATATGTGGGGAATGCTGGGAATAAAAAAGTTCCGATTGACCGGCTCCGTCGTAAAAACATGATGTCTAAATGTGGTGGAAACTGGAGGAATTGGGTACTTTATTTTGTTTTGGAGATTATTCAGAAGAGAGAAGAGATGTCCACAGGAAATGTATCAATTTTATGTAACTTATTTTGTAGGTGTAAACAAAACCACCCAGTTACGACCGGTTTCAATACCCAAATATGATCCGGTCATTCATCATACCGATTGTTTCCTTTAGTGACTTTCGGGAAACTTTGAAATGGATGTCTTAAAGTCAGATTTTTTTGTTATTACGATATAACACAGCATCACGCCTTGTTTCCTCGAAGGGTTGGGCAGAGATGTACCTAGAGGACACCCATATTGCGCTAGTTATGTGTAAGTCCCATGTAATAGGGGGCGAGCCTTTTGTTATTACGAGTACATAGACAGAGATGGTTATCTCTAGCCAACGAAATCCATAAAAAGACCAGCTCGGTTTGCCCAACAATGGGGTTAAATGGATTAAGTGGGCAAACATCACTGTTTGATAAACTTAAGTAATCATTGTGATTGCCGAACGCACTAATGATCTTGGTAAAGAATAATCAGGGGGGATACATTTTACTAATGAATATGCAGAGTGAGAAACTCCTGCTGCGATCAATACTCTTGCCTTAATCCTCAAGTCGCCATTTACGACACTTAAAGAAAAGGGTAGGGCAAAGGACATAAGAACTATCGGCACTATATTCTGTAATTTAATTCTAATCCTAATTACTTTTTGATCACTGCAATTAACAGCAAGCTATCCGTACTGAATATAAAACAAAGAAGGGACTCTAATTTATTTAATACACGAGGTGCTGAATACTAAATTGATTCATTTATAAACTAATTCACTTTCCATTGAATCGGGAATGTTTCGCAGAATTGGTAGGTATTGGTTCAAATTTCACTTTTATGTATTTATTAGTAAAACTGTTATTAATACATAGTCGGTGGTTTTCTATTGTGTATGGTTTTTACTGGAAAATAGTCCCCTCATAGTTATGCAGATCCGGTATGTTCTGATAAAAGGTTCTTTACTGCGCTTTTCTCCAATAAAATAGGTCCTATTCCAGATGTTACAAATAATTTTTCTTTTATCTCATAAAGTTCTATTATATTATTATTAATTATTTCATGTAATAAATATGTATACAAATAAATAAAATTGAAATGTTTGTTTGTAATCTAAAAATAAGAACTTTTACTATATGCATATTTTATTTTATTTTATTTGAGATAAGTTTGCTCTTGACTCTAGTCTAGGTCAGAGATGACAGAGACAAAGTCGACGATGGAGTGAGCTTACCCAGAAGAAGCCTGTTCACTCTCACTTTGAAGAGATCGGGGTTGTATGCATTCGGAAACACAGACGCAGGCAGAGAGCATATGAACGTATTTAACAAAAAAGCATTTTTTTTAATTTTGTCTGTCTGTCTGTTTGTTCCGGCCAATATCCGAAACAGCTGGACTGATTTTGACGAGACTTTCACTGGCAGATAGCTGATGTTACGCGGATTAACTTAGGTTACTTTTATTTTAGAAAAAATATTCAGTTCCGCGCAAAAAAATTAAAACCCACGAAATTGTGAACAAAAAGTCGGATTTGAAAAAATCTTTTTGCATTAAAACTTGATAGCCCAATTTTCTAGAATAGTTATAGGCTATTTAACATAACGCTACAACTCTGAAGGAGCCGAGCAAAACGAAAAAAGTTGGTAAGAACATTAAGCGAAAACGAAGTAATAGCGAGAGCGGGCGGTGCAATGCGTCGGGTCGGGGGACAAAGGAGTTTTATTAAAATGTGGCTGTTTTTTGGTATATTGTGTTCTTACGACTTACACGTAAACGAAATCGCGGGGCACAGTTAGTTACGTAATAAATGATACAGTAACTCTTAACCTAATAAATGTGCATAACGATCATATTTTCATCCAAAAATGATGCAACAGACTTTTTTGTTCAGAATAACATTAACAAGCTTGTACAAGAATTTCGAATAATCGTATTTATGAAAAACTAAAATATTTTTGTGCATCAGCTGGTTTTTGTAGCCCTGATACTCGTTAGCCATAGTGTACTAGGTCATCAGTGTTGCAATATTCGAAAACGATGATCGTAAGCGTAAATAAAATTTACAATATTACATAAACTTTTTTTTATACATTATTTGCACTAGAAATTCACGAGGAAATCTTTGAATAGTATTAAAAATTGAAATGATAATATTTTAATAAGTTTATACGGACATCTTAAATTTTTTATTAAAAACATTAATCAGTCAACATAGGCACTATGCTGGGTGACACCACTTTCCGGCTCGCTACAAGTCTGTGTCTGGGCGCTCCTTGCGGGGCCCCTCAACTCTGTCAGTGCGGTGAAGCAATCGGTCGCCTCAGACACCATGGCCTCTCTTAGAGCAAAAGCGCTGGTCTGTTGGCACGGCACGCCAGCATTAGTAATATTATCCGTCAGGCTCTTGTCACTGCCAGGGTGCCAGCTGTTTAGAACCCAATGGCTTGGCACGCGCAGATGGGAAGAGGCCAGACCATAATGCCTTGGAAGTTGGGTAGGCCTTTGGTGTGGGATGCTACCTTTGCGACACCCTCGCGCTATCCCGTCTTCCTAGCACGGCGGACCATGCTGGGGCGGCTGCTGCAGGTGCAGAAAACCTCAAACGGCTTAAATATAACAACCTCATTGGGAGCTATACGTTTGAGCCGTTTGGGGTTGATATACTAGGGCCTTGGGGTCCAACTGCTCATCAAGTATTTCGGGACATCGCCAAGCGGTTGGTCTACCCTTCACGTAACTAGAGGGCTGGCCTATTTTTAGGTCAAAGAATAGGCATTGCCATCCAACGTGGCAACGCTGCCAGCCTTTTGGAAACTTTTCCCACTGACAGCGATGCGGACGAATTTTTTGATGCCCAATGAGCTCTCCCTTTTATTTGATTTTTTTTCTCTTTTCTGTATATATACTTTTCTATATCTATATATATTTTAGTGTTAGATTGTATATTGTATTGACTTGTGTATATAACAATAAAGTTTTAAAAAAATGCAGAAAAAAATCAGTCAATATAAAATGTTTTAGGCGTATAGAAATAAAAACTCGTGGTTTTTTCCAACATAACTAAATGGGATTTAATTTCTATTATTCAATTCACCTAATTTAAGCATAGTATAATCAGCCTATAATGTCCTCACTGGTGGGATATAGCCCTCCTCTCTGTGGAAGGTTGGTGGAAATTTGGTTAAAAAAAATCAATTAAAGTTATTTTAATTTCTAGATAAAGATCACAGTTTTTTTCTATAAAATCAGATTGCTTATTAGACGAATCTAAAATGAACAAAATTAATCCATTTTTATCTAGAAAAAGACGATCTCAAAATGAAAAGGCTGGTACCTACATACATACGAATATCGTATTTACAAAAAAAAAACAGACGGATTTGGTATAAAATATAGGGTAGAAAAATTTACGATTCAGGCTATCAAATAGATTTCTCATTGGGTAACCTACTGTCTGAACGTACTGTATCAATATAAACTATCTTTACAATCGAAGTCTAAAACAAAATGATGACCCAATATTCTTTACTATCACTGGAATGTTTAAGTAAGTCTTAAAATCTCACGCTTTATGAAAAAGCGCTAAATTAAATAAAGTTTGTAAAAAATAAACCCGCACAGATCGGATTCATAAAAGAATTTTATTAAAACATTGTATTGAACATCGAAGATAAGCGCTACGGCGTAGCTTCGTAGCCTCGTAGCAATATTCGTAGCCGCGTAGCGGAAAACTGTAATCCGTAGCAGTTCGCTTAACTGTTTACTTATTAACACAGACTGTAATTGCTAATTGATTTTAAATGTTGACTGTCTGCATTTAAAACTGCATTTTATTTAGCTTTTATTTCTAATAAATTAAGGGCTGTAACTAATGATATTTTTAAATAACATGAAGCATGAGCATGAGGTTCTTGGTTCAATTCTCAGGTCAGGCAAAACGAGGTTTTCCATCTGATCTTTCTCAGTAGCAGCTCAGAATCTGGGAAAGTGCCCGGTTGATGGCAAAAGGCTCGCCCTCTGTTACATGGGACTTAAACATAACTGGCGAAATGTGGGTGTACTATAGTTATACTTCTGCCTAACCCTTTGAGAAATCCAGCGTGATGTTATGTTATATAATTAGATCTAGTTTCCAGTTTCAGCGAAACTATCTCTTTGAAACCTCTTTGATCCAGAAACAAAGCTTTCGACCCCACAGAAAACCAATCAATAAATTACTTAGTTACGTCCCCCACACAGTACAGAAACTGAGCCATGCAGTACCATGTTAGCAGTTCAACAGAACACACAGACAGGCGAACAAAGTTAGTTAGAGGCAAGAACTCGGGCCAAGTTTGTGTGTGTTTACGCCACAATATCGTACACTATCGATTGAAGTTGATCTCGGAATTAAAAGACAACAAAGTGAGCTTAACTTGGCAAGCAAAATTGTAAAAGTGCTGCGTTGACTGGAACTGGGATATCTGTATGGGATTAGAATTGAATTAGATTTTAAAGCTTACGCGGTTGTTTGTGCCTCAGATGTAGTAAACGTTTGCCAAGTGTCAGGTCTATTATTAAGGTTGCATAATACCGTATATTATATAAACATGCTTGAGGTAAAAGTCAATTCAATTATGAAGGTACTAGCATCACCTCATGGTTTCACCCGTAAAAGTCTCAATCCCGTGCAGATAGCGGAATAAAAAATATCCTTTGTGTTAATTCAGATTATAAACTATCTGTTTGCAAAATTTCGACTAAATCTGTTCAGTAGTTTTTGCGTTAAAGGGTAACCAAACTCACAAACTTTACGGAGTTAAAACAACCAATAAACACCGGTTGTTTTAACTAACAGCCTTAGGGCTGTTTGGGATATTTATAGC
Organism: Fissipunctia ypsillon; assembly: GCA_947568875.1. Classification (NCBI taxonomy): domain Eukaryota; kingdom Metazoa; phylum Arthropoda; class Insecta; order Lepidoptera; family Noctuidae; genus Fissipunctia; species Fissipunctia ypsillon. Next base: position 4,397,829 of record OX387643.1, read on the forward strand.
AATTTAGGGGACGTTTGAGGAAGTATGATAGTGAATAGTGTTGTGGTTTTATTTTGTGGCAAATCAGAAATAAACAATAAAATTTAAATTTTATACTATTTTTCCTTTTCACGATAATTAATAAAGGACAAGGTTTTTTTATCCCTGGTTGGTCTAGTGGTCGCAAGCGCTATTGCTGAGCAGGCGGTGCAAGGTTCAATTTCTGGGTCGCGAAAAGTATTAAAATTATAATACGATTTATTTCAGGCGACACAGGCTCGTAAAGAATACCTTAACCTAAACATAGTTATTTTTATTATCAAACACTTGTGTAAAATAAGGCTAAGACTGTGTTAGTAGCACTTTGCACTAGGTTGACTTTGTGCTGTCCTGTGGAACTTATCCGCGGAAGCGACGGATCACCACGTCCTGCGGCCAAAATTCTTCTTCCATGACGAGTACAGACACCAGTTCGGTACACGCACGACAAACACCTTGAAGTTGACGTTCCGGTGCGCTTCCAGTAACTGCACCCTCGGCGCGTACTTCGTCTTCTGGCACACGCACTCCACGATGTCCTCCACCTTAGTGGTGTAGTGCAGGTGAGAGATATAAACCGGTGTGTTCGGCTTTGCGGCACGCAGGCTCACTTCAGGCACCGTTGGATTTTTGCAGCGGCGGCTCGTTTCGTTCGCAATCGGCGCTTCCTCCTTTGCACCGTCACGAAAGCGTCATCATTATCAGCCCTGTTTGGCACCTTTTCTGGCATGGGCGTGATACTTGGAGCGCTAGTGGCACTCGCAGTGACACTAGCGAAATCCCTTTGTAGGGGTTTCGCCAGGGTTGCAGACACTGGCAGCGGGGTGGGTGAGAGGCTCAGGCGGCACTACGTGGAGGAGCCTCAGTGACGAGCACGGGGCTGCGGGGCGCGCCGGCGGGGCGCTCTGCAAGCTCAGCAATCAATGGATGCCCTGGCGACGAAATTGCTGACGCGGAATTCGACGACGATATATCGAAGCCAGCTCCGCGACATGTGTTTACGTTTGACGCATCGACAGGTGACCTTATTACCGCCACACAGTTGCGCGAACTCGCTTACTTGTTTGTGCAAATCAGTGACGGTGTTTTGGGATGCATCTAATTTCGTTAGCACATCCGCGAGGCGGGCCATCAGAAAGACAATGTCCTTCAGAAGGCTCGTTACATCGACGTAGTTGAAAGTGACGGGAGGAAGCTTGTGTAGCTCCTTCGCCACAAACGTCGGCACGTCGTCAGGGTCGGTCTCCTTGAACAGCGTGATTATATCCTGCAGGCTCCTCTTAGTCCCGTCACGCCGGCGGGACACCTGGTCGCGCTTGTTCAGCACATTGAATAACAACAACAACTTGGCAGCAGCTATGTCATCCTCACTGTAGTTCGTTGCACAGATCTGGACAGCAGACACCTCGTCTATCACATCCAGCTTCTGCTGCAGGAACGCTAGCAGCTCATTCACCACAAGTTCATTACTCATGGCGAGTAAATTACAAGCGACAGCTTGCGCCGCGCTAAATGATATTAAGAATATGCAAACGCGTCCGCATCGCGTCGGAACGCGGCACAAGCGATAGCGGGAGCGGTGAGCGGGTATTATTGAGATTTTCCATCTGGAATTTCTTAGAAGCCCGGAGCCTGGATTTGTGCCCGGTTGATGGCATTAGGCCCGCCCACCGTTACCGTTACCGGAAATGTATGATCACAAAGAAACTACAACTTTTTATTATAGTACTTCATTTTCTGTTCATAATTAATTTTGATATCAAGGGTTTTATTCCTTACCGAAAAGAAAAAACTATTTACATGACCAAACAACTTTCTAAAGCCATAAAAGTTAAACATTTTCACTAAGCACCAACGTTTTATAAAAGCATGCACCACGTTACATAGCGAGTGAAATATAACGTCACTTCCGTGTGCCGCACGCCCCCTATTTCCGCTAACAAGTGCAAACTTAGTTGACGGCGGGGGATTGAAAGGGGACTGTAAAGTGAACTTAGAAAAATAATAGTTAGTAGTGGTAGTAGGTAGTTGGTAATGGTGAAGAAAACTGTTAGGGTCAACGACTTTAGATTTTTTTTCTGTGTACGATGGAATACCTCTGCCTATGTGATAGTGGCCGCAAATAGGGGTCGCTAGCTGTTAAAGATAGATTATGTAGAGTAAAAGAGAGCTCGCGTGCAACACACTGCTCGTCAGACGAGGGTGGCGATTGCCAGCTGTACGAGTTTTTAAAGCCTTTGCACATGCCTCGAAAGCTAGTGTTGCATGCTTGGGTGACCACACAAACAGCTATAATATACGAGTATATTAAAATTTCTATGACGTCACCAACCTATACCATAATTTAAATTATTGCTGTAAGGCCGACTATCAATGAAATGAAGGCAAAACATATATCATCGTCTCCGCGTAGCTTGCCATAATATATAATAGGACAGTATATTAATATATAATATGTTATAGCTACGTTTGTGATGGGTTAAATAATACAGTGACATGGGCCTGTAGTTATTTCTTATAAAAATATTACGTGATAAATATGATGAAAAGGTTTTGGGTAGTAAGTTCCAGTGAAAGTTAAAGAGCTCGTTAGAAGAGTGAGTTAGGTGTATTATATACACAGTCTTTTTAAATCTCTTAAAGAAAACATAAAAAAACAGTTTATTGCTGTCAGGAAATCATTAACACGTTAACTGCCATGTCAGTCACCGGTGCCTGACAGAGTCACTATCTGTTCAGGCCACGTCAGCCACCGGTGACTGACAGTTTTTTTATTTTCAATTATCTATTAAAATAAACAAAAGGGAACACTTTTTATACATAATTATTCATATTAAACCATTTGGAATCAATACTCAAGAAATTAAATTTGGAGAATATAGATAATATACCTTGGCAGTTAACGTGTTAAAAAATCATTCAAAAGGGAAGGGAAATTAAACTTTTTAAACGTCGTAATATTGTTTATTATCCCGTAAAATTAACTGGGAAATAAAAACATAGGTAGGGACGAGTTTTTTTATATTAAATGGTAGATATTGTTAAAGGCTACTACAGTTAATAATTATTTTTATTTTCTCTCTTCTGCAAGGTTATTAGAGAAACTCACTTCAACATTCATGCAATGCCTTTCATTCTGATCGTTCAACAATATTCATTGCGTTATTTACGTTGTTAACCATACGAATTTTTCAATCCATTTCTGAAGCAAAGTATTAGAAATTCCCTTTAAAATCCGCAAGGTTTTGATTGAAAGTATGTTACGCAATTAGATTGCAGGTCTAGGGTGCAGGTCTAAAGCGCAGGCCACACTGGGAACTCGTCATTTCATACTTCGGTTCATAGTTTGCAGTGTGACCCGAAATATGCAAACACGCGGTATCTACGTGAGTGCAGCAAAACGAACTTATCTTCGTTTCCAGAGTGCACTTTGAACAGCCAACAGGATGCCCCTAAAAGCGCGTCTGTCGCAACTTCTACAAATGAAAGTAGACCTTTCACCGCGACTGCACGTATAATGTTCAGAGACAACACTTTGGTATCACGCAGTCGACACTCGCTTCGTCTGGCATGTTGCCACATGTTGTTTACGATGCTAGTTAGTTGTAACGTTTTCATAAGGCAGCTCATCGTTTTCTTTCGAGCTTGAGAGCCTGTGTACGATATAAAAACCTGTGTATTTTTATGTAGCAGCCTATTACAATCTCACTGCAGGGCAAAGGCCTCGTCTCATTCAGAGAAGGCATGAGCATTGATTACCACGCTTGCTCAAGACGGGTTGGCGATATAAGTCTGAGTCAGTCAGGACTCAGACTTATATTAACTACTAGCAGCGCCCAGTGGTTTGTCACCCACATGTCTCGATTCCGTGGGGACATCGGGTTAAAAAGTACATTTGTGTGAATCCAGGTTATAAACTAACTGTTTGCCAAATTTCGTATAAATCTGTTCAGTAGTTTTTGTGTGAAAGAGTACTAAATATCCATCCGTCCATCCATCCATCTTCACAAACTTTCGCGCTTATAATATTAGTAGAATAAAGCCCAGGTTTCTTACGATATTTTCCTTCACCAATGTCTTGCCCGGATGTGAACCCACAACAACGCTTAATTAGCCCTAGGTTTTAGAAACAGCGCTCACTCGGCTCCCGCGCGGTTAGTCACAGTTCTAGCCTAACTTAACCCTTTTGGTCGAGGTGCCCGGCTTAGTTAATGCGACCAATTCGGCTCGCGCGTGGTTGGCCACAGTTTAAACCTTTTTCTTTTTATTTTTTTTTTTCGGGGTGGAAAATCCTCATGATGTCCTCCGCCCTGAGGTGGGCGGAGGGGTCTGTCAGACTCTTACTGACTAAAAACCACCCAGGTGTCCGGCCCGCCACGGCGGGCCTCTCCTCGTGTCGAGGGGGGACTGAGGAGTTTGACTCCCCCCGCGACATCTAAGAGTGGCGCGCGTGGAACACTACGCGCCGCCACCTCGGGTCCGATGTATGGGGGGCGACGGACGTCCCCGAGTCCGTCGCCCCTGGACCCATTTAGGGGGGCTGGAAGAGGGCGTTGTCCACCCTCCGCCGGCACCCGGTGCGCCTGCTGCGGGCCGGGTGAGAGGATGTGATCTCCGTCTCCCTTTCCGCAGCCTCCTTCTGCGAGGTGACTGTCTCGCAGAAGGAAACCACCGCATCCCAGGACTTCTCGCTGCCGACCATCGAATTCATGACAGCCGGCAGCGACAGGTCACTGCCTACTCCAGAGATGAGGGCACGGCGCGGCTCCTCCCAAGCGGCACACTCTGCCAGCGTATGCCGCGCCGTATCCTCCCGACAGTCGACGCAGTGGTGACACGGGGCATCCGGCTCCCTGTTTATGTGACACAGGTACTTCCCGAAGCAACCATGCCCCGAGAGCACCTGCGTCACCCAAAACGACAGGGAGCCGTGCCTCCTCCCGAGCCAAAGGTCGAGCACCGGCCAGACCGCCTCGATGGTGCCGAGGCAAGGCGTGAGAGCCTGTCCCGCCATTCCGCCACCAGGACCTCACGAAGCTGCGATCGACGCTGCTCCATTTGTCGCTGCATCGGTCGCTCACCTTGCGCCTGTATTTCCTCGCGCCACCGATACAATGACGCGAGTAATTTCGCCTGCAGGTCCCAGGGTGAGGATCCGGCCAGTGCGCAAGCCGTTTCGTAGGAGATCGTGCGATACCCCCTGATGAGTCTGACGACCATCGCTCTCTGCGGCCTCCGCAGAATAGCGATGCTACCGGCCGTCAGATCAGCCGCCCAGATCAGGGCCCCGTACAGGGCCATCTATCGCACGATCCCCACGTAGAGTCGCTTACAGGCGGCGCTCGGGCCCCCCAGATTGGGAAGCAGAGTTGACAGCGCCCCAGCCGCGCCCATCAACTTGGGCACCAGCCGCCGGAAGTGGGGTCCGAAGTCCCACCGGCTGTTGAGCACCAATCCCAGGTACTTCATGGTAGACTCGACAGCGATCCACACAGTTCTAACCTAACCTAACCCATTTGGTCGGACTACCCCGGCTTAGTTACTGCAACCAATTCGGCTCGCACATGGTTGGTCACAGTTCCAACCTAACCTGTAATTGAATATCATTCAGGCTACTGCCCGTTTCGTAAAAAAAGCTAGGCTGTTAGCTAATTAAGCCAGTTGAAAAAAAAAATGTGTTTATTATCATAAATCTTTACAATTAAGTTGCCGGGGCTTCCCAGAAAGTAATCCTAAGATACTTGTGATGGGATAAACCTCGCTCTTCCTCTATTAATTAACAGATGTTTCATTGTGCTAATTAGGTATAAGTTACACATTTTTATAAAACCAATAAAAAGAGAAAATGAAAACAAATAAGAAAAATGAGAATCGTGTTATGGCATTGTGTGAGAACTAGAGTGTGTTTAGTATAAATGTGTATTTATACATGTGTTTATGAGTGTGTGAATGTATGTTTCGTGTGTAAGAGTGTGTGTATGAATGGGTGGGCGTGTGTATGTGTGAATGAGTGTGGAGGTGTGCTCGAGTGAGTATGTGTATGAATGGGGTGTTGAGGAGTGTGTGTGTGCGTGTGTTAGGGTGTGTGTGTGTGTATGTGTGTGTGTGCCTGTATGCATGTCGTTCAACCCTGAGTCGCCAGAATGCCCACCCTAAGTGTGAAGAGTCAGTCCTTCAATGTCTTCTTACACTCATACAGCAGTTGGCTGCGACACATATACGATATTCACGTTAAATCTTTTGTTTCTGTTAGAAAAAAAATGGAAAGTAGAAATTCCATCCATCATTTATTGTACCGATACAAGCAAAACGCAAAACAAAAGGAAGGTACTCCTTCCTATAATGACCGTTCGGTGGTAGCTAACTCTTGCATTTTTTGATCTTAACGACATTAAACGTTATGAGAATTACCATTTTAAAGCTATTGAACCATTGTCTAGGTACTTACTTAGCTGCATTCAATTTCTGAGCTCACTCGATCCTTTCAGATGCTAGCCCTGTAAAACGCATATTTCAAATATCTCGTCCAGTACCTTAAACTTACTAAGCTATCTCAACGTTGGACGGCTTTGGGTAATTGTAACTTGGATTCTAACCCTGCGAATACCGTTTTAGTTTCTCAGTTTTAAATGAAATTATTTGAATCGTAACTACTGAACTTTGAATTGGTTTATAATACGAATTAGTATAGTTATCAGAATCAAGGCTATGTTGCAGCGTTCAATTTAGACTATTACTTATTTGGGCTTTATTGATTATGTAGGTATTATGTACCCTTCTCATGATGAATGTGATCTAAATGAAACTTTGGTGTAGTGTCCTTTGCTGTTCACATTGATCATAAATAAAGAAGCAATGAATGGATTGGGTGAAAAAAAAAATGGCTATAAAGGAGGTGACTACCGGAATGACGACTAACAGAGATATGTGACGTAAGCTTAAACGTAAGAAGTTGGCAGAAACTACCCAGCGCTGATTTGGTGGATTCATTTTCTCCTCTTTTGATCGTTATTTCTCCTGGCGAAGTTTATTCCGTTTACATGTATGTATGTATATATGTGTGTATTTATTCTAGTGTTTTATAGTTATTTTCGTGTTATCTACCCCTTATGTTGCATTTGCCATGTTTTCTCTAAGTTTGACTGGTACAAAATGCCTCAGGCATTAAGTCCGCCTTTGTACGGTATTCTTTTTACTTGTGCATAGTTTTAATAAATAAATATTTGGAAGAGAAAGACATAATAAATTGGGATGAGGGCAGGAGAATGATGAGTGATCATAATCAAAATATTCCAGACTAGGCGTTTATTAGACCATTAAGTTATTCCACCCCAGGAAAATGCTTTGTTACGTAATAATCATAAACACAATATCCACAAAAACAGAATTATTCAATCATCCGTTGACAACCGACCCATTAATTTGTCACAGCAAATTAACGAAAATGCCACAAAACAAAACGATAAATCAAATGGAGCGAGATATCAACCATGTGTCGAATTCAACATTTTATGCTTGGCATAAAACACTGGCAGGATGCCAGCTGGTCTGGCATGCCATTTTATTTCCAAATTGGCGCGAGCTTATTGAGATCATTGCTTAACTTTGTGGTGCATCCTAGCTCGTATGAGGCTATAAATTCAGCGGGTATTTTAAACCACCTGCGAGCAGTGGGTGGATTGGAAGACTGTATTGTGTACGTTTCTTCTGTTATCCGTCATTTCGTTTGTTGCAGCTTAGAGTACGCTATGGACAGGTTAGGTTATGTTAGCTAGGAAAATATATCGAGTATTTTTTTAAATTTACATGACCATCATGTGCTATCAGACTGAATAGGGCGTTCTATAGAACTCAGAAAAAAAATAACTTGCCACAAAATGAGCATCACTATTTTACCCTCTATATATTCTTCTTTATTTATCCTCATGTCATATTACGAATTAAAATTCAAATAAACAAGTCACAGTCACAAAAAAAAAATCCACAGCGACACAAAGAAATGATTAATATAACAACCCGTAAAACTTTAATCGTATTTGCAATTTTGAAGTACTTACAACGGGTACCAGAGAGTTCCACCACATAAGTGCAGCTTTAATCTCTTCACGTTGGGAAGGACATGAATATTTATGAAATATTAACGCTACACCACAATAGCTCGTTTTCCTTAGTTTTTTAAGTTTGCATGAAAGTGGGTGGACTTTGGGTGGGTAAACTTTTTGTCATTTTTAGATTAGCATAGTGTCATTTGATATTTCATTAATTTTGTCGTGTCACTGATGGCAAAGTTATATGTAAGTTTCTTTATTTTATTTCGTATCAACGTCGGGGTTGTCAACCACTGCAGATTGCAGTTAAATATTCAGAATTAATTATTCAGAAAATAAGTTTGTAGCATTTTATTTTATTGTGTTTATTATGTGTATATTTTGTGTGTATCTATGGACAAACGTCTGAAATAAAGGTTAATTTATTTATTTATTATTTACTATTAGATTCGATTTAGTTTTTTTTTTTTAACGTTCCTGTCACTAGGATTTCTAGTATATTTACGGTGTATTAACAGATAAAAATGTTAGAGGCACGTAAACATCAAAAGCCGAAAATCTATCTGCGGGCTATATTTTGTACTAAGCGGAAATCGAAAACGCGACCCGCAGCGTGCAAGCATCAATCTTAGCATGACATGTCGAGCCTGTTACTGAACTATGATTTGTGATCAAAAAATGTAACAGTTAGTGTGAAATAACACACATGCATACATAAACTCACGCCTTCTTCCCATGGGGGTAGGCAGAAACTACAGAACGCCACCTACTACGATCCTTACATACTCCTTTTGCCGCATTTACATTCATACATCTGGTCATACACGCACGCCGGTTGCGAGTACTATGCACCTGACCTTTCTGAAGAACATCACCAATAAGATCACTATATGTCTTCCTGGGGCCTCCCCTCCCGGTGTTTCCACTCAGACCTTCCATGTAACCTTTAGTTAGTCGACTTTCGTTCATCCTCTAAACATGACCAAACCATCTAAGCATACTCTTTTCAGTTTTTGTCACTACATCTTCTTTTAAACCGCACCGTTGCCTTAACACATCATTCATAGTCACACCACACATGCTTCGCATGGATCACATTTCCACTGCATTTTTTCTACTTTCATACTTCTTTTGCCATACCCAACATTCACTACCATACATAAGCGTAGGCACCAGCACACCATTGTAAACAGCCGGTCGGGCCTTTTTGGACATTAACTGGTTGGTCACAACCGCATGTATAGCACCCTTCACTTTATTTCCCGCATTTACTCTCCTTTCCACATCTTCATCAATCTTTCCATCCCTTGTAAATAGACTCCCCAAATATAGAAACTCACTTACATGCTCCACACTTTTATTATTTATTTTCACATCACACATCGATACGTCCTCTTCTCTTTCAAACACCATGACCTTCGTCTTATTCAGATTTATATTCATCCCTTTCATCTTGTATGCTTCATCTATGACAGTCACCATGTCTTGCAACTGTTCTGCTGACGATGCAAGTAGAACTTGATCATCTGCGTAGAGAAGGCATTTGACAAACAAATCATTCATCCTCAATCTGCACTCACCCTCTTTCAAATTTGTCAGACAACTATCCATGTACAAGTTGAACAGCCATGGTGACGCTACACAACCCTGTCTAACACCCCTCGAGATGCAGAACCAGTCCATGTATGCCCAATTTATCCTAACACAAGCACTGGAATCCTTGTATAAAGATTTCAGTGCCCGTACCAAGCGCCAGTCCACAACGTACATGGATAGTGTCGATCACAGTTCCTCCCTCCACACACTGTCAAAGGCCTTCTCCAAGTCAACGAAAGCACAGTAGACTTTCTTGTGCTTTGCCAGATGTTTTTCGGCAATGCATCTTAAGGAGAAGATCTGATCCATACAACCTATTCCCTTATTATCTCCTCTGTCACTCTTATCACTCTATTTATTAAAACCTTTGCATACAGTTTGCCAACAACACTCAAAAGAAAAATGCCGCGGTAGTTTTTACACTCTTGCTGAGAGCCTTTTTCCTTATATATTGGTACGATTACAGCCTTGCACCAATCATCCGGCACACGGCCATATCTCCAACACATATTAAAGATCCGGCACAACAGACTTGCTACCACCCCATCACCACCCCTCAGCATTTCAGCAGACACCCTATCGTACCCCGCAGCTTTCCCAACTTTCATCCCTTTCAGCGCTCTTACAATCTCATCTATTTCTATTTCATTCTCTTCATCTACATCTGAGCTTGGATCTTCAAAATTGGGGTCTGCCCAATTACTCACTCCTTGCACACTATCGTGACAGCTAAATAAACTTTCAAAGTATCCCCTCCAGCGTTCCATGACCTTATATTCTTCGCTTAGTAAACATCCATCTTCTGCTCTTGTAACATTCATACTCGATGTTCCTGTCACTCCGCGAGTCAATCTTACCTGTTTCCAGAACAGCTTAACATTACCCTGAAGTTTTCAGAGAACTTCCTGTTATACTTTTCTTCCTGTTCATCCTTCTTCATTTTTACCATCCGTGAAATAACTTCCGACCTAAATATTTTCTTTAACAAAGTTTACAAAATAATGCAGTCAGAAATAATTATGTGATCTTAATTCTTTTTATTTAGAAAATTAAATGCAATATAAGTACACGAAAATATCAAATGAATTTAAAAAAAATCATTTTGAATGAATATTCATTCTATAACATTTATAGATGTGCTAGAAAAAAGATTTACGGCCGAACCCAATAACCTATCAATCACTAGTTTTTGCATACTGGAGATAGAAAAACCTATCAATCTATGGTTTTAACGTCCCAATAATCTATAAGAGATTAAGGAATCTTACCGGCCCACGCCTTCTATTGATGGCAGGGTGTATCGCTTACTACGGATAGCTATTAGTAAGAAAAAGCCAAAGTATGCGTCCCAATAACGTGTTGACAGCTATTTGTTTGACAGGACAGTTACTAAAGATGACAAATTGGTCTATTCCCCGAATTGCAGGGATAAACGTATGTATCTAAGAATTTTTTACGTTAAAAAAAGAACATTTTATAAATAATCTTTTAAAACATGGCCGATTCAAATGAAAATACGTTAACCGGAAGTGATGGTAACAGAAGTTATCGACTGGGAAGGTTTTGGGGTTCAATCACTTAGTTCATATAGAACTTACCTATTAACGTCGCATCGACCATATGAACAAATTGTGTTGATATCTATACATATAAATAAAATTGAAGTGTCTGTTTGTAATGTCAAAATAACAACTTTTTACTGAATGCATAAGATAGTATAAATAATAAAAAAATATTAAAATTTTTGTGTGTCTGTCTGTCTGTTTGTTCGGAACAAACAGACAGACAGACAGACAAAAATTTAAAAAATTACATTTTTGTTAGAAGTACCGTACTTAAGCATTTAGTAAAAAGTTGTTATTCTGACATTACAAACAGACACTTCAATTTTATTTATTTGTATAGATGTATAGATCATCAGTAGCGATCTCTTTTACTAAAAATAGGTTATTGGGTTCAGCCGTTAGTGCACACTATATTCAACCAGCGGGACAATTGCGTAACATACAGTAGGAATCGGTTTCATTTTGACAGTTCAACATCATTCATTGCGTTATTTTATTATATACGTTGTTGAGCAGACAATTTTTTCGAACATATGACAATCATTCAGATTGTGATTGATAGTGTTTTGCGCAATCAGGGTGCCGGTGTGAACAAGTTTGTATTGAAATTAAATTCAACATTCATTCATTCACACACACATACACACACACATATTAATACGCATTCATTTTACACTTCAATTGTGTCGAAGTATTAGCAAACTAATGATTACGTAGAATTTTACGCATAATTGCCTTTATTATCGTTCCAGTAGTTATACATAGGTACTATGAATACTTAGTGAAAGAAAGAAAGAAAATAAATTTATTTTACCCAGGGCAAGGCACACAATATTCATACAAAAACCAAAAACGGAAAATAAAAAATAAACTTAAAATAGTATAGTGGAACATAGAACTCAAATAAATTTAGCGCAATCAGTGTAGCATTTAAAGGCAAATCCAGAAAGTGCGAGGTATGCAACGCTATAAGCATCTATATTATTATCTACACATATTATAAATAATTAAAGTTGCTTTTTGTGTCTGTGTGACCGCGTTGTTCTTTTAAACTACGCAACGGATTTTGATGCGGTTTTGACCATAATTTTGAGTATTTATTCCGGAAAGATTATGAGTACCTAATAAACTATCATAATAAAAAAGAGATCTTGATGTTTGGTTAAGTCATAAAAACCGTGCGAAGCAGGGGCACGTCAATAGTTTTTTTTTTTACATGTCAGTTGCCTCAACATGAGGCACGCGTGACATGCGTAACTTACCATTCTAAGCAAATGCCTCGCTCTGTCTGGACGCACTTTAATGAACACTTAGTACTATTTACCCTTACAATAAACCCGTGTCATGTTTGTGTGATAGATACCTATATTATACTATTGTACTGATCTGATTTGTCCATTTAATACCACCTTAATGAGGTTAAAAACTGAAAGTTCGTCATAGGTGGCAGCAATTTTGTCCGTCTTCAAGCCACCATTGCTGTTAATATGTTCACTGTTGTGTTAATTACAAAATATACTAAAACGGGACAAAAATGTCGATGAATCTGTCTTCAGCTGACGGGTTGACTGGTTTGACTTTCGTAAATAAAAAAATAGAGGGTACAGCAGTCTTCCTCAGTCTTTTATAGATATTTTCATCACATAGAACAGACAAAAAGGATCTATCTATGTGCGAAACATTCTAAATAACTATGAGATTCAGTGCAGGATATGTGTTAATATTAGGCAGTACTTAGTTTGGTATGAGGGTATTAAATACAATGCAACATAGCGAATGTTGCTTAGATGCTACTTCAAATAAATGCTAATGTTATGTTTTGGTCGATTCAAAGATAATCTTATCACACACACCCTTAAATAATGCATTTATATAAATATCCACAGATGCCTGTAACGAAAACACACTTAGTTCTCTATGACAAAAAGCATCACCTGTGTACGAATTTCTCTGATAAAAGTCTTCAGGTTTAAAAAGGATAGCACATAACCTCGACGTATTATTGAGATTCCAATTTTTTCTTCGGAGAGCTCTCTCCCACAGGTTTCTTCTTTTACATGGGTCCCCAAATTTTTGCAGCCAACAGCTGCGCAACGGGGCATATTAATTATTTATGAGTAAAAGAAGTTGACTGTTTACAAAAAATATATGGATATTGACAAATAGCTGTCAAATTTTAAGACCGATTTTACCACCTAAATTTTTACAGAATATATCAGCTGTCTTTAATGAAGTAAAGTGAAGTGAATGTTGTCTGTAATGTTTAACATGTGTGTGTGTGTTTAATGTGTGTGTTTATGTTGTGTGTGTGGTATTTATGTTTGTGTGTTTGTTTGTTGTGTAATGTTTCTGTGTGTTTTGTTTTTGTTATCTAGTCACTAGACACTGAAATAGTTGATTGTTATACAAGGGATGAAAGGGGAATTTAGGCACGAGATGGTTTCGAGAACTACTGGCGCTCTCGCTACGCTTGTGCGCCAATAGTTCGAGTGCCTACATAGGTCTTTCACCCGAAGTAAACACCCTACTTTTCATTTCGAATATGAGGATAATAAACAAAAACCTGATTAGTTATACAATATTTTATTAAAACATAAATAAATATTTATATATGTCTAAAGAAAAAGTATTTATTATTATTTAATTGCGTTTTGCGTAGATATTAATAATAATTTTTGCTCCACGACAATAGTTTCTTTATGACCGAAGTATGTAGATAGCGATGTCAAGATGAAATATGAAAAAAATACAATACATAATAACGCTACTACTCGACTAATGATTTTATGAATGAAATGAAGAAATAAATATTAGGATATAATTATATTCTCTTCATAAAATCTCTTTGACTTATTTTAATCTTTTGATCTGGTTGACACTTCCCGTGACTCAAGGGCCGACTTTTACCTTGGCCAGAGGCTAAGCATTGCCATACAACGTGGCAATGCCGCCAGTCTCTTGGGTACATTACCAGTCGACAGCGATGCGGAGGAATTTTTCGACGCCATATTTTAGTTTTTTAAGGCCCACTTGCGTATTCATGGGTTATCCTATATAACTCGGAGTTAACAGCTAACTCAGGGATAATCAAATAATTCATCTTGCGTCGCCAAGAGTTAAACTTTTAAATATTAAACCCACCGATCTGGGAGAGTTACGTCGCTAACTCTGGGTTAGTGTAAGTTGGTGTAAGTATTGTCAAAATAAATTGACATTATGAGGTCCCGCTGATAAATTATTTTGTATTTTATATTGTTTGACGTTATAGTAAGTGAAAATTTGGTACTATATCAATCAGCAAGCAATATATTCCTAAACTCATAAATATAAAAATAAAAACAAATTCTAAAAAACTTAAAACATATTTTTCCATATCTGACGTTTTTGTCAATCAGTAAACTAACTCTCCATGGAAGCCACATACAATCGATTAAAATGAAATGTCATATTATAAAATTTAAAGACAAGAAAGTATTACGTATCGTAATGTAGTGTAAAAGAGATGGCTATAAAATTTCCGTTCTTTGTTCGTTAATTCGTCTTTGGTCGGATTTACATATCAGGCCATAGACACTGCAATCCTATTTTATGTTTCGTCGATTGAACTGCAATGTTCCCAACTCAAAAATCTATTGTCAGGTTATCTAACCCGGTGTTACGTTTTAGTGGCGCAACGCGAAGAAGAGTTAAAATGTTGGTTGCTTAACTCGGAGTTTACAAACTCTACATTTATTCATTTAGTCCGACTAAACATGCAAGTGGGCCTTTTAGTTTTAATTATTTTAGGATATTATATTTCTATGTTGACAATCTATTGTCAAATAAAGTACCTAGGTACTTAATTAATCTTTTTGACATTTCCTTTACTAATATTTGACTAATTTGCAATTTGAATAATATCCTAATTTATTTAATGCAATTCAATGTTATATCTAATAATGTATTTGTATGCCAAAAACAGCAGAATATTATAAACTTTTAATACAATGTACCAACTCTGGAACAATATTCTGACGGATAAATGGACTATTACTATTATTCTAGCACCATAGACCCCATTGTAGTCTGTTTATAGATTATTTATTGAAAATACATCGGGGTCGAAGTACAAATAACAGTTCAGTTTACCTAGAATTAAACGTCAAATTATAACTATGCGGGGGCGGGCTAAATGATATGCTCTGTGGTTCAAAATAAGCCAAAGTGTAATAGATAGCCGAGTAATTAATACCTACATTAAAATGGTAAAATATTTCGTTTATCATTTAGTATATTTTTGATTTTGTTCATGTTTATTATACTGTTTAGTTTTGTGTGGTTGGGTGCATTATTTAAAATGACCTTTGTTTGTGGCAAAAGTATAAAAAATATTATTTAATAATAAAATTAAATTTAAAAAAAATAAACTGCCTCGATGGTCTAGTGGTCGCAAGCGCTACTGCTGAGCATGAGGATCTGGGTTCGACTCCCAGGTCGGGCAAAGCGTTATGGGTTTTCGTATCTGGCATTTCCAAATAGCAGCCCTGTGCCGGGTTGATGGCAATAAGCGCGCCCCCTATAACATGGGATTTAAACACAACTGGCAATATATGGGTACACCTCTGCCCAACCCTTCGGGGAAACAAGGTGTGATGTTACGTGTTACATAATACATATTCAGCCTATAATTTTCCCACTGCTGGGACACAGGCCTCCTCTCTTCGAGAGGTTATCCACCACGCGGGCCCAGCGTGGGTTGGTAGATGTCACATGTCTTCAAATTGTTGGTTCTAGAACACGCCGATTTCCTCACGATGTTTTCCTTCACCGTTTTGAGAGTAGCAGTGATGAAATAATTTACACAAAGTAAAGTGCCTGCCTGGGTTCGAACCCATGACCAATGTAAGTCGGGGCCGTTACCACTGAGCTACCACTGTTCTCATATAAAACTTGAATACCCAAATTTATGGGAGGTATGATCTTGGTTCCATGAGAAAGTTGATCAGTTGGATGGTCTGTACCACATCCTTAAATGCGACAGCAAATTTCTGATACACGCCGTAGAGATTTTGATAAAATTAGGACACAAATTAATAAACCGAATGTTAATTACTTCCAAAAAAGCAATCTCACTTGAAAAGACTATATATTTTAATAAGGGACCGCAAGTGTTGCGATGAACAAACTCGTTAAGTACATTAATTAAAACTTTCTTACTATTCAAGTAATACTTTGCTGTGGCTAAGCGTTTGGTAAGGAAATGCAGGACGGAATATATCGCGAAAAACGACCAAAAAAATGAATAAAACCGCCACAACAGGGGGGCTAAGTTCTAGACTATCTTGTGATACAGGGCTAATGTTGAAAAATTTACAGTTACGGGCATATATACTGCGGCGGCATCGCCACAGTGGAATGCGTCACACTGACGTCACGCAAAATCCTGCATCGCGCAATCAAAGTTTACCGCGTGACTAGTATATAAATATATAACATCCTGACATCAACCGTCGGGCAGTAGCCCACCAGACACAACACCCGTCTGGTCGGAGGATCCTCCCTTTACTAGGGAGGATGAGTGAACTTTACACCCTGTTCCTCATGCCTCTATAATACCTTACACTTACGCAACATTTACTTAAGTACTTAGTGAAATAACAATGGCTTTGGGAACAAACCTATTCGATAAAAGTTTGGCTTTTTAATCTTGCGTAAGTTTAACAGTGAGACGTATTTGTGCTCGTAACAGTACAAATTAATAAAGGTTATTTTAAATTCATGGTGATGGGTCTAAACATGACAAAACAATATTTTTTGTTGTGGGGTCATCGATCGTAGACATTTTAGTCACTAGACATATTCGTATAAAAATAGGTTTTTTTTTTTTGTGCAAACTTCACCGACGTCATGTTTATCGATATCTTTACAAGATAAATAACAAGAAAACAGTTTTTCTCAACTCATACTTCAAGTGACAACACTAACAGCGGTCGTTAAAAAAAAAACACCAAATCTATTTATTTATCATTTTATCGTATTTAGCCACCGTGGCTGCGGAGTTTAGCTAGCCTATTTAAAATAACCCTGTATCCAAATAAATCGGTACAAGGTCAGGAGGACGATAGAAAAAAAAATTACGTTGTAGGGAATAAAACTACGAGCGATCGAAAGTCATCATCTGCCTAGCCTTTTCCCAACTATATGTATATTGGGGTCGGATTCCAGTCAAACCGTATACAGCTGAAGACCAGTATTTTACATGGAGCGACTGCCTATCTTACCTCCACAACCCAGTTACTGGGTAATACGATACCCCTTGGTAGGACTGGTTGTCAGACTTTAGGGCTTCTGACGACCCGTAACAACTGTCAAAGATACACGAATGACAGCCAAGACCAACGGCTTAACATGCTTTCCAAGGCACGGAGGGGTCTTGATATATAAAGATGGTCACCCATCCACGGTTCAACCGTGGTAAGCGTAGCTTAACCTGATCGATCGACCCGTGCGGCTGTTATTTCTTAGCCACAAGCCTCTCGCGCAATCGAAAGTAATACTCAAATAATATAAATGACTAGATTCTGCCCGCGACTTCGTCGGCGTGAAATTTCGTGCTCCCCCGACCCACCTCGTCGCATCGCATCGCCCATCCTTGCTATTACTTCGTTCTCACTATTAACGTTCTTCGTTCGAACGAATCTAGTTCCAGAGATTAGCACGCTCAAACAAAGAAACCCTTCAGCTTTATTATATTAGTTCCTCTCTGCTGTCGACCGACCTCCTAGAGGTCGGCAACAACAGAAATTTAATTGTGACTAAGGTATTTAAATCATGCAACTCCAAATTAATTATATAAAACTGGAATATAGCCTTTATGACCGTCAACTCAGCCTATTGCTGGACATAGGCCTCTCCCAGGCTGCGCCACAACACCCTGTCCTCCGCCCTTTGCATCCAGTCTGTCCCAGCCACCTTCTCAAGGTCGTCGGTCCATCTAGCCGGGGGGCGTCCCACACTACGCTTGCCGATACGTGGTCTCCACTCCAGGACTCGTCTGCTCCACCGGCCATCGATCCTTCGACAAACATGGCCAGCCCACTGCGACTTCAGTTTGTTTATTCTGCAAGCTATGTCGGTTACTCCGGCTCTTTTCCGAATAACTTCATGACTGTGTACGGAGCAAATTCCCCACTGCCAATAACCCGTGGCTCATGAGCGAGTGCAGTAATCTTGTACTTACATTATACAAAAATCGTGTATCACAAATGTGTGGTCATATTTAAAAGTGTAGTACAGACCATCAGACTGAACAGCTATCTCTATGGGAACAACATCGTATTCGCGAAAAATTATAGTTTTCTCATAAAAAACTTAAATACCTACTCGATATAAATGTAAGGGGCAGCTGATTATTTTTTCACGATTACTATGTTGCTGGGTTGTATACAATGGACTCAATTAATCCATAATATACAACCAAGCAACATTGTAATCAAGAAAAAATAATCAGCTGTCTCGGTTTCGATCTTAACTTCTTTTTATTTGTCTTGCATGGTATCATAATTTTAGTGCACTTATTAAAAAGAAAAGTTTAGAGATCTGTAGAGAAAGCTGTATCACTTTTATTTTATACCCATAGCCGGTTCTTCTCCCACATATTACGAATTTTTTAAACTGGAATATAACCACACAAATGTTGCCACTCATTGATTATTCTCTGTAAAAAGGGTGACAAAATAGACATAAATTATTACCACCCTATCAGTCTAATTTTGCACCAGTACAAAGCCTTTGTAAAAGTAATCGACGACCGGATATCAGGTTCACTCGACAAACAACAGCCCCCCGAACAGGCCGAATTTCGCCGCGGCCTCTATATACTACTCCATCAACCAAATTATCGAGAAACACTCAGAATTCCAGCTCCCACTTTATATCACCTTTATGGAGTATTCAAAAGCTTTCAATAGCTCAATTTTTAACGCCCAGCAGAATCAAGACATAGACACCAATTTCATTAATCTTCTACAAACTAAAGGAATAGCACTGCAGCGATTAAGATCAGTTCCATGACGGGACCGTCCTTCTAGATTGAGAAAGGAGTTAAGCAAGGCGACCCGCTGTCTCCGAAACTATTCACGGCTATGCTGGAGGAAGTTTTCCAAAAGCTGGCAGCGGGCGGACGGAAAAGGGCATTATGGTCGGCCATAAGAGATTATCCAATCTACGTTTTGGTGACGATATTGCCCTCTTTTCGTCTTTAGCCTTCGAGTTGGCTCAGATGCTAGACGATCTTAGCACGGCAAGCCTAAAGGTCAATCTTCAACAAACTTATGACCCAATGGGTCCCCCTTAATGGCAAGTGACATCGCGGCACGCCCAGACGGAGATGGCGGGATGAGCTGGACTCCTTCAACAAAAACTGGTCCTTAGCAGCTTTAAACAGAGAGAAGTGGAAAGAGAGTAGGGAGGCCTTTGCCCTGCAATGGGACCTCGCAGGCTTTTAAAAATAATATTTTAACTGCCCTACTCTCTGTTCTATTTTATATTATACTTTAGAGTAGGTAATAATAAGAAAATGCTCTATCTATCTATAAATTCTTCGATACATTTCGTATTATTTTTTCTATTGCTTCCTGTAATATTTGTAGTGTAAACAAACGATAGTAAATCAAAATAACATTTCTGTATTCCCCGAAGGGTTCGGCAGAGGTGTAAGTACACAATTTTGCCAGTTATGTTTAAGTAAGTAAGTAGGGGCGAGCCTATTGCCAACAAACAAAAGGGGAACAAATCCAGATTCCGGGCTGCTACTGAGAAATTCCAGATCGAAAATTCCCAATAACACTGCCCGACCTGGGAATTGAACCCGGGTCCTCTTACTCAGCAGTAGCGCTTGCGACTACTAGGCCAATGAGGCATTAAATGCATTAAAAAAAAAATGACCTTGCCCCAACCATGGAAAAATCATCTGGAAATCCGGACTATCCGAACTAAATCCACGCTTCTGGCAACACCAGTAAAGCTCACTGTTTGCGGACACTTTTGCTTGGTAATCATGATTCTATGACACGGAGAAAATTAACTTGACTCAACTATTTAGTCTTATTACCAAAGTAGGCAAGAAATGGCGCTCGTTAATTGTGTTTCCCTAGAACATTGATTTGAAGGGAAAAAGGTTTGAATAAACTGTTTTACCTTGTAAACTTTAGGGCTGGTCGGTTCTAGATTGTTATGTACACAGTCCTTCAAATTCTATGGCCAACAATTTAAGGAGGGTTATAAAGACAGATTATTTTAATAACAGATGTGAGTGAAAACGTCGGAAGGGGCCCAAGAAGGACATAATATTGTGACCTTTTAGGTGATGTTCTTCAGAAAGGTCAGGTGCGTGGTACTCGAAACTGGCGTGTGTGTATGATCAGATCACTACGTGTGTTTGTGTGCTGACATGTTAAGAGGTGTGTTTGATAAACGTAGCTACGATAAATCAGACACACAGGAGCACCGTATTATTATTTAATACTTTGTAGAGAGCACAATAAATGACAAACGTAATACTAGCACTGAATCAATATAAAACAAATTTCCTGATCTATCAAATTCAAATCTATTCTATCTAAATAAATCAATGCTTGTCTTCATAAAACTATCAAACAACTCGCGAAGGTTTCATGCTAAAAGCAGGCCCGATTAAAGCCTCTACAATACCCTAACGAGGCAAAAGGAGTATGAAGGATCGTAGCAGGTGGCGTTCTGTAATTCCTTCATCCCCTTGAGAAGAAGGCGTGAGTTTATGTATGCTTATGTATGTAAGAAAGAAAGAAAAGAAAGAAAGAAAGAAAAAACGTTTATATGTATGTAATTTGAGAAATATTTTCATAGCTATACCTATCTGATAATTGACTATTTAAATTCGTTTATAGAACATCTTGGGAGAAGTTTAAACCCAACGGTCATTACGCAGATATGTTTTGATTTATATCATCAAACACGTTGGACGTTGGTGTTGGATTATCACCATTTCAACAAAATACTTCAGTCTGCCTAAATTTTTAGAATGTAACCTACCTACCTGTAATGGACCTATTGTAATTTGAATTATTTTTAATGCTAAAAATGTTATGTTATATGTGCAATACTATAATTATGTGGCGACATGTCAAAATATCGAAATGTCTGTGTTATATCTAAGTTATATTAATTTATTATACACGTAAACCGTCCGTAATAAATTCTTAAACTATTGGAGAAAACCGCATCAAAATCCATTGTGTATCATAATCTGCCTATATGTTCCCACTGCTGGAACACAGACCTCTCTTCGAGAAGGAGTGTAATCTGCCACGCGGGCCCAGTGTGGGTTGGTAGATGTGACATGTCACCGAAATTTTGGTTCTAAGTCAAGCCGGTTTCCTCACGATGTTTTCTTTCACCGTTTTGAGAGCAGTGGTGATAAATTTTTTAACACAAAGTAAAGCGCCTGCTTGGGTACAAACTCGCGACTTGTAAGTCGTGGCCGTTATCCCTGGGCCACCACTGCTCAAAATCCATTGTGTAATTTAGAAGCGGCCACACTCACACATATATAGACCAAAATCGACTTTTGTTTTATACTTTTTATAATAGATACCGATATCTGCTCGCTGGTACACCGGTGAACCAGTCGCCACCAACCTTCGAGCCGCGCTGGCACACCGTTGTACCAACGGATTCACGCGGCTTAAATCTCTATTATTACTTAAAAATAAGGCAGAGTAAACAACCTTTTTTTATTTGGGTGGAAAATCATCAAATGACTTCTCCCGCTCTGGGCGGAGCAGGAGGGCATGTCAAACTTTTACTGACTAAAACCCACCCGTGTTCCTTCAGTTGCCTGTGCAACCTAGCAACCTGAAGTGGCAGTGGGCTGGCCATGTTTGTCGAAGGACAGATGGTTGGTGGAGCAGACGAGTCCTGGAGTGAAGACCACGTATCGGCAAGCGTAGTGTGGAGTGACCCTAGCTAGATGGACCGACGACCTTAACAAGGTGGCTGGGATAGACTGGATGCGAAGGCGGAAGACAGGGTGTCGTCACGCAGCCTGGGAGAGGCCTATGTTCAGCAATGGACTGGGATAGGCTGAGTTGAAGGCCTATTATCCTGTATAACAGTTTTACTCTATGAGTCGATGGATATTCTCGTCAACTAAATGATTATAAAACTAAAATTTCGTTTGGAAACTTCAAAAAAAATAAGTTAAAAATTACGTTTCGACAATGACATTGGGCGCGAGTAATATCTCCGTGTGTTTTTTTATTGAAAATAAAGTGTTTTCGTGTCTAATCGCCGGTATGTGGATAAATATTCATTTGTCAGTAGTTACTACATCGTTTTAGATAATATTTGTACGAAATAACATCATATATACTTCTTAGGGCAAATAATGTTACGTAAACAAACCACACTTTCGGCCATACTCTGTTGTCATCATATTTTGTTTATAAATACATCCTTCGTATTACGAGTATTGCTTACATTTTATAGTATGGTATGTTTATTCAAGAACACAAAACAATTTACGTTGAGTGCAGGTGACAAAAACATTAGTAGACCATTTTCAGTGAGCGGGGTCATAAGGTCCTGTCACGCGTATTCCGCGCCCGCGCGTGGCGCCGGCTGTGTCGCAAATTTCCGGACCATTGATCGGTTATTACACAGAATATGTAGAATTATGAGCGTTATATTTTCAAGCTCTATTTTCAGCATTAAAAATGAGTCAACAAAACCCTTTTCAGTTTTAGATTATATTTATTTTATAAACGCTATGCAATCTTTAATTCAGTAAAGAGGCACATCGCTGAGTCTTCATCTTCTGCTTAAATAAATGCTAATTTGTTACGTTTTACGAATTTTGCTATACTCAGGTGATTTTGATGTTAAGTTTGTTAAATTGTTTAAAGTGTGAAGTTCGAATAGTATTCAATACTGCTGATCTAAGCAGTAGGAGGGGCTCGTGGCTAAACGATAACAGCCACACGGGTCGATCGAAGGTTAAGCTATCGATTGCCGAGTTCGGTTCGTGGGTGGGTGACCATCCATTACATAATATCAAGACTTCTCCGTGCATCGGAAAGTACGTTAACCCGTTGGTCTCGTCTGTTATTTGTAGATTTTGATAGTCGTTACGGGTCGTCAGAAGCCCGAAAGTCTGACAACCAGTCTTATCAAGGGGTATCGTATGACCCAGTAACTGGGGTGTGTAAAATACTGGTATTCAGCTGCATCCAGTTAGACTGGAAGCCAACACGAACATAGTTGGAAAAAGGCAGGCAAATGATGAGCAGTGATAGGAATAGGTAGTGCTAATTTGCCTAAACTTCGAGGAAGGAAGTAACATGGAGTAGATAGTACCTCCTCTAAAATCCCGGAATAAGTTTAATGACGTTTAAATCCCGGGATTTAAAAACCACGAATTATTTATTGGACTTTATTTATAGATAGATAGAATACTCTTTACTATGTACACCATAAAAATTACATATATAAATGTGTGTGTGTGTGTAACCCTAAATAATGTTATGATTTTTCAAATCAATAATTTGTAACTACAAATAAAGTCCGATAAAAAATTCGAGGTATTATCCACTCTATGTTACTTCCTTCCTCGAAGTTTAGGCAAATTAGCACTACCTATTCCTATCACTGATGATGAGATATAGAAATTTTTTTCTCGATTACTATGTTGATCTCGTGGAGGATTGTGGTTCAGTTTGACGGTCTGTACCATACCTATAAATATGACCACACCTTTCTGATACTATATTGTTCACGAATCAATTAATCAATCTCAATTTCATTCGAACTAATCTCTGCTACACACGATCTATCAATAAACTGACAAGAACCTACGGCTAAACAATCCTAAAATAACGCAATAAGTCGTAATGTGAACCACAATGGGTATTGTGAAGTCGCCCAGTTCTTTGTTGGCTGATAGATAGAATTACTCTGGCTATTGACTGTTTACTGAGCTGTCAATAGCCAGTTATATTAGATAGTTGACTGCGATATTGTTATTGAGAGTTAATTCAGCATAATAGTCTATTCAAGAGTTAAGAAGAATAGAGGCTACCATGAGCCCTGAAAGATGTTTTGGACGAGGTACAAAATTGTAGGGAATGAATGATCACAACGGGTTCTTGTACTTTTTGATCATTTTCAAGATTCTGTTCAAAAAAGAAAGCTGAAGTTTATCAAATGGATGTTGTCATAATGACAGTGACAAGAACCTTACGCCAAACCAGGATTGTATAAATCTCCCGTTGAGCAACTGGATATTAGGTTCAAAGTCTGTTTAATCTCATGCTACTGTGTCATCTTGCAAATCTCAATTCCTCGTCGAACCATAAAATGTAAGGAATTAAATATTAAAATCTTGTTCAAGGTGTTTTACGGACCCGCTTCAATACCTAAAAATAGGCCAGCCCTCTGTTTCCAACATAACCAGAGGGTTGGCAAATTTTTTAGCAAAAGAATAAATAAGCATTGCCATACATCGTGTCAGTGTATGGCTTTTTGGGCCTTTCCCTGTTGACAGTGATGTTGCCGAATTGTTTTTTGATGCTCTATGATTCTTTCCCCTCCTTTTTATACCTACAAGTACATATTATTATTATTATTTAAGACGTTTAGCTTGTACATTATGTAAATGCTTTCTTGTTTGTACAGACACACTTTTGTTCTTAATTTTTATTTATTCTAAGTCAAAATCAAAACGTTTATTGCGAACTAAGTGTACAATGTTGGTGTTGGTGTATGTGTTATGTTATTCAATGATACATTTCTATTTCGTGCGATGAACTTGTCATTTTCCCTTTAAAGCTAAAATAACATAATACCATGAAGGGTTAGGCATTGTAGTACCTATGTACACCCACATTTCACCAGTTGTGTTTAAGTCCCATGTAATAAGGAGCGATTCCGGCACAACTATGGTCTCCAGGCCGCGGGCCGTTTTTAAAATTACAGGTTATTATAACTAGTTCAGAGAGCCACTAAGTGGAGAGAATGAACATAATATTAAATTGTCAATCCAAAAATCCCAAAAAGTTGTTAAGCCACACAAACTTTTTCAAAAATACTAAGCCAGTTACTAAGCTTCAACTAAATACTCTATTTTTTACTAATTAAACATTTTCTGGTTCAAAAGTAGAAGCAAAAACTTCAGCTGGCTTTCAACTCGGTTTTAAAAACTTTACTGTTATGTTTATTTTTATTTTGAAAGTTTCAGTAAGCAGTGGTGAAGGTTTTCACAACTTTCCATTGTTTCTGACCTATCAAATTAATTTGTATCTGTTCATTTATTTTTATGAACTTATTTTTACACTATGCTAGTGGCAGAATTCTTTGTTTTGTTGAAGCAAAGTTTTTATTCTGAGGCGAAGAGATGCTCTCAAAAATTTAAAACTAGCAGGACTTACGACGGCCGCACCCAATAACCTATCTATCACCAGTTTTGACATAGGTACTGGTGATAGAAAAACCTATCTATTTCGGTTTTAACGTCCCAATAATCTATATGAGATTATGGAATCATACCGGCCTGACATAAGGACAGATAGAATGATACTGTCTACCATCAATAGCGATCTGTTTTTTATTGAAAATAGGTTATTGTGTTCGGCTGTTAATAAATAATGAAAACTTTCACATAACAAAGAAAATAGTTTTTTCTACAAATGTAGGACAATGTTAACGATACCCAGTGCGAATGCGGTGCTCCTGACCAAATCATGTCCCATATGTTGGAGTGTCCAAAATGTTCATACATCTGCACTTCTGAGGACCTAAAACACGCCACTGATGCCGCGATTGGCGTAGCCACCTACTGGGCGCAAATAATTAAGCAAAATAATTACTTATTACCATCGACTCGAAAAGAATACCAAAAAGAATAATAATATAGAATGCAAAGGAGAACGCCAGAGAGCTGTACCAACTTGCGGGGGAGCGTGTCACAACCAAATGTAGTTCATATAATTACATTAGTATTATAATTACTATAGTTTGCATTTATATTATAGTTAGCTTCTAAATTACCCACTTCCAGGACTATTCGTTCAATTCAAGGATTAAAAAACATTTTTTTTTTATCATAAAACACTTTGTGCTTTCAAATCAATCCTGGTAGTATCATATGCCATGAATGTTTCACATTGATACAAGAAAAAAACTCCATTTGATTCAGAAATGATACTTGAATCTACTTTTGGTCACAGTGATGTGCTGGGATGTGGACAGTCTATGCTACGGGTTGCAAGATCAAATGTCCTCAGTGAACCATGATATTAAGATGGACAGGAACATCATAACATCAGGTAGGTACACTGCTTAGCAGTTGATCTTTCCCTAAAGTTACGTAGGTTTTATGGCTATCTCTGTGTGTGATTAAATGTATTTTATTGTTCTAGGCATCAATATTGGAAAGTGTTTGCCGTTCATGTTTCACAGACGCTACTAGAGTAGTGCAGCTTGAAAGACAGCCTAATTCTAGTAGAAGCTTTTTGCAACGAAGGGAAGACACAATACCACTGGAGGAAAACGTCATTCCAGTACCAGTTCCTACCTTCACCTATTCAGCTTGATCCGGTAAATACAGCATAACCGGAGAAATCATCAGCAACCTATAGACAAGCAGCGGGACTGCTAATCACTGTTTATTTGCAGAACGTTTCTATGTATTTCTATAAAAAGAAATCCACCAAATATAGATTATTGGGTGTTTGCACTTCTTAGTTGTCATGAAAGTGATAAGTATTAGCTGTAGAGCGACCGCTTAGCTGAGACGGTTCCTGAGGTAGCTGCGCGGTGCGGGAGGGGTGAAAGTTGTCACAAGTTGACGAACTCCCATTCTCATAAAACAAGCTACTATTCTTATTCCTTTTCTGTCCATGCTGTAAGATTGTGGAACTCACTTCCGCCTAGCATTCGAGATTTAAAATCTATTTCGCAATTCAAATATCGAGTAAAAGAGCATTACCTCTCCTCTCAACTGTGATAATTTATATATTATATATATAGGTTTATAGCATATTTATTTATTTAAGTATTTGTTAATTTTTGCTTTATAGTATCAATCTGCCGAGCCTTTTCCCAACTATGTTGGGGTCGGCTTCCAGTCTAACCGGATGCAGCTGAATACCAGTATTTTACATGGAGCGACTGCCTATCTGACCTCCACAACCCAGTAACTGGGTAATACGATACTTCCTTGGTAAGACTGGTTGTCAAGACTTTTCGGGCTTCTGACGACCCGTAACGACTGTCAAAGATCCACGAATGACTGCCGGGACCAACGGCTTAACGTGCTTTCCGAGGCACGGAGGAGTCTCGGTATGTAAAGATGGTCACCCATCCACAGACCAACCCCGGCAAGCGTAGCTTAACCTGATAGATCGACCCGTGCGGCTGTTATTACTTAGCCACGAGCTCCTCCTCTCTTTTGCTTTATAGTATATGTGTAGGTATATATATTTTTTTAGTTTAAGACGTCACTATTCATATTCTTCTCTTCTTGTTCTCACACACTATTGTCTACATTTCTTTTTTAATTTCTCCTTTCGCAGGTCTGCTGGAAGAAATTTCTTAAGAAATAAGCAGTACCTTTGTACTCAATGATCGTAATGTCCTTACTATATAATGTTTCATTGTGTGTACATAAATAGTAAAATAAATAAATAAATTACTGAGCTTTCGCATCACGTCACCACACCCCTCCCGCACCGCGCTGCTACCTCAGGAACCGTCTCAGCTAAGCGGTCGGCCTATAGAAGGTAATAGCAATTATTTGTGTATGGCGGATATAGTTTTGTTTATATATTTTTTTTTTTTCATCACTCTGGTTGTGGTTGAGGGCTTACACATTATATAAATATGAATAAATAAATAATTTATTAATCATAATATCTATGTTTTTCATTTCTGATATTATTACTAACATTTTAAGTTCGAAATGTGAGTTTACTATATAATAGGTAATACACCTCGACTTAACTCTTCGGGTAAATTGGTTTTCAAGTAATTATGAATTTGTAAGAACAGTATAAAATCAATTGCTGTCTATCTGTGAGATAGCTATTTTTAGTTAGAAGACAGGTCAAAGGTCAGGGTCAAAGAATAGTTTGCCCAACTCCTAGTCACAGAACTACCTTCGCCAGAAGACAGCTGTATGTGATGAGCTCTCTAGTTTACAAAAAAATATTAATAAGACCGCACAAATAGCAAGGTTAAGCAAACACGAGGTTAAGGCTAAGCTGAAGAACATGCTGTGCCACCTAGACTAAGTTAAAACTGAGGAACTACTAACCACACTGAAATAACTCACAAAATCCCATTCATAACACGTAATACAGTCACCGACATCTTTAATATAACAGAAGACACCAAGCTCATACTAATTTAAACCCACTACGCAAACAGAACACACGATTCTCAGTCCCACATAGAGAATCAACACCTTGTCATTTTACTTTTTAATTTTATTCTTTTTCATTTCATTTTTACTTTTATTTTGTTCACTACAATATATATATATTTTTTTGTTTATTATGAGCTTACCAGCTGTTAATTTTCCATAAGGGTTTTAGTGTCCAAGTGGCAGTAGAACACTGACTCCTAAATCACAGGTATTCCTAGCAGTGACGCAGCTACAATTATCGTTACAGGGAAGCCGAAAAAAAAATTTTTCAGTTCTCATAAACTCAGACAAAAATATGTAGGTTTTTAATCTTATGATGTATAAAACTGGTAAACATAATTATGTAATGTGATGTGATACACAGTTACACCCAGGTTTACCATATAATTTGGCAATAGTAGACATTAAGAAGACTGGTCCCGTAGAGAAGCCAAAAGGAATCGGGTTGTATGAAGCCTACACCCCTGATTCTTAGTTTAGGAGTCAGGGTTCCAACTTTTGTGCGCCTTTAAATATTGAGAAATTTAGTTAGATATTAAACTATTGTAAGGTTTTGAATCCATAAAGTACCTAGATGATTCATCGGGTGCGTCTCATATCATATAAAGTTATTTGGTATATTTTCATTTCCATAACGTTCACAAGATATAATAAACGTGAGTTTGAACAACTGTTGATATAATTTATTTAATTATAACATTTACTCGTATATACTCTAAAACTTATTTCGTATAACGTTATTGTATACAACGTTTATTTAATCGAAAATCATTAGGTATATCGTTTAAAATATCTATTGATAACACTATGGTTAACACCCCGATTCAGAGCAATCCGACTCGGTTAGGTTAGTTTAGAAGACTTAGGCGGGAGTGGAGCGGAGCCCTGTTGTTTTTTTTTTGGTGGTTTGTGGTTATTGGTTTTTTTCGGGTCAGGTTCGGAATAATCCTTTTATTCCGAACCTGAAAACCCCAACCCTAGACGGTCGACGTCAGGGGCACCCCGAGGTTCGGTTTGGTTAGGTACCTTTAAACCTTGCAGACAGAAATAGGAGCCCCGCGCAGTGGGGCTCCGTCGACCTGCCGTCAGTTTATGCTTGCACGCTGCATGCTTGCTTGCATGCTGTATGCATGGTGTGTGCTTGTTTGCATGTTTTTACATGGAAATAAAAACCACATAATTATGTTCACAATCAACTGTTTTATAATGATTCGTGCTTCGATTGATTGACTATCAAATAACAAAAACAAAAAACAAACGATTACAAAAAGTTATTGTTTTTTTAAGCTTAAATTAGAAGCCAGAGCTCGTAAAAATTCACATTCTAAATATTATTTTTTCCGCTGCAGTATATTGTTATTGAAATTATGCTTTGTGTTTTTTACTAAGCGTTTTATCATATTAGACTAAATAGGTTTTATGTCTTTTGAGTGGTCTATTATTTAATTTTAAAATAATTTAAAATTAGTTACTTTAAAATTATATCAATCGTTGATTATATTAACTGATCATTATATCAAATAAAATTGTAGATTCCACAGTTACAGTTCTTATATCTTGTAAATATTAGAGATTTTGTAATTATAACATATATTACTTACCCTGATTCATCATTACATAAAAAAGCTGGCAACAAGAATTATTATTGACTATGGGTGATGAATTGTTTAATCATCCATTAGAAAAAACTAGCGCAATCAAGAATAAAAAACATGATCGATATTACCACCTTATTTGTCACCAACTCCACCATTTCGAATCAGTCATTTTCTCGAACCTGAACTCGAAATATTAAGTAGGAAAATGGCAAATAAATACGAATTGCGGAAATCCATGTAAAAAATAATTAAGAATACAGAAAGAGCATTGATTTCTCCTCCAAACACTGTGTTTGGTTGTGACAGCGGACTTTTTGTTTGGTACAGGACGCCCTATATTTGCGGGCATTCTCATATTGTATGAGGTTTATGCCCGTTTTCACTAACACTAGGCAACATCTAAAAGATTACCTAAATAAAAGCATGCTGTTGGATGTTCAGCGCTCGGCTATATAGCCAAAAGTTAAAAATCCAACAGTACACCCATATTGACACAAGTATTAATTTAGGTGTAGCCTTGTATTAGTAAAAACGGGCATTAGAATCGCACTGTACGAGTACGTAGATGTAGCAAGCATATAAATAATTATAGGACTATTCACTAGTCATTCATTGTATTCATTGGAAAAAAAGACGCAGAATTTTCCTGAAATTATCTGCTACATAAGCAAATCATAACTTATTCAGAGAGTGAAAAAGGCTATAAAATATCACAATTTTGATTCCAGTCTATAAAGCACGAGATCTTAATTGTGTAAGACATCAATACCTCAACCATCAAAAGCAATATCATAATAGAGGAAGGCTCGTTAAACTTTACCCAATACCTGTAGGTACTATATTGAATTACAACTACACGAAGAGGGTGAAACCATAGACATAAACTGTTTCTTGTTACTCATCGTTCTACCCTGCTATATGTACTTCGTGGTTCTACCTTGGTCGTAAAGGCCAACAAAGGGAACGAACTACTAGAAGATTAGATAGACGATGTTACCACAATAAATACATGGTGTAGTTTTAAGCTCTGGCTAAAGCGAGCGAGCGAGCGGGTTACGGGATGCGACTGCGCCTGTCTATACAACACTAAAAATTATCTGAATTGGTTCATCCATGTTGCTTCTACAACATTATTTTTAGTATATGCGAAACCTGAATATACTTATAGTTTGTTTAGAATAAGTAACTGAATCGATTCCAATACATCATGTTATATTTTGTCCCAAAAATATTTTCAATAGTTTACAAGTTGGACACCGAGCCACAAGCTAACAAGCAACAAGCTAAGTGTTCTTTCCGCAATCATATGTGCAAAACACAGGTCACGGCCATGGCAGCTTATAGCAGCGGCACTAGGCGAATAGGCGTGGGCGCACAGGCAGCGGGGCGGGGGCAAAACAAAGCTTTTAATCGCCCGGATGCTACAGGTTGATGCGCACGTGTCACGCTCCGCGTGGGTATGCGGTCGCCCTGGGCCTTTGTGTTTCGATTGATCGTGTACCTATCGTATGCACAAAGTATCGTGCAACCATGTCTTTCTCATACACAAACATCCAGTACACAAAAATGGCACGACATTGTAAGTAGTGATCAAGTCAGTTATTGTAAAATAGTGATTACTAACATTTTTAAACATGCGAAGATGGTTAATTGTAGAAAGTTATTATTTGTACCTACAGCCTGCTGTGGTTAAGTAATGCGATATTTAACACTTTTCATCCACTTTAAACATGGCACAAGGTGCAACAAAGCGCAATGACTGCAATCACTTACGGCTGCATTCACGAATAAAGTACATAATAATATCTACTGCAGCATAACTCTGCATGTCAAAACTTTTTGGTTCTTTATTATCAACCTTTTTTCCGTTTGTCATTGAGTCTGGTCGATTTTTTACCTTTTTATTTCGTGATTCGAATTTTTGTTTTCTGACAGATGGGTCCTCATTTTTTTCAATTGCAAAAAGTTGATCGATTGATACTGACCCAGTTAGTTGAAAATTTACGTGTAATTTGTGTAATCGTATTTAATATCCTTTTCTTGTTTATATAAAAATAGCAAGTTGCTATCCTCGTCACTTGTCTTCTACTTTTGGAACGTTTCTTTCAAGTTCGAATCCCATACTTCCATGGTTTGAGTCGGGAAGTTTCATCTTAATTAACCTGGATTAATCAGTTTAGAACAGGCCGTCTTTCGGCCTCCAGGTTCTGGCCCAAATAAATGCTTGACATCGACGATCAACGCGGAGTATTTGGCCGCATCCAGCCGCGAAGGCCACACAACCATGTGGACCACTCTGCCAGCGCCTCCTGCTGTCTACGACACCTCGCCGGACGTAATTACGTTGGACAACGATTTTTTTACGATATTTTTTACATACTAGCTAAGTAACGTAGTTAGTTTAACTCTCTGCAAATATTTAATTCGTTCACAATTTTATTTTAAATTTTCAAGGCCGTAAAATGCGAGATACCTTGGTTCTCTGATCTCTTTTCCCTTTACCGTTTTT
Organism: Fissipunctia ypsillon; assembly: GCA_947568875.1. Classification (NCBI taxonomy): domain Eukaryota; kingdom Metazoa; phylum Arthropoda; class Insecta; order Lepidoptera; family Noctuidae; genus Fissipunctia; species Fissipunctia ypsillon. The sequence goes on from OX387643.1 coordinate 4,430,600, forward strand.
CTTGGGAGCGTAACCTATACAGCGATTGCAATCGACTTGATAGGCCGTCTTTTTTTTCTTTCGACATTCGCGTACTTTACCCTTTCGGACCAAAGTTTTCTCTGTTATTTAGCTTTTTATTTTACATAAATCAACTCGCAACCTTTTTATACTTTAAATATTATTTTTTTTACTTTTTGTATTAAATTGTAATGTTTTCCTTTTTATATTTTTTAAAAGAACAAAATTGAATTGATTGAGAGTGAAGTGGTGAAAAAGTGTTTTCCTTCCTTCTTTTTTTTTTCACTACAATATGTAGATTCTTTACATAAAAATATCAAACACATGTTTCGGATTTCGCATAAACTAAAACTAATCTTGATGTGAGAACAATGTAAAAAATAAATAATTAAAAACAATTCAAAATATAAGATTAAAAATAAGCACTGGCAGTTAAGAGATGACCAGTCTCAATTGACGGTGCCCGTTCACGAGCATGGCGCATGGATCAGCACCATCCAGCTCAACCATTTTGTAGGGAACCGAATGATCCAACACACGCGCCACCATCAGCGAGACATTTAAGTGAGCATGACATACTCACAACTGCCATGCTCTTTCGAGTCAAAATACCTGTACCATACTCGTAACATAAAACAGCTCCATGGTACTCACATTAACAAAATTGAAAAAAATGCTTCTCCTCCTAGAGCTTGGTACACACAACAATAGAAATTTAATTGTGTCTCTTAACATGATAGTTGAAGGTTTAGATGGGAGGGGCAATCGAACCTCAGTCTAAATCTGTCACAAATAAAGGTAAGGTAAAATTTTTGATTATTGATAGTAACATGTTTAATTACGACCAAGCTATTGCCCGCGGCTTCGCCCGCGTAGATATAAATACTTTCCTATTTTGAATCAGATTTTGTTAAAAATTTCACGGGTTTTAATTTTTTTGCGCGGAACTTTATTTATTTTTCTAAAATAAAAGTACTTTACGTTACTCCTTACAACATCAGCTATCTGCCAGTGAAAGTCCCGTCAAAATCGGTCTAGCCGTTTTGGAGATTATCCGGAATAAACAGACAGACAAAAACTTTAAAAATTGCTTTTTTGTTATAAGTACCGTATATACTTTCTTATGAACTTAGAAAAATGTTGTTATTTTGACATTACAAACAGACACTTCAATTTTATTTAATGGTACAGATAAAGCGAAGTCTACCTACAGTTTCAAGGCTCTATAGAGACATGAGGAACAGGGTGTAAAATTCACTCATCCTCCATGGAAAAGGGAGGATCCTCCGACCAGACGACTGATGTGTCTGGTGGGCTACTGCCCGACGGTTGATGTCGGGATGTTGTACATATGCTTGTCGCGCAGTGAATTCTGATTGCGCGATTCAGGATTTTGCGTGACGTCAGTGTGACGCGTTCCATTGTGGCGATGTAGATATGCCGCCACATCACTCCCCTCCGGAGACCGGATGTCGATAGTGGGCAGAATCGTGTATCTTGAGATGCTTGCCAGGGCCAGTTGAGGTTCCAGTGAGTCGGAACCGGGTGCCGCATAGTTCACGGTGAGTCGGAACTGTCTGTGGAGATGCCCCCAGTGAGTCGGGGTGGCACTGCGTTATGCTCCAGTGCGTCGGATGCAGTACAGCGCCGGGTTGAGGCTGACTGCTAGCGTCGACCAGGAGAGGTTTGAAGGGCTCTGCTTGTTGACCAGCCGAGAGAGCAGTGTGCTGTGCCAAGGTTGCTGATGAGGCTAAGGGTGATGACCAGGTATGCGTGGTCGCTGCATGCTGGTAGTCAGGATACCCGTTGAAGCCGTGGGTGCTGGCTGGCTGTGTGACTCGCTGCTCGAAAGTTCGAGGAAGTGATGCTGATGACGTCACGCTGTAGTAGTTTGCACGAAGGCTGCGCTGATGTTCATGTTCGGGGTCACCAGTATAGAGGCATGAGGAACAGGGTGTAAAGTTCACTCATCCTCCATGGAAAAGGGAGGATCCGCCGACCAGACGAGTGTTGTGTTTGGTGGGCTACTGCCCGACGGTTGATGTCGGGATGTTGTACATATGCTTGTCGCGCGGTGAATTCTGATTGCGCGATGCAGGATTTTGCGTGACATCAGTGTGACGCGTTCCATTGTGGCGATGTAGATATGCCACCACAGCTCCATGCGAGAGCTAACCTAACCATATTTAGCGCGAACATGTTGTTTTACTAGCGAACCTACGGATATGTCGTCACAGACACTAACGACATTACCTTCGTGTGACATTACCTTGTGATGGTGTAATCACTGGAACGTTGAGAAAGGGTTTTTAACTCATTGACTTGGTGAATAATATTCATTTTTGAATAGTACCTAGCTAAGAAATTCCAAAACTGATTCATGCTATTAAACATTACTTACGAGTTATAAAAATATTATGAAATTATAGGAAGGAATTATTCAAGGATACTTAGAGGCATATTTTGATACCAAAATACCATATTAACTCAATATCCAAACAGCAACAAACTTCAAAAATAGCTGACAGTTAAAAAGCTTAAAATTCTAAGACCTTATTCTCCGGACCGGAAAACGTCTAGCCTAGGCAACTTCCATAAGTGCTGAACCAAATTGTAGGCAACACGTTCACGTCATAAACACAAGAACTCAGATTTAGTAGGCTTTCATCGTGGAATGTATAGAAAATCCAATAATAAATATTAGTTGGAGAAATCGGTCGGGCGAAGCTAAGAATATTGCTAGAAGTGCTATTTTCGTGGATAACAGTTTTCTTTTAGAAGCAGAGTGAGTAAAGACACAAGTTAATACATTTGTAGGTAAACAAATGAATAATGATTCTAAAGAGAATTTAGTGGCTTTTAAAATTGCGAGTGAATCATAGCGGCAATTCTCGTTATTTTAATAACATTCACAGTCTGATCTTAGTTTCCGTGTCAAAAATACCTATAATTTCCCTACATTTTTGTTTGATTATCGCTGAGATGTGTTTTGATGTGACTAGATTTTGAACGTTTTTAATTACGGGAATTGGGCTTCTGATCGACAACCATTTTTGCGTCAAATACAAAGTTATATAACATCGGACGACATAAAATAATTTATACTGATTGTATTTTATTCATTTGCATCTAACACAAACCGTATCTAAATTAATCAGCTAAACAATAAACAAATTTTCAATAGCTTTCCAGAAAGCACAAATGCCGAAATCATAATTACAATATCCAACTATCCTATCCAATCTACTGTTTCGGACATTGTCAAATGAAATTTGTTAATACCGTTTGACATTGTCTGAAACAGACTAATGCCAATTCTAGGCGTTTGTGCCTCTTCTCCCTAAGTAGTTGGTCGTCTATATTCCTATCACGCACGCTACCATCGTAATTGGAATTCCCTTCGAGATTGTGATCTTATGAGAGAAGATCTGCGATCAAATAAATCACGTTGTGGATGCCTTTAAAATTGTAATGACAGTAATGCTTGTTTATGAATTTTCGGGTAGGAATTTTCCTTTGTGATAGGTAGCTATATTATTTTGTTGTTTGCTTTACCAATATTTGCTTCAGAATATTATTTTTCACGTAAGTCCCTTTCGGGTTTAAAAGCGTTTGGCATTGATATCTAGCAGTATTACTACACTATATGACATTAAAGTCTTCTTAAACTATGTTGTTTTTCTTTTATTCATTTTGTTTATTTATATTCTTATCAATAAATGGATATTTATCTTAAGATTCAGAGACCAACCATGTTAATCTCCTTTTTCCTGCCCAACAACTAAGTTGTTTCTTCAGTCAATTCAACCTCACATTTACGTTTTTGTCTTGATTCTCAGTAGTGGTTGCTAATGTTATTGCTTGTTGGGCATTATACTCACCTCTAATAGCCTAAATAAATATTGCTCGTTCAATCTCTTTACCTACTCGTTCATTGTTTTCTTTGCATAGAATAATGTGATCAGTGCTTTTCTTTTGTGACTAAGACACGCTTGCGCAACAAAGTATTTAAAACATGGCTTTGTTTCTGTCTATCGTTTGAAGATGACAGAGATAAAATTAGTTTAAAATAATATGTTTAGCGTTAAACACGTTTTGTGGTTTGTGGTCTTCGCCCGCGTGGATATCGGAAAATATCCCACGGGAACGTACTATCGGGATTAAAAGTACCTTATGTATATCCAGGTTATGTTCTCTGTGTGTTAAATTTCATCTATATCCGTTCTGCCGTGTGTGCACTAATCCGGAACATATGTACATCTAGATAAATGGAAAAACGGACAAAAAATTCTAAAAACTATATTTTCGGCATCAGTCTCATTCCCACACCTCGTAGCAATTGCTTTTTTTTTTCTTCAAAAATATTCAAAACAGTACAGTTTTAACTTCATTACTATTATATAGGTATTATTATATGTATAGATATAGTATGAGAATTTATATTAACGTTGGTAAAAGTACTGAATCGAGTATTGGTTTTCATTGCACTATCTGCTTGTGCATATTTTTTTGAACGATACTTTGTGCATCCAAACTCGATAAAAGAACAGTTGAGGGAATTAACACTATTGAATGAATTATTATATTCATAAAATTTTGTATTAAATCAGTTACAAATTCAACTAATTTAACGACTGGTATATCGATTTCATCAGTTATTATAGATCTGGTATTTAAATCTTCGTTCAGATTTAATTTCGTCCCCCCTTACATGGCGTGCACAAATAGCTTGAGATCATATTCCTAGTGCTCAAAACTTTTAAAGGATTCTAATTGGGATTGGCATCTGCATCCCGAGTGAGGTCTAACTTTATAACGATGATACTCTTGGATCCGGTTCCGTATTTTTTAGAACAAAGACTGCAAGAACTTTGCTTTCTCAAAATATATTCAATTTTAACAATAAACATTGTTATAGGTAAAACACTAACAATCTCTCAAACAGTCATTGTACTAACTTTTACTATGGGGACCCGAAATCGTGAAATACATAGAATCAGATGTTCCGTATACCTGATTTTTTTCACGATTTCGGGTTTGGTCCAATAGTAAAAGTTGTTCATAATGATGAGTACAGTGACACCTTAAGAGGTTAACAGTGATTAAAATTACACCTTGTATAGAAAGGTCTTTGGTGGAGATAAGAAAGTGCAACAGGAGTCATCATCACCTGCTTAGCCTTTTCCCAACTATGTTGGGATCGGCTCCCAGTCTAACCAGATGCAGCAGAATACCAGTATTTTACATGGAGCGACTGCCTATCTGACCTCCACAAAGTGCAACAGGAGTATGAAAATGTAATTATCAATCATTTCATCGCAGAAAACTGGTATCTATAAAATAAAAAAAATGTAATCATTGGCCACCCTTTTCACTACAAACTAGTTATATAGTCTTTTAAGTTGATGGGAAAGTTATTACGTTTGCCATCAATGATTAAACACAGCATAACTATTATTTATGTTATCTATATTAAAATAATAAAATTGCTTCCCATAAAACCCGTTTCAGTGTGGAAATATCGAAACTGGAGTAGTATTGGTGCTGTGTCAATTGGCACTTACTGTTAGTAGAATCTCTATTTCAGACAGTAGACCGTATATAAATTTCCTACTTACCTGTTATGAAAAGAAACCTTCAATTTCAATATTTTCATCAAAAATGTTCTTACTTAGGCCATCGATGCCTAAATATTATCTATCATTAATAAAAAGAGTTTTTTTTTAAATTAAAAATAGCAGTCATTCAATAAAATCTTTGTTGCGAATAATGATTGTATAGCCTTTTTTATAAGCCTTTTGTAATTAAGCTACCAAGCAAGAGATTTTTCACATAAATAAATTCTCATCGTTTTTAATGAGAATAGAAACTACCACTTGCTCACTTCCGATGTTGCCACCATAGTCCGTCTTAAAATTTGACAGCTAGCTGTCAATATCCATACATTTTTTGTATACATTCAACTTCTTTTACTCATAAATAATTAATATGTCCCGTTGCGTAGCTGTTGACTGAAAAAATTCGGGGACCGATGTATTCCCTAAAGATGTTAAAAGAAGAAACCTGTGGGAGAGAGCTCTCTAAAGAAAAAATTGGAATCTCAATAATACGTCGAGGTTATGTGCTATCCATTTTAAACCTGAAGACTTTTATCAGAGAAATTCGTACACAGGTGATGCTTTTTGTCATAGAGAACTAAGAGTGTTTTCGTTACAGGCACTTGTGGATTTTTATATAAATGCATTATTTCAGGGTGTGCTTATGATTATCTTTGAATTGACCAAAATATAATAATATCTAAGTAGCATCTAAGCAACATTCGCTATGTTGCATTGTATTTAATACCCTCATACCAAACTAAGTACTGGCTAATATTAACACATATCCTGCACTGAATCTCATAGTTATTTAGAATGTTTCGCATATAGATAGTTTTTTTTTGTCTGTTCTAGGTGACGAAAATATATATAAAACGCCGAGGAAGACTGCTGGACCCTATATTTTTTTTATTTACGAAAGTCAATCCAGTCAACCCGTCAGCTGAAGACAGATTCGTAGACATTTTTGTCCCGTTTTCGTATATTTTGTAATGAAGTTAAAAACTGAAAGCTCGTCATAGGTGGCAGCACTTTTGTCCGTCTTCAAACCGCCATTGTTGTTTATGTGTTCACTGTTTGACACAATTACGAAATATACGAAAACGGGGCAAAAATGTCTACGAATCTGTCTTCAGCTGACGGGTTGACTAGTTTGACTTTCGTAAATGAAACAATAGATGGTACAGCAGTCTTCCTCAGCCTTTTAAAGATATTTTCTTCACATACAACAGACAAAAAGGATCTATCTATCTGCGAAACATTCTAAATAACTATGAGATCCAGTGCAGGATATGTGTTAAAATTAGGCAGTAGCTAGTTTGGTATGAGGATATTAAATATCATACAATGCAACATAGCGAATGCTGTTTAGTTGCTACTTAAATATTATTGTATTTTGGTCGATTCAAAGATAATCTTATCACACCCTTAAATAATGCATTCATATAAATACCCTTGTGGGTATTTATATAAATGCATTATTAATGCATTATTTATTATTTAGGCACTTGTGTGCCTGTAACGAAAACACAGTTCTCTGTTTTATGACAAAAAGCATCACTTGTCTACGAATTTCTCTGATAAAAGTCTTCAGGTTTAAAATGGCTAGCATATAACCTCGACGTATTATTGAGATTCCAATTTTTTCTTCGGAGAGCGGCTCCCTCCCACAGTTTTCTTCTTTTAACATCTTTGGGGAAAACATGGGTCCCCGAATGTTTGCAGTCAATAGCTGCGCAACGGGGCATATTAATTATTTATGAGTAAAAGAAGTTGATTGTTTACAAAAAATGTATGGATATTGACAGCTAGCTGTCAAATTTTAAGACGGACAATGGTGGCGACATCTGAAGTGAGAAAGTGGCAGTTTTTATCCTCATTAACACAACAGTGAACACATAAACAACAATAGCGGCTTGCAGACGGACAAAAGTGCTGTCACCTATGAGGAACTTTCAGTTTTTAACCTCATTGAATGTGAAGTTTGTATAGAATGTGTGTACATGTAATTTACATTGCAAAATATTTTCGTTCTGCGAATGAAAAAATGCAATAAAAAAAGAATGCCAGATATTTTTATATTAATTTCTAGAAGGTGGAACATTTCTGTGTATTTTCTCCCTTCATAAGAAAATTCCTAATGAAATATTCGGCTGTCGCTGAAAACCAGCGCTGGGGCTCTGTCTCGCAAAGGGTCGGAGCATTATGCTGAGCGATGGCCGTTTTGCGTGGACGTGACGCATATTTTCCCCCAACTTGTTTCTTTTTGTGTTTGTGTTCTTTTTTACATCATGTTTACCGCAAATAAACGTATTTTCTTTCTTTCTTCTATTTGTATTCAAATTCATTGGATCTACAAGATGGCAATGTTACAGGTACCCCAAGGACAATGTTTTGGAATTTGCAGTAAGATGCCAACAAGGTGACTTTCTCGGGCCACTTATCAGCTTGGCTATTCATCCATTTATCCAGAAACTAAATTCAAAATTTAACGTGTGGTATTTAGATGATGGAAAGCTAGGAGGTGATGAAGACACCGTTTTGAAAGACCTACAGCTACTCAAACAGGAATTTAAATCTTTTGGCCTGGACCTTAACCCATGAAAGTGTGAAATTTACCTTTCTGACATTACCGACAGACAACTGACCCTAGAAAAATTTAATGCAATAGCGCCACAAATCAAAATTTTAGAGAAAAGTTCACTGCACCTCCTAGGTTTCACAATTTTAGAAGACAGCTATTCTCCTTTTATCGACGAAAAAATCAAAAACTTCAACGACATTTCGGACAGACTCTCCAAAATTAATTTACATTCGGTATTCACACTGATTAGATACTGTTGTTTTGGCCCAAATTTTATACAACGTGGTTCTGGACGTACGACATTAAATGAATACGAGCACAGTACTAAACCATCGAAACATTTTAAAACACGAAGATTAGTAGTTAATGGAAAATTTGAAAATTGCAGTTTTCAAACAAAATAAATAGCTGAATCAACTGCATAAAAAGTAAACACGCTTTATCTACGAAAAGTCACTGACCAACGGTGCGGTGCGGGGTGCGGGGCGCGGTCGGCAATGTTTACCTATTATTACGGACTCAGATCTACATCATGTTGAAAAATAAGAAAATGAAAAATAATTTCCTGTGGCTAAAGTATTCATTGGATTTGATTAATTTTTTGTATACGGGTAAAGAACATGATTCTCTTTACGTGGTTTAAAGGAATGTCAATCGTCCTGTTCCACCTTGTATGTATTCTACGTTCTTCCCTTTTATGGAAGCAGACACACCTCTTGGAAAAAATTTACCAAATTATTCGCAGCACACTAACATCCATTTTAAATGTGGCCTTGGACGACCGAGCGTAGCTGCAAGCCACACTACCCATCCGTTTTGGTGCCCTCGGTGTCCGCAAAATTACCAGTATTCCTGTCCTCTGTCCACAGCACGGAAAAGTTGACCGAGAACATTTTAGCCCCCTCTTTGGTTGTCTCACTAGTGCCGTGCCTGACTGACGAAGTGAACGCCTGGAAAGTGGCTTGCCCGGATACAGATCAGCTCTTGAACCCATATTCCCAGAGGTAGTGGGATGAACCGCTCTGCAGGTTGGTACGGATAATCTTATTAATACGACCACCAATACTGTTGAGCGTGCTGTGGGTGAGTGGGAGTCGGGCCTTTGGCGTCAGGCGCTACCGTCACCCAATAAAGGCACTATGCTGGGTGACACCACCTTCCGGCTCGCTACCTGTCTGCGTCTGGGCGCTCCTTGCGTGGATCCGCATCGCTGCCAATGCGGTGACGGTGTCGACTGCCTTGGACACCATGGCCTATCCTGCAGTAAATGCGCAGGCCGGATAGCACAGCACGCCAGCATCAATGTCATCATCCGTCGTGCTCTTGTCACCGCCGGGGTGCCAGCTGTTTTAGAACCCAATGGCTTGGCACGCGACGATGGGAAGAGACCAGATGGAAAGACCATAATCCCTTGGAAGGTAGGTAGGCCTTTGGTGTGGGATGTAACGTGTGTTGACACCCTCGCGCCATCCCATCTTTCTAGCACGGCGGGCTGTGCTGGGGCAGCTGCTGCGGGTGCGGAAAACCTCAAACGACATCAAATACTCCAATCTTATTGTGACTTATATATTCGAGACGTTTGGGGTTGAAACACTAGGGCCATAGGGTCCTAGTGCCCACTTAGTTTTTCGAGACATCGCCAGGCGGTTGGTCGACTCTACACGTGACCAGAGAGCTGGCCTATTTTTTGGCCAAAGAATCAGCATTGCCATACAACGTGGCAATGTTGCCAGCCTTTTGGGCACTTTTCCTGTAGACAGCGATGCGGATGAATTTATTGATGCCCTCTGATTATTGCCCCTCCTTTTTTATATACTTGTGCATATTATTATTTTAAGACTGTTAGTTTTTAAATTATGTAAATATTAAATGATGTATTATTTAAAGAATTCACAACTAAATAATAAATATCTACAAGATTTGCGAACATCTTATATTGGTTAAGTTAAGGAATTTAATTAAATCATTACACATGTATAATCTTCTTTATTTCATTATCCAAGAGAAATATAAACAGTTCATTTCATAACATTACACAGTTTATTTTAAACAATATAATATTTCACTTCAAAGTAATGAGATCAACTGATTTGCTATAAATAATTATCTCAAATCAATGTCCTAACATTATTTTTAATTATAATAATTATTGAATTTCACTATCAAAGAGTTTATTTACAACTTTAGGCCAACTAATGTAAGAAACGCTATTATCTGAAATGCTATATTCTAATACAGTTATATCGATTTAAATATTATATCGTGTCATGTAAAATAAAACACAAATGTATGACAAAATAATAACGTTATACATACAAATACTGTCTCCTCTATCTCTCCAAGAATTACTTATTCTTGGAGAGATAGAGGAGACAGTATTTGACTTTTTCGAATCAAAAAAAGTAATTAAAATCTTTTAAGTTGTTTAAAAAAATATTTCAAATGGAAAAAATAATTGCACATAGAAAAGACCTCTTATTTATTCATAAAGTCTGTGTGTCAAAAGAAAATCAAGTTATTTACTCTTTTTTTTTTCAGAATACAATGAATTTGCTTTATTTTAATCTATTAAAGAAATTAGTTCATAATAACTTTATCATAGCAGTTCACATGTAATCTATTTAGTCTATACAGCGCTATCGTCCTAGGTTATACAATACTTTATTCCATATTTATTGAGCTTACTATAATATTGATTTTTTTTTACTTCCAAAATTATGGGTATGGGTAAACATGGCTATTTAATTATTCGCAAAAATTTCAATGCTCCTCAAAGTTTTAATGAAAGAGGGCCATTGTGCTTATGGAAACGACCGTACACCGTATCATAAAATTAAAACGGTAAATTTTAATAAGGTTCCGTTTGATCAACGCTCGTTGGATGAATGTGTTGCAATACTGTAGGCCGTTACCATAATTCTTGCGTATATGGGCATGGAAATGAAGACCGACCCTTATTTGGTTCGGCATTTTTATTATGTTTTTGTATCAGACACCTACTTTCCAAAGGGAACATTACTGATAAAACAATTAACTCTTCCAATATCAAAATGTACACACCCTTACATTTATACTCAAACATTTTCCTCAAGATGTTAGCCACAAAATTCATTCAAAATCGTCTTTTAATACAATTCTTATCATACTCTTACAATGTTGTGTTCCTGCTCCAATTTCCTGGTTGAGATAATCTTCTAACTCCCAGTTACGTTTCGTGCATTGTGACATAAGGCGTAGAGATGCCAGCCACTTGGCTGGAACACTGTTTCTGAGCTTGGCCGGCTTTTGGCACCAACACCAACTGTTCCAGATCACCCTGTCAGCAGAACATTGTGTTATAATCAAGACATGGCATGTTACGGGTAAGAGATTTGGCTGTGTTGTTGTTTTGCAAGTGAGGCATTTGTTGATAAAAATAAAAATTATAATTAAGAACCATTCAAAGATTCATTGTTTTGTGTTCTACGAAAAGATCAATAAGAGAAATAAAAACAGAAGTAAAACTATCAGGAATGATTTGCTTTTTATAAAAAAATCAGACACGCAATACATGAAAATACAAATTGAAAAGTTAAGACTGTCGAACCTTTGAGGGAGTAGTGCCGCATTGCAATAATCTTCCTACATCAAACTTTCGTACATTTTTTATGCATACTACAGGCGGGTCATATTGCACTTTTTTGTATTGGACTGTGCCCTGCGGCTAACGCTGCGGACCGGTGCGTCTGTATTGTGTGTATGACTTTAAACTATATAATTCAATTTTCAATCCGTCAAAGAGACTTTGAAAATCTATTTTTTTTGTTTTCTGCCAAATTTCAGATACAAAAGAGATTGAAATTATTATTATTTTTTTTTTTTAATTATGTGCATCTATTTAGATAATTCAACATTTTAACTAAATAGGTGTATACCTACGTAGTTTGTAAACATAGTCTAACCTTTAATTATTTTTACTCAAAACATGAATTATCGCTTGATTGAGACAAACATTCCAAATAAATTCCAAAATTTAAACAACACATTTTTAATTTACGCTTCTTCAACCAAAACATCAATCACACAACAAAGTTCTGTGTAAATATAGAACCGGGTCCCTTTCACGGTCCACTGGAGATTTAATTTAATAAACCGCATACTTACAGAGAAGAGATAGCCGATAATGAGATCGGCGTCTCTGGGAGTATCAAGGGCATCTTTCTCGAGAACGTCGGTCCTTAGCCAGCGACAGTCGACGTACGCGCGGACTGTGTTGTCGTCGTGAACACTGGGGATAAAGATGGCGTTAGTGGATGATAATTTTTCTATAATAAATTTTTGGTGTTAATTTTTTTGTTTATGGTTTCAGGATTGTCCTGAAACCTCCATAATTCCGTAGCATAAGGACTCGTTTATCAATGAATTGGTTGCAGATTTATATTTCCTAAGTAAATAAATTGTGAACAGAATTTTCTTAGGTTTGAGTTAAACGTTGTAAGAAAATGGTCTGAAATCGCTAATACGCAATGAACGAGCGTGATCGCCATCAATGCTTGTAATATATATGTCGCAGCCAACTAGCTTAATTAGCTGTTTACTTAACAGCCTTGCCCTTGGAAGTAGCGCTCGCCGGTGGCTGCCACGGCACCGCTCGATTCGCTCGCTCGGCTCGCGCATGGTTGGTCACAGTTCTAACTTAACCTAATCCGTTTAGTCGGGGTGTCCTGGCTTAGTTACTGTGACCAATTCGGCTCGCGCGTGGTTGGTCACCGTTGCAAACTAACCTATAATTGAATATCATTCAGGTCGCTAGTTGAACGGCGCCGTTTAGTTAAAATACTAGGCTGTTAACTGAAGGGCTAATTAAGCTAATTGATACACATGCACAAAAGAGGCCTCCGCCTTTTTATTTTGTAAAGTCACTATGAAATGTGCCACATTTATGCCAATGATTTAATATAGGCACTCGTGAGTGAAATCAGAACGAAAAAATGCGTGAGTTTATGGAGGTATGAACCTCAGAACTTTAAACCTGTTCACTTTTAGTAAACATAAATTACCTTTTCCAATAAAAAAAAATGTTTTATGTCTTAAATTCATTTAAACTTTATTCAATTGGAAATTCCCAAGGTTTAAATCCAAACAGATTGCTAGCAAAAAAGGAATTTCAACGTAAAATGTACAAACTCAGACGGTTTTGTATCAACAGTGATTCTTTTGGGATTTGTACGCCTTGGTGCCTGAATGTTGTAGTTTTAGCTCGTATTTTTAGGCATTTTAAAAACTTATGTCAGATTTTATTTTTGTGGACTTCTGGACTAGGTAGATGATATTTTCCTCATGAAATACAAACACACATATGTTTCATGTCTGCTACATGAAACATTTATTCAACTTCGCATTGGCAAAACAGTTTTTTTTTAAATTACAGAGTTTTCCTTTGTTTTAAGAATGTTCACATTCCAATCCCAGCCTCAATCTGTCAAAAAAACTTCCAATTTACCTACATTTTCGACAAGATCTGATCTTGATTGGCGCTGAGATGAGATGGCGACTTGGATTTGAAGGTTTCTTAAGTCCGAAAATTGGCCTTCTGGACAGGAGCTACCTCGCAATATTATTTTAATCTTAAGAGAAGTAGCTATACATCTTGTATAACCAAGCGCTAGTTTAATTGTGATTTTGTGTGTTGTGTTATGTCTTTTGTATGCACTGAATAAATGTTTTATCTATCTATCCATTGCTTTAAGAGGCGGTGGTTGGCCCCAGGTGCATCGACCACATTCAGTCTAGTAGGGTTTTGCCCAGGTTGCCAACCTGCAAACATTCAGTCTTCAGGCAACGATAACCAACGTTAATGATTTTAAACTGAAGATCACATCTAAACGAGCAGTGTTAATGATTTGGAAAAAAAAATAATGTTAAATTAGAGCATTTTCTTAAAAAAACGTGATAAAAGCATTTTCCTAAAAAAGTGAATATTCTAGATTATATATAAATTACACAATGTAATTCATGTGCAAAGTTATGTCTAACGCGGATAAAAAACTGAAAATCACACAAAAACTATCAAGTGTATTTTTATAAAACCTTCATCATTTTAAAGATAATTTAATTATTTATCTTTTTATTATACGTGTTTTAATATAATAACTTTTGTTATATGTATAATAAATTAATAATGCGCCTTATTTGGGAGAGCGCTCCTTGATGGGCGAGTTCTATTACTGGATGGACGTACGACGCGTTGCGTGAGCTCAGCACAGAACACGCAAGCTATGCACTCAAGGCCTTTGGCATATATCTGCGTCTTATGTAAATATTTCAATTCATAATGTCTCGAGGAACTACCCACTGATCTTCTATAATACTTTTCTTTTACCCCTCGTATCTAAAAACCCCTTTAAGAACCAAGACCACAAAACTAAAACATTTACCATTTATTACGTATTTTCCCGTAGACCGTACAAACGAAGTTGTTCAATTCCTGTGCTACCCTTATCGAACTATTCCTGTTACCAACGTTATGGCTGATAGGGTTATACCTCCCGTGGGTATTATAGCTTCGCTGTTCAGGTCCCTGTAGTGTGATTCTATCTGTGTACTATCTCTGTATGATTGGGGCCTTTTTTATAGAAACAAAATACTCGTAGTCGCGGTTTGAGATTTAAACTACGAACATTTTGTTCGGTGTCGCTTGAGAAGGTTGAAGAATTATTAATATTAGACAAACGTATGTGAATAAAATGTGTAGTATTTTATATTATCATTTCACTACAGTGTTTTAACTGAATAGATAGTGGCTTAAATACACATCCTAACCAAAGCGATCGTCGCGTGAAGACGCGAGCGCCGTGTTCATTTCAGCAAACTCGATCGCGTCGTCGCGATGTCGCGTCAACAGAGAGTGTGTGAGCGCGACAACGAGTGACATATGAATGCGACAATCGCGTTTTCGCGCTATCAATCGCTTTGATTAGGACACGGGGTGAGGAAGTGCAGTAAGAAAATGATATTATTTTTAACCTTCATCTTTATTACATTATAATGATTTTATCAAGAGAAGGTATAAAGTATCTTTGCAATTAAACCACTAAATTAATTAATTAGCAATTTAATGAATCGCAAACACATGCACTGTCAGAGTTACAAGAGAAGAGAGTTCGTCACCACAGACTAAAAACTAACCTATGTTAAATTGTTAATTCCTGTAAAAAGGCAAGTTACTGCATTTGACACAAAGCCTTCATTACGTACACGCTAATTTAAAAT
This sequence comes from Fissipunctia ypsillon, assembly GCA_947568875.1. Classification (NCBI taxonomy): domain Eukaryota; kingdom Metazoa; phylum Arthropoda; class Insecta; order Lepidoptera; family Noctuidae; genus Fissipunctia; species Fissipunctia ypsillon. The sequence continues at coordinate 4,446,032 of OX387643.1, forward strand.
TGTTCAATCGAAAATGAAATAATTAGTTGAAATAATTGTCAGAGCAAATATTGACTGTAATTTACGTCCAGTTAATGCTGCCAATTTTAAAGAACGGTCATTTATGTCCTCAATTTAATTTGCTCGTATATATAAAAGCGGAATTCAGGAACGAAATGTATTTTCATTTTCATAATTTCGGAACTGTAGTGAGAAATATGTAGGCAGGTATGTTTTTGTGTTTAGTTTCGTACAATTATGTAGGTATTGTGTTAATACAAAATAAAAAATTGTTTGTTTTTAGACTATAAAAATTACAAAAATGTATTAAAAACAACAAAATAAAATATTAATAGGTACGTTGCTATCACCATTACTATCATCATTAAACGGTTGAAGGACACTGAACAATAGAAGTTTTATTTTTCTTACGTCTGGACGCGTTTAGTGTCCCGCAGTGTTAATTTAAAATTTATTGAACTCTTCAACAACTTTTCAAAATAATTACTTGTCTGTCTATCACTACCTTTATTAACACTAAAACAAAAGCTCTAAACTCTAAAATATTTTTAATTAACCCAGACCTTAAAACATTGGGCTATAACCACCTATTTTATTTAAAAGAAAAACATAATAAAATATTTAATTAAACGTCTGAAACAGTTAAATTCTCTTGAAGTTTTCATTTCGTAGCTTCACACAAAATTAAATAAGTATCATGGCCGCTCCATAATGGGGTAACGAGATTTTCTAACTGGGTCTCTGTATAATTAAACTATGTCGTTGTCGCCATGTTTGTCTGGCGTTTCTGTGTTAACTTTATTTTCTTTTAGATAACTAATTTTTGCAGTGATATTAGTGTGTAAAGGCTCCTGCAAACAGGCGCGACAAGTGACGCGAATCGCACGCGACACAAAGGCACCGCTCGTCGCGCTACACGCGGTGTCTTTGTCTCGCATCGCGTGTTGCGCCTGTTTGCAGGAGCCTTAAGTGTGAAATGTTAAAGGCTTCTAAGTTATCGTAAGTAGCTATTCGACCTTTAGCTACGATAATAAGCCTTAGTAATACAGGGTGTAAGGGGCATCGATGGGAAAACTATTGCCATGAATCCAGCACATAATTCTTGACCCCTAGCGTAGTTCATCAGTTATTTAAAATAATAAAAAAAAACTCAGCTGTTCCATACATTTCGAACGTGTAGGTATTGAACTTTTGTATGAAGCAGCTGATTTTTTTAACAACCGACGAAAATTCATTGAATATATACATGAAGAAATTGAATTCATGGGCATCCTCAACATTATGAACAACTTTTACAATGGGACCAAACCTGAAATTGCGAAAAAAAAATCTGCTGTTCCCTACATTTCCGTTCGCATTACTCGTCAAAATGTACGAAACAGCAGATTTTTTTTTCGCGATTTCAGGTTCGGTCCCATAGTAAAAGTTGTTCATAATGATGCGTACAATGACTCCTAAAGAGGATGCCCATGAATTCAATGTCATCCTGTAGGATATTAATTTATTGAACTGAACCAATACCAAGAAACATAATCATAATTATGAAACAAAACATAATTTGGAACCAGAGACAATGCAGTTACCTACTGGTTTTCCTTTAAACAGAAATTAACAAAGGGTCTTGAGAACTATTATTACTAGAATACATACAATACGGAAGTTGGCAATAAGCAGAATTTAGTGAGCGCAACGTGATAGTTTCTATAAATGTTACCAAGAATCTTGAAGTTAGCTTTCACGCTAAAGTTTGCGGTACAATTAATTAATATCTATGGGTAACTGATCCAACATCTTGGTTTCATAAGACTGTTCTAGGAAGACTACGTTTCCTAGATAAACTAACTAAGGAAACACAAGGCTAGTCGAAGGAAGCTGTCGGCGAGGAGGAAGTGAATCAACGATTTTCTCGCTTAAGAAATGTACAGAAGATTGTCGATCCCGTGTTAGTAAAAGAGATATATACTCGTATAATTAATAGTTGATCGCTGACTGTTTACATCACCGCCCGGCGAGTACTCGTTTGTTGCAACGACAAGAGATATTAAAGAGAGTCCTCGCTCAGCGACGCTCGCTTGGCGGATAGATACTCGCTGAGAGACTGACGCTTGGACCATAAATATGTCGGAGGGATATGATAAAAACAAGGATTTGATCAAATCACGGAGGATGTTAAAATAAAAACACGATTTTACCATTTCCCTAAGCAAATCTGGTGATTTGAACAAATCCCTAAATTGATTCAGTGAAATGATAATAAAACATGTCCAGTTCTTGTTTACGTCGCGCTCGCCGAATAAATGTGCCTGTAAGAAAAATAATGTTCTGTGTAATTCACGTTGCCACAAATCTTCTACGTGTTTTAATAAATGAATATTTTAAATAGGCATATCATACGTTACGTTTTTATATTTTTTTAATACATTTTTGTTTTTCTTTTTTCAAATAATTATGTTCTAGTGGTGATTTTTGAGATCAATATTGCATTGTACTGCACCTGATTATTATAATTATGTAGGTAATCTTACGAAATAAACCTTCAAAATACCACAGAAAAGTTATTTTTGTCATTTCACTGAACCAATTTTGGGATTTGTTGAAATCACTAGATTTCTTTAGTGGGATTTGTCAAATCACCAGATTTGCTTAGGGAAATGATAAAATCGTGTTGTTATTTTAACATCCTCCGTGATTTGATCAAATCCTTTAGGGATTTGGCCAAATCCCTGTTTTTATCATATCCCTGCGACATATACATTCCAGCGAGTAATCGCTCATCGCCTTCGCACGCCAAGCTTTTAGTTGCTATCTCTACTCGCTTCTCGTTACCGGCGGTGGGACAGGTGGCCAGGTACAGTAGGCCGCATGTCAATGGTAACAATACCGGTATAAGCTGGCCTCGCATTCTATTGAAACTCCGCTCTACGCTAAGCCAGCTCAAGATCAAAGTTTTACCACTGACGTGCAGTCTACTGTACAAGTAGTCAATCAAGCTTCAGAAATGATGATGCAGGCTGACTATGCTATCATTGGAAATCTGCCTTTTTTTGTTTTTCTCGTTTTTCTTAGTTCAGAATTGCTTTTTTATATGAAACAGGAGACTATTTTTCAAAGTGCATCCCATCGCAAAAGTGAAAAAGTGATTTATTTATGAAACCCATATCTTCTTGCAACCCTGATAGATTGCCAATTAATCCAAGGTTTGCAACCGAAAACAAAAAAAACTTATGCAGCCAAAACAGGCTCATATAAAACATACCTGATAGCAATATGATGCCAGCGGAAGTCATACAAAGGTACAGCTAAGTATATGGAGCGCGATGTCCCTGAGCCAGCATGGACCAGCCTGGCCGCCCCTCGGCCAGCCAGCTCCAGGGATAGGAAAGATCCAGTGCGCCTTCGTGACCGCAACGAGAACAAGGTTCCTTGTCCGTAGCCGCCGCTCTGAGGAAAAATATAAATTAGAAAATGGATTTTCAGTTACTTTTATTTTATGGTCTGTTTCAAAAGCATCTGATAAAAATGTAAACAAATTTAGTTTCCGGTAAATTTTTTACACAATCACAGTAACACATTCATCAGTTCTATCTCCAATAATTATTGTTTGAATAACATTATAAAATTGTTGTTAAAAGATCATCAAACAAAATTGAGGTTATAAAATGAACGTCAATATGGTTAAATTAAAACCATATTTAAGAGGGCTGTCACATTTTGTCACCACTCATGAAAAGATGCTTTTTTGTAAAACGTAATCAATGGGCGACCTACTAAATAATATTAATTTAATAGGTAGTTATTAAAAACACATTTCTATTGTGTTGTCTAATAAACTTAGCTCAATCAGTATTATGATCTGTTTTTGAGATGATTTAAATTATCCTTCGCATGTACAGTGTGCAGTGTGTATGTCATGTGTGTATATGTATATACAGGATGTAAAAAGAACCACTACGAAGCCTTCATGCTTCTGTACATCAAACTAGTAACTATGTGCAAAAATAATTACTAGGAAACGACTTATACGAGTATTTGTGTGAAAATTCGCTGTTTATAGCAGCGTGCAATGTTACACACGCAACACATTGTACTTATCCGGGTGTATGCAATGGTACAGGACTGTAGGAGTATGTTCCATTTAAAAAAAATCGGCCGAGTGCGTGTCGGACCACGCACAATGAAGTGTTCCGTAGTTGAGATTAAATTGTGTGCCTATGATCCTTGTTGGTCGAAATAAACGTTTTTTTTTTAAATATTTATTATAGTCTTGCAATGTGAATTCGCAGTTTTGTGTGGGAGCCCTTAACCTGCTGAATTTTGCAGACGCCTCAAGGCGTCATGCGATTCAACAGGTTAATGTAGTTATTGGTTACTTTTATGTTTCATTAGCAACTCTATAAAAATAGTATCTAACTATTTTTTATATTTTTGCACCACACTTTAATATTTTGGAAAACTGATAGTTTTTAGGATTTTTTTAAAGGTTGAGATATTTATTAAAAACCAGTGAAGGTTTTGGAATTATAATTCCACACTTCAAAAATATATTTTTTTAAATATTTATTAAACTTAAACAAATATTAAGTTTAGTTCAAGCCGACGTTTGCCATTATCATGACAACACATAATCCAGTCACCCTAGATTATGTATTTTTTTCGCGCAATAAGACTTTATTCAAAGTGGGCGCCTCGTGAAGTTAAAATTACTAAGGCTGGCCTTTAACCACAATATTCCTGAAGGAACTAGTGTTGTTTTCCAATTTCTGCATAATTTAATTACTTGATTTATTAAAATCTTGACAAAGACAATCAAACTAAATCTTGCGATAAATCTAAGACTACAATTACTAAGTTAATCAAAAGCTAAAATAAACGATTTGAATCAACGATATTTTTCACTCGTCGAATGTTTCTCTGTTAACGTTATAAACCTTTTATAAAGTTATCGTATCAATTTTTTGAGTTGAGCAATTTACTTGGAAGTCAGCAAAGCCATTTATTATAAAGTATTTGCCTCGCCAAAAAGCAAGCAATGCCAGTATTTTTATTTCACTCTTACTTTGCGAAAGAGGATTTATAACGTCATTCCTTTTTACAATGAACTTCGGTACCTTCGGATCGGAACATATTCATCAATGAGCTCCTTAACTTTTAAGTTGAACTGTGCGATTACTGACAGATGCTTGCGATGACTGGACAGGTCCACTCAATCTGTGTGGTTCTTTCCTCAAAAGACCATTTCAGACACCAACCTACATGGTCTTCACATGATCTGACCAAGATTATGTCTGAACTTTAAAAGAGACAGTGACCTCTGAGTTTGTTTCGGCCTTTCTTCTCAGAGTAGTCAGATAGGAAACGCCGGCCTCATCTAGTTTAAAAAAAAAAATGTTTGACGTGTAAAAGTGTTTGTATAAATCTACTTACAGAAATAAAATCATATATCATTTATAATGCAAATGTACCGTACATTTGCATTAACGAATGTAATAATATTCAAAAAGCAGACATGTCCATTGTTTGACATGAATATGATAATTAAAATTATCATCGAATAACAAGTTCGTTTCTACTTTTCATTCCTCGTAATTAAATTCATTGGGATTCGTATTAAACTTACCTCGGGCCGTAGTCTCAGTGAGATGAATAATGTGAATTCTCTAGGGAAAGTCTTCCCTGCTGAGAATAGTTCTGATGACGCAATCCAGATGTAAGAATTAGGCTTTAGACTGAAGGCATGCGGGCGATCAGCTACAGGCCCCCACCTTGCCTGGGCAGGGTGGAAATTGCGCCTAGCCCCCGGCGCCAGCGGGTTTATTGTGCCTGAGAAGAATTAAATTATAATGTACGTTGACGTTATTGCTTTGCAGGTGAATAAGGTTTTAATTTAATGTTACCTTGTGTTAAAATTATGTTGGTAATTAATTTTTGTAAAATAATATGAGTAGGTAGGACGTGTTTTGTCATGACAAAATTATTGTTTACTAGCTGTGCCCGCGACTTGGTTCGCGTGGATGTCGGAAAATAACTTCCCTATTTGAATCGGCTTTTGTTCACAATTTCATGGGTTTTTAATTTTTTTTTGCGCCGAACCCTAATTCTTTTTCTAAAATAAAAGTAGCTTATATTACTCCATATAACATCAGTTATCTGCTAGTGAAAGTTACGTTAAAATCGGTCCAGCCCTTTCGGAGATTAGCCGGAGCAAACAGACAGATAGACAAACAGACTGACAGAAAGACAAAAAAATAAAAATTGTTTTTTTGTTATATACCGTACATACTTATGTATTATGTATGTATATGTATAGATAGTACAGCCGAGGACGTAAATTGTTAAAATAATTGACCTCCACGCCAATTTGCCCTGTTTTAGCAATTTCATACAACTGTCAAAGAACGACAGCTGTGCTTTGAATAAACGGACAATTATAGTTAGTCGTCAATTTGCTTAACAATTAATTTTCCTAGCTTTATAGCACGATTTGGAATCAGAAACAGTAGTACCTACACAAGTTTAGTAACAGCAACAGATACACAATTTTCACTCGTTACAATCGTCAATCACAATGCCATGTACCACGCCAAAATCAATTAAAAAATAATTCTGCAACAAGCTGTCTTGACGCTAAAATCACTTTATCAAAATGTCACCTACATACATCCTGCATGCTTGATCGGTAGTCGATCAACTTCCAGCCGACCTATCGAGTTCATGTTACGATGTCAGTTAACGAGCTAGTCTGGAAATAATTTAAAATCCAATATTCGTTTACGTTTAGACGGGGAACAGCTTTCTAGTGATGCGGAACGTTTAGTAAAATGTTTGTTTTTAAGGTTTCAGAATTGAGTGGAGGTTTGCGGAATAGAATTTAAATTGAAATTGCTTTTTAGTGAAGCCTGTGTGGTTTTGAATGGCTGACCTTTTTATTTATTCGTGATGTAAGAAGAGTTTTATGATGCAAAACAAAAGCATCATTGTTTTACCGTCACTCAAGCTTCTAAGTAATTAGGTATACCCGTATATTAGATAAATTAATGTGCCTACCCAAAAGGGTTAAAAACAAAGCGAAATTAAACAATAAACGCGATTTAATCCGTAAACTCCCATTTCAAAGTAAGTTCGCATTCCGTTACCTTAATTAGGGCGGAAATCTACTTACCTTCACAGTCGAAAGAGTTACATGCCCTTCCTTGTTCCCCGTACCCCTCGCAGGTGGGTTTCGTGCAGTATCTCCTGCGGGTCTGGCGTCCCCTTCCGCAGGTCCTACTGCAAGCCCCCCACTCCCCCCAACCCGCCCAACCTGCAATATTGATAGATGAACTCTCCGCCGCGAGTTATTGCAATAGTTTTACGTAGTTTTATTTGTGGAGAACTTTTGTTCCTGGAGCTATGAAATTTCCTCTGTAAAGCTATTTAATAAGGTGGAGTTCATTCTGTTTTTGATATGTGGCTAGAAGGTGAGTAGTGAAATGTTGGGTCGGTTACGCTTATAAGTCTTGTTTTGGAGCAATTCAAACAAGTTTGTGAATGTGGGTGTTGTCTAACTTTACATAGTCCAAACGAGTATGTTTTTGATTAAAACACGAGTGCTGAACTAACAGAGGGGCAATTCCTGTATTTTTAAGAATTTTCGCATTCTAGTCTAAAGGCATACCATAAAATCGAAGCAACAATTGACGGGCACCATCTAGACAACACGTCTAAACAATAATTGCCTCGGTGTAAACAGAAGTTGCATGCAATTATTGAATGCCATTTTATGGTAATCGCATGCGTGTAAACACTTGCATGCAATTCTTGAATGGCAATAATTGAACTTGCTTTATGGCATGCGATTATTGCTCTAGAACGTTTCAGAAACTGGCACCGTGTAAATGGTGCTTTAGTCGCAACCTGTCAAAAATACCTCTAGATTTTTTGACTAATTTTAAATATTGATTATCGCTAAGATGATTCTAAACAAGGTGTAATTTTAAACAGTGTTAATATCTTAAGGGGTCATGGTACTCATCATTATAAACAACTTTTACTATGGGACCAAACCTGAAATCGCGAAAAAAATATCAGCTTTTCCCTACATTTATGTTCGCAATCTCGTCAAAATGTAGGGAACACCTGATTTTTTTTTTCGCGATTTCGGGTTTGGTTCCATAGTAAAAGTTGTTCATTATGATGAGTACAATGACCCCTTAAGAGGAACAGTGATTAAAATTTCACCTTGTATATAATTTAGTGTACTTTAGCTCTTTTCATAGTGTAATGAAATTTTAAGTTTTATTATAATCCTTAAAACGGAAAACAGTGGCCACTAAGCTCTGTTTTAAGGATTACAATAAAACTTAACACTGTAAAACTACTGTTTGTAATAATAATAACGTATAATCTTGCGGAGCACAACGTAACATGCTTATTTTCTGCGTTTTCATTATAAAATAAATGAAATAACCAAACAAACGAAGAGGGCGCCACTGCGCGCACGGTGTCGTCTTAATCAATTTAAATAATTCAATAAACGTAAGTTGTGCCAGAAAGCCTTTTATACCGTTAAAGGCAAAAAGGTATTGAGGACAAAAAGGCTGGGGATTGAGCTGCTCCAATTTTACATACCTACTGAATCTTTTTTTTTTTTTTGTTACCTTTTTTATATCAGTACATATTGAGATTGATGAATTTTATATACAAGGTGTAACATAAACAACGCACAACCTCTTAAGGGGTAATTATTATGAACAACTTTAACTATGGGACCAAACCTGAAATCGCGAAATAAAAATCAGCTGTTCCCTACATTTTAACGAGTTATGCGAACATAAATGTAGGGAGCAGCTGATTTTTTTTCGCGATTTCAGATTTGGTCCCATAGTATAAGTTGTTCATAATGATGAGTACAATGACCTCTTAACGGGTTGTGCGTTAATTATGTAACATCTTGTATACAATGACATGAAGATTTACTTTGTAAAGTATTTTGGTATTGTTCGTCAAATCGTTGTGCTCCTTAAGTTCTGAGTTGAGCTGTACGATTACTGACAAATGCGTGCACTGACTGGACAATTCCACTCAATCTGTGTGTTTCTTTACTCAAAAGATCATTTCAGACGCCAATCTACATGGTCTTCCATGACCTGACCAAGATTATGTCTGGACTTTAAAAGAGACTGTGACCTCTGGGTTTGTTGCTGCATTTTTTATCAGAGTAGTCAGATAGGAAGCGCCGACCTCATCTAGTTTAAAAAAAAACATGATTGACGTGTTAAAGTGTTTGTACAATCCTACTTACAGAAATAAAATAATTTATCATTTAATTACGGGGATTGGCCTTCAGGATTTTTACATTTGACACATTCAAGCTCTCAATCAACAACTGACTTTCAGAGTCATATCCTAACAGGAATATCAAATCACTAAAAGTTTCTCATAACAATCCGAGGTTCGTAAATTTTCATAGTGTTTGTTATAAATGGCAATTCCAGATCTGAAAATACAAATTCATTTCTCTTAGTTTACTATTCAAACTTCTGCCGTAAATTGCGAACTTCGTTCATCTATTTCTTTTACTTCGCTGTGTAATTAACAGGTAAATTTTAGTATTCATTAACGGAATTCAGTTAATGGCGTTCTGTCTCCGGCTGGGATTGAATTAGTGGCTAGAGAATTATGTTATTTGGATGGGAGCACAGTTCGTTTACACACTAATAATACTCGTAATTATACCCAGAAACATTTGTGTCACATTAAATTTCAGAATTTAGACAAATGGTACTTCCTTCTTGGACGAGATAATTGCAATGTCTTGTAAGTTATAACTCGTCCTTTAGATAACAAAGAAGACTTCATACACCATTATAATGACTTTTAAAGCGACAGAATAAAGCCTGATTTACGCGATGTTATTTAATTGCCTGAAGCATACCAAAAATTGACGCAACAAAAACTTTAAAAAAGTAACTTTAAGTTTACTGTATGCCATGGACAAGAAATTATATTCGTATAAATGGGACTTAAGTTTTCTAAACAAAACTGACCTTAGACCAGAAACAAATGAGGATAAACAAAAGAAGCGTAGAAATATTCAAATGTCTTACCAACAGCGTTCCATATGGCTATATCAACGCCAAGGCTCCATGGTACTGCAGCAGCTGTCGCTTCTAACCACGGACCATCAGGAGGCGTTGTCTCCAAGTCTACAGCAGGATCACTGATTCTGGCGAAGACCACCAGCTCACTTTGCGAAGGCGTCATGCTCCAATTGAAGCAGTCACTAAGTTGTGGACTTATTTTTAGATTCACTTGCCTGTTAACAAAATTGATTATTTTAATCTTAATCATGCTGCTCAAAGGTGAGTTAAATAAATAATGTATGATCATATTATAGTAACGCGTAGCTAATTAGGTCGCATGAGATAGGGCACTTGACATTTTCAATTCCTAGCTCGGGGTTAAGATTAAAGAGATACACTTTCTTTAACGTATAGGTTGCTTTGATGAAATACTCCGCCAATATCATAACTTTGTGACATTATTATGTTACCTATTTTCATGGTACAAAATTGCTCATGGTGACCCGAGAAGACTAAGAAAATTAAATGATTAGATAATACTGATAACATGAATAGGTTTTCAATGAAAATATTTCAATTTTATTTACCTAAGGAAACGTCTTGTAAAGCTTGGAAAATTAAAACTATCAGGAGCTTTTTTTAAACAATCGAGGGGCTTCCTGATGGTGTCTGTACATATTCTGACATTTAATTTTATTTCGTTCATGCAGTATTATCCCTTTAAAATTTCCACTATCATGTTGTTTTCATTTAATAACGATAAGCTGGAGTATGCTGTTCCGATTTTTTCCATTTACTAAATCCGCAATGCACGGCTCTTTGACAGCAGTTATAGGTTAAGCAGTGGCACAGTTTAGCTTGAACTCGACAGTACTCGAAATAGAAAAGACGGTCAAGAAATGTCTTAGAAAACTCCAGTAAGTGTGCCAAGCATTCTTGAAAATGAAAACCTTAATACAGTCAGCTAATGCTGTCTCTAAAAATACGAGTGAAAACGATATTTTTAAGAGTAAGTAACCTTTCCTCGTGTCTCCTTAATTATAGTTTAAATAGTACAGCTTCAATTTATTCGAGATCATTTTATAAAAACGGGTTTCGTGTCTTGAAAAAAGAGAAATGTAATATTTCTGAGTACTTAGATGGCATGTGTTTTTAGTTTTTTGTTGGTCATGTTTTGTTTTTGATTTTACTGTGATATTTTGTGAAACAGACTGCGTATGAAAGGGAACTAATGCTAATTGTTTTCTTAAATTTATATAATAAAAATGAAATGCTGTTCTTTGGTAAGCGCATAACTTGAGAACGGCATGACCGATTTGGCTAATTTTGGTATTGAAGAAAATTTGGAAAAGTGGGGCGACAAATTCGAGAAAAACGGATAGTGCTTTTTTCTATTGGATTTTTGGATAAATTTAAGACCACATTCAAATTTTGACTAGACAACGTCCGTCGGGTCAGTTAATCTTCATGAAGATGATTCGTTTTGAGTCAAGAGATCCACTTTTTTAGACCATTGAACGGAAAAGCTTAGTTAAATTGATAAAGTAACAAAGTGCAACAAGTTTTTCGTTACTCTTTTAACAAAAGATAAAAGAAAAATATCTTCAATTTCAATACTGAGCACCGTTATTTGCGAGAATGCAAAAAGAAAATGAGCTCAAAACTTTTATTCGCAACTATCGCGTTGGCGGTCCATTGTTTTATTTATAGTTAGAAAAAGGAACAAACCATTTGAGAATACTTACAAATGATACAATTTTACCTTCATACAAAAGCTATTAAGGCTCAAACCTGAACGTAGTAAATTATTCAGACACAATCCTCGATATTAATGTTCATTTGTCTGGTAATTACTGAGTCAAAAGTTTGTATAACTTGTACGTTAAAATGGCTCTTTTTGTTATAAATGTTATTTAATAGGGACGTTACCGGGTGCTTTGGTATGATAAAACAATATATGTTAGAAATATTTTAGCATAACAACACACAACATAACATCACGCCTTGTTTCATCACCTAGTACACCCACAATTCGCCAGCTATGTTAACCAAATATATTAAAATAATAAAATAATAATAACGTTGTTAATTATAATGTAGTAAATATTTTAGCCATGAATTTTAAATGGGATGTTGGAAGATGATTATGATGATTGATGATTAATGTTGGCGACGACGTGCATCATAGATTTTTTTGCCGGTAGTTCTCATACAAGTAAACAAAATGTTAGTTCACACTGGGGAAAAACCCAACAAATTGTATAAAAGAAACGAGTATAGAATTATTTAAGTCAGTTCAGTTCGCAGCTTACTAGCGATAAGTGATAAGTAATAAATCTACAGTGTTAATCAAGAACAGTTGCTTATTTCACCTTTTCTTCGCTACTTCTTCGGTCCTTGTGGTTTGTACCAATACATACGCATTCAGGGGTGCGTGGTGACGTGTGCCACCAGCAGAGTCACTCGACTCAGTTAGAAGGGAACGCACGTCAAAAACGTGGGAGATTGTCCCAGGTCGATATCGGGTACTGGACGTACCCCTACTGTCCGAAACAGTTGGTCCTTCGAGCCGGATTCCCTGCAAGAAGAAGCCAGAGGAGCCTAGAAGAAACAGAAGATTGCAAGATCCGTAACCAGGTCGCAGAAGGATGCCCCCTTACCAACCCAACACGTATTACACTTGCACTACACTTTTACACTACACACTATACTTAACATTATAAAGCTTTTTGAGATTAAATAAATTATTAAATTATGTCCCTGGTCCCGTCCTGTTGTTAGGGACGCGACAGAAGAAACGTCGGGGTCAGAAGAAGTCACGTCAGCGTCAGCCTCATCGGGAACCACAGCTTCTTCGGGTGCAACGACCATGGAGGGGACCACGACCACAGAGACTACAGTTGCGACTGCGTCCACAGCGGCGTTTGAGAAGAACGGACAGAACAAAGAAGAAGCCGCACAAAGGAAGACGACTAAGAAGATCCCAGAAGATGTCCTGGAAGAGGGTAATTATGGCTTCGCCACGACCCTAAAACCAAAGGGGGGCAGTCATCGCACCAGGTCCAAGAAGACCACGAGTTCCTTGGCTAGAAGACGCGAGCTTGAAGTCAGGAAAGAATTAGCACGACTGAAGCTGAAGCAAGCACAGGCTGCGGCGGAGCTTGCCCGTGTCAGATTGGATGTGGCATAGTGTAAAGATGAGGACTCCATGGATGAAGACCAGGGGGACAGAACAGCACATGTGCAGAACTGGATCCAGACATCCGTATTTGAAGATGACGACATGGAGCAATCAGAGCAGCGAGGTCAGCACCCTTCAGAAGAGCCACAGAAGGTGAAGCTTGAGAACTCCTCAACGAAAGGGGCTACAATTGAGATTCAAGAGTTAGTGACCGCGTTGAAAGAAGTCTTTACCACAGGAAGAGGACCAGCAGTGCAGCTGAAGTATATCCAAGTTTTACCCTACCTCGACGGCAACAGCAGTGAGTGGTTAGTCTTCAAGGTGGTCTACGAAGATACAGCACCGATGTTCAACGACGTCCAGAATATGGGTCGACTAAGAAAAGCACTGAATGGCAACGTAAGAGAAGCTATCAAGAGCTTGTTATACTCGGAAGCCTTTTCGTTGGAAGCTGTGCATGCCCCCAGAAGAAGATACGGAAGACATGATGCGCTGGTGCTGGCAGAATTGAATAAGGTCAAGGCGTTACCGAAGATTTCAGAAAATCCAAGAGACATATGTGTCTTTGCAAGCCAGATCAACAACAGCGTAGCAGCGATAAAAGGACTGAAGAAACCTCAGTACCTGCATTCATCTGAGATAGGGAAACAAATTATAGAGAAGATGCCGACGGTTCTCAAGTTCCGATGGTATGACTTTGCTGCAGCATCAGAAGAAGGCGAGTTCTCCAACATGTCGCTGGTATGCAAGTTCCTGAGCATGGAAGCAGACAAGTGTGGAGCCTTCGCGACTTCAGAAGAGAAGAGTGGGTTCAAGAGGACTCGACGACAAGCGACGTATTTAACGAAGGAAAAGGACTTCAGAGAAAAGGATTCAAGACAATTGGAGAAGACTTGCCCTATGTGTGAGGGTGAACACTTTCTCGTCGAATGTCAGAAGGCGTCGGTGCAAGATCAGTGGGCAACAATAAAGAAGAGTCACGTCTGCTTCAAATGTCTTCAAGGGAGGTACCGGAAAGAGAGCTGCAGAAAACCACCGTGCAAAGAATGCAAGAGGTGGCATCATCGTTTCCTGCACATCAAGTCGGAAGAAAGGACCTCGGGGGATAACAAAAAGACACCACAAGAGGTGACGAGCGTCTCGGCATTGGCGAATGCAATCAACACCGCAAGGGCGTACCTGAAGATAGTTCCGGAGGAAGTCTTCGGGTCAAAAGATTCAAAGAAGATACATATTGGCTCTTGTAGATGAAGGGTCAACAGTGTCACTTCTGGACGAGAAAGTGGCAGAAGAAGTCGGCGCTCAAGGAAGCAAGATGGAACTAGTCATAACAGTGGGAGGCAGGCTGATAAGGAAGAACGACTCTCAGATGCTGGACCTTACTGTGAAAGGAGTTCATCAAGAAAACAAGAAGACCCTGAAGAGAGTCCAGGCATTCAAGACACTGTTTAAAAAATACAGTGATATCCATAATATGTACACTAGGGATGAACACAAATTTGTTGTACCTACAACAAGGCTCAAGAAAATAGGTGGCTCGTTCAGATGTCAATGTATACGTTTTTATAATAAACTTCCAAGCCCCGTTCAAGATCTGAGCCTTAATAAATTCAAATCATTTATTAAACGTAAGTTGTGCCAGAAAGCCTTTTATACCGTTAAAGATTACATTGATGACAAAAAGGCGTGGGATTGAGCTGCTCCAACTAATTTTAATTTTTAATTTTTTTTTTATATACATACTGATTTTTTTTTGTTCTTTTCTTTTTGCTATTTTTTTTTCTTATATACACATTGACATGAATATTTACTTTGTAAAATGTAATATTATTTTAATTACTGTGAATGTGAAGACTATGTGGGTCCTTGTTTTTTTCTTTTTCTTTTCTCTCAGCTTTAATTGAATCATAGTTTGCCAGTTTGAGTAAATTATGCGGCCTACCCAAATGTCCTTTCTTTGGTATTGTTCGTCGAATCGTTGAGCTCCTTAACTTTTATGGTGAGCTGTACGATTACTGACAGATGCTTGCACTGACTGGACAGGTCCACTCAATCTGTGTGGTTCTTTCCTCAAAACACCATTTCAGACACCGACATACATGGTCTTTACATGATCTGACCAAGATTATGTCTGGACTTTAAAAGAGACTGTGACCTCTGAGTTTGTTTCAGCCTTTCTTCTCAGAGTAGTCAGATAGAAAACGCCGGCCTCATCTAGTTTAAAAAAAAATGTTTGACATGTAAAAGTGTTTGTATAAACCTACTTACAGAAATAAAATCATTTATCATTTATCATTCGACGAGTTGAAGCTTGCACCGCAAATCGTAGGCAAGAAGACAATGCAAGATTGTCAGCACTTAAAGAAAATTGCCGACTCTCTATATTACGAAAGGGAGTCACCTAAGTTGCTTATCGGTCAAGACAACTGAAAGCTGATTGTGACTCAAGAAGTAAGAAGAGACCAACCAGGACAACCAGTCGCTTCGAGAACGGGGCTTGGTTGGGTGCTCCACGGGGTCAAGCACTGGAGGTGAAAGACTAGTAGACTTCCTGAATATATGTCTACATGTCAGCACGCCAGAAGAAGAGCTGCATCAAGCCATCTAGGTTCATTTCGCGATCGAAGCACTTGGCGTGCAACCAAGAAGACCCACTATGGACTCGGAAGGAAGAGCACTCGCCATCCTAGAGAAGATCTGCAGAAGACTTAAAGATGGTCGATTTGAACCCGGACTGCTATGGAAGAACGAAGAAGGACCAATGCCAGAGAGCTACATATCTGCCAAGAATATAAGAAATAAGGACATCGAGAGGAAGATGGATAAGGATACTTAGTTGAAGGCGGAATACAGCAAGCAGATCCAGCATCTAATCGACAGCAAGTATGCAGAAGAAACACCTGATGGGCAAGAAGACCCCAAGAAGAAATGGTACCTCCCTCACTTCTCCGTGGTTCATCCATTGAAGAAGAAAATAAGGGTCGTCTTCGACGCTGCAACCAAGTCAAAAGGAAGAAGCCTCAACGACGCTCTACTGCCGGGACCAGATCTACTGCAGTCACTCTCCAGGGTGTTACTGAGGTTTCGGCGAGGGCCTTCAGCAGTGGCGGCCGACGTAAGGAAGTGTTCCTGCAAATCCGCATCAGGCCAGAAGGTAGAGATAGCCTGAGATTCCTGTGGCGCGGGGATCGTCGCGACGTGCCGCCGAAGAAGTATAGGATGACATCAGTTATCTTCGGCGCAACATCATCTCCGAGCACAGCTATTTACATAAAGAACCGAAACGCAGCGGACTACAAAGAGCAGTATCTATAACTTGTTCTGGATCTTTTCCAGCATCTGAGAATACTTCACTTCATAAGGATTCCTGATGTTAGCACTAGTTTCCACGTTGCTTCGCACCAACGTATTGTACAGTGCTTTCACTGCTGCCATATTAGTGAAGTCACGGGTTTCCCGCATGACAAAACCAAGATTTTTAAACGCTTTTTTGCACACCTGCACTACATGAGCATGAAACTGAAGACCCCCAGAGAAAGTCAGCCAGTGCGAGATCCCGAGATCTCGCACTGGAATATGGCAAAATGGCGTCGGTTGGGATGAAGAAATAGAAGCAAAGGAGTACAAAGCATGGAAAACTTACCTGGAGAAGATGAAACTGCTCCAAGACCTTCAGATTCCAAAATGCCTGGCACCACATTGCATGGAGAAGAAGCTGCACACGTTCACAGATGCAAACGAGATGGCGTTTGCAGCGACAGTCTATTGGAGGACAGAAAATCAAGACGAGACTTACCACGTCAGCTTAGTGGCGGTGAAAGTAAGAGTTAGTCCATTGAAGCCGTTATCAATCCCGAGACTCGAGTTACAGGCGGCCTTCCTAGGAAGCAGACTGGCGCATTCAGTAGAAGAGGAAATAGATCTGAAGGAGGCAAATAAAACATTTTGGACAGACACCAGCATCTTACTTTCTTAGATCAAGACGGACCCGAGAACCTTCAAGACATTCATGGCTCATCGCTTGGCGGAGATAGAAGATCTCACTAAACCGCAAGATTGGAAAGGGGGCCTACGGCGCAAAACCCTGCAGATGATGCTACTCGCGATATACCAGAACACTTCGACTGCAATCACCGATGGTACACCGGACCGGGTTTTCTAAGAAGACAAGAAGTTCACTGGCCTGCGATAAGAACCTTCAAGAAAGAAACCACTGGCGAGGAAAAGACAACAGACGTCGTAGCAACAGCAAGCACCACTCATCCATCACCAGATCCTGAGAGGTTTTCGTCATGGAAGAGACTTTGGCGAGCCACAGCAAGAGTACTGCAGTTCATATAACTCTGAAGAAGAAAGGAAAAGGTCAACGCCAGTAAAGAAGATCCCACCTGGAAAAGGACGAAAGAGAAGAAGGCGATGATAGTCGAGAAGAGTCTTCAAGAAGAACAGAAAAGAATTACATACTATTAGACGCAGACCTACTAGAGCAAGCTGAAACTCTATTGTTAAAAATAAGTCAAGAAAGAAGCTTCAGAGAAGACATCAGGTGTCTACAGCAAGGGAAACAATTAGAAGGCAGCAGCAAATTGAAAAAACTCGACGTATTACTGGAAGAAGGTCTACGGCTGAAAGGAAGAGTCGACGCGATACAGGGCGAGACTACAAGCGACCCATCGTGTTCAGCAGCTTCGAAGACAACGAGCTTGTGGGCAGGCACACCTGGAAGGCCACGCAGCGATTTGCCGACCACTTGTGGCAACGTTGGCTGCGATAATACCTGCCCACTCTACTGCTGAGGAAGATCACTGGAAGAATCGGCGCCGTAGACCGTCGACCACACCTTACCAATATGCACTTGGCCACGCGGCAGAATTCAGCAAGTGTATCCGGGACCAGATGAAATAACCAGGATTGTCGACGTCCAGACTGTAGCAGGCATTTTGCGGCGGGCAGCAACGCGCCTGGTCCTGCTTGTACCAGCAACGTCGCCCCAACGAGATGGAGTGCCAACGCACTGAGGGGGAGAATGTTGGCGACGACGTGCATCATAGAATTGTTTACTATTAAAGTATGGGGGGTTTTTCCTATTGCAATTTACACGCACAGCCACACTTATTAAAAATACACCGGGGTTAAACCCGGCGGCAGTTCTCATATAAGTAAACAAAATGTTAGTTCACGCTGGGGAAAAACCCAACAAATTGTATAAAAGAAACGAGTTCAGTTCGCAGCTTAATAGCGATAAGTGATAAGTAATAACTCTACAGTGTTAATCAAGAAAAGTTGCTTATTTCACCTTTTCTTCGCTACTTCTTCGTTCCTTGTGGTTTGTACCAACACATACGCATTCAGGGGTGCGTGGTGACGTGTGTCGCCAGCAGAGTCACTCGACTCAGGTAGAAGGGAACGCAAGTCAAAAACGTGGGAGATTGTCCCAGGTCGATAACGGGTACTGGACGTACCCCTACCGTCCGAAACAATTAAAATGAACGTGATTATAGAATAGTGGTATTAGTGACTATATTACAATGAACAAGGTTTTTAGTATTACTTCTTAAACATTGTCATTCTTATGACTTCATCTCACGACAAATTTTAATTTTGTCCCTTTTGGGAGTTATGAACGAACAAAACAGATATTAAAGATTATTTAAATAAATTCGAATTTTAGGTAGAAAAATAAGGATGTCACGGTTCAAAAGTTTGCTGTTGCTCCCTTTGGAATTAAATTAATGTCAAAAATCCGTGTTATTTGAGCAAAATCTCAAGCAGCTTATGCTCCTACATAGTCTGAGAATTCCGAAATGGTTTGCAAGCGTTTAAAACTTATTTTATTTGTGTACTTTCCCAGTGCCTTTGGGAAATCCATTTCTAAACCCTAAGCTTTTTAAATTAAGAGTCTGCCGATGAATACGACACTATTATTTCGATCTAGACTAGTATTGATGGTTGAACCATCAGAATTCGAAATCTGAACATTCATAAGTCATCCCATAATGTCTTTTTAACATCATTTGTGGCTGTTGGAAAAGCAAAAGTTCAAATATAGTTTAATATTAAACTTCCGTGCCTCAGAAAGTACAAAAAGCCGTTGGTCCCGGCTGTCATTCGTAGATTTTTGACAGTCATTACGGGTAGTCAGAAGTCCAAAAGCCTGACAACCAGTCTTACCAAGGGTTATCGTGTTACCCAGTATTTGAGTTGTGGAGGTAAGATAGATGGTCTCTCAATATAAAATACTAGTATTTAGCTTCATCCGGTTAGACTGAAAGCCGACCGCAACATAGTTGGGGAAAAAGCTATGTAGATTGATTGATTAAACTTCCAGAGTCCAATTACACGTTTACAACTTCATTAGAAACATACATATTTTAGTCTGATTTGAGCTGCGCAATAATTATCCACTGTACTTTCACAGATGCTTTAGCCTTAAATACAGCAAGTTTTAAAGATTACATAAAATAACTTTATATGGATAAACCAAGCATATATTTTCTGGGGATTTCATAATAAATTCAGTGATAAAAGGCGCAATTTACTCTGCAGAGTAATTATTAGTAAAATATAAACGTGTTTATCACAATGTTATAATTTATTACACAGGCTATCGCTAGATAAAAACTTAACGAGTTTTCCTAGGGCAGCAAGACAAAGGATCTGTCTCGCTCGCATTAGAAAAATGCATTTTTGTTGATTACCAGCTTTGTAACCTATGTTTTATTATTAATGGTCTTTAGAGGTTGTATGGACTAGAACAGTACTACGATTATATTCAATCATATGTTTGATGTATGTCAAATATTTGATTGAATATAATCATAGTTCTGTATTCATAAAAAATATTACCGTCGAAAGTAAATAGAGACATCATAATATGGAGATATTATCTCTACTAACTTTCCTTTCGTAATATTCAGGTCCAATACTTTTACTTTTAACTTAACCGTGCACCAGCATACATGTGTGTTTTAATAATTATCACCGCTATCGTGAGCATATTTACCAAGACGTTATTAAATAGTACTGCACGAAGGTCCAGCCTTTGAAAAAGGCTTGAAGTTTTCATGACATGATTAAGTCATCCATATAAACTAAAAATTGGTTACTCCTTAGTCCTTACAATGTACAACCAAACAACCAAAATAATGATCATTGATGATTCCACAACAAAGCCAATACTATCATGTAACTTCCTTCTCTTCTTGTTACCACTATCCTTACAACTCGTTATGTTTCTTTCAAAAGTACTTCGCGGTATCCGCTCCCCAAATCCAAAAAAGGTAGTTGGCAAAAACTTTTTACGACGAGCTTACGTGACTTCTTTTCGTGATACGAGACCAACATGTCCTAAATTGAGTGGGAATCCAACTAAATGCCTTGTCAGAGAGTAGCTTAGGTATAAGACCGCAGTAAATTGAATCTATAGTCACTTTTTGTAGATGATTGGACTCGTATGAAAATAAAATATAATATTTGCCATGTTAGTTTTGACATACGATTTAGTTTGTGTTTGCTTTGTTGTGAATATGAAAGTAAGAGATTTTTATTTTGACACTCTCACTAATAGATCAGTCTCATTTTAAATTGAGTTAAAATGTTTTAGTTTGGTTTTCTGAATTATGTCGTTAACAATAAACTATTTAAAGCAAAACAATCTCAATCGCTTAAGACAGGTAAGAAAATAAAGCAAAAAATAGATCCTTCACTCAATCGTAACCCTCAAAGCACTCACAAAGAACTACTTTCCATAACTCTGTATCTTCAACCTTATTTTAATAAAGCTGAGTTAGCGAGCGATAAACACCGACGCTTGCATCCGAAGTACATTCCGATCACGCAGCACTTTTGCTGGGAAAATTTAATTATACGGATCGCGATCTCTCAGAAACTTCGTTGCTTTAATTGAGTTCCGCACTAATCTTTAACTTGCTTCCTCTGTGTGGCAAGACTCAAGCGATAAGCGTTTATCGGTTAAAAGTTTTAGAGATGTTTTCTAGAATGTTCGATAGTTTACGATTCTAAGTTAGTAAATTACGAGAGAACTGGTTTTATGAACTCCTTTGTATCTGTATATGGTGGAAGTTGTTATTTAGAAAATATTTCAGGTATTACCAATTCGTACATTGGAAGCAAAAATATATTTTCGTATTTCTTGTAAATGTTGCATGCTCAGATGAATAAAAAAGTATAGACAGAACATTGCGCTCATCAAATAGAGGAACGTAATATGAAGACGATTCAGTCATATGAAGACGGCCGCTCGGTACTCTTGCCACGAGTGAGTGAGAGCGCGTGACGTAATTTTGGTAAAACAATAATTATGAAATTTGTCATAAACTACTGCAAAAACAATTCATGTCTTCAAACAGTCTTCTGGGATTACTTTTCACAAGTAAATAACCAATATTCTGTATAATTTAAACAAAATGGTAAAAATATTTGATATAATTTCTCGGAACACAAAATCGAGACGCCATTGTGTCTTTTCCCAAAAGTAAGGGTAGTTGTGATTTTTGTACGGATATATTACAACTAAGTGTAATCGTATTATTGCCAAGTATTCGAGTACATTAGGTATGTTACGTAAGTATTTATATTTAATTATAAAATATATTCGAATAATAGTTTTGTTTGACATGATATTTTTTAGGTTCCTAGCTATATCCCGGAAATAACGTGGAAACAAAACTGGATTAAAGCCCTACGCGGCAACAGAAATGAAGTCGAGTGGCATCCTTCAAAATGTGTTTGTTCTTTACATTTTGTAGAAATAGATATATACACCAACATAGGCGGTTACCGTGGAATCAAGAAAAACGTTACACCAAAAAAGGTTGGTTATTTATTATTATTGTAATAATGTATTAATGATAATATGAAAATAAATTACTCATTAGACTAAATTACGTTTCATTTCATGCAACCAAGACAAATAAAACACAATATTACCTAATAATAAAACTTTGCACCAAAGTATATCTCTCGCATTTGGGAGTCACAGCACAACGCTTGCAACATTTTTCAACTTGCACACATGCGTAAATCTATGATATTTTACACCGAGTTACGCACACTTAGCCGAGACTAGTCCTCACTTATTTCATCACGATTGATTACGACGCCTCCGTCTATGCTAAGTTCTGCAAGCGGGTTTTACGTGGGGCACGTTTTGACCATGTCGGACGTATTGGGGCCAAGATGGCTTCGCACCCTCCGGGTAGTAAACAGTTCTGTCGTCGTCGTCATTGTCTGGACCTCATTGTGACTCCTGGATGCCAGAGATCGCAGTTCACATTAAAGAGGTCCGAAGAGTATTGTGCAGTCTAGACGTGAACAAAACCGGCGGGCCTGACGGCATTCCAGCGAGAGTGTTGAGGCAGTGTGCGCCTGTACTGTCTCCTGTGTTGACACGTTTGTTCCGCCTCTCTTTTAAAAAAGGACGGTACCAAAATCCTGGAAGCTTGCAAATGTGCAACCAGTGCCCAAAAAGGGCGACCGTGCAGACCCTGCCTATTACCGTCCGATCATCATTACCTCCATTCTGTACAAGGTTATGGAAAGGGTACTGAACAGTAAGTTGCTGACCTACCTTGAAAACAATGATCTCCCCAGTGACCGTCAATATGGCTTTCGCCGGGGATGGTCAACTGTGTATGTCACGCACTGCTGGAGCGAGGCCATTGAGAAACACGGCGAAGCACTTGCTATATCGCTTGATATCTCGAAGGCCTTTGACAAGATCTGGCACGCTGGTCTACTCAGCAAGCTTCCTGCTTATGGCATCCCAGCTGATTTTTGTAGCTGGATATCAGACTTCCTTAGTTGACGGTCGATCAGAGTAGTCGTTGACGGCTGCTCTTCCGACCTTATGGCTATTGATGCCGGAGTTCCTCAGGGGTCTGTTCTCTCTGCAACTCTTTTCCTGCTGCATATCAATGACCTACTTCAACCTGGTATTGTTGGATACAGTTTCAGAGAGATACTTGTCCAGCGCCAAAACCAGTGGGGCCGAAGTTCGTTCCTTAAGAGAGGCCATGGTAGAGCGGACAGATTTGACCTTAAGTCTTGTCTCCCAGTGGGGTAATGATAATCTGGTCTCTTTTAACGCCACCAAAACACAGGCGTGTCTTTTACCGCTAAAAGGAGTCGTTTCGATCAAACTCCTACTTTTCGGGGTACATCTGTTCCTGTAACTGATCGGCTCGAGCTTCTAGGCATGGAGTTGACATCATGTCTCAACTTCGGAGCCACCATAGAGTACAAAGCCCAAACTGCGGCCAAGAAACTGGGCATCCTAAATAGGGTGAAGCGATACTTTACGCCTGACAGCTTTTAACTCTCTACATAGCGCAAGTCCGATCCTACATGGAGTATTGCAGCCACCTTTGGGATGGCTCAGCTAAATACCAACTCGTGAGGGTGACTCTCGATTTGTTAACTAGGGAATTAGTATAGTTTAATCACATTATCGCATTGGGTGTGAACCTGTAAAGATAGTGTAAGATTGTATAAATAAATAAATAAACTTGCCGCGCTTGATTCGGTGGAACGCAGAGCTAAGAGGCTCATTGGCGACGTAAGACTGGTGGGTGCCAAGCTTCACAGCTTGGCTCATCGCCGCAAGGTTGCCTGCTTGTCGGTCTTCTACAGATTATACTTCGGTGAGTGTGCTCGAGAACTCCACGACCTCATTCCACCTGTCCCGTTCTACCATCGGACATCTAGACACACTGCAGGCTACCATCCCTACCTAGTTGCTTTTCCACCAATTCGCATTAAGCGTTTCCAAATGTCTTTTGTGATGCGCACAGCAAAGGAGTGGAACTCTCTGCCTGCGTCTGTGTTTCCGAATACACGCACGTAACAACCCCGACCTCTTCAAAGTGAGAGTTAACAGGCTTCTTCTGGGTAAGCTCGCTCCATCGTCGACTTTGTCTCTGTCATCTCTGACCTAGACTAGAGTCAAGAGCAAACCTATCTCAAATAAAAAAAAAATGAAAAAAACACATTTTTATTGGTCTGAGGTCGCAAGGATTATACTTACAAAAAAATTGATACTAAGGGGTAAACTAAAATCAAGCGTTCAACGCGATAAATTGATCATGTTGTAAAATCAAAAGATGCAAAATAATTCAAAAAGACAAAGTTTTTAACACAAAAACCATTTCTCTCTATTTTGAACTGCCGTGTTATTATTCCTTTGTCTAATTTCAGCAACATTCTCTTCCAAAATTAGACTGACAAACGCAACAGTAACTCAAAGCCATAACTTGCGACGGTTACAACTTCTCACTTAACACATCCGTCACTACGCTTATAATTTAGCCCATACTGCTGAACTTGTGCGTGTTTACTCCGGTATTCTTGGGCAAACTTCAGTACTTTCAATACCGCCGTGGTGGCTTTCACTTAGTTTGTTTTGTTAACCGTTTTATTACGCTACACGGTAAAATTGAAGTCTTACATGGCACCCTGATCTTCACATCTTCAATGCAAGCGAGATGATCTGTGACGGGGTTGCAGTGAAACGTCAGAGTTTGGTAAGGCAACATTTGGGTAAAGTTTCATGTCAAATATTTGAAGGATAAGGGATTTGAGTACAAGTTGGTTTTGGGAATATATCAAAGGTCAGATTTTAGTGAATAAAAATCAAAATATTTTATTTCATATAAACCTACATGAGCAATTATAAAACGTAAGAAGCTAGGCGCACGGTTCCAATTGATCATTTTCTATGAAGAAGAACCCACAAGAATTTCCACGGTTACACTTTTAAAAATAATTGGCTTTTACAATGTTTTCAAATTACAGGGTTAATTGGTATGAGAGAACAGTATATATACGCCGATCAACAAGTACCAGATACTTAACAAAATAGACAGTGGGTTTCAAATCTACAGTCTCACATTTACAAAATATAAAAGAATCTACTAAAAAAGATAAATAAAAATACCTTAGAAAAATAAAAAATCTATTTAAATACAATGTCGTGATTGTCATTACAGCTAGGTATAACAAATTGGAATTAATATCCTGTCCACAAAAGCCACTAATAAAACTGAAAGAAGAATATTATTAAAATGTCGTTGTAGATTCGCGTTCTATTTACGTCTAGCTCAACAAAGACGAGAATAATCATAAAAGCCCCTTTAATGTTACATCAAAACTTATACAATTCTCCTTTACTAAAAAATAATAAGAAGGTCGTATCGTTAGGTCAAAAGATTTATCAACCTCATAGTAATTCCCGTTTCAAAGAACCATCAAAGTTGTTATATTCGAGGTAGACTTACTGTTTAAGACGTAATGGAACAAATAACAATAAATTACGACGGCGTATATTGTAGGTGGAGACAGGGGAGTCATATTAGCACGTAATATGTAAGACGCTGTTAATGAGACAATCATAATTTAATCTACCATCACGCCTCCGGGGGGTTCCCTTGTTATAGAAGATGGATGAAATGTAATTTGAAATGACGGAAAGTCGAGGTAAATAAATATACAAGATAAGAAGGAAGGTACATACATACATACATCCCATGAGGGCCAGCTGAAACTACAGAACGCCACCTGCTACGATCCTTATATACTCCTTTTCCACGTTTACGGTAAGGTGATTTAGTACATGTTCAACCACCGCAATCTTTACCTCCGACCATGTTGAACCCCTAAATGTTGTCCTTGTTCAACCCCGGGGGGTTGAACACGGACTTTTATTTTTGGATTCCTTTAATCCACGTTCAACTCTCAATGTACAGTAAAACATAAAAGTTTTTCTCATCTACCCAAAGTCATTACAATGAAATTGAGAAATCAGATACTATTTTCTTGGTATAGTTGCTTAGATTATACATAAAGATGCTCGAAATGAGTACAAATGTGACAAGAATAAAAACTCTTTACACTCTATCTAAAGATGATATTAAAATTAACGTAAATGAAAATACAATAATTATCACTGTTACGAGTATGAAGGACAGTACAATTTCTTTTATTCAAACTTCCCTCATAAGAAGCCCAAGAAATCAATACCTACTTACCAGATATGTAAATCTTTGAAAGAAAATAACAAAATCGAATCTCTAACATTCCAAAGGTTAATAATTTGAAAGAGAGTTGTTGCCTTTGGTAGATTAGGAAAATCAACCGCAGCTGAAGTTCCTTCAGAAAAAGTTTCTTCTTTATCCAATAGGTATTCACAAGACCAGAGATTTCCGTGAATACCATTACTTCCCATTTTCATTAAGAAATTTCCATTTTATCGGTCTTTTCCAGCACGTTGATTAACGATTTCTCGTAATGATCCTTCATTAAGTTAAAAATGTCTTTCTAATTATCAGACGATTAAAACATTTTCTTAAGGTCAGAAAGTTCTTGAATATCCTTCAGTGAACTTGCTAAAGAAATTATTACTATTTTAATCAATCAACCTGCCTATCCTTTTCCCAACTATGTTGGGGTTAGCTTCCAGCCTCACCGAATCCAGCTGAATACAAGTATTTTACGTGGAGTGACTATAGACCTATACAACCCAGTAACCGGTTAATACGATACCCCTTGGTCAAACTCAAACTTAAAGCATTTATTTCAAAGACACCAAATACAGGCACTTTTGAATTGTCAAAGAGTCGGTCAGTTAGTCAGAAAGTTGAAGCTAGTTGCCCATTCCAAAGCGTATATCTCTATGGAGAAGAACGGGCAAGAAACTCCACGGGCACTCTTTTAATCAAAATACTGTTACAAAATATTGGTTATTTATTTCATGTTGAAATTAAGTATGTGAGAACAATGTAGAAAGACGTGCACGTTAAAAGCGTCCGCAACAAAAAGATAAAAACCAAAAACGATTTAAAAATTAAAATAAGCCGTGGCAGCTAAGAGATGACCAGTCCCTACTGACGGCGCCCGTTCAGCTTAACAATTTTGAAGGGAACTTAATGATCTAACACACACGCCACCACTAGCGAGACATTTGAGTGAGCATAACATACTCTCAGTCGCCAGGGCAAATTCAAGTCAATGAGAGACGTACCCAGTTAAGTTGGTAAGACTGGTTATCAGACTTTCGGGATTCTGACGAACCGTAACGACTGTCAAAGATCCACGAATGACAGCCGGGACCAACGGCTTAACGTGTTTTCCGAGGCACGGAGGAGTCTCGGTATGTAAAGATGTTCACCCTTCCACGGACCAATCCCGGCAAGCGTAGCTTAACCTGATGGAACGACCCGTGATTTAAATAATGACACAATTATCATCACAGAGCACAGCGGCATTGGCTTTGAAGGCAGTCCATGACACAAGTAGTGCGCTCAAAGAATTTTCAGCGCCTCGATCGAATGAAAATCAACTTACATTATTAGTACAGAACTTTCCACTAAAACTGTAGGTGTTCTATAAACATTAGAGGAATCTTTTCGCATTTTGCAGCATCGGGTTTAGTCTTACATTATTGATAATATTATGCGAAACTTTAGGCAAGCGTGGCTAAACGCGAGCCCATTTAATAATATCATAAAAAAATACTAAGAAGTAAAATTGAAAAGTCTCATCTACAATAACTTCTGCTTATCTAAGCCACCTGTCCCACCACCGACGAGGAAGCGACTATCTTTCAACGATTTTAATCGCCGGCGATAAACAAGAAGCGTGTAGAGCTAAAAACAAGTTGGCGAGCAACGAGCAGCGAGTGCCCGACGGTGATGAGCGATTACTCGCTTATATATGTGTTTGTACCAAGCGTGAGTCTCTGAGCGAGGACTATCTTTGATAGCTCTTGTCGCTGCAATACAATACTCGACGGTGATGTGAACAGTCAGCGATCAACTTTTAATTTATTATGTATCTCTTACTTACACGGGATCAATAATCTTTTGTACGTTTATCGAGTGAGAAAATCGTTGATCGCTAGTCGCTTCCTCTTCGGCGCGGCGGTGGGATACCTTAGGATAATGTGAAAGAAACACAAATTTTGTTTTTTCTTAACAAATATGATTTCTTACCTATCTGTAGTATTGTATGGTGAACCAGCATATTGGCTGATGGAAGCCAACTCTACACCCCCTTTGTATATTGACACTAGAGCCAAGTCTAATGTTTTACTCTGAAACAAACAAGAAACAACTAAATTTTATACGTTAAAAACAGGTACCTGTTGTAACATTTTGCCGTTTAAACTGACTGATAGACAATACACAGCCTTTTTTTTATTGGAGGTAATCATCAAATGACTTCTCCCGCCCTGGGCGGAGCGGGAGGGTGTGTCAGACTTTTACTGAATACAAGCCACTCATCTTCCTTCACTTGCCTGTGCCGGGGCCACGGTAACTCTTTCGAATATCCCGCGAGTCTGGCAAAGAATACACAGCCTAATATCTGAAGGTGAAACATGTTTGAAGTTCAGGATTTTTCGAATGTCCACTCCATCTCAATCGGCGGGTAAAGTCGCGGATAAAACTTAGTACATATGTAAGAATTACAGATATGGTTTATCCTGCTTGTAATAATTATTTGCTAACATAACACTTAACATATTAAAATTTATTTTGTTTAAAAAATGCACGAGGTTGTGGGTCCAAATCAGGGCAAATACCTATGTGAGTTTATAAATTTATTTTGCTTACATTAAAACAATTATTTACATAAAAAAATGAAAACATTTTAGAAATTGTAAAGGTCAGAGTAAATTAATAATAAACCTTCATCAAATTATTTTCCTAAATTAAAGATCTCAAAGGGATGTTTACTTAGGCATCTTTGTAATTTTATGTGTGCTTCCTTGAAATAACATTATTTACCTCTTTTATGTCGATAGTAGAGGAAGGAAATTGTAATTTGTATAAAACCTTTACTGTTGCTATTTCTGAATTTTATTTATCCTTGCTGTTGAGGGTTCTCTATTTATTACGGTTTTGGAGGAGCTATGTATAATACATAGACATGTACATGTTAATGAATGTTTCCGTTGGTATTTTTTTCTGGTTTTAGAAGTGACCGTCTGGCAAATAGCCAATATTATGTACTAATGCCCGTTTTCACTAACATTAGGCGACAACTAAATGTAATGCCTAAATTTTATCGCACGTGGTTTTTTCAACTCTCTGCGCTGAGCCTAAAGTTGAAAATCTAACAGTGTGCTTTTGATTATTTAGTCAATACAATTAGGTTCACCTAGTGTTTGTGAAAAAAAGGCAATAATTTTTAAACATCTAAGAAATAATAAAAGAAACTCATTTGTATAACAGCTTATCCAGAGATCAAAATTAAGAAAAAGAAAACGTAAAAAACAGATGTCCTACTTTACGTCGAGGAAAAAAGAAAAGCCAACTAAATAATAAATTACTTCATCAACAAAGCCAGCATTTGTAAGTCACTCCTCAGAAAATTACAATTTTACACAAAATTAAAGTGCGTACATCTTTCTGGGTACAAAGAAAATACATAACTACACTTATTTGTCTTTGTGGGATAAAGAAACAGAATAGGATTTACCAAAATGACTGCGACATATCCATAAAACGTGAATATAATCGCCCGCCGAGTAATAAAACTTCACACGTGGAAAAACCTAGCTTACTCTACCCTGATAGAGTTTACTTTTCATTGGGGGAAAACGGAGGGGTTTAGGTAACATGGGTATCTGTCTTTTCTCATACGTTTGTGTGAGGGGTTTGGTCGAGAAATATTAATATTTTCGCTTGTCTCTGGAATATTTCTTTGCCTCTTGGAACAAAGAGGACAAAGTTCTTCTTCCGGAACATAAGGACTAGCCTCTGGGACGGTGCACTTGCAGGAAGTTATATCTTTAAGAAAACATGTTTATGGGCTTTCAAGGGAGTATATTAAAAGTAAGTCGAGGAATATTTTATGTTTGTGAAAAGGAAAATTGCCATTTTGATGGAAAATGGTACTAAATTTAATGCCAGTTGACAGCTGCAGTAGACAGAACAGTAATAGGGTATCCGTTGTTATTGTTGGGTACCGAATGGGTACCAAGTCAAAAATTCCGATGTGTGCATCATGCATAGTGGCAAATAAGTTCACATTTCAATATTTTTCCTATAAGTTTTTTTCAGTTATTATTTTCAAGCGGTTTTCTAAATACGTGCCTATCTGTCACACCTTTTTTTCTATTTCTATGTGTCAAGTAATATTTCTGCTACTGTGACCGCCATTTCTATTTTTGTGATCCAAAGTAATTTATTAGCTTTAAGAATATTAAAGTGGATTTTATTTGTATCATTGTGTCTTCAGTCAACTAGGCCCGTATTTTGTTACATAAACGTAGATAACAAGCACTTCCCGCGTGACTGAGTCCGCGTAGATTTCATACTTTAGTACCCCGTTAGGAGTAGATTTTTCAACAAACCCTGATAACTGTCATTCTTTATTTTCGGTCTAAAGTATAAATACTGAGTTCGAGTTAATCAGACCGGGCGTTAAAATTCTTCCATACAAACTTTGACACCCTCCAAACCTCCTTTAGGCGGTACTTTAGAAAAACCAAAAATGACAAACTTCATAATTTATTTAAATAAGTATTCGTACCAAGATTCAAGTTTATTTACTTCAGGATATAAGATTTATCAGACAAAAAAAAATCCTCCCTATTCATCCCCTTAAAAGTAGAATTTCCAAAAATCCTTTCTTAGTGGAACCTTGCAACATAAAAGGCATCACCTGCCAAAATTTAAAGTTTGTAGCCCCAGCGGTTTAGGCTCTGCGTTGCTGAATCAGTCGGGACAAGTAATCATATAATAGATGGAACATACACATGTAACAAAATACGTTCTTCCCACCACTTCAAGAAACACAGTCGGGATGCTGTTTAATGTCATTAATTATAATGCTATCAACATTAAAGTTCCCCATACTGTAATATAATTATGTCATAGTCGCCGAGTCGTTCAAAGAGAAGTTCAAACTGGAGTTACAAACAAGTTTACGAGTACTACACGACGCACTGTTACAAGTTTTTATGGGAAGTTGTCTAAATAAAAATTATCACGTGAAAGAAAGATAAAAGGATAATATTCTACGTTTAATTATAATTATAATTATACGTGATGGTTGCAGGTAAAACGTTAGGAAACTTCAAATTATGATCAAAAGTGGGTTACAAAAACACAGGTATTATAGGAGAGCAGAACGATTGCGAGAGCAGTGGTGGCCCAATGGAAACAGCCATGACTTAAGAGTTGTAGGTTTTAAATTCGAACCCGGACAGATACTTTGTGTAAATTATTTCACCGCCACTGCTCTCAAAATGGTGAAGGAAAGTAAGGAAAATGCCATGTCTTAGAACCGAAAATTCAACGTCATGTGTCTTTCACCAACACGCACTGTGGATTACAGCACAGGCCACTCCCTCTCGAAGAGCCTATGTCCCAGCAGTGGGAAAATTATAGGCTGATTTTTCTATGCTAGTATTAAAAGAAAAACGGCCAAGTGCATGAAGAACCACACAAAATGAAAAGTTCCGTAGTTAGGATAAAGTTATCCCAAGAACAAACTTAACATTGTAGTTGAAAAACATGTTGCCCCATACATTCCAACTGCAAATGTAACTTTGTACGCCCAATATTGAGTGATTTACTATGTTATTTGTGTTTCCTGTAATCTATAGATAAGTATATAACTATTCTCTTTATTTTCTTCAAAATTTTGGGCTCAGCAGTTTCAGAGATAAGGGGAATAGTAAGTTTTAATTTTTTTTTTATTGTTGCTTTGCAGACAAACAGACAGACAGACATTTTCTTAAAATTTCTTAAATAACATAGAAATCATTTATTTTATTTTTTTTATTATTATATTATTTAAAATTTATATTATTTATATAATTAAAATCTTCATAACAAGTTCTTTCATTTGATATGTCACACGGTACAGTTTGTACTTCTTTTTTCAATTTTTTCCTCAAAAGTGAAAAAGTTCTTGCCCTAAATCAAAAAGTTCTTGGAATCAATATTAAAAAATTTAAAAAATTAAACTAATTTTTTTTTTCTATATAATCTCTCTTTAATGCAATGCATTTAGAATAACGCGTTTCTAACTTTCTTATTCCTTACGAAAAAAATTTTTTTCTTGATTCTCGAAAAATTCCTCTACGGCAGTCATAAACCGCGACATCATTGTAAAATTTAGTTCCACGAATTTCCTCTTTTCGTTTTGGGAATAAATGAAAATCACTTGGGGCTAAGTCCGGAGAATATGGTGGGTGATCAAGGAGTCAGCACAGCGGATTGCATTGAGCGCAACTTCCGATCGATGAGCAGGAGCGTAATCTTGAAGAAAGAACACGCCCAACGCCAGTTTTCCACGACGTTTTTCTTTAATCGCTTCACGCACTTTCGGAATTAAATTTGCATAATAGGGTCCAGTAATCGTCTGGCTTTTTGACATGTAATGAATAAACAGGATTCCTTTACTATCCCAGAACACTAAGGCCATAACTTTGTCAGCGGTAGGAGCAACTCGAAATTTCTTAATGGATGGAAAGGATGGTCGTTTCCGAGACATGCTTTGTCTCTTAGTTTCAGGATCGAAATGATGGACCCACGTTTCATTCATGGTGACAAGGCGGCGGCAAAAATTATCCGGATCTCGTTGAAACATTTCGAGATTACGCTTAGAAATTTCCAAACGTCGCATTTTCTTTTCGTCGTATAACATTCGTGGCACCCATCTTGTCGACATTTTTCTGAATCCCAGGGTATCAATTAAAATGGATTGAATGCTATCAAATGATATCTTTAGGAACTCGGTTAAATGTTTTATAGTTATTCTTCTCTCTTTCTAAACCAGATTCTCAACCTTTTTGACATTTTCTTCTGTAACGGAGGTTGAAGGCCGCCCAGTACGCAACCGTAGGATAGGGTGCAGCATCATCCCCTAATGTTTGCTGAATGTCCGAAAAGAAATCTTTCGTAGACAATTTTTTCAGGTTGAAATACTTTATCACCGCACGTAACTCACTTTTATCCATAATTGTGCGTTTTAAGCAACTAGTTACACAAAAAAAAATATGATGTGCGAAAACAAGTGACAGTTTGTATAAATATTGGGTGGTTGACACTCTTTAATTCGAATATCGAACTTCCCCCAAAAAGGTTGTTATACAAGATGTAACATAATTAACGCACAACCTCTTAAGAGCGTTGTCACATTTTGCACCTCTCTCGCTCACACAGAACCAAATTTTTAAGAATGTTAAATGAAAAAATGCTTTTATGAAAAATGTCATCAATGGGCGGTCTACAAAATAATATTAATTTAATAGGTAGTTATCAAAAAACACATTTCTATTGTGTTATCTAATAAACATATGTAATTAAGTATTATGATCTGTTTTTGAGATGATGTAAATAAATGCCGCAATAAAAATGTGTTTTTAATAATTACCTATTAAATTAATATTATTTTGTAGACCGCCCATTGATTACATTTTTCAAAAAAGCATTTTTTCATTTAACATTCTTAAAAATTAGGTTTTGTGTGAGCGAGAGAGGTGCAAAATGTGACAACGCTCTTAAGGGAGCATTGTACTCATCATTATGAACAACTTTAAATATGGGACCAAACCTGAAATCGCGAAAAAAAAATCAGCTGTTTCCTACATTTTGACGAGATGCGAACATAAATGTAAGGAGCAGCAGATTTTTTTTTTGCGATTTCAGGTTTGGTCCTGTAGTAAAAGTGGTTCATAATGATGAGTACAATGACCCCTTAAGAGGTTGTGCGTTAATTATTTTACACCTTGTTTATAACCACTTCTAAGAACTTTTTGATTCACCGTGGTATATTCAAAATTAATTTATTTACGTTACACGTTCGTGTTTCGGTCACATAAATTCATATGTGTACTTAACAACTTGATCGGTCCAGTAGATTCAGACAGACAGCCAGCCAGACAGACAACCAGACAGACAGACAGACACAACAGTGATCCTATAAGGGTTCCTTTTTTCATTCAGACGTACGGAACCCTAAAAGTACTACATACAGTTTATTTTAATAAAGACTAATAAAGAATATTCTCGACACCATAAAAGTTGGACACCCTCAGAACGTAAAATATTTTAGGAGAGAACTATGCTTCTTTAAAAATGTTCATAAAACCGCAACCTGCGTCCTTGCTCTGAGTAAGCAACTAGTAGGTATATGTAGGTACTCGGCAGCTTAGGTAGGTCTCTAAACAAACATTTATTTTCCTCTGTCATTCCCATATTCAACCTCTAAACACCATGGAACTCTAATTCCGTACAAAATTACTATGAGCCCATAACATCATAGGCACGATAACCCAAGATTACCCATTACTTCATATCTAAGATCCAATCCATACCTTTATTGAACTTAGAATAATAAGAACATAGTGCGCCATAAAATTATATGGCAGGTTATCATTGCAAGGTAATATTAACCTTAGGACTTTCATTCTAAGGTCGTGATTTGATATTACAGATATACGTTATTATACGTTTTGGAATTAGGTGAAAATGTGTTCTATGTTACCGAGTTCAAGCGTGCAATCTTATTGAAATACACGTTTATGTTATTGGAAAAGTTTTTTATTGAGTTATTCAGTAATTTCGGTGAAGTTCAGTTGTTCAGTTGAAAGTTATTTTGTGTCAGCATAATGAAAACTTTATGAAAGTTTAATACAGAATTTAGCTAGCCTTTTTCAAACCAACTTATTTGTAGGACTTTAAAATTTTGAATTTTTGCGGACAAAATTTGAAAGCTATTTCGATTTTAGTCCATCAACGAGTTGACATACCACAAACACAAGTACTACACAAATAAAAGCAACATCATAAAGATCTCGTCTCTAAATATAAAA
Source organism: Fissipunctia ypsillon (assembly GCA_947568875.1). Taxonomy (NCBI): domain Eukaryota; kingdom Metazoa; phylum Arthropoda; class Insecta; order Lepidoptera; family Noctuidae; genus Fissipunctia; species Fissipunctia ypsillon. Next base: position 4,481,118 of record OX387643.1, read on the forward strand.
AAGGTGCACAGCCACGTCTGTCTGTGTTTTCATATAAAGGCAGGAAACTATTTAATAGATTTTCAGAGGTTTATACAGTGTGACTTGTGGAGGAGCTCATGGCTAAGTAACAACAGCCGCACGGGTCGATCCATCAGGTTAAGCTACGCTTGCCGGGGTGGTCCGTGGATGGGTGACCATCTTTACATATCGAGACTCCTCCGTGCCTCGGAAAGCACGTTAAGCCGTTGGTCCCGGCTGTCATTCGTAGATCTTTGACAGTCGTTACGGGTCGTCAGAAGACCGAAAGTCTGACAACCAGTCTTACCAAGGGGTATCGTATTACCCAGTTACTGGGTTGTGGAGGTCAGATAGGCAGTCGCTCCATGTAAAATACTGGTATTCAGCTGCATCCAGTTAGACTGGAAGCCGACCCCAACATAGTTGGGAAAAGGCTAGGCAGATGATGATGATACAGTGTGACTTGTAATTTGACGTATTCCTTCCAGGACGTGAATGTGTGACCCATTTGCAACAATTAAGCACCCCATAAATCCTAGGCGAAAATTCACGGGATTTTTCCCAGAACTCGTCCCTAAGTAGCACTTTTCTCTAAACTCTCAAATTGAATTGCCTTCATTAGTACTCTATTGGGTACCTAGTATTTTAACAAACCTTCCTATGTAACCAAATTTTCTTAAACATCAAACAGATACAAGTCAAAGGAAGTAGTTTAATAACCATTTTCAAAAATCATCTACGTAACTGAACTTTGACACCACTTATCTCATAATCTTACTCACATCTCTATGGCATTAACCGTACACAAGTTACGGGGAAAACATCTACATTTAATCAGCTATCTAAAGTAGTACAAAAATTTAAAAAAATATAAAATGTGCCGATGAAACAGTCGATAATGCTGGCAAAATTTGAATTTGCAAATTGTTGAAATATTTAAACATTGAGTGATAATCGAATGAATTAACTGGTTTATTCCATCCCTCTACTTTTTAGTTTTGCTGTTTCGCTGGTCACGGTTCACTTACAGCAACCAAGTCTACTACAAGTCACCTTGTATACCATCATACGGAGAATTTCTCGAGAAAATTAACAAACTATAATACTTACATCGATTTCTAATTCATTCCTGAGCGAAGCCTGGGACAGGTTGCTAGTTCTTAATATAAACAAAACATTATGCTATTCCATTAGCACTTTATCTATTAATCGTATCCGAATAATCGTTATCAACACTTTATAAATTCTGATAGCAACTAAGAAACTTATTTAGTTACTTAACAAATAAATAAATTAAGGTACCTATCAGTACTTAATTTGATCAAATAGAACTAAGTATTACTAAGGTCAAAGATATAAATATGTCTAGACAGAGAATCAAAGCTGTGAACTCATCGAAAAAATAGCTTCCCACTGTTGGCAGCATTTTGCACGCACACTAGAAAAGCACAATTAATGGCGCGAGTGTAAGACGTCAGCTGTCACGCACACCAGCATAACAAATTAACATATTTCTTTTAATTCTTTTGCAGCGCGACACTCTATCTAGACATATGTACATATATATAATCAAAGTTCTAAAACTAGCTCGTATTTAAAGAATTTTACTGAAAAATGGTAATCTGTATAAAGCGTAAGCGTTTGAACGTATGTCCAGGGGGGCAACCACCACCTCTTAAAGCAGTATTATTTTAATGTTACTTCAGTGTGGGAAAGAGATGAAGCTATACAGGACGTCTAGCTCCATCTCTTTCCCACACTCATTTAAGATTAAAATAATACTGCTTTCAGAGGTGGTGGTCTAGCTCCAGAGGGTCATAACAGTGACAATCGATTTCAAAGCGTTTCGAATATCTACAGCGACTTTCAAGCTTTATGTCAATCCAATACATTTTTGACTTTCCCAGCATCATTGTTATCGCTGATAGAATGTCACTAGCCTTTTCCCAACTATGTTGGGGTCGGCTTCAAGTCTAACCAGATGCAGCTGAATACCAGTATTTTACACGGGGTGACTGCCTATTTGACCTCCACAACTCAGTTACTGGGTAATACCCCTTGGTAAGACTGGTTGTCAGACTTTCGGGCTTCCGTCGACCTGTCAAATATCCACGAATGACAGTCGGGACCAACGGCCTTACGTGCTTTCCGAGGCATGCAGAGGTCTTGGTATGTAAAGATGGTCAACCATCCACGGACTAACCGCGGCAAGCGTAACTTAACTGAGACTGTCATTACTTAGCCACTAGCCCCGGGCATACTAACCTATTTAATTATTTATTAGTGAAAACTTCTAAGCGCACTTTGCGCTCTTTTTGAACAGTGAATGAAACTGAAACTGTCACGTTCGCGTCGGTGACGCTGAATCGGATATACTCGGCTCCAGTCGGTCGGTGACACTCAATCGGATATACTCGGCTCCAGTTGTAAGTTTTCACTTTTAATGACAGTCAATGTCAATGTCTTTTTTATTTATTTATTTATTTATTTAAACTTTTCACACTTAAAAAAAGTACAAAGGCTGACTTAATGCCTTAGGCATTCTCTACCAGTCAACCAAGGGTGGTGAAGAGATTAGATGGCAGGTGCTCTGTTAGAAATGGAACAATTTGTACATAAGTAAGTCATAAACTTATAATACACATACATACATATTTACTATAACATATACCTATATTATATATATATTATATACAAATTCAAGAGAGAGAAGTTTTGAGATGACTCTACGCTATTTATTTTGAAAATAACTCCGCAATCTCCGCTTAAATGCATACCGACTGGTGGCCATCCTGATGTCAAGAGGTAGCGCATTCCAAAGAAGAATGGACTGAATATGAAAGGAAGAATGAACAAAGTCAGACGTATGAGAAGGACAGAGTAGGAGAAGATTGTTAGAAGAACGAAGATTCTTAGCGTGTGAAGAACATAGATATTGGAAGTGAGACACTAGATAAGAAGGAGGAGTGGGAGAGTTAAGAAGGGAGAAAAGCGCGGTCAAAGCACGTAAATTTCTTCTCTGGCGAATGGGCATCCATTTGAGCTCAGACCTGTAACTCGACACATGGTCATATTTTCTGAGGTTGAATATGAACCGGATACAATTAAATTTATTTATATTTAATTTAGCAAGTAACGTTCAATATTTTACAATATTTCATTAGCGGAACGTATGGCGTGTTTTGTTGCAGCCAACTGCTGAATACTCGTATATTATGGATCGTATCTTATTTATTTATTTTATCATCCATAAACAGACAAGGTACTTATCACATGACAGTCCACAGGCATCATATTACAAAATCCACCCCAAAAACATCATAAATCCCATAATATAAAACAGACACATTTGCCACCAGACTGGAGTAAAGCAATTTAGTAAAATTAAACCATAAAAAGCTACTCTCGCAAATTGTGCTAGATATGACTTTCACTTCAGACCAAAATATGGAGCGCATATATCTAGCTTAGTTTTAAGAGTCCACAATACCACAAATTGCTTAGCGTGATCCTCCGTTATATCGAAAATACTGCAGCATTAATTTTGACATAAATATATGGTAAAGTTGAAGATTTTAAGTACTATGTTTGCCGAAAACACGACTCCATAAAATTTTCTCGACAGAAAAAAAAAATACCAAGTCACCTCCAAACTGAACATTAAACCGCTGGTATACAAAAAAATACTTGAAATTAGATCATGAAACTTTGCTTAATAACTGAAATATATATAAAGCACATAGGTACTATGTTTTTTTTTAATAACCATTATTTTCACCGTAAAAAGAAATTACCTAAACTATCGTTGGTCCCTGCCACCCAACACCACACTCCGTATCGCTCTCACTCAGTACGCGAGCACACCACTGCGAGCTAGATTAAGGCTGGGTGTCCACTGGAACAGAGAGGAGAGGAGCGGAGCTGAGCCAATATTAACTACTTGAATCTAAACTCCGTTCCGCTCCGCTTCAGTGGACATGGATTTGCGAACTAGGTTAAAAATTTACATAGATATTATAAACGCTGAGCGGGTAAGCGGAGCGGGGAAGTGAAGCAAAAATCTGCCGCGGGGTCTCCTTCAAATGTGACACGTCACGTGCTCTCAGCCTAGCTCCGCACAGTACGTAACTCCGCTCCGCATACTCCCTCGCTCCGCTCCGCTTCCTGGCTCCGCGTCAATGGACAAACACAGCCCGCAACTCCGCTCCGCATTACTCCCTCGCTCCGCTCCGCTTACTCGCTTCGCTTCAGTGGACATGGAGCCAAAGAGTGAATTTAAGCGGAGGTATTATGGACTCTTCATATTGAATGTAAGTGATAGTCTGGTGGCTTGTTCGTCTTAGGTTCGATTCCCAGATCATATAAAGTATTGTAATTATGGAACTTTTGTTGGGACGTGATATAGGTTCTATAGTGTGATGAAATATAAATGTGCATTTAGTGTTACACAATGATTTTAACAATAAAGTTACTAAAGCATGGTTTATAAACAATAATTACGATTAGGCAGATTATAAATTGGCACGTATGACATGTGTAACGGTTAGTAACCGACTGTAGTGTGCCGTCAGCGATTCTCTATGATTGAACCCCTGACGTGCGACGTCACAAGTACTTGAGCTCGTAAGTTTGTATGTGTTGGGTTACATAAGAAATCTGGTAGTCTGGATTTATGAACGGTTGATGGCAATAGTCTCACCCCGATTACATGGGACTTAAACATAGCTGTAATAAAATGCACCGCTGCCTACTCCTTCGGGAATAAAACGTGATGATATTTGCATTTTAGCTATATTACGTCGCTGTGGTTATATATAAAATGTGGTTCGTGGTTTAGTTAATTGAATTAATTATGGCTTCCAATTTCGTCAATCATCGGCGGGAGTGGTAAACTGGCTACGATGTATTGACGACTAGTTTAGACTTTATGAAACAGCGGGACTATTGCGTCTCACACTTACCTACATTAGGAGTCGGTTTCATTTTGGCAGTTCAACAATATTCATTGCGTTATTTACGTTGTTGAGCAGACCAATTTTTCGAACATACGAAGCAATGGATTAGCAATATGCTTCCAAATGATTGAGATTGATAGTATATTACGCAAGTCGGGTGCAGTCTTTTTTGCAAAAAATATCAATAATTTTCTTCATTCGTATGGCACAAACTTGGTGCAAACGTACCTACATAATTATAATAACATCGGTACGCGAAAATATAATCAGCTGTCCTATCGACCCATTGAAGTTTTGTGTGAGACAGCTGATTATTTTTTCGCGATTACGATGTTGGTCTCATGGAGAATGTTTTTTTTTAGTTTGATGGTCTGTACCACACTCTTAAGTATGACTACGCGTTTCTGATACACATTGCATTAAAAAAAATGGCATTACTTTTTTTATTATTAGCCACCCAGAGCGGGTCTGACTGCCCAATGTGCACTGGACGAACTTTTGAGCAAAATTACATCTGACCATTTGAAAACAAAATCCCATGCACACGATAACCACATTTGTTAGCAAGAATTACTATAGCGGCCGAGCGCTCCAAGCGAGAGTAGTCATTACGGTGTTCGTTTCTTCCATGATACATTTATGTTACGCCTCCCGTGGAGGCTACTTCAGGCATTTTATGTTGGTGAATCTAAAATACTTTATTTAATTAAAAATTGGCTGAGGTCGGGCCAGGAAGAGGTGGCGAGACTAGCTAGATGCGTACCGCAAGGGTTGGATCGAGGTGGCTCTGGAAAAGAATGCCTGGAAGGATTTGGGCTCTGCATCATTGTGTGCACTGTGTTTGTTTTGGCTGGCCCTGACAGTTGATAGTCAGTAAATATTCACGCCTATATCACTAAAATCGTTCCAGATACACGACCAAGAAAAAAAAAGTACTTCCGCAGGCCTTTACAAGAAGCTAATTATGATGTTAATTTATTCATAATACCCAACCACGTATGAAACCATACGATGTATCCTTGCACCGGAGCCAAATTCTGTATATAGTAACAGTGTCATTCGCACAAATCTGGAATAACATTGACTTGGCAAAGTCCGGCCATTTCCCATACTACGCTACAACGTTTATTCGTATGGTTAAGTCTTTTAATATTTTAAATTGGAGTGGTTGCTTTGTTACAATGTCGCTGTGACTCAAAAGTTTAACAAATTGCGTCTGATGTTCTGTTATATCGTACTTTTTCAGTAAATATTAAAACAAAAGTTCTGCCCCCATTACATGGGACTTAAATATAACTGGCGACTACAGTGTACACCTCTGCTTTACCCTTCGGGGATATACAGGCGCGATGTTATGTTATGTGTAAATTTTTTTCTTGGTAATAATGATAATAATAGAGTCCTACACCAACCGGGGGTTATCCTTGGGTGCACCTGCATAGTGCATACAGGGATAAGCGTCGGTTGGTGCCCCACATCATTAAAAACATCTAACGGGCCTCTGCGAGGCTGGCTTCGGCCCCTCGTATGCCTTCCAAGGGTCTGGGACCACAAGGTCCCGAGATATGTCAACATCAATAATAATAATAAGGAGGTTCCTCTCTCTGGAGCCCTGACCGCCGGTAGCATGGACCCTGTTCCCGATACCGGTGGGCTACTATTTTTTATATTTTTAAATGTTTTTTTTTTATAATCTTTATATTCTAATATTTAAAAATATAATTTATATGTATTTATTGTAATAAAGGAAATAATAATAAATATTGATATAGCGTTTCCGCATAAAGATAACCTCGTGAAAGCTGAATAAGATAAGCAGATAAAGTATCTTGACCTGGCTCGCGAGGTTGTCGACATGTGGGATGTGGATACAGCAGTCATTGTGCCGATTGTCGTGACGGCAAATGGCATAATAGCCAAGAGTCTCGACCATCATCTGAGGAGGCTCTCGTTAGGCAGCTGGATCGAGGGCTTGATCCAAAAAGCGGTAGTTCTCGATACGGCATGTATCGTTAGGAGGTTCCTCTCTCAGGAGCCCTGACCACCGGTAGCTTGGACCCTATTCCCGATACCGGTAGGCTACTATTTTTTATATTTTTAAATGTTTTTTATTAGACATTTTTATAAAAATATTTAAAAATGTAAATTATATGTAAGTATATAAATGAAAAAAGGAAATAGGAATAAATATACATATATAATAAATAAACATTTATTTCTCTTCCACAAAGGCGCCACAACAATAAGAAGAATATGACATGTGATACATTCTTTGTGGGAGACTGGTCTCTGCACTAAGAAAACCTATCAGACAGATTACCAGGTAAGGAATCATCATCTGCCTAGCCTGTTCCCAACTATATTGGGGTTGGCTTCTAGTCAAACCGGATGCAGCTGAATACCAGTATTTTACATGGAACGACTGCCTATCTGACCTTCACAACCCAGTTACTGGGTAATACGATACCCTTGGTAGGGCTGGTTGTCAGACTTTCGGGCTTCTGACAACCCGTAACGACTGTCAAAGATACACGAATGACAGCCCTAGCCGGGACCAACGGCTTAACGTGCTTTCCGAGGCACGGAGGGATCTTGATATGTAAAGATGGTCACCCATCCACGGACCAACCGCAGCAAGCGTAGCTTTACCTGATCGATCGACCGGTGCGTCTGTTATTTCTTAGCCACAAGCCCGGTAAGGTATACTGGACTTCAAAGTTTGAAACCATTACCCCGCAGTGTTGTAGCAAACTTGCTAATCTATCATAATGATGCGGCCACCGCAATTCTAAGAAACCGTACCTAGCTTTACAGTAAAACAGGCAGCAATAGGTTTTCAAATTCACTAAACTTGATTATGATAGCAGTTTAATCTCATGGCCGTTCATTGGCTTTTCAGTTGTTGATTTTAACCAACTGATATTCAAATTCAAAATATTTTATTTCACATAAGCCTACATGGGCACTTATGAAACGTCAGAAGCTAGGTGCACGGTTCCAATTGGTCGTTTCCTATGGAGAAGAACCGGCAAGAATCTCCACGGTTACTCTATTAAAAATAATTTGTTTTACAATGTTTTCAAATTACAGTGTTATTAAGTATGGGAGGACAGTGTAGGCCTGTCAACAAGTACCAGGTACTTAAATAGAAAATGGTCTACAAATCTACAGTCTATTAAGCCTTCAACGTTCTCACATTCACAAAATAAAAAAAAATCTATTTATAAGACTATATAATTTGAAATAATGAAAAGATTATATTATGGAAGCATGTAAAAATATAAAATAAATTAAAGTAATTTGGGAGTAGTTAATAGACATTTACGTAAAAGGTTATGCTGTTAATGAGGTACCAGGAAAGACACACGTGCAGAAGGAATTAGCGCCAAATTTCCCTGTCTTCAACGTAGTCTTTAATCTTATAATATGCTTTTTTAATAAGGACACGTTTGATGTGGGTTTTGAACTTTCCATCGCTAAGTTCTGTAACTGAGTTTGGCAACTTGTTATAAAAGCGGATACTGATGACAATAGAAACCGTATCGTTTATAAAAAAGGGGTCTATGTAGGTAAGTAGTGCTAAAGGCTTTGTACACAGTAGAAAATACGGTCCGTAAACCAACAGTAATTAAAAATAAAACCCCGAGTCAGCAGCAGTCGCGCAGGTAGGTTTTGCAATCGCTCTTCTTCTGCGAAATATGTTTGTGATCTGTGTAAAAGGAACAACTTGAAAACTAATAGAATTACAGAAAATGCTTTTGACCTGACTGCGGCGAAGCCAAAAAAGGAGGTTTATGTGTTTGACCTGTATGTATGTCCGTCCCTATGTTTCCTCGTAACTACTAAACGGCTGAGCCGATTTTGAAGGAGTGTCACTGAGTACATTAATTTATAAAAAATCAAAACGGCGGATTTTTGGCGCCAAAATGTAGTGTGTTTTAAAAGGTGATTACAAAATAAATTCAAAATAAGTACATGATATAATATATATAATATATAAACATAAATTATTACTGCTTTTAAACATAATTTAGGGATCCTTACCTAGAGCGTTACTTAATACAGTGAGAGAAAAATAATTCTAACTAAAAAGTGTAAAAAAACCCGATTGCGTAAAAAATTAACTTTAAAAAAGATGGAAACAGAACGACCTATTTTGTCTCCAAACTATCTCATACAGTCGGAGACAATAGGTCTCTATTGTTAAATTTAAGAAGACGCCTCCAACTGCATGAGATTGTTTGGAGACCAAATAGGCCATCTTTTTATAGTTCATTTTTTGCGGTCTTTTTTTTTCAAATTTTCTTTTTTGATGGAATTTTGGGTACCTACTTAATTGATTTACTTATATTATGTATAAACCATTATCATTCCTTTACCCATTTCCCAATTTATTTGTGGTCAGCGGTACTACCTTTTTCTTCTCTATTAGTCGTCATCACGATAATCACCCCTTTCAACCCATATCATCTTTCACACAGTCCATCCATCGTTTCTTTGGTCTTCCCCTACTCTTATAGCCAGCCACATCACTACTCAATACATTCCTCACGGCATTTTCCTCACTCATGGGAACCGATTTCCACACAACTTTGATGACTTTTATTTATATTATTTAAATAAATATTTTTGCCTTTATTTCATACCACACATTTTTGTATCTCTTATTTTTTTATTTGTCCAGGATATCTCGCAGCATTTTTTTCTACCCAAAGTCAATATATTATCCGTCTGATTTTTTTTATTATTTTTCCCCATTTTGGGATCTTTACATACTCTTTAGCCCAAAATCATGATTCAAAATAAAAATACCCCTTATTCGTTCTCAGCTATTCAACACTATCTACATCAAAACCCAAAAACAAACAAAAACAAAATACAAACCCAACCCAAAAATATTATCAAACGAAAATAAAGGGTTGAGAGGGTTAAAATGAAGTCCTAATTACCACAACCCTCCACTACCGAGCTAGTCAAATTGCCTCATTATTGTTTTTCATTTGTGATACGGACTGGCGAGTGTTGGCCTCGCAAATAGCGGATCTTTGCCAAGCCGACAGTGGACCTAATTTGTGGGATTGTGGCTGCGGACGACCGTAAAGATAGCTCTGGTGTCTGGTGTGTGGTGTCTGTGTGGTCTGGTGGTGGTGGTGATGGTGGTGGTGGTGGTGGTGGTGGTGGTGGGTGTTAAGGGGGAGTTGAGTGTTAGTTCTGTTATTTTATTCACGATTTGGATACTTTTGAAAAGTTGGGACTGGGGATTGGTGACACGAAAGCAGTCGATAAAACTATGATTATCAGTGATAGGAGTAGGTAGTGCTAATTTGCCTAAACTTCGAGGAAGGAAGTAACATGGAGTAGATAATACCTCCTCTAAAATCCTGGAATAATTTTAATGACGTTTATTTATAGATATAAATAATACTCTTTACCATGTACACCATACAAATTACAGATATAAATGTGTGTGTGTGTAACCCTAAAAAATGTTATGATTTTACAAATCAATAATTTGTAACTACAAATAAAGTCCGATAAAAAATTCGTGGTTTTTAAATGCCGGGATTTAAACGTCATTAAAATTATTCCGGGATTTTAGAGGAGGTATTATCCACTCTATGTTACTTCCTTCCTCGAAGTTTAGGCAAATTAGCACTACCTATTCCTATCACTGATAATTAGGCATATTTAAGTTTTATATTTTACTGGCAGGAAACGTATACTAGTTAAGAATGCTTTTTTGTAGTCTTAGAGTTTCCATAGTAAACATCGTTAAGTCATATCGTTAAGTCGTTGATGAAATAACTGTGGTAAGTTTGCCACAAGTTGTTAAAAGATGGTCGCAAAGAAGTACAAAAGCAAGTTAATAAAATAAAACCTATAATTTCTGTAAACTATCGCCTCAACTGCGTCGGCCATTTTGAGCTGAATCAGCTCATCTGTTGTAGACATCCGCATGACCTCGCGCGGTGTCCGCCGCGTGTGATTAAAATGATGATATTTTTTTTTTTTACTAATACTCGGAACTAATGATATTCAAAAAATAAGTGAATATACAAGAATAAAACCTTGAGATTTGTGTTACAGCTTAAACTCTAAAAATGCTTTAACAGGTTTGTATAAGCAGATTCAGAAATAAATAAATCAAAAGGTATTCACTATCATATAATATTATAAGAACAAAGCTAGCTTTTGATTCTCTTGCAATTTATACAGAATCCTATTTACAAATAGGTTTTAAAGACTTATGCCCGTTTGTCTAACACTAGGCAACATCAATGTGAGTCATCATCTGCCTAGCCTTTTCCCAACTATATTGGGGTCGGCTTCCAGTCTAACCGGATGCAGCTGAATACCAGTATTTTACATGGAGCGACTGCCTATCTGACCTCCACAACCCAGTTACTGGGTAACACGATACCCCTTGGTAAGACTGGTTATCAGGACTTTCGGGCTTCTGACGACCCGTAACGACTGTCAAAGATCCACGAATGACAGCTGGGACCAACGGCTTAACGTGCTTTCCGAGGCACGGAGGAGTCTCGGTATGTAAAGATGGTCACCCATCCACGGACCAACCCCGGCAAGCGTAGCTTAACCTGATGGATCGACCCATGCGGCTGTTATTACTTAGCCACGAGCTCCTCCAGGCAACATCAATGTGAGTGCCGAAATAAAATCACGCTGTGAAATTTCCAACTTTCGTTGCTTAGCTGAGTGTTGAAATTACAACAGGGGGCCAACCACCACCTCTTAAAGCAGTATTATTTTAATGTTACTTCAGTGTAAGAAAGAGATGGAGCTATACAGGACGTCTAGCTCCATCTCATTCCCACACTCAACTAAGATTAAAATAATACTGCTTTAAGAGGTTGTGGTCTAGCTCCAGAACGCTTTTATTTACGTAGGCATTCATTTAAGTGTCGCTTAGTGTTAGTGAAATCATTTCAGCATTTTGTCCAATAATTATTATTTAGTGTTAAAATCGTATCGTTGTCTGAAATTATATTGTCGTCTTAACGTTTCTCTAATAATTTATTGCGGTTGGTTCCATTTTGAATATTAATATAAAATAATGTTTATTATTCCTAGCTTTATTTATCTTGTATGCGGGAACGTGGCTGAGTTTGTCCTTGGCTTTGTAAGTCGTATTGTCACTGTTCTCATTGTTTCTTGTCTTGCATAGTACCTTTGTATGATCTAATTTAAATGAACGGTTTGACTTTGAAATAAGTAGGTGTTTATGATAATTATAAAACCATAGGTCTACTAACATTAATAGAATGCAAGGAATCAAGTCCCCCTAATCTGCAATTGAAATTAAATTACAAGGCGCATAACAATATAATCTTGGACATAACAAAACAAAAAAAAAAAATAAAGGTTACTATAAACCAAAATTTTATAGTTTTAAAACTGTACGTTTCTTATCTAAATAAATAAATTTTATAAAGAAATTCCGCACGCCAAAGCTTTAATCATAGAATTCACACACTTTTTGGAATTATTTTAATTCAAAAAAAGAAAAGCGATCTTTTAAAATAAAATGTAAATTATTTAGATTTTTGAATTATCTATCCATTAGTCCTCTAGAACGTCACCTTTAGCAAAAGATGCATGCAATCAATAATTTTACTCATTTATATACAAAGTGATTTTAAATATATTTGTAACTAAAAATAAGACCGTGCATTGTGATGATAGAATATCGAACATTATAATAGATTAGATGATGAGTTAATAGCCTCTGAATAACTTACTATCACAAGGGTTTGCTTGGGGTAGCGCCTTAAGGAGCTCGATGACTCGACGAACAAAATACCAAAGAAAGGACATGGGTAGGTAGGTATAATTGGTTCAATAACAAGGTATTCCAAGTATTACCTACTTTACGATATCGTAGATGTTAAAGTAAATACCAAAGTGACCCTAACTTGTGCGAGTTTATCAGACGATCCGAGCTGTACTTAATTAAGCTACAGCAAGCTAGTCGTATATTAGGTTATCGCCTCTATCCTTCATCGGGGACCGGTCCTAGGAGAATTTGTTGGTAGGTATGTGACGCTTTTCTCATTAATTTGGCGCCTGTTGAGTTTATGATGTCATTACTGAGGCGGAAAGCTTTCTAACATACCTACTGGGATGTTAGACTATCTTATGATAAAGATTTTTATGAGTTGGACTAGATGTTAAGCATTTAGTTAAACATGTAGAGGTTTATTTATAAACGTTGCTTAAAGTTAAATAATGATTAGCGACTGATTTATAGCGGAAAGCGCCACGGTAGCCCGCGAAATTCAAATTTTCTTAAGTTTTTTGCAATTGACAGCTCAGTATTAGGTTGTTTGTTGATTAAAATATGATTCGCGACCGTAACAAATATGTATTTACAGAATTATAATCATAAAAGTCATCAATACAACTCTCTAAGACCAAGTAATCCTATGACTTGAATGACTTTTTCATGAAATCTTGACATTTGAAGATTATACTAACTTAAGAAGTTGTATTACTGATTGTAATGATTATAATTCTGTAAATACATATTTGTTACGGTCGCGAATCATACTTTAATCAACATACACCCAGACACTGAGCTGCAAGTTGCAAAAGTCGTGAGAAAATTTTAATTCCGCGGGCTACCCTAGCGCTTCCCCCTTAACCACAAATTTTTGACGTTTAATGTTTGTAAATCTAGGCTAGTATGCAGTTACGCCCGTAGGAACTTACTACACGGGTTTGGGAGACCACTAGCTATATCTTTCCGACTGATCGACTCTGTGACAGTGCAAAAATGCCTGTAATTGGTTTAATAGAAATAAACGCTTTGAGATTGAGTTTAATGCATTGGATAAAGCATTGCCGGTAAATTTGTTTAAAAAAAAAATTCGAGATTTATTGACGGACAAATGTTATTATAGTATTAATGAATTTTTGAATGACACTATTTGACATTTTTGGTTTTTCTTTTATTTTATTAATCCTTAATTTTTGTGACATAATTATTATGTACTTGTATTGTGCCTTTAGTAATTTAGTTGTTATTTTGTAATTTACTTTCTATTTTTTGTAAATTTTATAAATTTGTACGCCTTACGGGTGAAACATTTACGTACAAAATATTAATATTGTGACATCCTGCATGCTTAATTTGCATGTATACGCATGTTTTGACAAATAAAATTATCTTTATCTTTACAATCCAATCAGTTAGATGTAGTTGAAGAACACCGTATGGTTTAAGTCAATAAAGAGCATGACAAACTCGCTCCAGGATGGAGGAGATCACAAGTAAGAGGATACACGTGCTAAAAATAGTGTGTAAGTGCATTTATGATTTGACTGCGCTATACATTGTTGGTGACCATAATATTAAACGAGTAATTAACTAAAAATTCTTAGACTATATAAAAGACCGCTTGCACCACTAATAGCTAAATAGTTTTTTCCGCTTAACGTATTTAAGACATCGCTCTGTTTCTGTCAATTGTTTGAAGATGACGGAGATAGAATGTTGTTTGAAATGCATTCAGCGCTGAACGCATTAAATGATTAAAATTTGTTGTACAAGTGTGTCTAAATCTATTACTCTGTAATAAGCGAAATCAAACATACACGAATAGGAAGCGATTAATAAAAGTTATTTACAAGGCAGAAGTGAGTGGAACATAAGCGAGGCAAAAGGAGTATGTAAGGATCGTAGCACGTGGCGTTCTGTAGTTTCTGCCTACCCCATTGGAAAAAGGCAAGTGTCTATGTTTGTAGTTACGTAGTTGTCGGCCAAACGTCCGCCGTTGAAAGGTTCTATCGACGAAATTCTCATAGACGAACAGTTATGTCGGCGATCTTTCGCCGAAGAAAACTTCTATCGGCGAAACACTCATTGTGAATCGTTCTGTCAGCGAACAGTTCTTCGGAGAAGCGAATATCCTAGAACTGTTTCAGGACCGAGAAAGCAAAGCTATGAAGAAGGCTATGTTCAAGAAATTCTTATAAGAGAGGTTAACGAAAATTTCAGTTGACATCAAATGCCTTGAGATGCTATTAGATTTTTTGGAACGAATAAAATTGAATTCCTTGTAAATCTTTAGTTTTATTAACTTCTATTTCCTAAAAACACGATCAATGATATCTTTGAGTCTAGTTTACTTTTAATTTTATAAGTCTGAGACTTTTCCGGGACTGAAATTTCAGGGAAATTAATATTAATATAACTAATTATTATCAAAATATTTTAAAAACCATACACTTGTTTTCTGAGCAGTCGTGTAAAAAAAACACGCATAATACTTCAACATGTCGTGATAAACTTAAATTAGATTTCGCCCTTCGATAATTATAAAAAACGTTACACGCAGTATTTAATTATTAATTCTCTAAACAAAAGACACTTCTTCATAATTACACAGACACAGCTTTGTAACTATCTTCTTCCCGCGATTTCACTCGCATCCTGGTAAAACTTCTACATAACATAACTTCACGCCTGTATTCCGCGAAGGGTGAGGCAGAGGTATACTTATAGTACATCCACAAGGGGCGAGCTTCTTGCCACCAACCGGGCTCAAATCCCGATTCCGTGCTGCTACTGAGAAAATCCAGATGGAAAATCCCAATAACACTTCGCCCGTCCTGGGAATCGAACTCAGGATCTCATGCTCAGCAGTAGCGCTAGCGACCACTAGACCAACGAGGCAGTATTCCTATGTTCCCGGACAAATAGTAGCCTATATTTAATCCAGGTATCCATGTGCCAAACTTCATCCAAATTCGTTCAGCCGTTAAAAAGTGATAGAATAACAAAAAACAGTGATTTGTGGCAAGTCAATAATTATTTCATCGCTACCCTCTCAACAATCTCTTGTGAAATCAGGCAGCATATTCATTACATATCGAAATTTCTTTTGATTAACAGACATCAAAGGAAACTCCGAATTTGCGTACCTATTCTAATCCGACCCAATGATTATATATCAAGTCATTATTACGTGTAATGATGTGTTTGATGTGGATGAGATCTTAAGCGTTCTGTTTACCACAAAGAGAGTTGTTAAATTAGTGTTGAAGGATGTAGTCAAATTAGTTATCAGGAATTAATTATAACTCATTAGATGCTTACATCTCACGCTAGGAACAATAATAATTATCTCACTCTGTAATTCTGCTATCTGAGGGACAAATTCCGTATTTTAAGAACGTTACTCAATACTCAATATTTTTATTGCATTCCACAGTGTAATATAATAATAAAAATGTTTATTATGTACACTTAGAATATACATAGATATACACGGATTAAAAAAAATGTCGAAACAAAAGAGTCACATTAAAGAGCGAAGATGCCTCCTAAACTAGACCAAGAGTCTTTGTTTTAGGAGCCAATGTTCCTCCAGATGTAATGGCATATAAGTATTGAATGTCATGCAAGTATTTATAGAAACAACAGCATAAATTAAACAAACAATGGCTTAATTAAAATACAGTATTAGTTCTATTATGAGACGACTGTAATAAGATCCTCGGTTTCCTCATACGTTAACTTCTGCAACCAATATGTAAGTTTGACTTTAACTTCGTGTTTAGTCAGGGAGTATATGGGTAATATGGGTTTAAGTTTGTTTATTCTATTATATAGTCGAGAGCTAGTTGCTGCATACGGTCGGCTGGCAAACTCGGAACAGCATTGGACTATATCGCATAGTCATTGTAGACCCTCGGTCACAGTAAGGTAGGAGAAAGCAAGAGGGCTTTAATTTGATTAATTGGTTATTATAGGTACTATAATAATACCTAAAGCGTCTAACGGGCCTCTGCGAGTTGGCTTCGACCCCTCGTACACCTTCCAAAGGTCCATATCCAATGAAATAATAATAATAATTTATTTATTTTCCCTTCAAGACACAAACATCTGTGTAGCCCTAGCTCTTGTACTAGGAGTTCTTAGTTCTTGGATCATAAGAGCCAGGATAGTATATTATAATATCCGGATACCTATTATTTTAGTAATTATTGTATTTTTTTTTAATTTAGATATTCAATGGTGTCATTCGCAGTCTAACTGTCATAAAAATCCTATAATTCACTTACATTTTTGACGAGTTTTTGACTTAGATTGTCGCCGAGTTGAGATAGCGACTTTTTTAAGTAAAGGCAGTTTCAAATCAAATCAAAAGTCATTTATTCAAACTAGGCTGAGAATTAGCACTTTTCGAACGTCAAAAATTACATAAGACAGTCCCCCAAAACGCCCGCCCTTCACCACTTCCTAGTGCTTTAGCTGGGAAGAAGAAGTGGCGCAACGAACTCCCCAGCAACATAACTGTCTGTTTAGTTAGTAAAACTTCATTCTATATAATAATATGCAAAAGTTGTATGAATTGGTTATGTTATTGGCTACATTAGAAAAAAAAAAACGTTCCTTCGAACAGCGCTAAGACAACAAATCGATGTATTAACCAAAAATGATTACTTTTGTACCCGTTTTGAAACAACAACGTACGAAACAATCACAAAAATGGAACATCGAGGAAACTAAATAAATATTTTTAATCAAAGCTAGCTTTTAGGCAATTTCTCAACAACCGTTTGCTCAAAGTCAAATTATTTACTAGATAAAAAATAAGGCACGGTTCCCATGACAAAAAAATGGCGCGTTACATGTGAACTGGGCATAGCTTTTTCTAAATTTTATGTACCACATACCTACATAATATCACGCCTGTAATCCCCGAAGGGTTGCAGAAGTGTACCCCAATTACACCCACATTTCACCAGTTATGTTTAAGTCCCATATAACAGAGGGTAAGCCATCAATCGGCCACAAATCCCGACTCCGGGCTGCTACCAAAAAAAATCCTGATGGAAAAACCCAATGACACTTCACCCAACCTGGGAATCGAACCCAGGACCTCATGCTCAGCAGTAGCGTTTGCCACCACTAGACCAACAAGGAAGGCATTTTCTGAACCGTACCCAGCAATACACTTGAACCATTTATCCATTTTCCGCATGATTAACACAAACCAGTTGAATACAGAATATTGACTGTTGAAGTATTATTAATTCATTGAGTTGGTAATATTTCACGCGGCTCCGCCAAATTCTGATTTCAGTTAATTTAATTACTTAATTTAATTAAGCACACTGAAGTTTGTTTCAATGGTCGATGTTTAATTTCAAGTGCGTTTAAAAATATTTTAATCAGTCAATATGAGTTTGTAGAACATAACATCACGCCTATATTCCCCGAAAGGTTAAAAGCAGAGGTGTACCTTTAGTACACCTACATTCCGCCAGATATGTTTAAGTCCCATGTAATAGGGGGCGAGTGACTTTGTAGATTTCAATATAAAACCCACATACATAAACTCACAGCTTCCCATGGGGGTAGGCAGAAACTACAGAACGCTATAACACTGCGCATCAAATAACTAGACCCTTTTTAGGGTTCCGTAGTCAACAAGGAACCCTTATAGTTTCACCATGACCGTCCGTCCGTCCGCGGCTTAGCTCAGAGACTTTTAGTACTAGAAAGCTATAATTCGGCATGTATATACATATTAATCACGCCGACAAAGTGGTATAATAAAATAATGTTTTTTTTTAGGGTACCTCCTGTACGCGTAAAGTGGGGATGCTTTTTTTTTCTGTTATTTTATTTTGTTATGTTATTTTTCCTCGTCTATCCCATGGTGTGCGATGTTGTTGGAAAGGTCTTTCAAAAATATTGCGGCTTTGTGAAAACAATTTTCCGATTAAGGGTTCCGTTTCTGCAATATTAAGCTTTAAAGTGCTAATTTATCACTCATCACTAAATAACGGTTCATTAGAAAACCAGCGTCAGACAGCATCTGTCTAGCATTAATGCTGAAATGAACCTCTTTGGCGCAGCCGTAAGGCACACACTATTGCTGTTAAAACCATTATTTTCACTTTTTTATTTTGTTATTTGTACCTTTTGTTTCACGAACTGTGTCCAAATAAACTATATTCTTTTCTTTCTATTTTTTGTTAGAGTCAAGAGTCCCCACCCCCGTTGCCAGCTAAACGGCTAGTTTTGGATGCGTGAAAACAATCACGGTAGTACTATATACTCTATATAATTGTACTTTTTAAATATTGTTAGTTTTAAGTTCTTTTTCTTTGTTTCCTTTCGTGATACTGTGTGCACTTGTGGCATGTGCCAATAAACGTTTTTTCTTTCTTTCTTTCTTTCTATATACAACGAAGTTAAAAGGAAAACTACCACAGCTAAGTAGGCTTTATAAGTTAACGAGCAATAGTCAACCAACTTACATTTGCAGTTGAAATGTATGAGAGAATATGCTTTTCAACTACAATGTTTAGTTTGTTCTTGGGATAAACTCATCTCAACTACGAAACCCTTCATTGTGCGTGGTCCGACATGCACTTAGCCGGTTTTTTTTTGGGTGGGAAATTATCAAATGACTTCTCCTGCTCTGGGCGGAGCGGGAGGGCGTGTCAAACTTTAACTGACTAAAACCCACCCCTGTTCATTCAGTTGCCTGTAACTCGTTTGAACATCCCGCAACCCTGGCAGAAATATCTAAACTCAAGATGGCGTCGACAGCGCATGTACAATCGTTGTAAAACAACGGTTTCAAGATATTTGACATGCACGTTACCTGCAGCAATCCTTACATTACATGTTACTGCAGCCTGCCTTTCAGATCATAATTCTGTTTGCTATCATACTGGTCATTTCAATAATCTACCCCTGAAGAAGAGGCTTTTAATAATTCGCCACAAAATCCGTATAAAATATTTTCATAATTTTTTGAACCAAAGTTTGATCCCGTAGTCCCTTTTTATAATTCTCACGTGAATTAAATAATTCTTCCTGACAACTTTTTTATCGCAGTCCCACGGCACCCGGTCCATAAAATAATATCATCCTGGTTTATTGTAAGACTTTGCTTTACACAGTTAGTTCAAAAAAGCAATTTTTTTAAATTTTGTCTGCCTGTCTGATTGTTCCGGCTTATCTCCAAAACGGCTGGACCAATTTTGACGTGACTTTCACTTACAGATAGCTGATGTTACAAGGAGTAACTTAGCCTACTTTTATTTTCGAAAAAGAAATAGGGTGTCACGCAAAAAATGTAAACCCATGAAATTTTGACAAAACACCAGATTTAAAAAAAAAAACTTAGGAGCCGAGCAAAAGGAAAAAAATCAATTAGCGAAAACGAAGTAATATCGCGGACGGGCGATGCAACGCGGCGGGTCGGGGGACGAGGGAGTTTTATAAAAAATGTGGCTGTTATTTTAGTATAGGTACTGTGTATCTTACGACTTCCACTTGAACGAATTCGCGGGGCACAGTAAGTTAAATTATAAGACTAATATAATATCTGTAATTTAATTTAATTAAACCAAATCACGTCATTTTTAACCGACTTCAAAAAAGGAGGTGGTTCTCAGTTCGTCGGATTCTTTTATTGTTTGAAAGGGTATTATTATTCCCATGTGGTCCCATTGTCATCAGATCAAGTTCTTATAATGGGATCCTGGAGAAATCGAGGGAACTCTTCAGATATTATAGGCACATCTACAGCGATTTGGGTATTTTATGGTAACTGGTGCATTTGCTCTCGGAAAGCACCATTTTGTTAAGTGGAACGATGATGAAGACCACAGATGGCCACCAGAACTATTCAATAATAAAAATTTCACGGGTTGCGATTCGATTACTTTAATATGGTTGCTAAGCAATTTATGCTCATCACAATGTATCATATATGGTGAAGTCGAGTTGATGGTGAAGTACCAGGAGAACTCCTCAACCATTAACGTCCATGCATCGGGAAAAGAAATATTTTGTAAAAGGTGATGAGCAGTTGACATTAGGCTATTGTAACTTAGATAAATTACATACCGACCCATTAAAAAGGGAAAAATTAAAACTTAAAAAAAAAAACAACAGACTTCCAAAAAAACACTATAAAGTGAAAAATAACTTTAATTTCCGAAGTCAGTGGCAAAAAACTAAAATACAGATGGAAAGACACAGATTTCCAAAATTAAAGTAATTTTTTACTTTGTAGTGTTTTTTTGGAAGTCGGTTGTTTTGTTTTTTTTTTTTAGTTTCTTTTTATTACTATTGGTCCTGACTAAGTGATAAAAACGTAAATTTGATCGTGCGCTTTAGTAGTTTTATATATTAGATACTGTTTATAAAGCGATAAGGCATAAATTTCCTGAAATGAAAGATTTTATTAACTTGTTATGACGCAGTGGTGAAAAAGAGTGGTGATATATATGTTATAATGATGGAAATTGATTCAAAAGCCGATTCTGAACAAATTACTTTCAGGTCTTGCGTTTATTCTGTTACATCTGGGTGGCCAGAACATTGACGTCCAAAAAAAAATTGGGTCTCTCGTATCGTGGGGTATCAGAATCACCCCCATGTACTCATATGTTCCGGGACTTTTCATAGTTTTTGAGTTATTAATTTTTTTCTGAATTTTTGAAAATTTTCGACCTGACCAACTTAAAAAAAAATTAAAAAAGTAGAAGACTTTGTCAAGATTTTTTTTTGTAGTTGAATTTTCATGAGTAGTTATTTTATGCATAAAATATTCAGCTTCGTAACAGTGATGAAAGTTATGAAAATGTCGTCTAAAGTGAAAAATTTACGTTCGATGAATTATGACAAAAATTTACAAATTTAAATTAAAAATCTCAATAGGTGATTTCATGGTTTATATTTAAAAATTGACATACAAGTAGGTAGATTCCTACTAATAGTAATTGATCGATTCCCAGGTCGGCCAAAGTGTTATTTGGTTTTTTCTATTAGGAATTTTTAAGTTTCAGCCCAGAGTTTGGAAGTTGGCAGTGTGACACCCTCGTGCCTCAGAAAGCCCGTCAAGCCGTTGGTCCTGCGCCTGATCTCTCTCCAGTCGGATTGCCTTTCCATCGATCTATGAGAGTGAGAGAAGAAAGAGTGCACCAGTGTCTGTGCACGTGTGTGCGTTATATATGTATAACATCGCCCACACTGAAGGCTTGTCTCTGCTAAGATTGGTTGCCATGGCCGAAATTCAGTCTGGAGAACTATTATTATTTTATTGTTAAATTAGTACTTTTACCTCTGTCTCCGATACATTTAAGATCAGTCGTAGTACTAATCAAAAGGATCCTATTCAAAACCAGACAATTATAGCCCGATAATAAACCTGTCTGAAGTCAAACCAATGATAAAATAAGACATCGTCTCGAATAAAGGCACATTGTTCTTAGTACAGGAGATAAGTAAATTCAGCTTAATCTCAATGGTACTAAAGACATCCTTTGAGGCCTCATCTTTGGAGGTCGAAAGCAGTAAAATTTACGCCACGCCTCTGATGCCATAATTATGTTATTCATTATTCGTGACGTAAAAGTCAGATGATTTGATGAATTTCTAGACTGAAAGCCGTCAGGATCAAAGACGTGACAAATTATTGTGATATAGGATAAAACGAAATATTATTATATTTCTAATTAAAGTGGCAATGATGAAAAAGTTACGGGTGCTACTCACTTGCTCGGGTTCACATTCGATACGGCAGTATAAATATTGAACATTAAAACCGACCCGAAGCAAATATGTACTACACATATTCGGCTTTCATTCGCCTCTTACCGATCTGCTAATTCCATTCGACATCTACACCCGTGGAATCAGGTTCAGGTCGGCTTGGCACAGTTTTAGCTAAGCCAACCGGCGTTTTTCCCTAACATCAAAAAGAAAAAGAAAGAAAATATGTGTATTTGCGGTAAACATGACGCAAAAAAAGAACACAAAAAGAAACAAGTTGGGGGAAAATATGCGTCATATCCACGCAAAACCGCCGTCGCTCAGCATAATGCTGCGACCCTATGCGAGACAAAGCCCCAGCGCTGGTTTTGGATGACGTCAGCCGGTGCAGCATGCAATGTAATTTAAAAAAGAAACAAAATTAACACACAATACCTAAATCTAAAATGTTTATATGTATAAGTTCAATATTTTTTAAATATTTGGCAACATTACGTTCCATCGGCATCGACTCACACGCCGCGCACCGTAGGAGTTGTGTTATCTGTGCGCGCAGCTGTCAAAAAACTATTTGTTTGACTATCATTTGACATACTAGTTACATAAATTAATTAATATGGCGCAATGCGTAATGAATGTTGTAAGATGGGATTATGTCAATAACAAAGGATGTATTGGGTGACTTTGTGGGAATTGCTTTTCTAGTGTACAATGTTTGTGAAAATGATAGATGGTGTAGATGACAAACCTCGGTGACTGATAGGAGATCAAACCATATATCAAAGACCAAATGGTAAGTGTCATCATCACATCATCATCTGCCTAGCCTTTTCCCAACTATGTTGAGTTGGCTTCCAGTCTGACCGGATGCAGCTGAAACCATTCACATGGAGTGACTGCCTATCTCACCTCCACAACCCAGTTACTGGGTAATACGACACGCCTTGGTAAGGCTGGTCGTCAGACTGTCGGGCTTCTGACGACCCGTAACGACTGTCAAAGACTCACGAATGACAGCCGGCTTAACGTGCTTTCCAATGCACGGAGGAGTCTTGGAGTGTAAAGATGGTCACTCATCCACGGAACTACTACTTCGGCAAGCGTGGCTTAACCTGATGGATCGACCCATGTGGCTGTTGTAACTTAGCCACGAGCCCCTCCTTTTTCTTGTGGTGGCATATCTACATCGCCACATGCGGACGCATCACACTGACATCACGCAATAATCCTGCATCGCATAATCAGAGTCACCGCGCGACAAGCATGTATACAACATCCCGACATCAACCGTCGGGCAGTAGCCCACCAGACACAACACTCGTCTGGTCGGAGGATCCTCCCTTTTCTATGGAGGATGAGTGAACTTTACACCCTGTTCCTCATACCTCTATATCCTGACATACCCTCATTATGTTCGATTTTGCCGCCCAGCTGTGCCGAGCCATGCCGAACAAGCATGTAGCATACCTTACAAAAAATAAAGCAAAAATATATTTTATTTATGAAAAATCTGTGTATTCTTATCATTATTTTCTCAACCGCATCCTATTTGAGAATGTGCACTTCTGACCATAGGGCATTACAATTCTGTACAGACCACAACATTATCACGCATGTTATCCCCGGAGGTTAAAGCAGAGGTATAAATTTACCCACATTTCGCCAGTTATGTTTAAGTCCCATGTAATAGGGGGCGAGGTTGTTTCCAGCAACCGGGCACAAATCCAGACTCCAGGCTGCTGCTATTAGCTTTGCGCCCTTACGCCCCTAGTCGCTGCAGGAGACGCCCTGGGCGTCGGGAATTGGCAGCCGATTCCCGGCCACTGTAGGCGCGGGCTTGCGGACGATGAGCAATGGGTAGCTCGCCGTCCGGTAAGGACCAAGCCAGAGTCGACGGCGCGTTGTGTTCCACGCGCGCCTCAAAGAGATGTCAGCACTATTGACGGGGTCCACTAGGGCCGATGCCAGCTAGGGTTGCGGGATGTTCGAAAGAGTTACCGTGGCCCCGGCACAGGCAATTGAAGGAACACGGGTGGGTTTTAGTCAGTAAAAGTCTGACACGCCCTCCCGCTCCGCCCAGAGCGGGAGAAGTCATTTGATGATTTCCCATCCACAAAAAAAAAGGCTGCTGCTATTAATAAACTCATGTTGGAAAACCCAATAAAACTTTGCCCGACCTGGGTTTCGAACCCAGGACCTCATGCTCTGCAGTAGCACTTGCAGCCACTAGACCAACGAGGCAGTCTCTGCAGACCAATTTAATCACAATTAAAAAAGCAGACCTATTTCAAAAGCCGAAAAACATATCCATTTCGATACGACAACACTAATGATATGGATATGAAAGCATTGTTCTAAAACTTTATTTCACAACCACAATGTTAATTACTTTGCGTAACAAGATGTGGGTAAGTACATAGATACTATGTGGGTACTGTCATGTTGGTACATCCCTACGCCATGTTATAGAATAAACACAAGTTCTGAAGATAGGTTTAGATTTATATCACCTGTATTTTGAAATGAGCTTGGTTTTTAATTACTAAATTACTTAAAAAAGCAAGACTATCAAACTTAAACTAAAAGCATTTAGGTATTTCAATAAAACCAGTTACAGGCATTTTTGATTTGTCAGAAAGATGAAGCTAGTTGTCCAATCCGAAGCGTAATAGGTTCCTATGAAGAAGAACGGGCAAGAAACTCCGCGTATACTCTTTTAAATTATATTGTTACAAAATTCTGGAATTTCTCAGTAGCAGCCCGGAGTCTGGATTTGTGCCCGGTATATAGCAATAGGCTCGCCCCCTATTACATGGGACTTAAACATAACTGGCGAAATGTGGGTGTACTACTATAGATACACCTCTGCCTAACCCTTCGGGGAAACAAGGCGTGATGTTATGTTATGTTACAAAATATAAGTTACAACATTAATGTTGAATTTATAATTATATATCCGAACGATGTAAAAACACGTGCACGCAAGTCGGTATCGGATGTCGATGTCTTAGGACATGTATTTTAGATTTTTGCCAACGACTTCCGAAATTAAAGTTATTTTTCACTTTGCTGTATTTTTTTTTAAGTCGGTTGTTTTTCTTTTTGCAAAAAAGTTTTTTATTTCTCACTTTTCTAATTGTTGAGGAATTCTCCTGGTACTTCACCATCAGCTCCACTTCACCATATGCATTGTGACGAGCATAAAATTTCTTAGCAACCATTTTCAAAGTAATCGAATCGCAACACGGGAAATATTTATTATTGAGTAGTTCCGGTGGCCATCTGTGGTCTTCATCATCAGTTCCACTTCACCAAATGGTGCTTCCCGAGAGCAAATGAACAATTTAACTATAAAAAAATACCCAAATCGCTATAGGTGCGCCTATAATAATTGAAGAGTTCCCTCGATTTCTCCAGGAGTCCATCATCAGATCCAGACCTGATGATAATGGGACCACCTGGAAAGTATACCCTTTAAAAAGAAAAAGAATTTTCCAGTCCAGCTGTCTTTGAGTAATCGGGGAACACACATAAAAAAAAGATTCCGACGATCTGAGAACCTCCTCCTTTTTTTGAAGTCGGTAAAAAAATAAAAAAAATAGTAATAGTTAGTCGTGGCAGCTAAGAGATGACCAGTCCCTACTGACGGCGCCCGTTCACGAACATGACGCATGGATCAGCACAATTCAGCTCAACCGCTTTGAAGGGAACTAAATGATCAGACATTAAGAGTGAGCATGACATAGTCTCAAAGAGTTTAGTAATGAAAAGTCTTTCTTACAATAAGATTTAATTATTGTCTACTATAATTCACTTCCTAATTGCTATAACACTCCTATTTGTCCATGTGACAGATAGTTTAAACCTTAGTCACAGCTTTAGTAAAGTTTCAAACTACTGGGAATTGTTGTCAAATGTGACATTGCAATAACGAGATCAAGGTAATTTGCTGTTTCGACAAACAAATAATAGCATTCGTTTTGTATTGTACATCGTCATCATCATCTGCCTAGGCTTTTCCCCACTATGTTCAGGTCGGCCTCTAGTCTAAGCGGACGGAGCAGACCTCCACCACTCAGTTACTGGGTAACACGATACCCCTTGGTAAGCCCGTTTGTCAGAAGGCCTAAAGTCTGATGTAGATCTTTGATAGTTCAAAGATGTAAAAATGACAATCGGGACCAACGGTTTAACTTGCTTTTTGGAGGGATCTCGGTATGTAATAGATGGTTACCCATCCACAGGCCGACCTCGGCAACCGTTATTTATCCTTGAAGATCGACGCGTGCGGCTGTTATTCCTTAGGCACGAGTTTCGATCCACCCATCAGTTTCGATAAAGTTATTACCCACAAACAACAACATTTGTTTTGTATTGTAGGTACATCTATATTATGTTAAACTCAATATTTTAATTATGGTATCCGAGCACTTCCACATTATTCTGTTGTACATTGTATAACGCTACCAGCAAAACTTCTATTTTATTCAGCCAGCACTGTTTAAAGCTTGCGAAAAATAAAAACAACAGCATTTTGTTCTTCTTTCATTTCAGATAAGAATGAGCAGGGAAAGCGGGGACGAAAAATATAAACACTTCTTCTAGAGTTTACTGGAGATGTAGATTGCAATTTTCTACAGCTGCATCTATGTAAGTAGCTGTACTGAGTGGGTTCACGGTAAAATCATCACGCCTTGTTTCCCCGAAGGGTTAGGCAGAGGTGTACCTATTATGGTACACCCACATTTTTCCAGTTATGTTTAAGTCCCATGTAATAGAGGGCGAGCCTATTGCCATCTACCGGGCACAAATCCAGACTCCGGGCTGCTACTGAGAAATTCCAGATAGAAAACCCAATAACACTTTGCCCGACCTGGGAATCGAACCCAGGACCTCATGCTCAGCAGTAGCGTTTGCGACCACTAGACCAACTAGGCAGTCATAGATAGGATACCCTTTATTATATCTTCAACCGTCATGAATTACGAGACATAATTAAATTTCTATTGTTAACGACTACTAGTCGGTCGATTGACAGCTGAGGTGACAAGAACAAGGCAACTGAAGGAACACGGGTGGGTTTTAGTCACTAAAAGTCTGACACGCCCTCCCGCTACGCCCAGAGCGGGAGAAGTCATTTGATGATTTCCCATCCAAAAAAAAAAAAAAGGGACACACTCTTTGTTTTGTTGTGTGTGTCTGTATGTGTTTTGTGTATTTTGTTTTTGTTTGTGTGTAGGTGTGTATGTTATTATGTAAATTAAATAGAAGGGTGAACATTCTAGTTAGGTTTCTGATATAATTTTCAATGAGACTGCTGCGTTCTTGACTATTAATTTTAACAATATTAAAATTTATAGGTGTGCTTAGTTATGTTTTCAATAGTTTTTTTTTTTTTTTGAATCAGTCCTATCACACCACAGTAACTTTAAAAACTAGCGTGTAACGACAGTCCGCTCAAAACCGTAATTGCAAGATTGATGAGTACCTGGTAGTAGGAACCTTTAGCTTAATATTAACCCATAGTCGATGAACGTAGATCCACGCGAGGAACAACGGAAATAATGTGTCTAAAACTGCGGCGTAATCACGACTCTTAATAAACATACATATTAATTATATAAAAACAACTCACCTGATAATGTGTTTGTACGACCACCGCCCTGAATACTATGGATGCATCTTGAACTCTCGTCTCGAGTGGCTTTTCCGCAAACTTTGGACACTGACTGTCACAAACTATTGTCCTGCACAAGAACAAAACAACCACCAACAAATCTCTGTTCGTGAATCTACCCATTGTTGGCCACAACATTGCTAAAGCCATTTTGAACTTTAACTGTGTTTGAATAAATTACATTTTCCTATGGCATGTCCGTCGCACGACACTAATTCCCTTCACCCGCCTTTTCCTCTGACGTTTCCCGGTTTGCATTTTTTATCTGTAACAAGGAAATATGTATTAAATTTTCTGCTACTTTATTCCATTTGAGTAATGAATAGATTAATGTTTTATAAGGGAATATTAGAACGTCAATCCACATGCTGCTTTAGCAGTGCTGCTTCCCGCATTTTTTTTTGTTGTTAATTCAATGCTATTAGACGGAGTAGAATTATTTATTTAACTTTTGACTTATGTCTAGAATCTCACTTTAAGATCCACTTAGCCTTAATTGCTAGCTAACCAAGAAAACCTTGAAATTGTGAAGCATTTTGCATCAACCTAAATTCCAATGTTCTTACAGTCACTGAAAATGACGTCAAGCAATTACAAAAACACTAATTACATGCTTACTTAATGTAAACCGAAGTATCCAACAAAACCGAACAAAAATTAAAGTAATTGGTACCTTGAAAGCTCGATGTTGATAAGCGAAGATTTTATGATTATTTAACACGGAAACTGTAATTTAAACTTCATTTTACGTCCAAATTGAACAGTCTCTCGGCATGCCATCATAAAAACCTGCATAACCAGCCTATAAAGTTCCCACTGCTGGGACAGGCCTCACATTTCGAGAGGGAGTGGGTTGTAATCTACCACGGCCCAATACAGGTTGGTAGATGTCATAAGTCTTCGATTTCTTTGTTCTAGGACATGCCTGTTTCTTCACGATGTTTACCTTCACCGTTTTGAGAGTAGCGGTGATGAAATAATTCACACAAAGTAAACTGCCTGACTGGATTCGAACCTACGAACCTACGACCTTATAAGTCACGGCCGTTTCTACTGGGCCACCACTACTCTCCAACAAAAACCTGCAATTAACTCTTAATAATTAATTTTCTATTAGACTTCCCCTTTCATTACGAAAACTTGAAGATATTAACTTTGTGACAACAATCTCGCTTGTGTATTATTATTGACTCGTGTTTCTTAAGTAATAAATTTTAATAGCGTACCTGCTTATTAAGTTACATTTTTTTTAATAACTTTTAGGTTAAACTAATACTTAGAGTTTTTAATGAGGTAATAAACAAAAATCGTATGAGAAGAGGCTTTTGCCGTGCAGTGGGGTAGCAATTGGCTAGTATTATTATAATTTTATTATTTGTTATAATAAACACGAACATTCAGTTTAAAAAACTTAAACGAGACGTGCCCCATGAGGCAATGACGATACACTTTATTTCCTTACACCTGCTTACCCGTAAATCTAAAGAATATTTTCGACAGTGGGACTCATATTTCTTTGCGAAACCACAAGAGAATTTTCTACAAGCTACATAATTTATATTGAAAAACCAAAGGTACAAAGCATACTTCCTGCATACTGCAAAGTTTTACAAGGCATGCGTAACTCAAACTTAATCCATTTATTTCAATGTAACCATTTACAGGCACTTTTGAATTGTCAAGGAGTCGGTCAGTCAGAAATATGATGCTACTAATCCCGATCCGAAGCGTAGTAAGTACCTATGGAGAAGAACGGGCAAGAAACTCCATGGACACTCCTTTAAATTATATTGTTACAAAATATTAGTAACATCATTATAATTATTAATTATAATAGTGAGAACTATGTAATGAAGACGTGCACGTTAAAAGCGGTCAGAGTACAGCAAATAGAAACAAAAAAAAAATATCAAAAAGATCTTAATTAAAAATAAGAAGGCGTGTAATGTAATGTATCGTGTAATGTAATGCGAATATTGTGGACGGCATCAACGCGAATCGGTGTTTGACTGTGAGAGCTAAAGCCAAAGGAGCTCAAAGGTTTCACGCTAAAAACCAGCCGATAGATCAGCGCGAGCGTTAGATGTAATGTTCGTAGTTCCGTCCACATGCAGAATTCGCGTTACATTACACGATAAATTACATTTCTTGCGTCTCTACACGCCTTTAAAGCCGTGTCCAGACGTGTGTAATGTGTAATGTAATGCGAATAGTGTGGACGGCATACAAACTCAACGCGAATCCTGTATGTTTTCGACTGCGAGAGCCTTTGTGTTCACGCTTAAAACCGACAGTCGATGGATCAGCGCGAGCGTTACATGTAAGGCTTGTAGTCCCGTCCACACGCAGAATTCGCGTTACATTACACAATAAATTACATTACACATTACACGCGTCTGTACACGGCTTAAGAGATGACCAGTCACAATTGAAGGCCGTTCACGACATTCGTTCCGTTCAGAATTCCAGAGTGGCACTATTTACATCGAGTAAGCCTCATAAAATATGACACACAAATATTAATTAGACTATAGTGGAAATAAATGTACAATCAATGAAATTAAATATTAAATAAAGCCTGTAACGTTGGAACAGAAAATTAATATATGATTTGATACAAGCACATTAGGAGCATCATTTTTTTACAGAAATAATAGCTACAGTATAGTATTTACCAAACCTCTAACCTGAACCTACAGAATCAATATTACTTCCAACGTAACACACAGGGGGCCTGAAATAAGAATCCTGTTTACACGCCTACTCATACAATTACAACTTGTATCGTATATCGAAACAAAATTAATTCAAAGGGTTACGGCAAAAAAGATGTACGTACTGGTTTAGTACAGTTCGCGGCTATCAACCATGAAGAGGGTATTGTTCTTTGTTTTTGGTCTACATGGGAATTGTTACATAATAATTAAGAGTAATAATTTGGCAGTAACTTAAAATGGGTCAGAGTGAGGTGAAGGTCGTTTTGCGAATGGTTTTATGTACTTGTCTCTGTTACAGGGAAATTTGATATTGAAGATAGTTGAATGTCTTGATGACTTACCTACTTTAAGTACTGCCAAGCAACATAAAAATTATATTGCTAATCATAGATACCAATTCAGAAAGTACACAAATAAGAGTGAGAATGGTATACTTAATAAAGCGTATTCTATTATATAATTAGCAAATTAAAATGCTGCTATTAGTAATGATAAGAGACTTGCTCTTATAAAATAAGAACACAATAATAATATTTATCACTATATACAGAAGCTTTAGAACAATCTGTTCATGATATACCTTAAGGCCTAAGCAATAATGAACAAGCAGCAGTTATGGTAGAATACATAACAGACACAAAGCAACAATTGTTTCATAACAATATACAAGCTCTCAACTCAAAATCGTTTTAACTAGAAACTAACAACATATATCCCAAATCCTTGTTCACATAATCAGAATCCCTACAACTAAATTTGTTGACAAAGGTATTAGATTCGATCATTAAATAGGATGAACTCAATCTGCTAAGCATGAGTAATCCTTCAAACACGGCCTACTTAGGGTTCCATATCCTGTTATATGAGCCCTTAAGCTACGAAGAGTGCCATTCCCCTCCTCATATTCAGAGATACACGAATACCTTCTTACGGCTGTGCTAATAATAATACTAGAGGTTTTGTGTATCAAGATTCTGATGTATGTTAAGTATGTTTGAAATGTTAAGTGTGTTTAAGATGGTGAGTATTTACATAATTTTAGGGTTGACAGAAATGAAATACATCATTTCTACTATAAGAAACGATCACTTACGAGGAGACGAAATTGTGTTGGTCATCTATAACATGGGTATGTTTATAGCTATTATTATGGAATTGTATCGTGAAATGAATTGTCACCCAGATCTAATAGAAACGGACTGTTTTGAAGTCATACACATATCCTTTCTGCGTAGGACATAAAACTAAAATATTTTCCGGAAAACTGTGGAAGCCGTCTTCACTCGTGTGTATCATAAACTCGACTTAGGGATTAGGAGAAGAGGATTAGTAGCGACGTTCCCTTGTCTAATAATCAATAAGACCCATACGTGAAGCTGGGGATTATAGCAATATTCCCGATCGCCATTAGTTGTAGCAGCTATTCGAAAGCCCATGATTAACTATGGAAGAATCAGGATTGCTAGGGGGACATTTTGTTGGTTTTGTTAGCCATTGCAGCAGTATGATTTTAAATAGAATTCAAAATATAATGAAGTATTCTGGGTGGCTTCTGAATACACAAGTGAAAATAATTGCTAGTTTAAAACTAAAAAAGGTAAACCTAGATATGATACATAAATGGTACTAGTAAGTATTCAATTTTCATGAAGATCATTATAAACCTCAAGACATTCTACCATAAAACCTAACTACTCCAAAGATAACAAACATATCCACAAATGTAGACACACGCCATTTATTCCCGCTTAGTCCTTGTACTCCATCGTCTTAAATGAAAGTCGTATCAAAGGATCAGGAGACAGGGTTCAATATATCAGCATTATTACTTTAACAAAGGTTGAGGACGTCATTTACCGATTCTGTTTCACTGGCCAAGGAAAATTGATTTATTGCCCGATAAGAGTGGCTTGCGGTATCTAGGAAAACGGTCCTCTTTTAATGTGTGTGTTTAGATTTTCTTTTGAAGACTCAAAGTGATAAAGGGAGGCTGTACCTCGTTCGTTCCTTAAGTATAAATGATAAAAATGATACTTTTTTATTTTGTCTGGGGTTATGTTATGTTCTAGTTAACTCTGCTAGTTTATTTAACATATTGTTTTTTGTAAATTAATAACAAAATTCAACACAAAGCTATTAGTTTTTTTAATTTAAATACCCTTGGTCTATCACTTTATTAAACTTCAAAAGAATTGTTAAACTTTTGTTTACAATTTTTTTCAAAGTGTAGGTTTCGTCATGGCCAGGAAAGTCTTTTTTATGAGATGAATGTTCCTTCCTGACATTAAACTTGAAGCACGTATTGTAAAGACATAAGAAGGGAGGTCTTATTACAAAAACCAAACCACTTACGGTAGTGATATAGGCGTACAAGGAGCCATAGTACGACATGAGCACTCTTGTTTAACTTTGATTTCTTCATAAGCTTCTCAAGGAATAATATAAAAAGAGGTCACATCAAATTACATACTTATAGGTTTTCTCAAAAAATAAAGACGAAACGTAATATTCCCATTTAATAATAAAATAGGAAGCAATCATATCTGCCGATTTAATGACGAAACCACAAAAATGAAGCGGAAATTCTATGTTATATTATACCTACGGGCCATACCATAGCAATGCTAAGTATACAATTTCAAGAAAATATTTTATTGATCTCCTTTGGAAGTACGTATCAAAATATTATTTGATTTGATTGGAATCAGGCTGGATGGAAATATTTTAACAGAGAAAATCAGAACAAATAAGCGGATTTGAACCTAACTACTGAAAACAACAAAATGTTGGATTCACAACGCATGACTACGCTACAGAATCATCTTGTGGACACAGTGCTAAAGACTTATTTATTACCCAAAAGAAATGTCTATAAATAATATATCACATAAACTCCAAAGATAGCTGCAAACCCCACTTCATCAAAGAAAAAATCCTAACGTTACCCTCAATTTATGTTCAAGAAATAGCCATACTATTTGTTAAAAAGAATAAAGATACCTACAACTCTTTAATTTCGATAATAATGATCGTAGCAAAACTAAATTAATTCTACCAGTACCTACACTAGGGATGTATTAAAATAGCCCAGAATACCGAAGCCTTCAAATATATATTAATGAACATAATTATAAGATCCACAAAAGCATTGTGCATATTTAAATTTAGACTTAAGTCATTACTTTTAGAAAAAAGTTATTATAGTATTAAAGAATTAATGGCAGATAAGAAACTAAAATAACAAACAAATATTATGTATATAAATGCATAGTATGAAATAATTTTGTCTATGCAGATATAAATTTCAAATGACTTTAATTATTATAAATTAAATGAATGTCATAAAGAGTTTTTGTAATAATGTTGTGACATTGATATCTATGGTCCGTTTTATAATCATGGAGACTAAATTGACAAGTGCAAATGGGAAACTGACTTACAGTACAATAGAATGTAAATCAGTTTGAAAACAGATCTTAGTAGGTACGCAATATAATGTTAACTTTAACGTGTTTAAACTAGCACGGTACTTATATCTCTCAAAAAAGCAATTTTTTTTTTAAATTGTCTGTCTGTCTGTCTGTTTGTTCCGGCTAATCTCCGAAACGGCTAGACTGATTTTGACGAGACTTTCACTGGCAGATATCTGATGTTACGGGGAGTAACATAGGCTACGTTTATTTCAGAAAAAGAATAAGGGTTCCACGCAAAAAAATTAAAACCCATGAAATTGTGAACGAAAAGTTTTACTTGAAAAATTCTTTTTGTATTTGGTAGCCCAATTTTCGAGGATAGTTATAGGCTATTTTACATCACGCTATGACTCTTAGGAACCGAGAAAAAAGAAAAAAAAGTCGGAGAGAACACTAAGCGAAAACGAAGTAATAGCGCGGGCGGGTGATGTAATGCGACGGGTCAGGGGACGAGGAAGTTTTATTAAAATGTGGCTGTTATTTTAGTATATTGTGAATCTTACAACTTTCACGCAAACGAAGTCGCAGGGCACAGCTAGTAAATAAATGAAATATCTGGTCATATTTTGTAAACAGGAAAATGAAACAGATGAATATGTATAGACAGATATCCCTGTCGACGTTAACGTCAAAGCACAGCTCAGCATATTTCTCGCTACATTAAGCACTTGAGTTATATCCAAACAAATGGTCTGACGGGAAGCTTAAAGAAGGAATTTAAACTAACATTTTTCAACATTAGGACGAGTTCAGAGGTTAACAGTTGTGGGAAAAGAGGGGTGCTTGTGATACCAGTAATTTGCTCGGAAATAAGACAGGAGGGTGTGTTGTTTTGATTTTAGGAAAATGGTCTCTAAAAGAACTGTGTACAGTTTTATTTGTATGACGGTCTGACTATGACGTATTAAAAACAAACCTATAGGTACCGCCATGTAATTAAGGACATCATTGAAATATTAATAAACCAAAACAGTGATTTCCAAATGATATTAACTCGAAAAACGTTCAGAATCTCATTTCACACGACGCCGCTAAAACTACACTCAGGTTTATCCCATGTCAACCTCGTTTTTTCTTTTTCCAACTTAAAAAACGACGCGTCGAGTAGTACACGGAAAATTAAGCCCGCTAATTTCAAAACGCTGACTTAACGCATCTGAACACACCGTTATAAATGGAGTGATTTAACTGGATAAAAGACCTTTTCACTGCAAATGTGAAAAGGGTTTTTGAGTTGGCAGTTTTCGTGTGGTAGGTACATATGGTTTTGGTGCAAAAAAAGATGCGAAATTAGTTGAAAATTACTCTGAGGGAAATTATTTCGCAGTGAATAGGCTTTTATCTTGGGGTGAGACAGAGAATAATAGACCGGATAATATTATATTCAAAAGTAATCCCTTTTAGTCAATTCGATCTTCTTATAGATCTAATCTATTTTTAGATAAATGCTTATTACAATCGAATAATGAAAGTAGTTATAGAAATAGGATTTCATGGTACGGAGGGTTCTCGGACTAAGTAATTATGGACTTACATTTATTTCTTAATACTATTTGATAATCCAGTCCAATTTTCTACTTGGTAAATGGGCTGGAAATTGCTTCGAGGTCAATATGTCAATGACACGCACACTTCTTTTCAAGTAATTATAATAAATTGATCATGAATTAAGCATACGACAATTGCAGCAAAAAAATAAATGATTGATCTTGAAATTATTACTATAGGGATGACCATATTCACTGACATCGACACATCATAATAACCAATATTTAGAATAGAATTTAAAATATATTTATTTTATTTTATTTAAGATAGGTTTGCTCTTGACTCTAGTCTAGGTCAGAGGTGATTGAGACAAAGTCAACGATGGAGCGAGCTTACCCAGAAGAAGCCTGTTCACTCTCACTTTGAAGAGATCGGGGTTGTATGCGTTCGGAAACACAGACGCAGGCAGAGAGTTCCACTCCTTTGCTATGCGCATCACAAAAAATATTTGGAAACGTTTAGTGCGAAAAAATATTACTAAACTTTAAGGCTACACTTAAATAAACAGATTTCAGGGATAACCCCTGATACTAAGGATATTGAAAAAGTCGATGTATCATACAAATTGAATACAAAGAAAGATGCTTCAAATCTCGTGTATGAAGATACCCTTCAACCCGACCTTCATGACGTGGGATTCGAAACAAGACCTCTTTGTAATAAGAAAAAGGTTTTATATGAGTTATGGAATAATCTATGAAGTGTGGATAGCTGTGGTGTAGGCGCAGAAGCTTCGGATGAATGAATAAGTTGTAGATTTGCTATAATATTTTCTTTTTTGTTTGAATAGTGCTATGAAGCTTTTGATATTGAATGGTACTGGGTTACAAGGATACCGTTTTATGAAGCTTTTGGCAAAAAAAGGATACAATCACAGCGGTGTAACATTGGAAATTGATGAAAAGCAACGTCCTTCTGCTAATGATAACTTACATTGTGAAATGCTTGGTGATTACGGAAACTGTTTTACAATGGCCCGTTCTTTGTAGAAGTAGAGTATAGTTAATGATGATGATGAAGGCGGGTGTGAAATGAGAAAAGAACTACCATACAGATCAACCCATGAAACCAATGCTGGTACAGACAAGCCTTGTATTGTTGACTATGAACGTGACGAACTATGACAACAAAATCTTATAGACTAACTAGCTAGCTAGCCTAAACTAACTTTTAAAAGTTTAACTCTGCAGGAACAAATAAGATTTCTATACAATTTAAAATAGGTAACCCTCAAGGAAACAGTCATTGGTGTTGCTCGTATCTCGACATAGAATATGCTAATGCTTCATGCGACAGGTGGCGTTGACTCTGACGGTTCTCCGAGATCTACACACTTCAGAAATTATATTTTCGCACGAGGCTTTTCTGACGGTGTTACCCCTCGTCGTTTGTAATTGGTGATATATTTTTAATAAGGTATTTACGGGGGATGGATTCTGCAAAGGCAGATTCCTAATTTCTGGAAATATATGAAATATGTTTTCCAGCTTTATCGTTTCATCTGCTTGTATGATTTATGTTGTTGTTATTCTCTAAAATGCCAGTAAACACAATTTTATAGGCATTCAGGTAAAATCTAACCTTTCATAAGTCGTCTAGACTAGACCGACAATGGTTATTTGATTATTAAAGAACACCAACAGCATATACATTCTATATTGGTTTACAATAGTAAATCACTGTTATCAAATAGGTACTTATGACTAAGATGGTCATGAAGTTTTAATTCCAACAAAACTGTATAAACTGCCTTAGTTTTATCGTGCTTACCAATTTTGATGTCTAAATCTGCTTTACCAAATACTCTTTTATTACTAATCGTTTGATAAAAACCTAATACCTACATAATAACCTCTTTGCAGATACAGCTCCTATCATACCAACTACGCATGCGTACAGTCCCGATAGCTTGTAAATCTAATCAAAACTAGCTCTAACAAACAAAGTAACTACCTGTGTTTTGGTACTAATTGATGTAATGTCGGCAAGAGCTCTATTATCATATTAATTGTTCCCTAGTCTACGTTTAGGTATCAGATTGTGATTAAGTGATCATCTCTTATTATAGGTCTATTAGCCTATGTCTAAGGTCGATAGATTAGGATCGTTAACATGAGCAAAGTTTGTTGGTTGGTAGTTAATGGAGAGGAGGTTTTCAATGTAAAGTTTTGTTGCGCAAAGGGTTAGGTCATATCTAACGTTTACAATACGCGATGGCGGAACTGATTCTCATGCAATCCCGTCATCTGACTCTATTTAAAACCTTTTTCTTAAAAATGTAAATCGATTTTGACAAAAATAAATAGATTAATAATTAAAATGACAAATTCGAGTCCAAAAAATGTATCATTACTCTTAAAATACAATATTAGACAATAGCTACAAACGGTTCAATAAAATAACCAATTTTCTATTCAGGAATAAGTAGCAGTCTCAAAATAGCTTAAAATGTAATACAATTCAGAATACTCAATTTCGTTCATTTCTTGGAACCGACTCCGTAATTGGACGACTATGGTGAAACCTGACCGCACTCAGTTTTCTATTCCGCATTCAAATTATTATTTATTCTATCCTCGGATCTGTTATCTTATGCAAGGATAACAAAACGCAGAGTCCTTTCTATATTAATGACTTGTCCGGATTTTAATGAGTGCTGATTATTTATGTTAATGATTCGCTATTAATAGCATAAGATTTGACAGACTGAATAACGTCTTAAAAAGATCTACGCAGGAATATATAGAAATTTGTTAGTGGAGAAGAATGGAAACAAAAAATATACGAAGGGATTTAGATATAAAAGAAATAGTCTGACAAAGCCACTATACTAATAGCAGAGAACATTATTACTTTCGCCACAGTCAGGCAAAAAATAGACATGGTTAAACACAGAATTTTACTAATTAACAACACTTATAATATTCAAATTCACATACAAATAAAATTTAAACGAATTTATTTTAAGAAAATACTAACATATTGAGCTAAATCATTAAACAAACGTTTCTACCAACACAAGTGCTAGTTTTGCATTTAAAAGTAATATTTGTCTGTTACTGACATTTTTACTCACGTGCAAGTATGAATATTTCTTTATTGTTGTCACTGCACTCAAATATTATAACTAAAATGCTATAATAAAACGTAAATAAAAAAGAAGGATGCCTGAAGCCAAACACGTTTCCATCACGCACGCGCATAAAATGATTTTGAAAATAAAATTGCCGTAAATGGTGGCCTGAGGCTATAACAACTAATGAAGCTATTTTATTTATTAAAAAAATATCTTAGTTACTGTGGCATATGAATCTACAGGCTGTAAAAAATATCCATCACGAATCCATTATCCACACATTCTGTAAAACAAACTAGGTAACTTTGCGCAAAAACAATTGCTGTGCCCCGCGACTTCATTCGCGCGGAAGTCGTAAGATACACAATATACTAAAATAATAGCCATATTTTAATAAAACTCCCTCGTCCCCGGACCCGTCGCGTTGCATCGCCCGCCCGCGCTATTACTTCGTTTTCGCTCAGTGTTCTTTCTGACTTTTTTTTTTTGTTCGGCTCCTAAGGATCGTAGCATCATGTTAAATAACCTATAACAATCCTCGAGATTTGGGCTACCAAATGCAAAAAGAATTTTTCAAATCCGATTTTTTGTTCACAATTTCATGGCTTTTCATTTTTTGCGCGGAACCCTAATTATTTAAAAAAAAATAAAAGAAGCCTTAGTTACCCACCGTAACATCAGCTATCTGCCAGTGAAAATCCCGTCAAAATCGGTCCAGCCGTTTCGGAGATTATCCGGAACAAACAACAATTAAACAAACATTTTAAGAATGGCTAGTTTATAAGTACCGTATATACTTTCTTATGCTTTTAGTAAAAAGTTGTTATTTTGACATTACAAACAGACACTTCAATTTTATTTATTTGTGTAGATGTATATGTAGATGTGTAAATTCGCTGTCTACGATAGTGCGCAATGTATTTTCTTTCTTTCTTTTCTTTCAATGTAATGCACGCATAATATAGTGCTTATACATGCATAAGTACAGGGACCGTGGAAGTATTGAAAGTTAAAGATACTCGTAGTTCAAAATTTAAAACTTGTTTTAGTAGAACACGTCAAAAAAGTTCGAACTTTGACCTTCAATATCTCCGTAACTAGAAGGTTCCCAGGAATGGTACAGTAAAAAAAATTGCATAATAAAGGGTAGAACAAGTAACTTGCGGCTTCGTTATGGTTATTTTTAAAATAAAAGAAATAACCAAACAAACTATGAGGGAGCCACTACTCGGTCAAGGTCGTCTTAAAAGATCTGTAAACACTGTCTCATTCACACAAGTAGTGAGGTGAGCTGCTGTCACAAATCGACGGAGAAGTGGCAGTACCACCTAACTAACATTTTTCGAGAAATTCTTTTTTTTATTGTTTTGAATTTAAAGGCGTTATTCGCATTTCAAAATCTTCTCAATTCCTTGAGAAATTTCAGTTAAGTACTGGCACTTCGCCGTCACAATATCATCTGTCCGTCACCATGAATAGCGGGAAAAGGTTAAAAAGTTAAGTGGCCTCCACGAGAGGCTTGGTGTGGTCATGAGCCTGCGTAGTGATAATAATCAATTTAAATACGGGGTTTAACAGGATTCTACAGGTACGTTTGTGCATTTAATTTATACTTACTAAATCTATAAAAAAATATAGATAAATAATTATTGGTTTTACGTGGAACGAAATGTTATATGGCGGTATTTGTTTTTTTTTTTTAATATCGCAGCATCATGCTGAGATAGGAGCCTTTTTGGCCTCATACAGGTCTTCTTTGTATTTTTTTTCTTCTTTTGTTATAATTGTGTTCATGATATTTTTAGTTTTAATGTTCTTTTTATTGTTATGTTTCACAGGAAACAAATAAAATATTTTTCCTTCTTTCTTTCAAATTTTTACAAAGCATTTAATATAAACACATGTACATTTATGTTCCGAATTTTTGGTTCAATAAATAGCATAACTTAAACTTTTGCTACATCAATTTGCCATAATACGTTTTCAACCTTTTTACGTGAACCTCATTTAGATACCTTTATTGGTAATAAATAAAACGTAATTATTATTGCAGAAAATAACGATCCTTCTTTGTTTTATTAGCCGAATCTATAGCTGTACCAAAATTTGGCAAATAATTTACCTGCGTTATCTATGTGCCTAATTGGAATATTAAGCGTGTTTAGTTTATTATTTTTGGAATCTGAAATAGGAGTTTTTATAGGATAGATATGTTTGGTTAACTACTCGTTTGGTAAACATAAATTTTGTTTTGGATTGTTTCAATTTTTGTAGACAATTGAGTGATCGAGCTCAGTAACTGTGCCACGTTACACGTTCGTGTTTGGGTCACAGAAACTCATATATGTGTACCAAATTTTAACCAAATCAGTCCAGTAGATTCGGAGCAAATCGGCTGTGACATATGGATAAACAGACGCACACACGAGTGATCCTATAAGGGTTCCGCTTTTTCATTTGGACGTACGGAACCCTAGTCTTCATGTAGGTATTTAATCAGTAAAAAAAAAACATATTTGTTAGCAATGTTAGCCAACATAGCTCAACAAAGATAATCTATTTACCCTAACAATTGCAGCATTTCAC
Source organism: Fissipunctia ypsillon (assembly GCA_947568875.1). Classification (NCBI taxonomy): domain Eukaryota; kingdom Metazoa; phylum Arthropoda; class Insecta; order Lepidoptera; family Noctuidae; genus Fissipunctia; species Fissipunctia ypsillon. The sequence continues at coordinate 4,522,698 of OX387643.1, forward strand.
AATACAAGAAAATAGTTTATTCGACTGTAATAGACAATCTAATAAAATATTGTGTTGAACTGTAGGTATGTGTTAAGGTAAATTCCTGCTACTATGGTTAGCTTCCTCCCTATGAATAGAGAATATCATGCACCTCGGGTTCTATGAGATTCAGTTCGAAATATCCTGTATCACTGTAGCGCTTGCAATACGGTTCCCAACCGCGTCCCCGACAGAGGTGACCTTGGTTGGCGACTGGCAGAGCTGTTTCAACGTTTGGTCGTAAACCACCATCTACACGGTTGTAAACCACCAAGGTCACCTCTGTAGGGGTGCGGTTGGCGACCGTGTAGCAGGCGCTTGAGGTTTCTATTTGGTGGCCATTTATTTTTCATTACTGATTTGGAATGTACGTCAAATGAGCTTACCTAGATACGTATACGTGGATACGTACCTAGATACGTATACGTGGATACGTACCTAGATACGTATACGTGGATACGTACCTAGATACGTATACGTATATACGTACCTAGATACGTATACGTAGATACGTATCTAGGTACGTATACGTAGATACGTACCTAGATACGTATACGTACCTAGATACGTATACGTAGATACGTACCTAGATACGTATACGTAGATGTATGAAACCTAGATAGGAAGAAAGCTCGTTTGACGTACATTCCAAATTAGTAATGAAAAAAAAAGGCCACCTTTGACTTAGTGCCCTCTCGATTACCACGGCAGTATTGGTTGTCTCACGCGGTGCTTTTGTGTCGCGTCGCGTGGCGCCTCTTTGCAGAAGCCTTTATTTAGTAATTTTGTCTATTTCTGGTAGACAAGCTCTAGATTTTCCAACTGAAAGAGGTGCTATACCATATCCTAAGTGATATCTATCATAAACTATTACAAGATAACCTCCTCCATTGCTAAGAGTTTGGCTTCATCTTCTTGATGTAGATCGTAGTAACAAAGTTCAAACGAGACCTATTCCTACCGTATTTTGCGTCTTTATCTAATACTTTATTCAAAACTCTAATTTATAACCCGAATAAAATGTTAACCACCCAGTACATCGTTTACTCGACGATCAACAAAATAATAATTTATTGCTTCCAGTCAAAACCAATTGTGCAGAACAAAAAACTGTATCTGCACGTTGTTTTTTTCATCCGAGAGCGCACGAAAATGAAAATTCCACACAAATACTTTTGAAAGCAGTCTTCAAAGCGAACTCGCATTCACTATACGATGGAAATTGTTATTTATATCGCAAAATAATCATAAAGCATTTTAGGGGATTCAATAACTTTCCAATTATTATCAAATACGTCGAAAATTTTACAATAGCGTACCTACGTATAAATGTTTTGTGCGGTACGATCTCGGAATCAGTTTGTTTTGCAAATGCCGCTTTGGAACATAAAGGAGCACAAATTTTGAGAATAATAGTGTTCAGGGCTAGCGCGATTGTTGATACCCTTTTAACTTTTGATTGATGTTTTGACTACAATTTCTGTGATAATCGCTTTTGTGAAGTTGAATAATGTTTTATTTATTGGTAGTGTTTATTAACAGATCAAAATATTTGGGGATTATTATTGGTTCATCATCTGCATAGCCTTTTCCCAACTATGTTGGGGTCGGCTTACATTCAAACCATAATTTACCTTTATTTTACATGGAGCGACTGCCTATCTGACCTCCACAACCCAGTAACTGGGTAATTCGATACCCCTTGGTAGGACTGGTTGTCAGACTTTCGGGCTTCTGACGACCCGTAACGACTGTTAAAGTTCTACGAATGGTAGCCAGGACCAACGGCTTAACGTGCTTTCCGAGGCATGGAGGAATCTCAGTATGTAATGATGGTCACCCATCCACGGACCAACCCCGGCAAGCGTAGTTTAACCTGCTGTATTGACCCGTGCGGCTGTTATGACTTAGCCACGAGCTAATATAAGATATAGGTAGGTAATTTTCGTGCATTTTCTTTTAACTAAAATAGATTAATTTATTAACAGCCGCTCGGGTCGATCGACGGTTAAGCTACGCTTGCCGCGGTCGGTGCGTGAATGGGTGACCATCTTTACATATCAAGACCCCTCCGTGCCTCGGAAAGCACGTAAAGCCATTGGTCTCGGCTGTAATTCTTGGATCTTTGACAGTCGTTACGGGTCATCAGAAGACCGAAACTCTGGCAACCAGTCTTACCAAGGGGTATCGTGTTACCCAGTAACTGGGATGTGGAGGTCAGCTGTATCCGGTTACACTGGAAGCCGACCCCAACATAGTTGGGAAAAGGCTAGGCAGGCAGACAGACAGACAGATTAATTAATTAACATAACAATAGCGATATAAATAGGGGTTAGGGGTGAAAGCCTCTAGATATTTTATCTAATTTCATTTCTGCCATAAGACACAAGTCAACTGGTTAGATCTAAACTCGTATCTTCATTACTTTACAGCCTATTTTATTAATTGTTTCAAATAATTCTCACAACTTCAGCTTCAAATTCTGAACACTTCATAAAATGAAACAAGGAAATATACCTATTCTCCAAAACCCAAACGACAGAATGACGCAAATGAACGTCATTAGCGTCCGACCCTCACACCGAAGCAAACTTTCATATTACAGTTATTGCGCTTCGAAACTCACCCGATCTGTTCTATCCAAGTTATATAAACTTTGATGGAAAAGGTGCTGCAATAAAAAAAATCATAAAACCCTTTCTGCTAACTCAGTAGATTACGGTTCACAGTGCTAAAGCTGGCCCCGTGGAAATACGAGAACCGGAATCAGTTTAGAGACAAGAAGAAAATACTCAGTATTTCATTCGCCATTTTTATTTTTATCTTGATTCAGTTGTGTTTTGAAAAGTCGTAAAGTTGATCGTCATTTGGTTTACCTTTGGTGGCTGTGATTGGAATACCAAGCGTGCACTGCGTTAGAAAGTCTCAAATTATGGGACGTAAATGGAATGGAAATAAATGTATGAAGAAAAAGAATTTAAACGTTTATGCCTAGGTAGGTATAGCGTTCGCAGACGGTTAGCTGTCAATGAAAAATATGTGTCACATACTTTGTAAATGTGTAATTGGTGGAGACGTTTAGTTTTATATCATTAAAATGTGGCTGTTATTTTAGTATATTGTGTATCTTATGTTCACTTCCACGCAAAAGAAGTCGCGGGACACAGCTAGTATTGATAATAATAATACCAACCTATACTATTATTGCCAATAAGCTTGATATAACTCAAACTCAAAACTCAAAGGAATTATGTAAATTAAATCAATTACAGGCTCTTTTTAATTAGCAAGGGGTCGGTCAGCCTGAAAGATGAAGCTAGTTGCCCATTCCAAAGCGTAGTAGGTTCCTATTGAGAAGACGGGCAAGAAACTCCTAAGACACTCTTTTAAATCAAGTGATAGTTAATATCATTCATGTGTATACTTCTGCAACAGTAACATTCTATGCAGCGATTTCCCAAAAAGAGTACAAAAATCTTTTTTTACAAAAGGAAAAAACAACCGACTTCCAAAAAAACACTACAAAGTAAAAAATAACTTTAATTTTGGAAGTCAGTGTTTCTAGATCTGTATTTTAGTTTTTTGGCTCCGACTTCCGAAATTAAAGTTTTTTTTTCACTTTGTAGTGTTTTTTCGAAAGTCGGTTGTTTTTTTTTTTTGGAAAAACGTTTTTTTTATCACTTTTTAGTGGGTCGGTTTGTACTTTATCTAAGTTACAATAGCCTAAAGTTAACTGATCATCACCTTTTACAAAATATTGCTTTTCCCGATGCAGAGACGTTAATGGTTGAGGAGTTCTCCTGGTACAAATTGCTTAGCAGACTATATTAAAGTAATCGAATGGCAACCCGTGAGTATAGCTCATTACTGAGTACTTCCAGTGACCATCTGTGGTTTTCATTATCAGTTCCACTTCACCAAATGGTGCTTTCCGAGAGCAAATGCACGAGTTACTATAAAAAATACCCAAATCGCTATAGGTGTGCTTGTATGTAATATTTAAAGAGTTCCCTCGATTTCTCCAGTTATCCATTATCAGATCCTGACCTGATGACAATGAGACGACAATGGGACCATCTGTGAATATACCCTTTAAACACAAAAAAAGAAGATTCCGACGAACTGAGAACCTGTTCCTATTTTTGAAGTCGGTTAAAAAGACAAAACACCACCAAGTCTTAAAACATCAAATGCCTCAAAGTCCACAACGGTCTTAAGACAATCCAGCAAAGATTAATGAATTAGACATTGTAACGACAATAGAGGACGCCACGTTAACATTACCAATGAAAATTATTGCGTCTACCTTTCAGAGGACCAATTTATTACCAAAGCAGTCCGAACTATTGTTTCGAGTAGCGGGAACCGAATCAGAGCGAACAATGCTTGAATTTTTGTTTAAGATTTAAGTGCCTACAGAACTTGGCTTTGTAACTTAAGATTGTGATTTTTGGATTGCAGTCTGTGTTTATAATATACCTTTTCACCTCATTTGCTTGAAAATTTGCTCTTATTGCACCACTTTTAGGTTCACAATGCAGTGTATTGAACATGCGATCCTTTTACTTTGCATTCTCGCTCTAGGGTTGGAAAGTACGCCACAGATAACTATATACTAGCCAGAGATGTGCGTTTATTTTTAATTCTCAGCCTTAATGCTTTTTTGTGCCTAAAAAATTGTATATAAACTATGTAATTAAATAAATATTAATATTCGTGTTCTAAATACAAAAGAATATCAGTTTATAAATTTGTGATTGCAGGTTTATGACGATTTGCGGGATTTTCGAAAGAGTTACCGTGGCCCCGACACAGGCCACTGAAGGAACACGGGAGGGTTTTAGTCAGTAAAACACGCCCTCCCGCTCCGCCCAGTGCGGGAGAAGTCATTTGATGATTTCCCATCCAAAAAAAAAGGCTTATGATGTTTGTATGGCTTTGAATACCTTTATTACGCTACTACACAGTCTACCATTCATATGACCAATTTATTATACAAGCATTCCGAACTATTGTTTCGAGTAGCGGGAACTGAATCAAACGGTACAATGGTTGAATTTGTGTACATAGCGTCTTTGGAAGACTTTAATAATTGTTAATTGGAATCAAATAGGATTGAGTTATTTGAATTTTAAAGGGTTTATTTTTAATTACCTGGAATTTGGGTTTTTGATTGAGATAAGTAAGTAATTTGGCTTTATAAGTAAGGATTGTGGAATTTGAAATACAGACTGTGGTACCTTTTGTACCTACTGCAGCATAACTCTGCATGTCAAAACTTTTTGGTTCTTTATAATCAATCTTTTTTCGGTTTGTATTTGAGCCTGGTCGATTTTATCTTTTTATTTCGTGATTCGAATTATTTTTCTTCTGACAGATGGGTCCCCATTTTTTTCTTAGTTGCAAAAGTTGAATCAATTGACGGACCCAGTTTGTGGAAAATTATCGAGTTTTTTTCAAGTGAACCACACTTTCTCTGCCGTCCTATTAATACCTTATGGCAAAACTATATTGAGAATGGTATATTAAGTATTATTCTAAGCATTCATCTTTATTTTTTCTGGTACGTATCTTTTAACAGTTTTCCTCAATCGGAAGTTCAGTCTGATCACGCTGGTCTAACCCTAATTCATTTTGTCTTAGGATTGAACAGCTTTGAACAGGCCGCCTTTCGGCCTCCAGGTTTTGGCCTAAAATTACGCTGGACGTCCTTGGCCAACGTCGAGAGTTGGGTCGCATTTTGACCGCTGAAGGTTTCACAAACAACGCCAGTTCCTGAACCTGCGACAATATACAGTCTACGTCACCTCGCCGGACGCAATTACTTATGCCACGGTTTTTTTTATGATATTTTACGTACAAATTTAATAGTGTAGATAGTAATCCTCTGCAGATTTTTTTTAATTCATTAACTATTTCATTTTATTTTCAAATATGTAAAATGCGAGATACCTTGGTTCTCTAATTTTTTTATAACGATATGTTTTGGTAGCGTTACTTACTAGTGATTGCAATCGACTAGGTAGTACGTTTATTTTCTCGTTCGTTATTCGCGTACCTATCGGACCAAAGTTCTTTATTTTATTCCTTTCACACAAGACAACCTGCAACTTTTTGATACAATAATATTCATTTTTTTACCTTTTAATGTTATTTTCTATTTTTATTTTAAAAACAAAATTAAACGTGTCGTAGCAGAAAAGTGAATCTTCCGTCTTTTTATTTTTTTTTCGCTACACTACCTATGGCTTCATTCAAGTACAACGAAAATTGTTGTACTGATTTGATTAGTCCGTACTAAAATATCTTTAAAACCCTATCTTCAATGCAAGCATGAAAAACTCCAAGTTATCCCTGATAATCATGATTATTATTACAATTAATCGTGGAATTTCTAACCGGTTCTTCTTCATAGGAAACGACCAATTGGAACCGTGCACCTTCTCCCGCTCCTCCCCGTGCTTCCTTCTTCTTCTTTCGTGTAGCTTCTGACGTTTCATGAGTGCCCATGTAGGTTTATGTGAAATAAAATATTTTGATTTTCATAATTCAAAAATTAAAAATTCTGTATTAAATATGTCCTTCGAACCAAATGTTAGCATGGCGGCCAATCTCAGCGGAGACTAGCCATCGACGCGGAAGATATTATATTATAGTGCACAAGTGTCTCTATAATTTCACAAGTGGTGACATAAGGGGCGGTCTTATCGCTAAGGGCGATCTTTTAAAAAAAACCTGGAATGGAATGGAATAAGGGAAAAGGGGAAACAGTACTGCAATTAGTCTGTGGTGTACCATTTACATAAATACAATAAATACATACATACATGAAACATATATTTACAGCTCACATCACGCTCACTTCACCTAAATTTTCACGGTGGGATCTTTACAGAATAGCTCTCCTGTATCCCCTCTTATCACCCCACAGGGGTGGATTTTGAAAAATCGTTTCGGATTTTTCCATAACTTGAATCAAAGATATTTTATACCAATTTTTGAGTTATTCAAGCCATGCAGTAAAATTTCCCCTTAAAAATCTAACTACCCCTTTTCGCCCCGTCAGGAGTGGATTAAAAAAAAAAAAATATTTCTTTTCTGTTCAAAGTATTAACGCTGAGTTTCGAGGTAATCGGACCGCCCGTTAAAATTCTTGCATACAAACTGTAACACCCCTAAACTCCCCTTTGAGGGGCAGTTTTGAAAAACTAATAATGAGAAACTTAATTGCTTACTTAGTCAAATATTCTTGCCAAATTTCAAGTATATTATCCAAATGAATAAGATGTGTCCTATAAACTGTATCCCTGCTTTTCATCCCCAAAGAGGTGGAATTAAAAAAAAATCGTTAAAGATATTTCCAAAACGGACTCAGAGATTATTTATACTATTTTTCGCTTTAATCAAGCTACGCGGTAAAATCCTAACCTGTAAAATTAACTACCCCTTTTCACCCCGTCAGGGGTAGATTTTCGAAAAACTGATACAGGTTATTTTTTATCTTGACTCTTAAGTATAAATGCTAAGTTTCGAGTTAATCGGACTGCGCGTTAAAATTCTTCCATACAAACTTTGACACACCCAATCCCCCTCTTGGAGGTAGTGTGTAGAATATGATTTTTCATACAAACCAAAGCCCCCCTTTTCACCCCCTTATAGATTGAATTTCCAAAAACCCCTTCTTAGTGCTCCTTTTTAATATAAAAGGAAGCCGTAAGCAAAATTTCATGTTCCTAGTCCCAGTAGTTTCGACTGTGCGTTAAAACTCTTTATTACGTATCCCATAAATATTCCAGATATAATATATGTAAAAGTAGAAAGGATACAGGACGGTAGGTAGATACACAGGGTAACGAACAACGCCACAGGCTACGGTTTCAACCACAGTGGAACAACCTACTAGCCTACTATGATTTCATAGTTTTCCTTATTAATAAGATCCTTTTTTTTTGATTTTGCGGTAGCTTGGGGTTGTATTAATAAATGTTATGTATTGTTTTTATGCTATATCAATATCGTCAAAACTGAACTTCGAAAAGAGGCTAAAGCTGCCCTAGGTTTGATAAAAGATTATGATAACCTGAATACAGTCGGTAATATGAAGAGCTTCTAAATAAATAAATAAATAGTTTTCTAATCTGTTTCTTAAAGCATATCGTCCAAGACGCTGCCCAAATCACCAATGAGTAGCCAGAATGTCACAGCATTGGTATTTCAACAGCTGCGGTCCGTACAGGACGCAACCAAATACAAACTTGTTAATAACGTGTAAGTAAGTCATTTAGTGAGCTTAACGCCATTGAAATATTACAACATATACTCACGTATAATTCCTCCATGGAACCATGAAGGTAGGCAGATACTACTGATCGTCACCAGCTACGATCGCTGTACATATACACAAATTTTGCTTCATTTACGTTCATACATCTGGTCATACACGCACGCCCGGTTGTTAGTACTTCACGCCTGACCTTTCTGAAGAACATCATCAATAAGGGCAGTGACCTAATATGTTTTTTTAAGAGGGAAGCGCTAAGGTAGCCCGCGAAAATTATTTTTTTTTGCAATTTGCAGCTCAGTGTCTGGGTGTATGTTGATTAAAGTATAATTCGCGACATATATGTTTTTACAGAATTATAATCATTAGAATCAGTTATACAACTCCTTAAGTTAGCATAATCCTGAAATGTCAAGATTTCATGAAATAGTCATTCTTAGAATAACTTGGTCTTAGAGATTTGTATTGATGACAATTCTGATTATAATTCTGTAAATAAATATTTGTTACGGTCGCGAATCATATTTTAATCAGCATACAATCCAATACTGACTTGCAAATTGCAAAAAACGTAAGAAGTTGAATTTTGCGGGCTACACTGGCGATCAAGAACAGACGTTATGGCGATTCTTGGTCGAGGCTTATATCGCAGTGAATGAGTTTCATCTGATAATTATATAATGATGATGATGATTTTAATGACATGCTCAAGCTACATAAATCAAATTTAAAAAAAAAATGTTAAAAACCGTTTTGTTAAAAGTACCCCGATAAAGTAATAAACGTTTTGTTTTTAAAATGATCTCCACAAAGCATATAAATTGAACAAAACACGATCAAACAACGCCGATAAATAATTTTAATACCCGTAATGTGTTCAAATATTTTCGGAGAGATTATTTCACGAACCGAACGCAAAATTGCGATTCTGCACAAATTGTAATTGAATGGAAGGCAAGAGTAGCTTTGTTCTGATAACAACGAAGATTATACTATCTGATTTAATAATTTCTGAATCCTCTTAGAGTTTCATCGAGTGTTTTTAACAGATATATTCATTTAGATTTGATTTTCAGTCAAAGGCAGTAGTTTGGAAAAAAGCTATAATCATTTTGAGCTTCCTTTACAAGAGTAGTCATGTAATATTCTATTACAATATCACATACCTACATGTACCTACACTCAACTTTTATAGTTTACAAGAATTTCTACAACATAAATAAATTTTATTTTTTTATTTTTTTTATTTTAAGCTTCCCAATGTTTTATGGCGTATCTATTTTTTATCTTAACTTTAAAGAATTTTTGTTGGGTAGGTACATAAAGCAAAAATGTTATTACTTAACTTTTGTTGTGTGTATAGTTTATTGTAGTTAACTTAAAATTTACCTTAATTTTAAAAATTATATTAGAATATAGGTATTTTTTTTTTGGATATTCTGTATATCTTATTTAAAATAAGAACTTACTTAGTGCAGCATAACTCTGCATGTCAAAACTTTTTGGTTCTTTATAATCAATCTTTTTTCGGTTTGTATTTGAGCCTGGTCGATTTTATCTTTTTATTTCGTGATTCGAATTATTTTTCTTCTGACAGATGGGTCCCCATTTTTTTCTTAGTTGCAAAAGTTGAATCAATTGACGGACCCAGTTTGTGGAAAATTATCGAGTTTTTTTCAAGTGAACCACACTTTCTCTGCCGTCCTATTAATACCTTATGGCAAAACTATATTGAGAATGGTATATTAAGTATTATTCTAAGCATTCATCTTTATTTTTTCTGGTACGTATCTTTTAACAGTTTTCCTCAATCGGAAGTTCAGTCTGATCACGCTGGTCTAACCCTAATTCATTTTGTCTTAGGATTGAACAGCTTTGAACAGGCCGCCTTTCGGCCTCCAGGTTTTGGCCTAAAATTACGCTGGACGTCCTTGGCCAACGTCGAGAGTTGGGTCGCATTTTGACCGCTGAAGGTTTCACAAACAACGCCAGTTCCTGAACCTGCGACAATCTACAGTCTACGTCACCTCGCCGGACGCAATTACTTATGCCACGGTTTTTTTTATGATATTTTACGTACAAATTTAATAGTGTAGATAGTAATCCTCTGCAGATTTTTTTTAATTCAATAACTATTTCATTTTATTTTCAAATATGTAAAATGCGAGATACCTTGGTTCTCTAATTTTTTTATAACGATATGTTTTGGTAGCGTTACTTACTAGTGATTGCAATCGACTAGGTAGTACGTTTATTTTCTCGTTCGTTATTCGCGTACCTATCGGACCAACGTTCTCTATTTTATTCCTTTCACACAAGACAACCTGCAACTTTTTGATACAATAATATTCATTTTTTTACCTTTTAATGTTATTTTCTATTTTTATTTTAAAAACAAAATTAAACGTGTCGTAGCAGAAAAGTGAATCTTCCGTCTTTTTATTTTTTTTTCTCGCTACATTAGGTATTAATGTAAAATTAGGATTTGCATTTGCAAACAGGCGAAATATGGACTGTACATTTTAAACCACCATTTTTTTACAACTGGTAACACCTGTATTTTCTGCAAATAAATGTTTCTTATTCTTATTCAACGATTATATATAATTATTTTAAGCACCTTATCGTTAATTTCTACTTGCACCTAAGTAATTTTTCCGACTACGTCATTGTCAACACTTCTGAATGAATATTACAGTTCAAAAAGCTGACAATACATTTTTTTCTTTTTTTGTGGATGGGAAATCATCAAATTTTAATGACTTCTCCCACTCTGGGCGAAGCAGGAAGGCGTGTCAAACTTTTACTGACTAAAACCCACCCGTGTTCCTTCTGTTGCCTGAGCCGGGGCCACAGTAACTCTTTCGAACATCCCGCAACCCTGGCTGGCATCGGCCCTAGCGGACCCCTTCAATGGTGCTGGCAGGTGACAATACATGCGCCCGCTATGTGGGAAAGGAATGTGTTTGAAAATTGATTAACATTATTGCTACCTGACCGTACATACAATGAGGAATCTACATTCGGCTCCTGTGAGGTGTCAGGTGTGGAACCACTGACCTCAAACTATACAGGCACGTTATGAATTATATTAGACCTCCAAGCTGCTTCATGTGTTCGATCCCTAAATGGTAAACTGGTATGCCTGCAAAGGGATTCTAACCTTACAATCGCATAATTGGATAGGCACACAAGTCAATAAAAACTCTATTACGAGTAATACAACTACTAAAGGTTAATAACGATTACAACTGTTTTAGATTGAAACTGTTGTTTCAAAAACTACATTTTGTACCAACTGATCGATGTCGTCAGTATTTTTTTCTAAACATGCGATGCGGTGATCAGTGGTTTGAAAATAGTTACTAAATTGATACATATGTCATGTAGATAGAAAAATGATCTTAGGGTGATTTAAAGTGGTAAACGATATACATAAAATAAAATATTGTGTTTCGATTTCTGTAGATACAGTAGCGGGCAGAACTCCATCGCATCATTACTCGTCCCACTTGAGACCTTCTTCTATTTAGGCATATCACACACACATACAAACCCGTATATTGCACTCTTTCATCACGAACTAAACAAAAAAAGCGCGGTATATGATCATCATAATAGGCCTATCGCAGCACGCAGTCTTTTTCTGATTATACTAATGAGAAAAAGGTAGCGAATATTTTAGTCACATAAAAGTTGAGGGTAGATTTGAAACAAAATCAATTTTCTGAGTGTAGTTAGAATGGTATGACGTTGTTGGTTGGTGAACTTAGTTACGAGCGTTGTGTTATTGATATTAGAGGTGTTGAGTTTGAAGATTTTTATTGAAAATGCAAGCAAATATAAATATTGAAGCCAGGGCGAACATTGTGGCCTTGCCTAACAATGGGTGTAATATATCTGAAATATCCAATGAAACCGGATTTTGTGTAAGTTATTTTGTATTTTTTATTTTATTTGTTCTCATAAGTGGCGCTTCAAAATGTGTATTATGGATACTTTTTTTTTAGAGAGATACAGTGAGACGTTGGGTGAGGAGATTTGAGGAAGAGGGGAGTCTTAAGAGCCGTGTAAGAAGTGGAAGGCCGCCATTTATTAACCAGTCTCAACGACGCTTTATGGTTGGTGAATATGAAACTAATGGTTTCATACCTACAAGACGATTTGCTGAAGAATTTGATACGTCATTGCGCACTTAAGTCTATTATTTTTCTTTGGTTTTCACTTTGTGGTTGCGTTTTCTGTAGGAATAAAACTGCAAAAGTCGCCTTTTGATGCGGTTAAGTACAAAGAACTCTTCTTTGGCTCAATTCCTAGTTAAAGTCCTTTGACATTATTATCATTTCTCAGTTCAAGAAGTGTACTATTATGATAATATTAATACTTTTGTATTCAGATTACTGTGCAGGGTGGGGACACAAAAAAATTAAGCCCATTAGGTACTACTGTTATGGTTTGCTTATTTTTATGCTTACCATACTTGGATTTAGGTATTTGATGATTTAAAAATACTGCTATGCACTAGTATTAGTGTTTACAGTTGTCGTGTCGTCATCGCCCTTTTGTATTATTAAATGAAATGAAAAGAAAATGTACCTTTTATTCGATAACCTAGATACTAAAACTTATACCTAGTTATTTAAAATACCCGGTGATTATACCATTCGATGCGACTGATGACACGAGGCCATTGGCAAGTAATGGTGTGTTATTCCTAGAAACCTTTCATTCATGTATTGATTTAGAATTATAACATTATAAACTCAAACTCAAACTCAAAGCATTTATTTCAATTAAACCAATTACAGGCACTTTTGAATTGTCAAAGAGTCGGTCAGTTAGTCAGAAAATTGAAGCTAGTCGCCCATTCCAAAACGTAGATCTCTATGGAGAAGAATGGGCAAGAAACTCCATGGACACTCTTTTAAATCAAAATTGTTACAAAATCCTGGATAGGTACATTGTTATTGTTCTTGTTGCTTCTATATGTGAGAACAATGTAAAAAATAGATAACTAAAACAATTTAAAATATAAGATTAAAAATAAGCCCTGGCAGCTAAGAGATGACCAGTCTCCACTGACGGCGCCCGTTCACGAACATGACGCGTGGATCAGCACCATCCAGCTTAACCATTTTGTAGGGAACCGAATGATCCAACACACGCGCCACCATCAGCGAGACATTTGAGTGAGCATGACATACTCTCAACTGCCATACTTTTTCAAGTCAACATACCTACATCATAACATAAAACCGCTCCATGGTACTCACATTTACAAAATTGAAAAGATGCTTCTAATTTATACAAAACTATAGTTTGCAATGATTGTAATTAAAAGATTAGTAAACACTAAATCTATAGTCTATATATAGTCAATAAGTCTATAGTAATAACATAATGTCAGAAAAAAAAGGGGCATAGTGTCAATGATTTCGGTAGAATCAATCAACCAACTCAGCCTATTGCAGTCCTCTGCTGGACATAGGCCTCTCCCAGGCTGCGCCACAACACCCTGTCCTCCGCTCTTCCACATCCAGTCTGTCACAGCCACCTTCTTAAGGTCGTCGGTCCATCTAGCTGGGGGGCGTCCAACACTACGCTTGCTGATACGCGGCCTCCACTCCATTACTCATCTGCTCCAATGGCCATCGGTCCTTCGACAAACATGACCAGCCTACTGCCACTTCAGTGTTCTTACTCTGCAAGCTATTTCGATAGAATTACTTCGGGATTACCTCGTTTCCTTACCACTTTTAATTTGGATGAAAAATCTTGATCGAAGAATCGTGTAAACTTAAAGGAGTATCGGTCAAAGTCGGCTAAATAGGTACCATATTTTCGCATTTCAATGAAAGAGAATTCATTTGGTTGAGCTGTGTAATATTGCCATAGTACCTACAAGTTACATTCATGACTGTACCTACCTAATAATTTAAACAAACTGAGTGTTTTTGATAAAGTTATGCAATAATAAAGTTCTCAATAAACGTAATTCAAATAAAATAAATACACACAAACATTTCAAAAAACAAAGTTGCAACGTACCACAGAATTTAATATCTAGTAGGCTTAGACAGTGATGGATTAATTAGCTAATTATTGTTAGCATGCGAATGCTCATTTAGTATTTAACAAATTAAATGTAGTTGCGACATTCTGTGAAGTGTGAATTCATTTTAATTGATTGCTTCGTACTTTAGTATCATACGTTAGGCAGCAGTGCACTCTCTATCTCCGTCGCACCCACGGGAAGTCGGAAATACTAAATCTATCTGTTGCATGTAACCCTGAGTTCTTTATTATTTTAGAATTATTAGAAGGTGATGTGAAGAATGAGTTAAGCAATTATTAATTATCTATCTTTGATTTGCTTGTATTGGGGTCATATATTAAATGAGTGCGTGTGATTGTATAATTTTTATTAATAATTTGCGTGGCACGCGCGTCGTATTAGGTCAAAGTTCTCTTTAATTCGCAATAATAGCAAAATTCACATACTTAGTTATTATGAATTATCGTCATATTAGAAATTAGCATAGCAATAGCAATTAGTATGCTAAGACTCATGAATTCGCATGCTTATGAAATTTATGTAAAATCGCATTAATTACCATCACTAGGCTTAGAAATATTTTTAAACAACGAATAGCTAAATTAGTTTTAGTGAGCTTCGCAGATAGTCCTGTGATACCAAGGGAAAAAAGCATGAAAGTAGGGCGAAAATTTTACGTTGAAATTCTGAACTCGAATGAAAAATACGTCAGATGTGAAAAATGCAGTCTCGTTTGCAGTTGAAAGTTCATGTCGCCCCTGTTTTTGATCCATGACCGTCCTTATTTTTATTTTTGCATTTTAAAACGGGATGCCAGAATTTTCACTGGCTGAGGAAGGTAACTTTTTTTTCAGAAAATAATGACTATTGTTATCTGTTATCAGAAAAGAGACTTGGAGTAATAATAACTTATAGGTACCTACTCCAATATTTAATTCCTTTAAAATCTTGACAGTTCGATCTTAGCAATATTAGATATATTAATGGATTACGCCAAGGATCGATTTAAATTACATGCCATTGGAAGGTCTAGGTATGTGACATCAAACAATCTACCTAGCCTTTTCCCAACTATGTTGGGGTCGGCTTCCAGTCTAACCGGATGCAGCTGTTAGCGGTATTTTATATGGAGCGACTGCCTATCTGACTTCCAAAACCCAGTGACTGGGTAATACGATACCCCTTGTTAAGACTGGTTGTCAGACTTTCGGGCTTCTGACGACCTCCATAACGACTGTCAACGATCAACGAATGGCAGCCGTGACTAACGGCTTAACGTGTTTTCCGAGGCACGCAGGAGTCTCGGTGTGTAAAGAAGGTCATCCATCCACGGACCAACCCCGGCAAGCGTAGCTTAATCTGATGGATCGACCCGTGCGGCTGTTATTACTTAGCCACTAGCTCCTCCCATCCTAGCCTGAATAAAATTGTCATCATCGTCATTAGACGATGATAATTATTATAGTATTTGAGTCTTTCTCCGCTTGCAAGATATCTTTGCCTTATGATGTAACAGATACGTGCTGGTATTGTAATAAAAGTCTATAAAAGAATTCAGTACCATCATTTTTAAATTCCTCCTTCAAAATCCACTCCGCTAGCCAGTAAGAAGCCAATATTGTAAGATAAAAGACTAAGAATCTGCATAGTAAACACAGCCCGAAGATAAAGTAAGCAACTCTTCGCTTAGCTCCACAGTAAAACCACACAGACTAAAAGCACTACTTTCAAATTCACGTCTAAGATATAAACTAGTTATCCTGAAACATCTAGGTGGTACGACAAAACGTGTGGAAAGTACATTATGCATAATATCAAAACGAGCTTAAACAAGAACAGAACTCTGAACTTCATTAAATCTGAACTCAGAGTCAGCTAAGTGAAACACTACCTGGTCTGAGTCTGATTTACATAGTTGGTTAATTAAATTGTTTTATTAAAGAGTTAAGCCTGATATTTATAAAGTTGGAGATGATAATCCGTATGTGAATGTTTTGTTCGTGAAGTAAGGCAATCCAACTAGACAGAATTTCCAGTTGGATGGGTCATCCATCATATCTAATTTCTACAGGATGAAGGTTGTTAGCAAATAGTTCTTGTTCTGGGGTGAAATTGATGAATTCATTAATGTAGAACATATGAATATCTTACGTTATTCAACTGTTTGAAGGATGATTTGGCTAGAAAAAGGGAGATTACGGAGATGACAGGAGATAGAGATGTATGAATGAAACAGAGATGGAGGTGACAATGATAATCATTCAACAAAGTATATTATTTTTATAAAACCTGGGTTTTCAGCTGAATTTATTGACATAACTACAATAAGTACTTATTCCAAATAATCAATAGAAAAATATTTTCAAAAGTAAGTTAATCCAATCCATTAACATCAATAAATCATTCACATTCGATACAATGGTCACGAAAGAATCATTATGTTTTTTTAACTTAATATAAAACAAATGTTTTATATTTTTCAACGAACTTATCACTACTAGTCACGTTTACTGTTATTTGAAAAGCAGTATTGTTGAGTTCCAGGTGTGATTGTTAAAATGATTTAAAAAAAAAACCAAATTCCCAAAAAAAAAACAAACCAAAAAGCCAAATCCTGATAGTCTCATAGACTATCGAGAGGATTTGAGTTTACCGAATACATGATAAGTCTAATCATGGATATTAACTGCCAAAAGTTATTCCGCCGGTGACAACACCCAGGAGTTGGTGTAATAATAATGCGACCTCGTCTCATTTTATGCTCAAAATATACATAATTCCAGAAACCAGTTTATAACTACCATTAATGAGATCAATGATCAGCAATTTCCTATTATTTGACCTTCGCATGACCACTCCTTTTAAGCCACTCAAAACCATAGTCCAATATCTTTGTTTTCATATTCTGCAACAGTCCTACACCAACCAGGGATTGTCCTTGGGTGCACTTGCATAGTGCGTACAGAGATAATCGTCGGTTGGTGCCTCATTTTCATTGAAAGCGTCTAACAGGCCTCTGCGAGTTGGATTCGGCACCTCGTTCGCGTTCCGAAGGTCCGGGACCCCTGGGTCCCGATAAATGTCAAAGACGTAAAAAAATAATGAGACCCCTTCCCATTTTTTGCTTACAATATACATAATTCCAGGAATCAGTTTCTAGCTACCGTTTGACCTTCGCAATTGCGTACGATGTTAGTATCCTTTTCTCCTTTTATTCCCAAATCAGGACGGAGTTCCGGTATCCGGTTCCTGGTTAACGCGTTCCAATTACATACCTTTCAAATTAGGTGAGTTGATTAGTTACTAGCCGGTGCTATATTCACACATGGCTTGATTCTGAGCTTTTAAATTATTTAGTCGCCAGTCCGTTTGTCAGCGTGACCATCCTTAACTGCGATTGGCTAATGCCTGATTTCCAAAGGTCATATTCTTGATGCAGTTATTTTTTCAATAGCTAAAAGTCTTAGGCCTTTTGTACACGGCACGGTTTCTTTATGGTAGGGTGTATAAACCGTGCCGTAGAAAAAACTTGTCTTTCAACAAGCTTCCATAGTGATCTATACAACATTGACGACCGCGCCTACACACGGCGGATAAACCTTTTTCACGGCACGAAAAACGTGTGCACAAAGGGTGCACGAAACCGTTGGTGGAGATGATCATAGCCGCGACAAGACTGTATGCGATTTTCTTACCATTTGCAAAAAATCTCTAGTGATTGATTGACGTTTACAATAGCCGTTACGTTTATAATGAGTTGAACTGCGATTTCAAAAATGATAAAATTGAACAGACTTCTGAAATGATTACGGAGTTATTTGCACCTAAATATCGTGATAAATATCTTGAAATGTTAAAAGCTGCCCATTTCGTACCATTTGGCCGCTTGAAAATCATAAAGATAAATCAAAATTACTGTTGCAAGGCAATCTAAATAGGTGCTCGGAACGCAAATGTTGAATTATCGGCACAAAATATTGGGGCACGCTAACGTTGGGTCAATTTATTTGAAATTCGTTGGCGAAGTATTGCAGGCAAGAATAAAAAAATAATGTACCGTTTTTATAGCGAAATATCGCCCAGTCGAGTTTATCGGCGGTATTCGATAAAAAGGTTGCCTAGTTTGTTGCGTAACTGACATGAAAATCAGAAGCCCAATACCCGTAACTAAACACGCTCAAAATCTAGTCACAATCTCATCTCAGCGGCAACTTGTCAAAAATGTAAATAAATTATAGGTATTTTTGACAAATTGAGACTGAAATCAGACTGTGAACGTTCTTAAAATTATGGGAATTACCCACTGATGTTGGTTTGCCCTTATTAACTTTCAAGTAACATTGTCTTTGTTTCACTGAGACTAGTGGTGGCACAGATATAGCCTACACTATCTCTGTATAATATTATATCTTAATTTATATGATTCAAACTTATTTATTACAAGAAAAAATGTAAAAGCTTTAACAGTTAATATCCTAAATTTAAAATAAATAGGACCGTATCAAGACGAAACTGAATATTATAGTTACACACACCAAGCGCAAAATGTCTGCAAACAACAAATTAGAGATCGCAAATAAAGCCTGTTTGTACCGAAAATGATGAAGCATGAAATCATTTTTACATAAAAATATACCTTACATTAGCGTGTATGTCCCAGCCGCAGTTACACACACGTTTAAAACAAACGTGCGTTATTAATTAGCCGTTAAAACAAATTATTTACAAAAACAAACAACGATACTTACTTCTATGGCAAGTTTATAGAATCCCCTTTTTATCACAAACACAAAAAGTTAGATCACCGAATTTAATTCACAACCACGCTCCCGTTGAAGTTATAACAGGAGGGTGATCGCTCGGGACGTGTG
Source organism: Fissipunctia ypsillon (assembly GCA_947568875.1). Taxonomy (NCBI): domain Eukaryota; kingdom Metazoa; phylum Arthropoda; class Insecta; order Lepidoptera; family Noctuidae; genus Fissipunctia; species Fissipunctia ypsillon. The sequence continues at coordinate 4,541,926 of OX387643.1, forward strand.
ACCTCCCCAACGCTCGGGCTACGACTGAAGCTCCCTCACTATAATCTAGAGACGAAAGGGTGTGAAGTAACGTCCTATCAACCCCTACATTATAGGAACATTAGTGACTCCCTGATCAGTTAATTAACTAAAACTTTACAGTCCGTATGACGATAATTTTGTAGGAAATTACGATCGAGTTATATTCCAGATTTTCGGCTAGATGTTGATTTATGGAAAATATTTCCTGTTGCGAAGAAATATGAAGCGAATTTCGAACTGATGATGCTATATAAGTTCTGATCTTGAACAGTCATTCAACATGTCATGTTAATTGACTGTTCAAGATTAGTTCCAGAATTTTCTCTTGGACGAATAAGCAATCACGATTCTGTATATTTCGGGAGCTTGGTGCTTCCTCGTAAATCCCTTCAGGTGGGAGTAGGTACCCGTTTTGTAAAATTCTGACTGAAATTTTTGAGCACACCCGTTTTATTTGCTCGTAATATTTTTACGTGACACGTTCCAATTTTCGTCAGTTCTAAAGTACTGCATAGTATTATTTTATGTTTTATATACTTGCTTAGGTTTGTAGATTAGAAGAAACAAGGGTGACTGCTAACTTAAAATTATTTGGCATTAAGACAATTGTATTATTTAAAATTTCGGTTTGTAAATAAAAGGATTCAGATGCGGAATATTTATTTTTGGTGTATTTAGATACCTAGGAATGATTTTTTGCCAAAATAGACAGTCTGCATTTCCTATAGATTATAAGTACCGCAGTATTAATAATAACGACTGCAGTTTTTTTATGTATTTTTTTTATGTTAGCCGCACTGTCCCACTGCTGAGCATGGCCTCCCCCAAATCCTTCCAGGCATCCTTTTCCAGAGGCTCCTCGATACCCTTGCGGTCCTCATCTAGGTCGTCTCTCCATCTCTTGCTGAGCCGGACTCAGCGGCACCGTCCATCCTCAAACACCGTTGCCCAGCGGTCAGTATGCACGCGGCTGACATGTCCCGCCCAATTCTATTTTAGCTTGGCAGCCTTTTTGCCTACGTCTAAGATCCCCGTTTTGGAGGGCAGCGTGGTGTTTCGTATTCTGTCAGTTCATTTTACACCCAGAGTGCTGCGCTCCATTACCCCAAGGCGGAACTTTTGCGACTTGGTGAGCGACCAGGTCTGAGGTTGGTTGAGGTTAGTTGGTCGTAGGTTAGGACGGGCAGAATACACATATCGGTGAGTTTCGCTTCAGGAGATCGGTAGGATCACCCTTCATTAGCGTCTTCATGGACAAGTAGTTTTTCCAGGCATTTGCAATGCGGCGATAGATCTCCTTTTCTTGCCTGTTTTTGAAAGAAACTACCTGGCTCAAATATATGTACTCATCGACGTAATGTATTTTCTGCCCACCAACTTCGACCCTACGCTTAGTGCTGTAGTGCTGTTGGTCATGGCTTTTGTTTTAGACAAATTCGTCGTGACTCCAACCTTGAGGCTTGCCGTGCTTAGGTCTTGAAGCATAATCTGTATTTCTGGAGCTGTGGAGGCAAAAAGGACTATGCCATCGGCAAATCGGAGGTTTATCGACCTCCTGCTGCCGACTTCCATGCCCTTGGTCATCCATGAGGCTGCCAGTTTTTAAAATATCTCGTCGAGAGTGCTTGTGAATAATTTCGGAGAGAGCGGGTGATCCTGCTTAGCACCTGTTTGTAGGCTAAAGGAAGTTCCTGTAGTACTCAGTTTGATGTCTGTGGAGCTGTTGTGATATATATTTCTTAAGAGGTCTATGTATATATTGCTGTTCCAGCTCTTGGTTTTCTAACTATTTGAATATTTCGGAGTGTTTGATGCTGTCGAAGGCCATCGTATATCTACGAAGGCAAAGTAGTGTGGTTTATTGAATTATGAATATTTTTCTGTTATAGTCCGTTCGCGTGAAGAAAATATTGAGTCATCGTTGTCCGCCGGCCTAGCCCCGCCCCTCGACCAATTAGGTCGCAACCAATTAGAAAGCTAAGTTCACAGTGACCAGTTGACGGAAGACCTTTCTAATTTTTGCTACCTAATTGGTCGAGGGGCGGGGCTAGGCCTGCGCACAATGATGACTCACTATTTTCTTAACGCAAACGGACTATAGCTGGTTCAAGGTCTGCTCTGGTGGCTGATGGTTATCCATTTTCCCGATTTTATGATTATTTATAATATGATGAAATAATTTTACTACGAAGATTTTCAAAGTAAAAAAAGAAATAAATGTATAAAATATCAATAAACCTCTTTTTACTGTTTTGCTACAAGCTCTTTTACAATATTTTTCCTTCTTTTGTGCCAATCTTGACTAACTCTTAATGGCAATTTCAGTTTGGCCGCAATTCATTTATCAAAATAAAATTATCATTATAATCCAATTGATCGCAATTCATATGCAAAAGTAATTTTGTTGATGGCCTTAATAATAATTTTACATCGAATTGATGAACATAAATCGTTTTAATAATTATCGGTTTTTTAATAACTGAACCGTTTTCAGTTCGATTTCATTTATTTGGGTTATTTTATGCCTTGATGGAGTGATTGGTTTTAGGAGTTTGGAGAAATACAAAATGAAAGGATTAAGGCCCTTTGTACACAAACGTTTTTCTTGCTATGAAAGACTATGTTTTGTTCGCCGTATGTAGGCACGGTCGTCAGTGTTGTATGGATCACTATGAAAGCTTGTTGAAGATAAGATAGTGTTGTACGGCAGTCTAGGGAAGTCTGTCAACGGCACCAGATGTTTTCAAGTTTTGTGACGGCTTACCTACGCTGATTTTGTTTTATAATGGAGATAAATCAAGAATGATTAATTACATTGATTCATGAAAGTCCTGTCATGTAGGATTTAGATGTATCCAAAACCTTCTTTTCCTTTTTTTTTTCTTTTTTGAATTTTTTATACACGTAATCAGCAATGATAATCTTTTTCTTAAATGGATTCATGAAACACGCCTGCAGTTTGGCACAGAAAAAACACAACTGAGCCGTACCTGACCGTTGTCACGTCTGGTTGTTTGCCGTGTCATGTACAAGCTCACACGTTTTTTCTACGGTTTGGTTTATATACGTATAAATCAGGCCGTAGAACGTAGATGGTAGGCAGTAATGAAACCGTGCCGTGTACAAAGGGCCTAACTCTTTTATCATTTGTGGCATTAGGTTTGGTTTGCCTAATACAAAATCTCAGAGCAATTACAGACTTTTAGACAGACTTTGCTTTATGTAAATCAAATGTATATAGGTACCTTTTTCCATAGAATCTTTAAATAAGATTTTTCAAAGCTTGTAAACAGTTGGTTTTGAAATCATTAAGTGATTTTTTGAAGTGAAAACTTTAAGGGCGTTGAGTGCTTTTTAGTAGGGGAAAATCTTACGGGTTCGCGACATGCAACTCTAAAATGACGGCTTGCGCCAGACTGGCGACGCGCAGTGGCCTTGTACTTACATATATTAATGTGTTAAGTTTTCACTTCTGTTGGTAGTTCTCATGACTGCCTATTTTTTATTTGGAGTTTTGTACATGGTCATGGTGCTTGCGCAGAAATGTTTTGCTTTTCCCGAGAAATTAATTAAACACTCTACCTTTCTTTCTTTTGGATACAGATCGGCCCGTGAACCCATCTTCCCAGAGACAGTGGGATAAGCCGCTCTGTAGGTTGGTACGGAATAATCTTATTAATACGCCCACCAATACTGCTGAGCGTGCCCGCCTGCTGGCTGTGGGTGAATGGGAGTCGGGCCTCTGGCTTCAAGCACTACCGTCACCCAACATAGGCACTTTGCTGGGTGACTCCACCTTCCGGCTCGCTACTTGTCTGCGTCTGGGCGCTCCTTGCGGGGCTCCACATCGCTGCCAGTGCGGTGAAGCTGTCGACTGCCTCGGAGATCATGGCTCGTCTTGTAGTAAGAGCGCAGGCCGGATAGCACGGCACGCCAGCATTAATGACATTATCCGTCGTGCTCTTGTCACCGCCAGGGTGCCAGCTGTTTTAGAACCCAACGACTTGCCACGCGACGATGGCAAGAGACCAGACAGAATGACCATAATACCTTGAAAGTTAGGCAGGCCTTTGGTGTGGGATGCAACATGTGTCGACACCCTTGCGCCATCCCATCTTCCTAGTACGGCAAGCTGTGCTGGGGCGGCTGCTGCAGGTGCGGAAAATCTCAAATGTTCTAATCTTTTTGGGAGTTATATGTTCGAGCTGTTTGGGGTTGACACACTAGGGCCATGGGATCCGAGTGCCCACTTGGTTTTCCGAGAGGTCGCCAAGCGGTTGGTCGACTCTTCACGTGACCAAAGGGCTGGCCTATTCTTTGGCCAAAGAATCAGCATCGCCATACAACGTGGCAATGCTGCTAGCCTTTTGGGCACTTTTTCTGTTGACAGCGATGCGGACGAATTTTTTGATGCCCTATGATTATATGTTTTTTTTTACATATGTACATATTATAATTATTATTTTAAGTCTGTTAGCTTATATATCATGTAAATATTCTATACAAATAAATAAAGTTGAAGGGACTTTCTACCCAATTGGACCTACAAGTTATTAGGTGTATGTGTGTCAGAAGACTCATAACACATATTAAAAGAATGATTAATTTTAGTAACAATGTAGAATTTTCCTAATAGTTGCTCTGCCAGAACAAGGTATTTTCCAACACAAAAGCATGACAATATAGAGGCAAAAACACGCACTTTTCCATACTTTGTTCTATTATCCCGTTCTTTGTGCTAGCGATATATTTTCTCGAAAGCCTATTCACAAAACCTTGTGTTATATTCAAGTTACCTAATATTTTCAGGATTCAAGCTTATTTAGCGAATATCAGTATTTTTCCAGCCTACGCATTGTGAAAGCGTGTAAAAATATAAAACAATATAAGAAAAAATTGATAAGGGAAATGTAGTGTGGGTGGATAAATGTAGATATGGAGAATAAGGCGCTAGATACACAAGGCACGATGTGGTGTGACGCGGCGGTGTCGATGTGCTTTTGTTTTTTTTAAACCTGATTTATGCGGTGACAATAAAATTCACACCGTCTAAACAGTGTCAAGACGATGCAAGCAATTTGTTGCTTCAATTTTATTGTACGCTACAGGCAACGAAGTTCCACCGTATAATGGGGCTTTATAACAGCTCAGCACAGCGATCTCAATTTTATTTTTCATCACCGTTCTTTCTATTTTGTATCCATCCATATTGTTTGACTAACAACCTCGACGTTTATTATTTGCTCCCACGCACACTATGTAGCCAACATATGGTTGGGGGATTACATCGCTGACAAAAATGCTTGGCTAAACGCTGGTCCTGCTCCACAAGGGCGCATAAACTAATTGATTAGCTTCCGAAAATATTGTTGGAGCTGCTGAAGATTGTAAAAACTATCTTTGCATTGTATAAATGTTTGCGCTGTAGCATGGTGCGGTTGACATTTAACGAACCGTTCCTTTTCACTGTTGAACGTTACCGCGATTTACAATCATGATGGAATAATTTATCTGCTTCCTAATATCATAGTCATAAAATACGGAATCAGTAATAACAAATTAAAATTAAATAACTAGTAAATTTCATAAATTGACCCTGCCAAAATGTTATTGTCTACAAATAAAATCTAATTGAAAGAAAAATTAAACAAAGTGTTATGTGTGCAACGTAACGCCATATACCTGTTTAGTGATGGGATGTATTGCTATGATGGGTAATCGATATTTTTTTGTAGAAAAAGAAGGTTACTCTAAGTATTTTTAATTTTTTTGTTGTTAGACATCTATAGAGTTAAATGAAACAGCAGAACATAAATTATTAATTACTGAAATTTTATTCGATTAAACTGCCTACAAACTGATTATTATATTTTATAATTATTATATTATTAAATAGCTTATAATATTGTACTGTTGGAATAATCTGAATCACTGGATTCATAATCTGCCATTATAATCTCTGTAACAGATATAATTTACGATGACTCCATGACGTTGTCATTAAGGATATCACGGTCCCAGTCTTCCGGTAGGACATTTTGAACGGTCTCTTGTAGTCTCGGCTCTTGTAGTTGCTATGAATGGAGGATCCGTGTTATCCCTAGCGGTGCGGCCTAAAAATGAACATAAAATTTAATAAAAAAAAACACTTGCCACGTTCAAGATTAAAAACCTCGATAAAAATTCAAATCAGTCATTAAACGTAAGTTGTGCCAGAAAGCCTTTTATACCGTTAAAGATTATATTGAAGACAAAAAAGCGTGGGATTAAGCTGCTCCAAATTTTTTTTTATATACATACTGAATATTTTTTTGTTCTTTTTTTGCTCACTTTTTTTTTCTTCTTTGACATATATACAATGACATTAATAGTTACTTTGTAAAGTGTTATATTATTTTAATAACTGTGTAATGTGAAGACTATGTGGGTCCGTGTTTTTTTTTTTCTTCTTTTTTCTCTCTCAGTTTTAATCATAGTCTGGCAGTTTGAGTAAATTATGCGGCCTACCCAAGCTCCTTAAGTTTTAAGTTGAGCTGTACGATTACTGACAGATGCTTGCACTGACTGGACAGGTCCACTCAATCTGTGTGGTTCTTTCCTCAAAAGACCATTTCAGACACCAATCTACATGGTCTTCACATGATCTGACCAAGATTATGTCTGGACTTTAAAAGAGACTGTGACCTCTGAGTTTGCTTCGGCCTTTCTTCTCAGAGTAGTCAGATAGGATAGTAGTCATCTAGTTTACAAAAAAAAATGTTTGACGTGTAAAAGTGGTTGTATAAACCTACTTACAGAAATAAAATCATTTATCATTTATCAATATGTATTTAATACAAAACATTTAAAAAAATTACATTCAAAGCACAATCGATATTTATAAAAAAAAAGTTTGATTCGTGGTAAAATTTTTGCCATGTGGCGCCATTTTGCGTACAGTACATGCGAGCGTACATTTTGTGGTGCATTTTCAGCACGAGTACAAGCGCCTTGTTTGCAATTTTTATTGCCGTTTGTCATTCCGTTTTTTATTTTTATTTTGTGTTAATATTGTTATTTGTTGTTTTACTTGGTTGTTGTTATTAACATGCCTAAGCGCACAAAAAACATAACATTTACAACATAACATAACATTTTACAAAATAAATATTCATGTCATTGTATATATAAAATTCATCAATGTCAATGTGTATATAAGAAGAAAAAAAAAGTTAGCAAAAAGGAAAAAACAAAAAAAAATCAGTATGTATAAAAAAAATAATAATAATTGGAGCAGCTCAATCCCACGCCTTTTTGTCTTCAATGTAATCTTTAACGGTATAAAAGGCTTTCTGGCACAACTTACGTTTAATAAATAATTAAAATAAATTTTAAAATAATAAGATAATATCAAAGACATTTTAAAAATACTAATAAAGAGAACGAGATTTTTGCTGTGAGATTCAATATCGATAAAATTGAATTGCATAATGTCACTGATCTAGTCATGCGATTCTGAAACCTGTCACCCGCATCATGCTATAGCACAAACAATATAGTATTGTATAATTGCATAGCACATGTGTAAGCACTATATACTACGAGTACCTACCTTCATTAAGCTACCATTAACTGGGTACGACTTTCATTGTGGCTTGTGTATTGGATCATTAAGTTCCCTTCAAATGGTTAAACTGAATGGTGCTGATCCATGCGTCATGTTCGTGAACGGGCGCCGTCAGTGGGGACTGGTCATCTCTTAGCTGCCACGGCTTATTTTCATTAATTTTAATTTTTTAATCGCTTTTGGTTTTTATTACGGACAATTTTAACGTGCACGTCTGTCTACATTGTTCTCACATACTTATATGATTTCAACATTGATGATGTAACTAATATTTAGTAACAATATTTTGATTTAAAAGAGTGTCGTGGAGTTCCTTGCCTGTTCTTCTCCACAGAAACTACTACGCTTTGGAATGGGCAACTAGCTTCATCTTTCTGACTTACTGACCCCCTTTTTTTTCTGGATGAGAAATCATCAAATGACTTCTCCCGCTCTGGCCGGAGCGAGAGGGCGTGTCAGACTTTGACTGACTAAAACCCACCCGTGTTTCTTCAGTTGCCTGTGCCGGGGCCACTGTAACTCTTTCGAACATCCTGCAACCCTTGCTGGCATCGGCCCTAGCGGACCCCTTCAATGGTACTGACATCTCTTTGAGGCGCGCGTGGAACACAATGCGCCGTCAACTCGGGCCTGGTCCTTACCGGACGGCGAGCTACCCATTGATCGCCGTCCGCAAGCCCGCGCCTACGGTGGCCGGGAATCGGCTGCCAATTCCCGGCAGCGGCGGCGACTAGGGGCGTGAGGGCGCAAAGCTTGCCTCTCCCTCATGCGTTCCGCCTTCTCCTTCGCGAGCATTACTGCTTCGCAGAAGGAGGTGATGTCTTCCCATGTACTCTCGCTCCGTACCATGGCCTGAACCAGGCCCGGACGCGAAAGATCGCCGCCACCGTTCGCTTCCGCGAGGACACGGCGGTGCTCCGCCCAAGCCGGGCAGGCCTCCACCGTGTCCTCCGGGCGATCCATACAGTGGTGACACCCGGGCGTTTTGTTCCGCCTTATCCGGAACAGGTACCTCCCGAAGCACCCGTGTCCGGTAAGGACCTGCGTCAGGCAGTGAGGACGCCGTGGCGCCTCTCCAGCTACTCCTCAAAGAGGGAACTTATCGCCACAATCGTGGCGTACCCAGACTTACTGACCCCTTGACAATCAAAAGTGCCTGTAATTGGTTTATTTCAAATAAATGCCTTGAGTTTGAGTTTGACGAGTGAGTTCGATATGTCATCAAAATAAGTCGTGCAAAACCGAAGAAAAAGAGAGGAAACACAAAAAAAAAATATTAGTAGTCATCCATATAAAACGCAGCAAAAGAATCGTAAAAAAGCACAACGACCACGTCGCACCAAACCAAAGCGATGTGTGGGGCTCCTTAGGGTGAGTGCATACAGTACAAACCTCTGCACGCACCTGATACAATCGCTTAGGCGAGATGCGCGTAGCTGTGTACCTACTGTGCAAACCTAAACACACAGACTAAAGCCCACAGAATCAGTTTAAAATTTTGCGATTTACTGGTGTATTTGTACTGGATTTACGGAAGCGTTCGTTGGATATATACAGTGTAAACGCAGAGTAGAAATAGAGTAGTGAGAGCGCGAGAGCGCGTTTTTATTGAGTTTGTATGTAAAATATAACGCGCGACAATATGGACGACACCTGTATATGCTACGTAGAAGCCGCGTATGCTACGTCATAGCCACTTTTGCTACTATTTTAGCCGCAAATGCTACGTCGTAGCCGCTAATGCTACGTCGTAGCCGCATATGCTACGTCGTAGCCGCGTATGCTACTTAGACATTATCGCGTAGGCTTAGTCGTGGAGATCGTATTGGTTTTTTCGTCAGCATTACTTCCGGGCAATGACTACTTACCCGCAGCCTAGTTACTGTTATTAAGAACATCATTAAAAAACGAAAAGACAATCAATGGATAAATAAGTCTTCAGTCAACGTTCTAAGCCTAACTGTTTAAATATATTACTTCTTGATAACCTCCGATGATTCAACTCAACTCAACTCAAAGCATTTATTTCAATTAAACCAATTACAGGCACTTTTGAATTGTTAAAGAGTCAGTCAGTTAGTCAGAAAATTGAAGCTAGTCGCCCATTCCAAAACGTAGATCTCTATGGAGAAGAATGGGCAAGAAACTCCATGGACACTCTTTTAAATCAAAATTATTACAAAATCCTGGGTACATTGTTTTCGTTGCTTCTATATGTGAGAACAAAGTAAAAAATAAATAATTAATAACAATTCAAAATATAAGATTAAAAATAAGCCCTGGCAGTTAAGAGATGACCAGTCTCCACTGACGGCGCCCGTTCACGAACATGACGCATGGAGCAGCACCATCCAGCTCAACCATTTTGTACGGAACCGAATGATCTAACACACGCGTCACCATCAGCGAGACATTTAAGTGAGCGTGACATACTCTCAACTGACATACTCATTCAAGTCAACATATCTACATCATAACATAAAACCGCTCCATGGTACTCACATTTACAAAATTTAAAAAAGTGCTTCTAATTTATACAAAACTATAGTTTGCAATGATTGTATTTTAAAGATTAGTAAACAATAAGGTCATAATGTCAGAAAAAAAGGGACGCATTGCTTCCAAAATAGACAATAAAAATTCAATTTTAACAAAGCCCAAGTGTCTGTGGAGCAGGACCAGCATTTAGCCAAGCATTTTTATCTATGATATAATCATTCAACCTATAATATGCTTGTGTACATAGTGTGCGTTTAATGCATGTTTTAAATTGCTTCTCATTTAGTTGAAGAATATCGAGAGGGATTTTATTATAACATTTTACACAGTACCCCATAAAAGAAGTGTGTACCTTAGACAATCTGAAACGTGGTTGATCTAATTTGTTCTTATTTCTAGTGTTAAAATTATGCCGGTCACTTATCTTACTAAAAAGATGTAGATTTTTTCTAACATACATAATGTTTTCATATATACTCGTATATTGGCAAGGTACCGTCATGATGTTAAATTTTTTAAACAGGTCCCTTAGAGATTCGCGATTGCGGAGGTTGTAGATGGCTCTGACAGCCCTCTTTTGCAGAATAAAGATAGAATCAATATCTGCAGCCCGTCCCCATAACAAAATACCGTAAGACATGACGCTATGAAGGTTACTAAAATAGACCAGTCTCACGCTATCCACGTCCGTTAATGGGCGGATTTTCGAAACAGCGTAAGCAGCCGAGCTTAGCCGCCCTGCAAGTGATGTTAAACGAGGACTCCGCTGTGGCTTTAAGTCCAGCGTAATTCCCAGGAAAATAGTCTGTTCGACGAATTGTAGTATTTCCTTATTTAATACTACGTGACTTTCACTACTTCTAACATTTGGTAACGTGAATCTTATGCATTTAGTTGTCTTCTCATTTAATACTAAATTATTTACAGGGAACCAATTATGGACCTTAAGCATAGTGTTATTTACGTCGTCAAGCTCTTGTGCATGTCTGTTAACTTTGAAGATTAGTGATGTGTCATCAACAAACAACACCATTTGTGGTCGGTTTTCCAGTAAATGAGGTTAATCATTTATATATACTAAAAAGAGGAACGGACCTAATATAGAGCCCTGCGGTACACCCATTTTGACTTTGAAACCCAATGAATTCAAACCGTTTACTTAAACTTACCGCAGTCTATTATACAAATATGATTTTACTAAGCTAAGCGCAAGTTTACCCAGTCCGTAATGCTCAAGTTTCAAGAGCAGCGTTTCATGATTCACGCAATCAAATGCCTTGGGTAGGTCGCAAAAGATGCCTATTGCATCACGTGCCTCTTCCCAAGCGTTAAAGATGTGTTTTAATAAGGTGACACCGGCGTCAGCTGTACAACGTCCTTTGGTGAAACCATACTGTTGATCGTGTAGGATGTTATTACGATTAAAATGATTGAGCATTTTATTTAACATTACTTTTTCAAACACCTTGCTGAAAACCGGCAAAACCGATACGGGTCTATAATTATTAGTGTCTTTGCTGTCCCCGGATTTGAAAAGTGGAATAAATTTACTGTACTTCATTAAATCTGGAAATACACCTTGATCAACACATAAATTAAATATTAATGCTAAATAGGGTGCCATTGTCTCAATAATGGATTGACAAACTTTTGTAGACACGCTCCACAGATCTTCGGTAATTTTGATCTTAAGTTTCTTAAAAGCCTTTACAACGACCACAGGGTTTATATGTTTAAATTTGAATTCCTCAGGGCAGGCTGAAACATTCGCTCTTAATAAATCAATAGCAACTGAGGGCGAGGATTTTTAAGTTTTTGTAGTTTTAATTGGAATATTTGTAAAGAAAGTTGCAAATTCCTGGGCAACATCGATGTCACCGCTAATGAGACCGCCGGAAGTGTCCAGTGTGTGATCAGTATTATGTCTCTTGTTCCTGTTCGTTTCATTGTTAATAATTTTCCAAACTTTCCTTATTTTATTGTTAGCTGACTTAACCTTGGTGCTAATGTATGAAGCTTTAGCCGCTTTGCAAATTTTTTTAAAAGTTTTAGAATAAGTAGCAACATACTTATTAAAAGTTTCCGTGTTTATGTACGGCTTAAGGCCATACAGTTCAAATAATCTTTTCCTACTTTTCCGGATGCCTTTAGTTGCCCAGTCACTGAATAAAAACTTAGGGCAAATAGTTTTAGTTTTCTTTTTAAATGAATTATTAAACTCGGATTGCACTAATGAAAAGAATTCTTTATCCAAAATATTGCCATTGTTCATATTGAGGCCACTTAATTTGCTAACTAAAGTACTATTAAATTTATTCAAATTACCCGATGTTATTGGTCTAGTTGTATATGCACTACTGTCTGCTGTATTGTCGACATTTTTGTATCTAGGTTAATACTAGATACAAAATTGTCGACAATCAAAGCACTTTTAATCAGAAAATCAGAATTATTATCTAAGTAAAGACTGCTGAAGATGTAAATAAAATATTTTCACGTGAAATTTTGCTCAATTATTATTAAATATTTTAAAGGGAAACATTTTCATGACAGCCGTAGTCAATATTAAAACTAACCTTTTAACTGGTAAAATAAATCCAACTGTGGCAAATCTTTACCCAACTTAATTCCCTCAAAGGAGAAGTCAAAAGTGGTATAATATTCCGAAGATTTTAAATGCTAATGTGATGTACCTTAGCAGAAAGCTTATTTACTAAGCTACTCGATTATACTTAAGTATCATTTTTTCAGACGCCTGTTTTTGTAAAAAGTGAAAAATGTTTCAGTACAAACAAACGCACGTAGCCTTTATTTATTCATTTGTATGAAATATAATTATTTTAAATGTGGCTAAAGGTTCCGTTTCTATTAAATACTTTGAAGTTTTAATAAAATTTTAGCTGCAGCTCCATTAAATTGAGACAAACATATTGATTATCATGACAATGCAATATCAAAACGTGTCGAAAAAAGGTTGAATCTGTTAATGTCAGAATGATATTAAAATAAAATAAAAAACACCATATCCAACTATCCCACAGAGTACATTATAATGGATTATCCACTGGTACAAGTCCGCGAGGCGGAATGTTTTTCTAGGTAGAGAAATATATATCAATCAATGTATTAATGTAATTAATTAAAAAGATGTACATAGGTACTTATTTCTGTGATAATTTCTCTTTTTCTCTCTTCTATCTTATAAAAAAAAACAATTAAAAACTAGTAATGAGGAGTAGAAAGTCTAAAGTGCAGAAGTACGGTCACTTTAGTAGAAGACTCATGATACGACTTGCCAGCTCCTAGGCATCGCAAATCAAAGCTGCTAGTAGCCCTATTATTGGACTTTACCCACTTAATCTAGGAACATATTATAGTATTTTTTCATACACAAATTTTATTATTTTTCTACTTTTCCCAATGTGTTGGGCTCGGCTTCTAGTCTAAATGGATGCAGCAGAATACCAGTATTTTACACGGAGTGACTGCCTATCTAACCTCCACAACCCAGTAACTGGGTAATACTATATCCATTGGTAAGACTGGTTGTCAGACTTTCGGGCTTCTGACGACCCGTAACGACTGTCAAAGATCTACGAATGACAGCCAGGACCAACGGCTTAACGTGCTTTCCGAGGCACGGAGGAGTCTCGGTATGTAAAGATGGTTACCCATCCACGGACAACCCCGGCAAGCGTAGCTTAATCTGATGGATCGACCCGTGCGGCTATTATTACTTAGCCACGAGCTCCTCATATTTTTTATTTTATTATTCATAACATACAGGAAAATTATATGATACACAATGATACTGACACTGTCATTGTCATTGTCACGTCATTTGCCACAGTTTTGCAAACCCTTAAATATAAATAATGTTTGTAGTTACTGATGCAAGCATTTTATTTTTTAACACTTGTTTAAAAAAAACGGGCGGCTGCAGAAAAAATGAAATGCCCAAAGACAACAAAATAATTACCATCTTTCAGCCTATTTACTCGTTGCTCAGAAGGCTGTTTAAATTTTCAATTATTTTAGTACCAAGCCCCATACATATAATGAACGTCTCCTTTTCCGGTGTTTTTAATAAGACTTGGTAATCTTTGTTTGTCTGGATCCACGTTTGTTCATTATTTTTTAAACCTTCTATAAATTATGTTTTATGATAGGCTTGAGATTTAGTAGCCTCGATTCAGGTCCAACATTGCTGAAACGGCATTGGTAAAATTCAAATTAATTTGTTTGTGCCATGAAACAAATGACAACAAGCATGGACATCAAATAAAACATGTTTAACGAGTGTCTTTCATCCCACGTTAAGACCCAAGTAGTGATACTGACTAGTTAAAACATGTCGTGCATAAAACATGTATTATATGCGGTTTATGTGTTGATATTGTTTTAAACATAACATTCTTATCTGTTTTATTCACCTTTTAGACTTTTTTGACAAGTTTACAACAAGTTTTGCATACAACTAGTGTTTACAATTTGTTTTACTAGTAAAATAGACGTAAACCGTAAACACAACAATGGAATAGTTGTTATATAAATACCTTAGTGTAAATGCAGAGTTAGAAGGCATGTAAGTATTGCGCAGGAGACGTGTATAACCACGTTGACCATTGATTGGGCTTTTAAAGGCTACGCATCCGTCCCGCGGAATGGCGGAGGATTTTGCCACCGGTCAGCGCACACTAGCCTCTTAGATTCCGGAGAGAATTCCGGCGACCTATCAAGACATCCCGTGACGTGGCGCGGCCTATCAAGTCATCACGTCTTAATTTCTCAAAATAAATACGTGCGAAGTGGATAGCGGCGCGGGCGCAAATGTGGTGTGCATGTATTCCCGCTTGCACTGCCTCACCCCACGGCATATCACGGCGTCCTTCGGCGTGCCGTTGCATACTACAGTGCGCTGCGGCATTCCGACGCGGGATCCCTAAACGCGCTCTCCAAAAAAATCCGTATTAAGAAATCCCTTTCGATGCCAGGGAATCAATTTAAAACATTGGCATTTATGTCGTATTCCTAAAAGATAAGGTCGTATGTCCTTTGGTAAAAAAATAAATCCTCTGCCATTCCATCCCGGTGTGCGTAGGCCTTAAAATACTAACATTGGAGTCGTGTCACTTGGGGAAACCTACTTCCAACAAAGGACGTCTTTTGTCTGCTATGACGGTAGAAACAAGCTGATCATATTCGCAATACCTTCCTTACTTTCCAACCACAAGTCAATCTACCAGGATAACATACACCTCATAAACTGATTGTTCAATGGCGTGGCCGTTTCAACTGTCACCGGTAGTTTCCGCTGAGCGGTTCAGCGGGCGCCAATCACGGATTTAAAATAGATTGCCAATA
The DNA here is from genome assembly GCA_947568875.1 of Fissipunctia ypsillon. Classification (NCBI taxonomy): domain Eukaryota; kingdom Metazoa; phylum Arthropoda; class Insecta; order Lepidoptera; family Noctuidae; genus Fissipunctia; species Fissipunctia ypsillon. Next base: position 4,557,416 of record OX387643.1, read on the forward strand.
CCGGTGCGGCTTTTGTGTTCCGCTTTGGACTTTGATTGCTTCCTTTACTATTAAATTAGATAGTGGAATCAGTCGTCACTTTTTTCCGGAAATTAGTAGGCAGAGTTTAAGACAATTTAAGTCCCACGTCATAACTGGGAGCTTACGAGACTGTTACTTGATAATGATAAATTCTTAAAGGAACAACCTGACGCCATTTTTCCCGACTTGCGCATTGAAGGACTCCAAGTCCTCATTCGCGCTTGTGACCACTGGCTAGATAAATTTTGTGAAATTACAGTTTCAATATTCATCATTGATTTAACACATTAAGTTAAAACAAATAGGTTCATTAATTCATTCTATTAAACAAAGTATAAAATTACATACACAAGTATGTTCTTTGTTTCTATCTAAACTTTTAATAACGTATAGGCAGTATGCTTAATAGCCACCAACTCTACTTATTTAATCTTAAGCTTTATAATTTAATTGTTTTGAAAAATCAATACAAAGTCTAACTTCTTATTTAAGAAATTATTAATTTAAGACCAATTTCGCATTGATTGGGATAAAAGTGAAAAATTGATGATAGAATTAATTAACCTCATGGGTCTAATTAATTCAATAAATATCGTTAATCCATGTGATTAGCTGAAAGTTAATGAACTTAAAACGGTTTCTTAGCAGATTTATTTCATAAATAATAAATAAAACTGTTTCATAGATAGAATCTCTATACACGTTACGAATCCTTTTCCTACTGCAGTACATGAAAATGTTAAATTACATTCATTCCTTTTGTGACAAAAATCAGACTGAGAACCTCAACTTATCATTATTAGCCTAGAGGCCCCTACAATTTTCTGACAGAATTCAGCTACATATCAAACCCTCTTAATATTCCACCTAATCCGTAAAGTAAACAGAGCAAGACCTACACAAAATGAAAAACGAAACAAAAAACAATCCGTACTAATAAAACAAAGCTCAACCAACTACATTTGGTTGGAAAAATAAAAAAGCAAAGGATCGAACCGAAAGTTAATAAAAGAACGAAACCCGACAATACCCGACTAGGTTCGATCAATCACCCGACAAGTTCGGATGAAGACCGAACGTGTGATTACGGCATAATGACGGTGCCACAGACCCGTAAAATGTGGCCACATATTTATAGAGTTGTCTCTTTTTGTATTTACCGTCCTCCTCATGCAATGATTTCGTGGGAATAGAACGGGCATTTTGTCAAGTGGATTTTTCCTTATACTGGATTGGGATAAACGTAGGAAGTTTGGAATGGATAGAAAGCAGCGTTTTATTCTTGCCTGATGAAACTGGTTTTGTTTAAAGGAGAAGATAAATTATAAATCAGTGAGAAAATAACTGAGTATGTAAAATGCATTCGATTTTTTTTTTTTTTTTTACCACACTGATCGAGTAATTCTGCTAGTCATTTCAGACTGCGAAACAAAGATTGTAGGTATTGCTTTTCTCGTAATTTGACCGTCTTTAAACTCAAACACAAAGCATTTATTTCAATTAAACCAATTCCAGCCACCTTTGAATTGAGAAGGAGTCGGACAGTCTGAAAAATGAAGCTATTTACCCATGCCAAAGCGCAGTAGTTCCTATGGAGAGGAGTGGACAAGAAACTCCATGGGCACTCTTTTTTTAAGTTTCATTTATCTTGCACTCAGTCGGTGCACTAGATAAATAATAGTTAGCATTTTAAACAGTTGTTTATATCCATTTAATTAAAAGGCCAAGTATATGTAGGTATATGTACTTAAAACCTTTCATTTTGATACCCCACTTGATAGGTTTGGGAAAGCGCCAAATAGTATGTTTTCCGTCATTTAGATTTAAAAAAAAATTAAAACACCCAGTGACACTCGCGCAATAAAGACGAATCTAACTATATATCATTCGTTAAAATCGGTTCAGCCGTTTAGTAGTTACGAGAAAACATAGGGATGGACATAGATACATATGTATGTATGTTTGTCCGTCCCTATGTTTGTTTATGTTTGTCCCTATGTTTATGAAGCCAAAGAAGGAGGGTTATGGTTTGACCTGTATGCACAGATCAAACCGTAACCCTCCTTTATTGGCTTCGCCACAGTAAACATAGTCCTCTTCATGACCACCACCTTTTAAAGCAGTATTATTGTAATCTTACTTCAGTGTGAGAAAGAGATAGAGCTAGACGCCTGTATAGCTCCATCTCTTTCTCATACTGAAGTAACATTACAATAATACTGCTTTAAGAGGTGGTGGTTGGCCCCCATATCACATCATGTTTAAGCTCTATAGTACAATATTCACTATCTTCACAAATATTAAGGCCAATTATAGGAACAAAGGGAAGCGATAAGTGGTCGTTACTTGTCCTGCGGTACCAAAGCCGATTTCAGCACTACATTCACTACATAGAAGAGAGATGATAATAATATGATTTGTGAGAGACGAGAGTCGTCATTTATCTTACTATTAATAAGAAAAGATGACGATATGAATTGGATCTTATTCAACTAAATAAATTAGGTATTTCTGTTCAGTTTTGATCATGAAATTGAACTGAGATTTCCTTTTGACGCATTTAATTACTTCTATTTTGAGTCGGTAAGCTTTCAGAATAGTTAGGTATGGACTGTAGGATTTATAAGTATTAAATTAATATAAAACTGCTAACATAATAATTTATACGTATAAATAAAATACGGTACTTATAACAAAAAAGCAATTTTTAAAATTTTGTCTGTTTGTTTGTTTCGGCTTATCTCTGAAACAACTGGACCGATTTGAGACTTTCACTGACAGATAGCTGATGCTATATGGAGTAACTGAAAATACTTTAATTTTAGAAAAATATTAGGGATCCGCACAAAAAAAAATTAAAACCCACGAAATTGTGAACAGAAAGTCGGATTTGAATGATTATTTTTGCATTTGATAGTCCAATTCTCGAGGATAGTTATAGGCTATTTAACATTTATATATATATATTTTTTGGCTATTTGACTCTTAGGAGCCGAGCAAAAAGAAAAAAAGTCAGAAAGAATACTGAGCGATAATGAAGTAGTAGCGCGGGCGGGCGATTCACCGCGACGGATCGGGGGACGAGGGAGTTTTATTAAAATGTAGCTGTTATTTTAGTAGATATATTGTGTATCTTACGACTACCACGCGAACAAAGTCACGGGGCACAGCTAGTAAAAATAGATTAACAAAAAAATAAAAGGTATACCTACATGCTTTCAACAAGAAATAGAACAGTGATACGCTCCTATGATATGAATATCAAAACACTGAAAAAATTATATTTTTCTGTAGATTGTACGACCACAATTTGTAAAGAAACAGGGTTAGATGTATTGTATCACTATCAGTTGCCTTATAATAGGTTTTGCCTGAGAAAAATAAGAAGAGTCTATGCTTTTTTCGACCAGAAAGCCAGATAATAAGACATACCTACCTATCTACTTACATGCGACTTCATCCGCGCTGTGACTACTCTGCGTAAACACAAACCAGAACGGGATAAAAGTTTCAATAAAGTACGATTTCGTTTCGCTCCTGTTACAAGTCTGTTCGCTTGTGAAGCGTACAGTCGCCTACGCAAGTTGTGTCGTACCAAGTTCCTATTTTGTTTAGCTTGACGTGTTTATGTTGAGCGGTGTACTTTTGAGATGTGGTATCTTATTGCATTGTGTTCTTGTTGATGTTGGAGAAAAACAAGGTAGTGTTAGAAAACAGGATTTTCTTAGTTAGTCTTTTCCCAACCATGTTAGGGTCGGCTTCCAGTCTAATCGGATGCAGCTGAATACCAGTATTTTAGATGGAGCAACTGCCTATCTGACCTTTAAAACCCAGTTCCTAGGTAACACGATCCCCTTGGTAAGACTGGTTGTCAGAATTTTGGGCTTCTGACTACCCGTAACGACTATCAAAGATCTACGAATGACAGCTGAGACCAACGGCTTAACGTGCTTTCCGGGGCACGGAGGGATCTTGATATGTAAAGATGGTCACCCATCCACGAACTTGATGTTGTCATTTAGCCACGAGTCCTTCAGGATTCCAACAGGGTTTCCTTGCTTATTTAGTATGAAATTGTTAACGAATACAATGCTCCTTACTCACTTTGGGAAGTGGTTTTTCCTCCTTGTATTTTGCAATATTGCCTTTTTAACATTCAAAAAGGGTGACCTATTTTAAAATACCCAGTAACTGAACGTTGATATTTGTTTCAAAACCACTCTGTTCTTGTAGCAGGCATTACAAATTCATTAACATTTCCGTTAACATCCTATCAATTTCCCATTCAATCACTTAAAATATTCATACCTCTAATAATCCATTGTTGTTAAGACACATAATTCCTGCTCATAATTTATTAACATCGCGGAGTCACACCGGAGTTTTCACCGCTAAGATGTGGAGAGGAATCAGAGCGAGCACTAATTAGTCTTGAGCTCTCGACAATTGTTTGTGAAGACATCTGCAGTATTTGTGGCGTAAAATATATCTTACTGCAGTACGAGAATATTGTTTATTATGGTAATAGATAATTAATTAAGAAGAGATTAAACAAGTAGATGACAGGATTCAGATAAAGGGAAATAAACGAGAAAGGGGAAGAAAAGACAGAAAAATTGTGCTTGAATTGATTAAAAACTACTTAAAGCTTTTATCAGAAGGCCAATTCTCGTACTTAAAAAACGTTCAAGTCGCAATCTCATCTCAGCGACAATTACTGCCAAAAACTTGACGAAAATGTAGGGAAATTAGAGGGTTTTTTGACAGATTGAGACTGAGATTAGTATGCGTACGTGCTTAAAATTAAAAATACGGACATTGCCCCTGAAAGAAAATTTTGTCATATGTATTCGACAGCAACTCATGTGCTACAATGATGGGATATCTTATTATCATCCCTCTAGTAAACCAGTGTTGTTAAAACATAATGTGTCATTTTATCCCGCTCATAATTTATTAACATCGCATACTCGCGGAGTCTTCACCGGATGTGGAAAGGAATCAGGACGAGCACTAAATTAGTCATGAACTCTCGACGTGTGCTTGTGAAGACATCTTACTACAGTGCAAGTACAAGGATATTCTTTATTTGGGTAATGGAAGATTAAGATGAGAATAATAAAAGAGTAGACGACAGAATAAAGAAAGTCAAGAAACTATTTGAAAGCAGGAAGCAAAAAAAGAAGATAGGAAAAAGTACTTAAATATTTCTTTTTCTTTTGAAGTCTCATGTGATGATAACTTTAATAACGCTTGTACATAAAAGCGATGTGGAAAAAAATAGTATAATAAGCTTAAGCATGTTACAGCAACTCATACCCATGATGAGGTAAAAGACGTATCTATAGCGGTTAAGAACCAAAATCTATTGCTAAATTAAGTCTTCTGCAAAGTGAAATACAGGAACACAATACTTGGCATCTTCTGAGCAGGCTCCTCCTATCATAGACCTCATCTATCGCTTTCCATCAGGTGAGATCGTGGTCAAGAGCAGGCCCAGACCGCAATAAATCTTGTATTCTAATATTATAAAGAGAAATCTGAGTTTGTGTATATGTGGAGAATAATGTCCAGAACAACAGCTCCTATTTGAAAAAAATCCTTAACCATTTGAAATATACATTATTCCTGATGGACATAGCCTATATTATGTAAATATATACAAATTGAAGTACCTAAAATTATTAATGAAATACCTACTATCTTGAATTCATGCAAGCTTAGTACTTTTCGTGAGGTAACAGCTCAGAACTTGTGCACAACGTGTCGTGAACAGAATACCGTTCTCGTAAATTGCACCCGTACGAAGCCGGGGCGGTTCGCTAGTAAATAAATCGAGAACAAAAGCAAAAATTCATAAACAATCATACATGAATGCAGTCTTAAATCCAATAAAAGTAAGAAAACATTTTTAAAAAATCTGTTTCAATACTTTGAGCACCTGTGCCCATATCAATTACTAGGCGTGGCTTCTAGGGCAAAACTTGGCTAATTCGTGATATGCAGCTATTCGGTGATAGATAATTGTGTTTTATTACCAAGTTACTACTGACTTGATAAATGTACATTTTTCAATCATTATAGTATTTGCCACATTTTTAGATATAAGTGAGCAAAACTTATTTTGTCTACTATATCACAGTAAATTTAAAAAATAGTCTGATCAATGAATCGAATTTTACAAGTAACAAACAAAACTATCACCGATTACCCAAGTTTTGCCCTACATAATAATAAATACAATTTTTGTATTGCAGCACTGAATTTCGAAACGATATAACCAATTTTCATTTTATATATCCTATTGCAATTGTATTCATTTGTAAATAAAAAGAGGCTTTGAATCTATTGAAATTGTGTATAAAATGTTTTAATCGTGGTTAAAATTTTAAAGGGATAGATAAAGTGGTCCACTAAATTGTACAGTTGGTGGTGGCAGGGTTATTCTATCATTTGTAGATGTTTGACAGTCGTTTCGTGTAGTCAAAAGCCCGAAAGTTTGACAAGCAGTCTTACCGAGGAGTACAGTGTTGCTCAGTAACTGAGGTGTTGAGATAAGATAGGCAGTCGCTCCATGTAAAATACTGTTATTCAGCTGCATCCGGTTAGACTGGACGCCAACCCCAACATATCATAGTTGGAAAAAGGCAGGCAGATAGATGACCATGATGATGATGTTGGGCGATGATGAGGTTAACTAGTGTTCTCGATAGTTGACAAATAGTCCTGTGGTGCTATTCTGGAAAGATCCCACCGTGAAAATTTAGGTGAAGTGAGCGTGATGTGAACTGTCATCCCACCTTACTCTACTAGGGATTGAGCTCACTTCAAACTCACTTCACCTAAGTGCTCACAGTGTGATGTTTACAGAATAGATAGGCAGCAACCATCTCGCAAAAGAAACTAAAATAGTAATTCCTGAACTAAACGACAACAAAGATAATTATCCTAATGTGTTTTGATTTACAAAACAAGTAATTTAAAAAAAATTAAATCGCCTTCGAAACGAAATTATCTCAAAATTATAAGATAACTTTAATTTTGGAAGTTGGTGTCTTGAGATCTGTATTCTGTGTTTTTTGCCACCTTTGACACCACATCTGTAGCTCGTATCAATAAGCCAGGCCGTCGCACTTACGGCTGAACCCAATAAACTATCTATCACCAGTTTTGACAGACTAGAGATAGAAAAACCTATCTATCTATGGTTTTATCGTCCCAATAATCTATAAGAGACTATGGAATCTTACCAGCCTGACATAGGCACAGATAGAATTATACTGTTTACCATCAATAGCGATCTGTCTTTTACTGAAAATAGGTTATTGGGTTCGGCCGTTACACGTATTAGTCCGTATCATGAAAACTACTGAACCGATGTTGATGAAACTTGCACTGTTCCCTAAAATTAAGTAAATGTAAGAAATTAAAAAAGAAATGTAACAATCCTATAAATAGTTTCGGAGAAATGCGTGGGCAAACATACATACACCTATACAATTTTGTATATTTGACTGAAAGCCCTAATAGATTACCATATGTCAATATCTTACAGTTCCAATAACATTACATACATACGAGTCGAATTGATATCCTCCTTCTTTTTTGAAGTCGGTTATCAAGGAACCTTTGCACTGATCACTCCATATCTTCGCAAAGGGGTCCTATGCGCGGTTAATAAACCACGAGTGGAGAACTGCGCTGACGATGCAGGAATTCTGAATAGCATTACTGACAATACAATGAGAAATCTTAAAGTGGAGATAGCGAGCGAACTTTGTGTGGCCTTTCATCTTTAGCTTACGTTGAAACTAGATTCATAGTGTGATGTTTCTAGAGTTGAAACTGCTGCTCTCAGAATCAGAAACATTAAAGATAAATACACATAGTTACCTATAAATTTTATTGTTTTATGTAGGGTAACGTATTGGAAATCAGATTTTATGGAATTGGCATTTGATGAGGTGGAATGAGGGAGTTTGAATGTAAACAGCGATAAAAATGGTGAAAAATCACAAAACGATGGATGGACTGTGTGAAAGACGATGTGACTAGAAACAAATTGAAAACTGAGATGATCCTTGATAGTAGATGTGAATTTATGTTTTTTTTTTACCCCAAGAAAAAATCATAATCCTTTAAAATACTTCAAGTCCTTTACAATTTTTCAAGCGAACAACATCAAATAACCCTTTTTAGAATTACCATAACTATAGGTACACTTGCATCAATAACACGTCCTATAAAAATCCTAACTGTCATCTATTCAAGACAGATGGCATCGATAATTCTCTCCACCAACTCATACGGTTAACCCAATTAGAAACTACACATATTAAAGTAAAACATCGATAGATCATGTCGACGACTGAGTCCTGACCCATTACAGTAAGAAACCCTAATAAATAATACTTACATGTCAGCTGAGTAATTAATCAAATAACTATCGACTTGTATGTAGAGGCAGGTTCAGATCGTGGTAGTGAGTGGGCGAATAGCAAGTGTTTTGGCTAGTTAAGAATAAGAAGTAAGTCGTATTTAGAACGAATGCACACTAAAATGGTAAGCTGCAAAATGCTAATCGCTAAAATGGTAAATGCTAATTGATAAAATGAGAAACGACAAAATGAGACCAAATTGGAAGTAATTCGAAGACGAGTTCTTGATACGCAGATTAGAAAAAATATTAATAATTATTATGATTATTTGACATAATTCGCAACCTCATTTTACAGGCTAGTGTCACTGGCATAGATATTAAAACGCATAGTAATATTAAGATAAATTTTTACTACCTTCAATATTCTATTCGCAAAGGTGTTAACTCAAACTTAAGGGGGATGCGCTAAGGTAGCCCGCGAAATTCAATTTTTTTACGATTTTTGCAATTTGCAGCTCAGTGTCTGAATGTATGTTGATTAAAGTATGATTCGCAACCGTAACAAATATGTATTTACAGAATTATAATCATTAGAATCAATATACAATTCTTTAAGTTAATATAATCCTGAAATGTTAAGATTTCATGAAATAGTCATTCAATAGAATGACTTGGGCTTGGAGAGTTGTATTGATGACTTTCATTGTTAGCATTCCATAAATAAATATTTGTCACGGTCGCGAATCATATTTTATCAACTACAACCTAATCCTGACCTGCAAATTGCAAAAAACGTAAAAAACAAATGACTTTCGCGGGCTACCCTGGCGCTTTCACCTTAACGGTAAAATTTTATTTGATACTTCTACTACTAGGCACTTTTCAGTTTGTGGGAGGAACTCCTAGGTGGATTCACTTGGATATCATAAAAGACAACTAAAGGATTATTGCCAGTGGGGTGAACAGTTGCAGTTATCTGTGTTAATGCGATAATCAACTCACTTGCGAGATTGCGAACTAGAATCAATATTTTTTTTTTTTTTGTAAATTTTGTCGTTGAAAAGTGCCTTTTATGTGCCTATTTGAAATAAATTATTTGACTTTGACTTTGCGTGTTTTACAACCAGGGACACCTGGAAAGTTTTTTTATTTTGTGTTTTGACCCAGTATGCTTGCCTCTTGACAGTTCCTCGTGCGGGTAAAGTCTGTCATATTTTTTTAATTAAATAAAACCTTTTATTTATTAAATGTCGCTTTAAAGTTATGTCAATTTTAAACGTCGAACACCGTGAGCAACGTTTATAAGTAAAGGGAAGCTTGTTGTCATATTTAAATGAATCCAAGAACATTGCATTGATCGCGTGTTTAATCAAAAAAATAGTCAACCAACATTTTACCCTTTTCAAATCATACAACCCAAGCCACCTCATTTACTATAACATATTTGTTCTGTAACACGTTTCCAAGCTCCAACTTCGCGCAACGTAGCCTGCGACGTGACTACCTAATGCAAAATGAAGGAGAACCTCTTTCGAGCAACTTGCTTCAGCATTGTGAATCGTTCAACAGGTCGGTCAATATATTGCTCGACATTTGTCGTCCTTCCACGAGGAGTTAATCAAGATTTAACCAACAATACGACTGTCTCACGCAAACAGTTATTAGTCTCGCTTCTCTGTAGTCTTGGAGGAATGGTCAAACAATGGCACAAATTGTTGGCCTCAATTGAGGCGACATAGTAGACATACGGCTTTGCGGCCATCATGCGCAAACGATGCGCTTCTATCATGCGCCGCACGCGCGACAGTCCCAACACCATCCTGCGCGTGCTGGCGGACCGGTGGGACTCTCCGATGCTGGCTCGCTGGATACGGCTGCATGCAGTCGTGTAATGATTTGTCACCATCATTGGGGAGTCCACCCGGACCTGCCACTTAATCAATTATTAATTATATTATTACTAACACTAGTTTGTAAGCTTGCAATTTATTGTACTAACAAATATGGATGTAATCGTAAGATGAATCTGAAATAAATGATTATATTATATTATATTATTATTTCGTTTATTAATTTTTGTTTCTTATATAATTACATTTTTAAATATTTCTTAAAATACAAAATATAAAAAAAACATTTAAAAATATAAAAAATAGAATTCCACCGGTATCGGGAGCAGGGTCCAAGCTACCGGTGGTTAGGGCTGCAGAGACAGGAACCTCCTCACAATACGAGCCGTATCGAGGAGTACTGCCTTCTGGATCAGGCTCTTGATCCAACCGCCTAACGACAGCCTCGAGAGATGTTGGTCGAGGCTTTCGGCCATCAGGCCATTGGCCGTTACGACAATCGGCACAATGACAGCCGAGGTCACATTCCACATGTCAACAACCTCGTGTGCTAAGTCGAGATATTTTATTTGTTTCTCTTTCATATACTACTTTCTATATTATTATTATTATTATAGTATGCTGTCGAATTATTGACATTTGAGGATAGTTGTAAAGAATATAACCTATTCACAAATGGGCTGTGCTGGGGCGGCTGCTGCAGGTGCAGAAAACCTCAAACGGCGCAAATATAACAAGCTCGTTGGGAGCTATATGTTTGAGCCGTTTGGGCAAAGTTGAAACACTAGGGCCGTGGGGTCCGAGTGCTCATCGAGTATTTCGGGACATCGCGAAGCTGTTGGTCGACTCTTTACGGGACCAGAGGGCTGGCCTATTTTTAGCCCAAAGAATCAGCATTGCCATTCAGCGTGGCAATGTTGCCAGCCTTTTAGTCACTTTTACCATTGACAGCGATGCGGACGAATTTTTTGATGCCCAATGAGCTCTTCCCCCTTTTTTAGTTTTTATTGTATACTTCTTCTTCTATATATATATATATATATATATATATATATTAGTGTTATCTTGTAACTATGTTATTATAAATAAATTATTATTTTATAAAAAAAAAACACAAATAGTAGGTATCTTATTTTATCTGTGCGTAAAGTCCTGGGTTTAATTCTCAGGTCGGGCAGTGTTATTGGGTTTTTCTGACAGGTATTTCTCAGTAGCTGCCCGGAGTCTATATTTTTGCCCGGTTGATGGCAATAGGGTTTTTACAGGTTAGGGTTAGTCACACACTGCAAAATGTTTCACGAACCTAGCTTGTTACGTGTCCCTCACTCCAAGTCTGCGTACAGGCAGAATTCGTGTTTAATCCGTGCGAGCAGAAGTTTTGATAAACTGTCTGGTGAACATGATTTGGATACATTCAATACCAGTGTTTCTCAGCTTAAACGGTTGTTGGTAAAAATCTTATTTGCGGAAAGGTAATTGCTTGCTTTTAAATGATTTTCAGTTTGTGTAAAAGGACATGTTATGAAATGGGCTTAAAATATTTTTTTTTTAACAGTTATCATGTGTGGTTTTTTTGATAGGGAAAATTATTCAGGATGACCTTACAAAACAAAAAAAAATATTAAAAGCACCATTATTTAATAAATAAATATTTTAAATCCAGATATTTTTTGTATCGCATTATTATTTTTGCACATTGAAACAAAGAAAAAACGGTTAAATATCATTGTTTTAAGCACCTTTTTCTTATATTCTAGTTTAAAATATTTTAAAATAATACTAAATGGGTATAAAATAAAACCAACGAATTATCTCCATGATTTGTATGTATGGCATTGATTCCTTTGCCTCCTAATGTAATCTATGAAAACATTAGCTGTGTCAGTAAGGTTCATAAGGTTGTCAGTGTCACTGTCACACTTGTCAGTTGTCATTGGTTGCTTGCTTATTCATTGTTAATCGCTTGTATTTGTAATTTCTACAATTTACAGAGTACATTAAAATATAATGTTGATATTAGTGAAATCATGATCTGAGAGGGCCATAAAGAGTTCTCGATGATGCGTAATCCGCCAACCTGCACCAGGCCAAACCCTTCTCATACTGAGAAGAGGCCCGTGCCCAGCAAGAGGACTGTAATGGGCTGAATTAATTTTTTAATAGCGAAATTGTATCATTAACGCCGGTCGTCGGGTGCCAAAATCGTGTGTAGTATCCAAAGAATCCAAATTAAAAGCCAGGTCAAATAAAGATCCACTTAAAACATGAAACTTGAACAAAATAGCACAACAAACATAACATAACATCACGCCTTGTTTTCCCCGAAGGGTTAGGCAGAGGTGTACCTAATAGTAACACCCACATTTCGCCAGTTATGTTTAAGCACAACAAAACACAAACAAATTCAAACCACGCGATCCACAGACGCAAACGCATTGAATGAATTTAATCTGACACTTGATTGACGTTCACATTTCACAATGACAATAATGACATCCTACCGAAAAGTGTTGCCAAAATCAATAATTACTGTGGGTTGCAATTTCTTTTTTAAAATATAATTAATTAAATATATAATAATTAGGAAAGGGTGCGTTTAAAAAATAAAAAATATATACAGTCTCCTTAATTTATGTACTTTCATAAAAATATAATCTCTTCCCTATTCACAGCAGCTTCGAATAAAAGCCCACCCTCCATACAAAAACCTAACATGTCCTTTATTTCCTAGTTTATGTCATGAGTTTTTGTACCGACCTTATGTTTTTTTTTCCTATTTTACTTTTAGTGTTTATCAGTGGAAACATGTAAATGGTCTTCAATTTTATATTGTTTAAGAATACTGTATAAACTAGTTGTATGTTTCCCGAATAGAATAAAATAAATAAAATAGGCTCACCCCCTATCACATAGGAATTAAAAATAACTTGCGAAATGTGGGTGAACTGTAGGTACTTACACCTCTGCCTTACCTTTCGGTGAAATCAGAGGTGATGTTATTATGCTATTTAGTTTTATGGAAAGACTGCTAAGATTGTTTTTTTACTGACAACAAGCACGGATATCAACAGTTTACGATGCAAAGCGTGATTTTGAAATCTGTCGGACTCATTTCTACCTGCCTATTAATAACATTGTTTGTCTTATGCTTCAAGGAAAATGAAAAATAGACTATAAATGTAGAAAGGTACACCATCCCTGTGTTAATTAAAAAATATTTTATTTTAGGCCCGTATTACATGGATCTAAAATAAAATCTTTTGATCAGTCTCTTATTTTCATCATGAATTGCTTTTCATTTCGACCTTTTGGCCGGGATTAACTTACAGGCTCAATTATTTTCAGTACGTCCGGTCTTCATTATTCTTCCTGATTGGACCCATGTTTAATCACTTAGCACGTGTATTGGAAATTTATTGAAATCTAGTGAAGACTCCGCCCGCTTTTTATACCACTTAATATTTCAAGCTACCCTCTGATATTTTTTATTAACAATGTATGGTTATTCAGCTGTGAAAACGTGACAAACAAACAGATTTAAGAATTCATTTTCTTTTTTATAACAATAGGGATCAGGGACATCAGTTTTATGCCATAACGTAGGTATCATTATCGTCATCATCACCTGCCTAGCCTTTTCCCAACTATCTTGGAGTCATATTCCAGTCTAACCAGATACAGCTGAATACCAGTATTTTACATGGAGCGACTGCCTATGTAACTTCCACAACCTTGTTGTTACCAAACACGATACCCTTTATGCTAAATGATTTTATTTCTGTAAGTAGGTTTATACAAACACTTTTACACGTCAAACATTTTTTTTAAACTAGATGAGGCCGGTGTTTCCTATCTGACTACTCTGAGAAGAAAGGCCGAAACAAACTCAGAGGTCACAGTCTCTTTTAAAGTCCAGACATAATCTTGGTCAGATCATGTGAAGACCATGTAGGTCGGTGTCTGAAATGGTCTTTTGAGGAAAGAACCACACAGATTGAGTGGACCTGTCCAGTCAGTGCCAGCATCTGTCAGTAATCGTACAGCTCAACTTAAAAGTTAAGAAGCTCAACGATTCGACGAACAATACCAAAGAAAGGACATTTGGGTAGACCGCATAATTTACTCAAACTTGCAGCCTATGATTAAAGCTGAGAGAAAAAAAAAAAACAAGGACCCACATAGTCTTTGATTCGACAGGTTGTCAGACTTTTAGGCTTCTGACGGATGGTAATACGATACCCCTTGGTTATACTTTCGGGCTTCTGACGACCCGTAATGACTATCACAGATCTACAAATGACAGTCAAGACCATCTGCTTAAAGTGCTTTGTGAGACACGGAGGAGTCTCGTTATATAAAGTTGGTTACCCATCTTCGGACCGACCGCGGTAAGCATTTCTTACCCTGACCGATCGACCCGTGTGGCTGTTATTACTAAGCCTCGAGCCCCTCGTGTATTCCTCATTAATAACAGCTACTCGACTCGATTACTCGACCAAATCCCTGTCTTGATCTGAACCAAGCTTTACTATCAATATAAATCAGTCATGTAGAGTTCCAACAAGATAGATAGCGTAATATCTTGGGTCATCTTAATTGTCTCCAGTGAGAGCCAATCAATCACTTGAAAAAACAAGGTGAAAGGTTTTTCAGCCAATCACGAGATTGGATGTAGATTGTGAATATTAAAACAGGATTTACGATGATAGCTATTTAATGCTTCCATTTTAAAGAGGATTTTTGTTTATTAAAGCGGTTTGTTTTATGCTTAACTTTAAAAATTTTAATGTTGATATTTTCATTACGATTTGGTTTTTTTTTAATACTGCAGTAACGATCTGTGGACTTTGCTTAAGGAGAAAGCGCCAGGGTAGCCCGCGGATTTCAAATTTTCTTAAGTTTTTTGCTTTTTGCAGGTCAGTATCAGGTTGTATGTTGACCTTAATATGATTCGCGACCGCAACAAATATGTATTTATAGAATTATAATCATTAAAATCATCAATACAACTCTCTAAGTTCCCTATTGAATAAGTATTTCATATAATCTTGACATTTGAGGCCAATTCTATCAGCAGTTGTATTATTTATAATTCTGTAAATACATATTTGTTGCGGTCGCGAATCATACTTTAATCAACATACACCCAAACACTGAGCTGCAAATTGCAAAAGTCGTGAGAAAATTTGAACTGCGCGGGCTACGTTAGGGCATCCCTATTTACTATGTAATTTCATGTCAGCAGAACTTGAACCAAGGCGCTCTAGTTCCTATGTACTAAAGTAATGCAGTTGAGAATAAATATGTTAGACTGGTGTCAACACTCAGCAATCAACATTCACACACACAGTAGGCCTGTTTTTCAGAATGTTGGATATTGTTGAACTGATTTCTAACTTCTAAACGATCACACCACATTTCCTACTGTTTGATCTACAGGTATGTCTCAAAAAACTCTAGCATTATATTGGTAAAATCCGGAGCAAACCGAAATACCAATATTACGAATAGAGCCTTAAAGCATAATCACTTAGCAACACCGTCTAATAAAAAATAAAGGTGACAATACCATTTTGGCGACTGTCAAAAAAGCTAAATTTATACCAGGCTGGTTATACAGTGCCTACTCTCTATGCATTGTGTCGCTCCCAGACTTATAGCCACTTGGGACTTGTGCTTTTTATTTTAGCTTCGAGGCTTTTTGAAATGTTACACCATTAAGTCTAGCTTAGATAGGTACTGTAGAGGTTTTAACCGGTCGTGCCATTAGCATGCAACTTTCGCAATTTAATCGTTTATTGGTTTATAAAGACAAGCATTGATTTTAAAGTTGGAACAGTGAAAAACAATATAGGTTGACAGTCGACCTCCCGGCCCTGACTGATGGCGTGATATAATAATGTAATATGATTATTTTATAAATAGAAGTATACTGAAAAGTGTTACGGTGTATCATTTATACACACAAATCCCCCATTAATTAACGGTTCGTCCAAAAGGAAGAAAGAAATCAAGGGTTAGAAGAGAAAGTGGGCTAAGGTGCTTCGTTGATTTGCATGTAAGCATGGCAAGTTGAAAACATCAAGCAAAACAAGTCAGTTAAGATAATTTTCAGTCTGTACCATTTGATTGCTGAACATTGCCCTTCTCTTTTGCATCCACTTATTATGACCCGCACCAATTCATGTACAGATTCGAACTGATACAAAACCGGGTTAAGGTATTTTCACTTTGTACCAATGGGTGGCCAAAAGTGTATATTAGCATAACTGACCTTGGATGGTTAGGCCTTCACTTTTAAACCTTTGGTATCACACATTGGCAGGCTCCTGTTCAGAATATTTATGTATTTACCTTTTACGATTGATATCTCGTAAAATATGAAAGCTTTATTAACTTTCAAAACTAACTCAAACTGATTTCGAAAACCAGATTAGTTACTCTATATTTGCAATTATTTCAATTTGTATGAAGCTCTATATTTCAATTAAATTGAATTTTAATAACGCATTCGACCAAGTAAGTACATAATTTACTCTGAAAGCTATTTAGCTATAGCCCGCAATTTCAGTGAAAGTATTTTTCAGAGAATCAATTTGATGTACATCTATGACGTACCTGCAATGTTACATGGCTGATAATAAAAATCAAAATCATAATCAACATCAAAATCAAACGTCAAATTAGGCTGTGAATGAGCACTTTTTGCACGTCAAATTACATAAGACAGTCTCCCAAAAACGCAAAAAAAAATACAAAATCATAACTACATGATATTGAATTTCTTCAAGAAGTCTTAAGCTAATAGTACTATTATTTATTCATTTAATGAAACATGGAAGACTTACAGCATGAAAAAACTTAATAAAAAGGAAACCATAGTCTACTGGAAGCCAATTACAAGTCATCACGTGTAGAATTAGACTGGAAATGTTATGTGAGCATACAACAGCAACACGTAATACGTTGCGTTGTTATAAGATTACATATTTATCTAAAACTAATTGGTTTACATTATAAGAAGAACAAATTATA
This sequence comes from Fissipunctia ypsillon, assembly GCA_947568875.1. Classification (NCBI taxonomy): domain Eukaryota; kingdom Metazoa; phylum Arthropoda; class Insecta; order Lepidoptera; family Noctuidae; genus Fissipunctia; species Fissipunctia ypsillon. Next base: position 4,574,702 of record OX387643.1, read on the forward strand.
AAATTAAGAAGATAATTATCGATACAATTTTATGATTAAGTGGCTATTTGAAAAAAATGAGGCTTAAGCATCTTCTAGCTGACGTCACACTAGTCGTAAAGGGATCCAAGTCATGCTGCTTACAAATTTCATTAAAATTTATTATAATTATAAAGTTATATTTATGATACTTGGTGCTGTATAGCTATAACATCATTTAACAGCGTAATTCGTCACTGCATTAAAATTGCGGTCACCACTAAATCCTTGGAAGTCCATAAGTATATTATGGCCCACTTATCTTACACTCACGAACGCCCTCTGGTGAAATATAAAACGAAATAACTTAAAGATTGAAGTTGAATTTTATTACAGTCCATTTTTTATCGGTGACAGTAAAATTTTGCCTTTTGCATGGTTTCGACGTGTCGTGCTGCCGAGTCCTGTGAGTAAAAGTTTAGTACTTATTATATAAAAATATATGACACTGAATATCTAACACAAAATACAACTTTTGAAGACCACCGAAGTCAAATCGATTATTTGATTCATATTTATCGCATTCTTACCTTTACTTTAAATGTTTCTAGGAAACTTCAACTCGTAAACTGTTATAAAGAATTTAAATATCACACATTAAATAAAATATGAACTTAACAACTCTATTCTTTATAACCTAAAACTTAAATGCTTTCGAAAAGCTAAATAAAACATAAAACTATTTTTATTTGGCGTCACTAAATGGCTGGTATAACATTAAAATAAAATCTGACACTAACTTAGAAAACATTTTGTTTTTATGAAGAAACATAAAAGGGCAACATAATCTGAATATTCTTCTTGTTAGAAGTACATAAAAGCGAGCTATTTAAACTCCTTGGAGACCTACTTTTCACTTACTTAGACTCTCTGCTAGTAGTTTTTGCATATAAATAAATGTAAAAGGGGCGAAAGGCTTTTTGTATTTGATGTTATACGCGATGTACTCGTACTTTTATAATATTGTTTGTTTTTCTCCTCCATTTCTCGAGATGTCTGTCTGTCGGTATGTCGGCCTGTCTGCTACCTTTTTATGCCTGAACCACTGAATAGAACACTGTGGCACACAAGTAGACCATTACCTGGGTTAGGACATAGGATACTTTTTATATCCCGGTAGAACGTTCCCGTGGGATAATCTGCGACCTCCACGGTCAAAAGCTAGTATTCTTATAGCTTTCAAAATATATTTATTTATTTTACTTAAAAGTTTGAAGATCAATATTCAATTAGGTACCTATAAAATTTTTGGCACTATCACTTAAAAAGCTATTAAAATGCAAAAGTTTTCCCGGTGTGACTTTATAACATTTTATTCCACTTTTCACGTCATCAGAGAAATTCTATATTTGCAAAATTCATTAGTCACTTTCCAAGTTTCAGAATCAATTTAAGGCCATTGGTAATTTGTAATAAGGAGACTCATTAGCAAGCCAAACTTAATATATTTTTTCTCTGAAAATATTACTTTTAAAATTTAATTTTGAGATTTTTACGGCAATAAGTTAAAAGGTTTGTCAAAAATCATTTTCGTAAATTATTCTTCATATTTTTAAACTTTTCTTATACTATCTACATCACAAACTTCGCTGAACTCTAAGATCCATCTTATCCGCTCCTGAAAATTATTCTTCAGTGTTGCTCGTGCCAGTTTCTGAAACAACTTTCAGATTAAAAGTCTGTCTCAGTGTTGAGACAAAGCTTCACCCTTGCCTTTTTAATCAGAGCGTTAGAAAGTAGGACAGAAGGCTCCTGAAAATATCGATGTTGGTAAACATAGATGCTTTTGAATTGAATTTTGTAATGTGAGAATGAAACATTAAAAAAGTAAACGATTTTATAAATATTCGTTTTATAAATATTGAGAAATTTTAAACTGATGATTTGCATTCTCAAAAGTTTTTATTGGACCGTCATACGTGTTTATTTACATACGTAGACTTCAAAAGGCTTTTAAAATGCTTCAGTTTAGGTACTCGTTTCACAATTTTATAAATGTTAGTCTTCCAATTTTTGATTTTCTCTGAACTATTCGTTCCAAGATTCGATGATCTTTTGACATGTCTCATTTCTGAAATGGGACAACGATGGAATGTTCAGTGTCTTAGATTATTTCTAGCAAAAAGCTGTTTGAGGTCGCCAGGTTTAGAGTTTCAAGGATTTTATTAGAGAATCTTTTAGAAGACATGATTAATTTTAATAACTTGAAAGTTTATCATCTATTTTCTTCGTTAGTACTAAATGTAAGGGATCTGATATACTATCCATGAATGCACACATACTATTGTACCTATTAATTTTTTAAGGGTCACATCTGCAGATTTAAAATTTTCATTTTGAGCGAAATATTCCTTATAAAGTAATAGCCACATTATGCTCTTGAATAAGTACCGTAAAAAAAACTCAATATTAAGAATGTAAAATTTGCTCAAACAAAACATCTTATTCTTTCCAAGCAATCGAAAGAAATCAAATAAATGGAAAACAAAAACATATTTTCAAACGATTCGACATCCATCAACAAAATTGCTACAACAAATCAAAATCTAGATAGATCAAAGAGAATTTAAAACATGATTATTAGGTATACAGCACGCATCAGAAATGTGTGGTCATATTTACCAATGTGTTACAGACTTTCAAACTGAACAACTTTCTTTAGGGACCAACATCGTAATCGCGAAAAAGTTATCCACTGTCCCATACAAAATTTCCATAACTGTTCGACCCAAATGCATGGGACGGCTGATATATATTTTTTTTGCAGTTACGATATTGGTTCCATTGAGAAAGTTGTTCAGTTTGATGGTCTGTACCGCACCCTTTAATATGACCACGCATCTCTGATACACGCTGTATACACAACCAGACAAATCGATAGCAAACTATAAAGGCAGCTCTAAAGCAAATTAGTAAGACTAATTTCGATGTCTACTATTGACTGATATGTATTGAGAACATTATTTAGTTCGTGTATTGAATATTAACCAATTTCAGTAGGTACTGTAAGTACATGTTCGGTCTGTAATTTCGCTCAGGTAATACGTGACTCGTGAAAATGTTCAATGTTTCTCCTTTTGGTATCTTTGGAGATATTGCCATCAGTAGAACAAAGGGAATTCAGAAAAAATAAAAGGTGAAGCTGGAATACAGTCTTGATAAGTGTGAATTGAAATTTGTGATGAAAGTCACAAATGAATATGTAACTTTATGGCGAGCGTGTTCAGAGGTAGAAGGCAATCGCGAACACATTCGATCTTAAAAAAACTAGTTACGTCATGCTTTTTGTAGATAAAAATATACAATACTAGCTTCTACCCGCGCTTTGTCGGAGTGAAATTTCTTGTTTTGACATATTAACATAACATCACGCTTTGTGTTCAGAACAGAACAAGATACCAGGAAATCATAACAAAAACGTGACTCCGTTGTAATAGATACTAAAAATTTTAAAATTTCTAAGAAAGCATTGGGGATGTGTCCTGTCCGCTTAGGTTTCTCGTAATTGGTTGTCACATCGCGATGCGAAATTCCAAAAACGCTACCATATTTGGCAATGCGCGGGCGCTACGCACCCTCATTGGCCGATAGTTAACTGTGAAAACTTGTAATTGGCCATCATCATGTTAGTATCTTTTACATTGTGTCTGCCTAGCTGTAAGTTTTCCGAAAACTTAAAATAAAATAAAATAAATAAAATATTCGGGACCAGAGGCTAGCGACGGGGAAAGGGCCCTTAACCTGCTCACCCGCCTCACACGTCGCTGTACTGTTTAAATAGCTCTGCTCGTCAAAGAAACACCAGTTTTGTTCCCGTCTCCGCTCCCATGCAATAACATAACTGTCGTGTGTCCTCCGTAATAAAAGTGTGATGTAATAATTGCAATACAGATTGTAATAGCCAGTAATTCTAGTATTTCTGTGATAGGGTACCTAATGTGGTAAACTGGTAACTAATAAATCGTGTAACCGTATAATTAGCCTGTGATTCTACTCTATTGTAAAGTCTAAATTATTATCACAAACACCGTGTCTTATTTCACACTGAAAACTAGCGCACAAATGTACCTCCTGATACTCGGGCTCGTACACCTTGTTTCCCCGAAGGGTTAGGTAGAGGTGTACCAGTACACCCACATTTCGCCAGTTATGTTTAAGTCCCATGTAATAGGGGGCGGGCCTATTGCCATCTACCGGGCACAAATCCAGACTTCCGGCTGCTACTGTTTTGACATAATATACATTATAAATAACCACTCGGCAAAGCTGTAGCTTCCCATTAGTTAAAGAATTTTCGGAATCGGATGAGTAGTAAGTGTCTATGATTATTTACCCCCTACATATAAGCTCAGAAATACCTCTTTATAATAATCAGTAGGTATAGATTCAGTCGTTTTTTCACCAAAAGTATAAAAAGTCAAATTAAATAAGAGGTATAGGAGGTATGAGGAACAGGGTGTAAAGTTCACTCATCCTCCATAGAAAAGGGAGGAGCCTCCGACCGGACGGATGTTGTCTCTGGTGGGCTACTGCCCAACGCTTGATTGTCGGGATGTTGTATATATGCTAGTCGCGCGGTAAACTTTGATTGCGCGATGCAGGATTTTGCGTGACGTCAGTGTGACGCGTTCCACTGTGGCGATGTTACTGTGTACTTTTGTGAATACGTAAATAAGTCTGCTAGCTAGTTAAAAATTCGTGACTTAGTTACATGTCCTTTAATAAATCATTGCAAACTATAGTTTTGTATAAATTAGAAGCATTTTTTCAATTTTGTAAATGTGAGTACCATGGAGCGGTTTTATGTTATGATGTAGGTATGTTGACTTGAAAGAGTATGGCAGTTGAGAGTATGTCATGCTCACTTAAACGTCTCGCTGATGGTGGCACGTGTGTTGGATCATTCGGTTCCCTACAAAATGGTTGATCTGGATGGTGCTGATCCACGCGTCATATTCGTGAACGGGCGCCGTCAGTGGAGACTGGTCATCTCTTAACTGCCAGGGCTTATTTTTAATTTTATATTTTGAATTGTTTTTAATTATTTATTTTTACATTGTTCTCACATACAATGTGGATCTGGACGTACGACATTAAATTAAAACGAGCACAGTAATACTCCATCGAAACATTTTAAAACACAAAGATTAGTAGTTAATGGAAAATTAAAAAAATGCAGTTTTCAAACAAAGTACATAGCAGAATCAACTGCATAAAAAGTAAACACGTGTTATCTACGAAAATTCACTGACCAACGGTGCGGTGCGGGTTGCGGGACGCGGCGGCGGCAATGTTTACCTATAATTACGGACTCAGATCTACATCATGTTGAAAAATAAGAAAATGAAAAATAATTTCCTGTGGCTAAAGTATTCATTGGATTTGATTGATTTTTTGTATACGGGTAAAGAACATGATTCTCTTTACGTGGTTTAAAGGAATGTCAATCGTCCTGTTCCACCTTGTATATGTAGGAGCAACAATGTACCCAGGATTTTGTAATAATTTTGATTTAAAAGAGTGTCCATGGAGTTTCTTGCCCATTCTTCTCCATAGAGATCTATGTTTTCAATTTTCTGACTAACTGACTGACTCTTTAACAATTCAAAAGTGCCTGTAATTGGTTTAATTGAAATAAATGCTTTGAGTTTGAGTTTGAGTAAAATGAATAATTACGCAGTAAAACGCTCAGATTTCGTGAGAAAAAGCTGTCAGCTAAATCCACCGAAAATACGACCAAAAAAGAATTCATCACAACGGCTGCAAATCACAATTACTAAGCTTTAACGAAACCATTTCTAATACAAACTATTTCATAAGTTATGTATGTTTGTTTTGTCAAAGATTAAGAAATAATATGAGTAGAAGTGAAACATATCTAAAGTCAAGGAAATTATTTGTTTATCAAATTGACTACGAACCTAAAATTATGGACAACAGTATATTCGAATCACAATTTTCTTTCTTTGACAGTTGTATGAAACGGCTATAACACGGCAAATTGACGTGGTGTGTCAGTTGATAAACAATTTCTTTCTCTGACTGTTCCTGCCGTTGTTCGTGCTAATGCCGCATAGACGCCTACACCCCGGCTTCACACGTCGGTCCCAGCACTGGTAACAACATTAGTTCGTTAATTCGTTAAGGCATCCACAAATTGGGAGTTATGCTAGTTAAGTCCATACATACGTTGGTTGCTAGTTCTGTCTCACGGTAACGACGCGCGCCGAGTGCGGTCAAGGCGGGTATATAAATATATATAACGCGCATAGAGCGATTTCGATATCGGACATCCTCAGGTTGGCTCTGACGGGACTGAATTAGCATAACTCCCAACTTGTAGTTGCCTTAACTAATTAACCAACCAACGTTGTTACCGGCGTTGGGACCAACATGTGGAGCTGGTCACCCTCTAAAATCATGCTACAAACCTGCGCTCCCCAAAGCCAGAATAAGGCTATCAAAATGGCCGATAATCGAACCTATAAAGGCTCCTGCAAACAGGAGCGACACGCGACGCGAATCGCACGCGATACCAAGGCACCGCGTGTCACGCGACGAGTGGTGCCTTTGTGTCGCGTTGCGTGTTGCGCCTGTTTGCTTTAAAGCGAAGCGCGCCTAAATCCAATATTGAACGTTTCTTACGTAAACAGATAAAATCAGAACAGAACAAGAACATTATTTTCTTGATATTCTTGACATTTTAGCACAAAGTAAATTGATATTTATGAATGCTTGTTACTTATAAAAAAAATATATAATCGGAGAATGTGCATCCGGTCGTTCGGTCTCAATCGATCTTTAGACGATTCGCTTTTATAAATACTTATTCTATGGAATTGTACAGACGCAATCTCTTTACACATTTATGATACTAGATATGCGCATAAAATACAAATAACTGAGAGCGTTCGCTTTATCAATGATAATGATATTCTAGATTTAATGTTATGGGTCTGTTTTGTTTTCTCCGGAGGGTAAACAGGATTCTCACGAGTATTTCGAAAAGTTGGCAGAGGTGCGAGAATAATTGTAAGTTCTTTGTGAATGTTTAATGGAAGGTTGTTTTACTTTTAGATTTTTGTTATTTTGACTATTTATGTTTGTTGATTAACGATTGATCTTGTAACACTGGCTAAACGACAAAAATAGTTATTACAATGTCTACTTACCTACCTAGTAATTATTATTATTATATAGAGAAGCTCGTGGCTAAGTAATAATGTGGTGTTGGTGGAGGCTACTTCATTCACGGCGTGTGTTGGATCATTCGGTTCTCTTCAAAATGGTTGAGCTGGATGGTACTGATCCACGCGTCATGTTCGTGATCGGGCGCCGTCAGTTGAGACTAGTCATCTCTTAACTTATTTTAATCTTATATTTTGAATTGTTTTTAAGTTTCTATTTTTTACATTGTTCTCACATTATAGAAGCAACAAAAACAATGTACCCAGGATTTTGTAATAATTTTGATTTAAAAGCGTGTCCTTGTAGTTTCTTGCCCGTTTTTCTCCATAGAGATCTATGTTTTGGAATGAGCAACTAGCATCAACTTTCTGACTAACTGACTGAAATAAATGCTTTGAGTTTGAGTTAGAGTTTGAGACACCATGAAGCACCATGAGAACGAATGAATCCATACCGGAGGAACTCATCATGATCAAGCGGCTATCTAAAATATGCCAGGAGCGTACCCTCAGCTTTTTCGGACATAATATGCGTTTACCTAAGCATGATCTGGAAAAGCTTATAATAATGGGACGGGTGGAAGGGAAACAAGCTCAAGGCAGAGCACCGGCAAGATGGTCAGACGCGATCAAGAAGGCTGTTGGAGATAGCATTTACCGAGCGGTCCACAATGCAGAAGACCGCATAGCTTGGAGACGCGTCGTAAATGTTCAAGATCCTCAGCATTGAGAGAACGACGAAAAAGAAGAAGTGACATTCAACGTTAGAGGGATAAAACAGTTACAAGGTTGAGTATACGTAATCAAGCTAAAATAAAGTAAAGGCGCAAAACGCGATGCGACGAGCGGTGCCTTTGTGTCTTCGCGTCGCGAGTCGCGCCTGTTTGAAGGAGCCTTAACGATTTTGCTTCATACGGATCATGTTTCAAAATACACGTTTCAGTTTCTTCTACTGCTTCTATCTATTACGTTATTTTTGTGTGAACTTTGCGTAAACTGAACGTACGCGTAATTTGGTAATATTGAAAAAAAAAAAACATTTTATGCTGACTAAATATCACTTTGTTTTTAAATTCAAAGCTAACCAAGGATAAAGCTAGCCTACTATGAAACTAACTGACCTAATTCTAAAATACCATTTCACATATCACTACTATTATAGTAATGTATTCATTGGCTTAGGTAATTATCTAAAGGTAAACAAATCGTAAAACGGGTTTTTATAGATGACATGAATTTAAATCTTTTCGGTCAAAGAGGTGAACGACACAATTATAGGACTAGAAATGGGGACCAATTAGTTCAACCTGGTTGAAGGGTTTCAGACTGACTAAAGTAGACTCATCCTTCATGGGGTACTGTTTAAAGTGTTACAATAAAATACCTCCTCATTCTCCAACTGGATGAAACCTAAAAAAATCTTTAAATCTTTAAATTTTCTAAAAAACGCACACTATGCAGCCAAGCATATTATAACATTGCTGACAAAAATGCTTGGCTCAATGCTGGTCCTGCTCCATTAGGGCACAGAAACTAATTGATTAGCATTCGAAAATATTGTTGGAGCTGCTAAAGATTGTAAAAATTATCATTGCACTATATAGATTCTATCTCTTAGTATTGTTTAATTGCATAGCACATGTGTGAGCACTATATACCTACCTACTATAAAGCTACTATTAACTGGGTACGTCTTTCATTGAGTTGAATTAGCCCTGGCGACTGAGCGTATGTCATGCTACTGAAATGTCTCGCTGGTAGCGTGCGTGTTGGATCATTAAGTTCCCATCATAATGGTTGAGCTGAATGGTGCTGATCCATGCGTCATGTTCGTGAACGGGCGCCGTCAGTAGGGATTAGTCATCTCTTAGCTTATTTTAATTTTTGAATCGTTTTTGGTTTTTATCTTTTTGTTGCTTTTAACTTACACGTTTTCTACATTGTTCTCACATACTTCATTTCAACATGAATGATGTAACCAATATTTTGTAACACGATATTTTGGTTTAAAAGAGTGTCCGTGTAGTTTCTTGCCCGTTCTTCTCCATAGATTCTACGACAATTCGAAAGTGCCTGTAATATTGGTATTTATTTGAAATAAATGCTTTGAGTTTGAGTTGACACTTTCTTGTCTAAAAATAGGTTTTTTTTTATTTGAGATAGGTTTGTTCTTGACTTGAGTCTAGGTCAGAGATGACAGAGACAAAGTCGAAGATAGAGCGAGCTTACCCAGAAGAAGCCTGTTCACTCTCACTTTGAAAAGATCGGGGTTGTATGCGTTCGGAAACACAGACGCAGGCAGAGAGTTCCACTCCTTTGCTGTGCGCATCACAAAAGACATTTGGAAACGCTTAGTGCGAATTGGTGGAATAGCAACTAGGTAGGGATGGTAATCTGCAGTGCGTGTAGATGTCCGATGGTAGAAGGGGGCAGGTGGAATGAGGTCGTGGACGTTATAACCAAATTAAATCTATTTTCGATATTTACGATAGTTTCCTCTTTTATCAATGTACTAGCTGTGCCTCCGCCACTTCGTTCACGTGAAAGTCGTAAGATAAACAATATACCAACATAACAGCCACATTTTAATAAAACTCCCTCGTGCCGCAACCCGCCGCGTAGCATCGCCCACCCACGCTATTACCTACTTCGTTTTCGCTTAGTGTTCTGACTTTTTTCTTTTTGCCCGGCTCCTAAGGGTCGTAGCGTGATGTTAAATAGCCTATAACTAATCTCGAGAATTGGGCTACAAATGCAAAAAGAATTTTTCAAATGCGATTTTTTGTTCACAATTTCATGGGTTTTAATTTTTTGCTCGGTATCCTAATTATTTTTCTAAAATAAAAGTAGCCAAAGCTACTTCTTATAAGATCAGCTATCTGCCAGTGAAAGTCCCGTCAAAATCGGTCTAGCCGTTTCGGAGATAAGCCGGAACAGACAGACAGAAGAAAATTTTAAAAATTGCTTTTTTGTTATAAGTGCCGTATATACTTTCTTATGCATTTAGTAAAAAAGTTGTTATTTCGACATTACAAACAGACACTTCAATTTTATTAATTTGTATGGATGTTAAACTTCATTTATTCTTAAACTACTCTTCGTATGTAACTCCTAGAGCACCACTTTTTAGTTACATTTATAATATTTTGTAATCTGTCCATTGTAAAGAACTCTTAAAACACATGTACAACGAAATACAACGTTGCTAAATTGAACAGTACAACTGTGACGTAGCATGAGAACTGAAATGACAGGTTATTACGTTTAGCCTGTTAATGTGTTTTTTTTTTGTTTACCTTTCGTCAACTACCTAAACCAACGGAGTATACACTTCAATTGTGTTTGTGTTCACACCTCATGGGATATCATAACGAAATGGCGCGTCGCAGGGCAGGCATGACTGATAGATAGTAGCTTGTTGAACGCAGTACCCCCGTGGGATTCCTTTGTCTTGGAGTAGACTGTGGCCTAATAATAGAGGTAAAGTGGTTTGGAAGATACGGTGTTAAATTGCAGGTTAGCAGCATTAAGGAGCATATTAAAAAATATTTTTATTTTTACAAGGGTCTAGACTAGAAAATGGTAGGTAACATTTTTGATCGCCAAATTGAATGTCTGACTGCTTATAAAATGAGGTTATATTGAAAGTTTATTTTTTTGTATTTTAACGGTCTTTCATATTTCTCAGATCAACAGTCAAAGCAAATGTGTTTGTAGGTATAGAAAACAAAAAGTTTTAAGAGATGTAACTATTTTTAGAACGCAATAATATTCTGACATAGCCGTGTGAAATCGATTAAAAAAGTCCGATTTTATTACGTATTTTAGGCCCCAAAAAGGAACGAAAAAAGAAAAACACAATCCAATAAAAAATCACGACAAGAAAATTCGTAACAGAGGTCCTTGATTTTCCTTTAAAAAGGCACATTTACCGGGCATAGGTCGGTGACTTTAGGTACCAAAAGTACCGACAGACAGTCCCCGAAATCCTCTAAAGTTATTTAAATGAGCTGGAGCCACAGAATTCTGAATAAATGCATATTGAATTTGTTTACGTACGTCGAAACGGAATAGAGACCATACTTCTGTATTTAAATTCTCTCCGACAATCTACATATTATTGCTGGTCGAAACGATACCTGGTTCTTTGTTTAAATAGGATACAGCGTTTCTTTTTGGCTTATACTCGCATAAACTATTTGCTGGATGGGTTCCGATTTTGTTATTTGCGGTAGCCGCCATAATTTTATCACTTTTGTATTATATGCACTATCTCTACAAGCTACTGGAAAAAAATAAAAAGTAAATTAAGGTTATGAGAATAAAGATCTCGATATTTTTCATTGCGGAAAAATTACAAGTGATGGGTCGAGTCACATAGTGCGTCTTGGGTGGGCCAAAAGGCCTACGTTTAGAAGTAAACCAAAACTGTTGAGATAACAGAATGGTTTGAAGAACATTCATTGGAGACGATAGTCATATTTTCATTATTTATCATTTCAACTAATTAAAAAGGTCAATATATTTAATAGAATTAAATTGTTTTCTTCAGAGGTTAAAGTTTTCGTGAAACATAGATACAAATATATAATACAACATTCAAAGGTCACAAAACAGCACCTTGGTTAGGATAAAATTACTTCGAACGGAGACTTCATCCGTCAACTAACAAAGGATAATAAGTAAAATAGAAAATATTCTTTATACAGCCGCTTTACAGGGAGTGGTCACGGGGCCTCGGCTTTACAGCATCATAAAGACTCGACTCTATTCATTTTACGAGTTGAATTTCATCACCGTTCACTGAAATTCTACTTTCCAGTTATCTTTATATTTATTTTACGACACGCACAGATGAGATTTACTATATTAAAATTCAATGAGCTCGCCTAATGGGGACTGAGTTTGTTAAAATAGATATTTAGAGGAATCGAATAATAATATCTTAAGAGGGCTATTGCATTTCGACCGTGATTTTTGCGTTACATTTGGTGTTCTTATTCTGAGAAACTGAAAAACTTCGACAACTTTGACTTATTGAGTGGTGGAGAACAGTTTATAGTGGCCTGGCTTTTCACAATTGTTTCTTATCTATTTATATAAAGCCAGAATTCCGAAGCAAGATTTTCATAAAATGCACGACGACATTTTTTGGAACTCGTGGATTGATCTACTTACATAAGAGAATGAAAAGAAATATAAGTAATTGTATCTCTAAAATAGTGGTTTCTTTCTATAAAAAAAAAATCCAATTCAAAACCATAAAACTACTAAAACACTCAGAATTAACTGTGTTTCTCCTTACTACATTAACGTAAAATGTATATCAAAATAAACGTTCATATGAAATTTAAATTGGATAGGTACTTTAAACAAAAAAAAAATTATAAGACTCAAAATAAACGTAATTACAACTGCCGAATTGCTACATAATGCGATGCGTCGCCATGTTTCAATAAACTCGTACCTAATCTGTCAAAACGCCATTTTGTGATAGACCTCATACATAAGAGTGTAGTAGTTTATTCAGGTTTCTAACAAACGAATGTAACATTGTGTGTCTTGAATCAGAAGGAAGTCAATTAGCAGGTTTAAGAAAGAGCAGTTTATAGTTAGTTTAGTTAAAAAATCAAATCCGTAACGTTGTAATCTGACAGAAACTAAAATTGACGACATAGCCCACAAAATATAAGAACGATGAAATGTTTTTTGGCCGCCAACGGAACCGATGGCCTTTAGAGTAAACGTGTCCTTAAGTGAAGGAAGGGGAGGAGGAGGAACAACATATTGGCAGACGTATTGAAGGACGTCCTATGACAAGGTAAACCGATGAACTTTTCAAAATGTCTGATGATCGAGCTATTGGACTTCTAAATACTGATGGACCACACCTTCTAAATGAACCACACCACAGCCTGGCAAACAATATGATGATCAGAATGAATCATTTTAACTGTTGAAAACGGTCATTCTGTCCATCATCTTGGATTATTTTCATATTACATAGATATTCCGCTCTGGAAATACTATTCGACCTGTTGATTCCATTCGATGGACGTGCCAGATGGATTTATAGTGCGGGCAGGCTTTATCGGCCTTGAATAACTCTGAATCCCAGATAGAATACCGAAAATGAAATAACGGTCCCTAGCCTACTTTCAAAATAAACCTTTCTAGGTATCCAATATTAATAACTTAAAATATACTACTTTTACTGCGAATATATTTCTTTGGACCTGGATGTTCTCGAGCTATATTTTTTGGGAATTCTTCTTCCATCGTTGACATGAAAGGGCCTAGTCTTTTTGTTAGTTAACTTTATATTGATTTTCTATCACATGTCAACATCCAGCATTTCTACTAGTCGATGAGCGACCATGGGTTCATGAATGAGTAAGTTTATTTCCCAAGTTTCAAGTTAAGCAGTAAAATGTTTTTTCCAAAGTATGAATGACGTCTTCGTCACCTTTCCTTTCTGATTATTGCACCAAACAGAAAACCTATGATAAAAAGTCTCAAGAATGTCTTTGGGAAGTTCATTTAATTATCTTCCAAAATTATTAACAACATCCCTTTCCAACGACAACAAACTTCCCAAAACTCTATTTACCCAACAAGCTTTAGCTCCAATACCCAGGATGTTAATAAACATCTCGATCGCAACATCTCTAAATTATAAATCCAGTTGAGACATGTTACTTCTAATAACGCTAAAGTTAGGCAAAGTTCGCAATAAACAAGCAAGATTACGTATTCGTATACGCATGCGTACAGAATGGACAGGTAGGTACAAAAGGCCGGTTCCATTCGAACGAGCAAAAACCGACTCACGCACACATAGAAGCGTAAGTAGTACGTAGATACGGCGATCGATCTGAAACAAATGCCAAACGCGAGTGCGTTTGCACTCGCTGTACGTGAAGTGAGCCTATATGTGCGTGCGTTTTCGCTCATTGTATGGAGCCCACCTTCTGTATTTACCTATCTATTTTGTCCCTACAACACGACGTTACGTGGGATTAATTTAAGGATTCCCTAACTTCTATAACAACAATTACTTCTGAGAGGGACGCATGATACATGGGTGAAGGATTATGACGGTTTTGAACTGGAATTATTTTTTTATATTCTAAATAGTAATAACTCTAGATTGTTGTAGACAGACAAGATACAAATAGAGACTAAAGAGGCTCTATGCAGCATGTATCAGAAAGGTGTGGTCAGAAGGGTGTGGTACAGACCATCAAACTAAAATAGATTACGAACGTTGGTTAAACCCACACAGGCAGTTACTGCTTCTATGTTTCAATTCTTATTAACAACTAGCTGCCCTGACAGACGTAGTCCTGTTTATACAAAAATCCCATAGAAAAAAAGGACGTTCAGTGTCCCGAATTTGAAAATTTTCCCGGATTTTTTCAATTTTTTTCTTTCTATAAAAACACAATTCAGACAATTACGAACATTTTGAAACAAAAAATAGCCAAATCGGTCCTGCCGTTCTCAAGTGATGTACTTACTAAAGAACATAATCTCATTTTTACTGGTTAAATCTACACAAGCAGCTACTGCTTCTTTATTTAAAATTTTATTCACAATACCAAGAAGCGGCGAGTCTGTCACTATACGTAATACAACCCGTTTTCAATATTCGGAAAAAGAACGTAATTACAAAGAAAAAATCCGCAGTATTTCTACCTACCCAACTTCACGGATTCGCCGCACATTATCAGTAAAGCTTTTCTGAATTAAACATTCAGGACTTGTTTTGCTGGTAAAACTTTATTTGTATAGGGTGTTTCAAAATTTACAAAATTTAAAAGGTGCTTTAGACCATCGAACTGAATAAATTTTACCATGGGATCAATTTTGAAATCGCAAAAAAACAGCTGTGCCATACAGTTTAGAACAGTAGGCATTAAACTATACACATACACATATGTATGTATGTGTATGTTATACTATATACATATGTATGGAACAGCAGATTTTTTTTCGCGATTTAAAAGTTGGTCCCATAGTAAAAGTTGTTCAATTCGATACTCTAAAGCACTCCTTAAAATTTGTCGCGCTAATTTTGAAACGACTTATACAATATACTGCTAGCATTACCCGCGCGACTTCGTCCGTGTGGATTTCGTGTACCCAGTTCGGAGAAGATTTTTCAAAAAACCCTGATATACATCATTCTTTATTTTCGGTCTTAAGTATAAATACTGAGTTTCGAGTTGATTGGATCACGCGTTAAAATTCCTCCATACGAAATTTTACACCCCCCAATGCCCCTTTAGGGGATAGTTTAGAAAAACAAAAAATGTCAAATTTCATAATTTACTTAGCTAAGTATTCGTGCCAAGTTTCAAGTTTATTAAATCGAGAAATAAGATGATCCCCCCCCCCCCCCGATCATTCAAACAAAATCCCCCCTTTTCACCCGCTTAAAGGTCGAATTTCCAAAAATCCTTGCTTATTGGATGCTTATGACTATAAGTCACCCCCATCTCTTCAAAGTGAGAGTTAACAGGCTTCTTCTGGGTAAGCTCGCTCCATCGTCGACTTTGTCTCTGTCATCTCTGACCTAGACTAGAGTCAAGAGCAAACCTATATCAAATAAAAAAAGAGCCATCTAGTATGGTTTCAACACTTAAAACTGACGGCATAACGCTTTTTCGTGACGTCACAATTTCTGCCAGCTTACTCCTATCACAAATCGTTCCAAAAAATACGAGAAAAATACATCAACTAATAATCTTTTCACAAAAAAACCCTTCAAAAATAATACGAATACCCTCTAATATGACCGCTTTCACTCCCCTTTTCTACAAATTCACAAAAAACAAGAAATTATATAAACACAGTTCGCCATCCCACTTCACGCAGTTCAACCTTTGCCGATTAAAATACATGCTAGTAAGTTTTGCATTGCATACGGGAACTTGAAGCATTGTTAGTAGAATGTAAACGTGTAGTTTTTGTTCGTTTCCTTTGAAGAGCAAATAAGGATCATGCCGGCAGAATGTATTGAAAATACCTTTAAAAAGTCACACAATAGATATGTACAGAAGGTCGGCTTCGTACAAAGAGCGAAAATTCACGCACACAGCGCGTTTACTACAGCGAATTTAAGCGCGCTCGCCACAGGCCTTTGTTTGACATATTATACAGGGTTTAAAAAGACCCAGAACATAGCTGTTATCTACGCATTGTGTACATCAAACTAAGTAACATGGAGCAAAAAAAGGGTACGTTTCCACTGACGCAGACTTGGGCGAAGCGGAGCGGAGAAGAGCAGTGAAAAGTGGCAAGTGTTTCCACTGAAGCGAAGGGGAGTGGAGCGGAGCTGAGTGGAACTGTGGAGCTATGTTTCACGTGCAATGTCGATGACGTGTGAAGCTTATGACATACATAATATCGTTAACTAAAATGCACCGCGCGAGTCTTGTCCTGACAAGTCTACCCTCTGCCACCGTGCCTCACCGCCCCACTACCCTTCGTTTGCTGCCCTCCGCTCGACAGCACCGCCCTGCTCGACTCCGTTCTGTCTGGCTCGGGGCCACGTGTTCATATATTTTATTTGAAAGTCCGCTCAGCTCCGCTCCGCTCCACTTACATTGTTTCTACTGACGCGGTGTGAAGATTTCGAGCACTGTGATTGGTCAATTCACGGTTCACTCGTCTCCACTCCGCCCAGCCCCGCGTCAGTGGAAACGCACACTTATTGCTGGGAAACGAATGATATTTTTGGTGTACAAAATCACTGTTAACAACGCACATTGCATTGTGCGTATGGGTACATGCAACGGTACAGGAGTTGTGGGGGTGTTCAAAGTTAATTTATCTATACAAATAAATAATTTGAAGTGTCTGTTTGTAATGTCAAAATAACAACTTTTTACTAAATGCATAAGAAAGTATATACAAACGGTACTTACTACTTAGAACAAAAAGCAATTTTTTTTTTTATCTGTCTGTCTGTTTGTTCCGGCTAATCTCCGAAACGGCTGGACCGATTTTGACAGGACTTTCACTTGTTCCCCGTGTGGTTGCTGGGTAGTAGAACTATCCCATTTCATCCAGTGGGCGTCGTAAAAGGCGACTAAGAGACAGCTGGGGAATTCTTTTGTTCTCCTCTGTGTGGTATGAACAGCACACACCCAAGCTAAGGTTGCTGTGCCGAGAGCTGCATGGCTAGGAGGGAGTCTAGTCGCGATCGTGCCTGTTGTCTGGGATCGGGCACCCCCAGGCACTAACAAGCCTTACCTCTACATGCGGGGCTCTGTAGAGTGTTGACAGATTTTTTCCTCTGCTTTTCGTGGGAACTAAATGAGTTATTCAAATTTTAATCAACTCGGAGGCGGTGGTGATGCTCGCCACATACCACGTCAGTTGTTTCAACGGGGCGAAAAGCGAGCTGCGGAATGTCGCTTAGCTAAGCTAAAAGTGCAGGGAGGTATAAAAGATAAAATGGATGAGGTGTGTGAGATGGTGAAGGATAGATGTGTTATGTGTGGATGAGACGAAAAGAAAGGGAGTGAAGATATCCAAACACGGTTCTCTGACCGCTATTTGGTACGGTGTTCAAGAGGTACATAGGGCCTGTCAGGGGTGAGGGTTGTCCTCTCTAACCGGATGATGAAATGTGTGAAAGATTATGTTTGTGTGAGTCCCAGGATTCTATGGATAAGATCCATGGTGGGCCTAATCTCTGTCTTTATTTTATGCGTTTATGCACTCGAAATGGGAAGCTCACCTTCGGAGAAGGACGCATTTTGGGGCAGTATAAGGGATTTAGTAAATGGATGTAGATCAAACGAGAAGATTGTTATAAGAGGAATGGGTACGAAAAAGTATTAGGTGCATTTGGGGATGATAGAGTGAATGAAAATGGGATGAAAAGGTTTTAATAAATAGAGTAATAAGAGTGACAGAGAAGAAAATATGCGATGTGTAGGCAGGATTTAGAGAAGGAATGGGCTGTATGGATCAAATCTTCTCCCAAAGGCATAGTCGAAAAACATCTGGCAAAGCCCAAGAAAGTCTACTGTGCTTTCGTTGGCTTGGTCTCTACGCAGATGATCAAATTTTAATTGCACCGTCAGCAGAATAGTTGCAAAACATGGTGACTGTCATGGATGAAGCATATAAAATGAAAGGAATGAATATAAATGTGAATAAGACGAAGGTCATGGTGTTTGAAAGAGAAGAGGACGTATCGATGTGTGATGTGAAAATAAATGACAAAAGTGTGGAGCAAGTACGTGCGTTTGTATATTTGGGGAGTCTGTTTACAAAAGATGGAAAGATTGATGAAGATGTGGAAAGGAGAGTAAATGCCGGAAATAAAGTGAATGGTGCTATTCATGCGATTGTGACCAACCAGTTAATGTTCAAAAAAGCCTGACTGGCTATTCACAATGGTGTGCTGGTGCCTACGCTTATGTATGGAAGTGAATGTTGGGTGTGGCAAAAGAAGCATGAAAGAAGAATAAATGCTGTGGAAATGCGTTCCTTGCGAAGCATGTGTGGTGTGACTATGAATAATAGACTGAGGAATGATGTTATCCTTATAACATTCAACGGTGCGATTTAATAGAGGATGTAGTGACAACAATTGAATAGAGTATGCTTAGATGGTTTGGTCATGTTGAGAGGATGAATGAAAGTCGATTACGATTTTGGATACTTTTAAATCAAAAACCGAATTTCAATATTTTTTGACATATGACATTTTGCAGTATTAACGACCATGTGTGAACAAATAACAAAGTTAACAATGCAGTCGAAATTTATACACCATGTTCCTGCATAACGGCAAATATAAAATTGTTTTCTACAATTAACTATTTATTAGTAGTTTTATTATTTTTACTTTATACCAGCCTAATAACCTATATTGCTGCCAAATTTCAAAGTTCTAGGTCTACTAGAAGTATCTTAGATTTTTGATGATCTGTCAGTCAGTGAGCCAGTGAGTGACAAAATGATGTAACTTTGATCGACGATAACTCGTAAACTCAAATATCATGTAATTTGGAAGTTTAGGTTAAATGATAACTCTAGGTTACTGACTCCTAGCTTGTCCACAGAGAAGATATGGGGGGGGGGGGTGAAAGGCCCGCGAATGGCTTCGAGAAAAGAATGGTACGGCCGTGCGTGCTTTGCTATTTTTTCAGTTATGTGTTTTAGCAGTCGGGTTTTTTGTTTTTTTATTACACCCGTTATAATCTATATATATGGTGTGTGTGTGCGCTTGTTTTCATTCATTGAATGAAGCTGGCCTTCTGTACTTATCTATTTCGTGGCAGTAGTGCTTGAAAATATCTTCGTAATTCTTGGAATTATCTGTTGAAATCGCAAATGGGCAAAATTTTTTTACGCATTTATTCAATAGTTGAAGCGTCGCCTATGAATAAACTGCAGGTTATTGGTATTACAATTTATGATTTTGTTTTATTAGAAGCTCAGGAAATGTTGCATTTGTTTATTCTCATTATATTAATAATTATTTATTTATTTTTAGCCTGTGTTGTCCCACTGCAGGGAAAAGGCCTCCCATTCTCCCTTCCACTCCATTCTGTCTTGAGCTAGTGTGGACCAATCCTGTCTGTAGGCGTCAAGCTCGTCTCGCCATCTTCTCCTGGGTTATAATTATGTATTGATAAGGCGAGAGTTTATATTACTGTATCTAATCAAAATAAACACTTCTAAAACAGGTAGTAACGTGCAACTACCAAGAAAACAAGCCGTGCTGTCGATGGAATTTCCCATCTTCAAAATTGACGAACTTCCACGCAAATTTTCATTAAGTAAG
The DNA here is from genome assembly GCA_947568875.1 of Fissipunctia ypsillon. NCBI lineage: Eukaryota > Metazoa > Arthropoda > Insecta > Lepidoptera > Noctuidae > Fissipunctia > Fissipunctia ypsillon. Next base: position 4,594,718 of record OX387643.1, read on the forward strand.
GAATTCTTGTGCAAAATTCCATGGTTCCATGGCACCAGCGGTTTAGGCTGCCAGGGAGTGTATTTAAGATTTGTATTAAGTAGAATACCATTAAAATATATAGATCAATCAATGTGCAGTGCGCAGTGTGCGCACATTATCATATACATATCTGACCATTATTACAGGTATTCTCTCTATCCCCAAAACCCACAATACATAACTCACGAGGCCCATTAGATACCCTAAACACACAATCAGGTAATGTGGCCCATAACGCCTATTTTCTTCCATTGTGCCTTCCAATATTTACTTAGGCAATATTGCTCGGACGATAAAAATAATCATTCTGTTATTTATTGGAGCATAGCTCCGGACCGGAGATCCGTAGGATTCTAGTTTATTTATAGCTATGTCCATTCATTGTACCTACGTGATTACGGAAGTAAATGTTAGCACAATTAGGCACGTTAAGGAATTTGTCTTGGACACTCTCGCCGAATGGGGTTCCAGTGATAGCGGGGAATGGGGGCCATTTTGTTGTGTTCTCCGCCATTTTGTTTCTCCTGTCATCCTTGTCCTGGTTTTTGTTGGACGGAAGAGTGTTTCTGATAGTGGGTTGGCTGCTTTGTTGTATTGCACAGTTGCAATGGTGTCTTGTCTGTACGGTAAGAAAACTTGTTCATAAGTATCTTTTCCATAATTTTAACTCCGCTCGTCAACATAATATCGGAATATTTCAATGGTTAAGGCCTAGCCTCCAAAACACGAGGTTGTGTATTCAAATCCGGGCAAGTACTTATGTGACTTTTTCAATTCGTATGTACTTTATGAGTTTATCGGACATTACTGACATCTATGAAGGAAAACATCGTGAGGAAACCTAGACTTATAGTTAATATAAATCTGAAATCGCCAACCCGTCTTGAGCAAGCGTGGTGATTAATGCTCGTACCTTCGCTGTATGAGAAGAGGCCTTTGTTTTTTTTTTAAATTATTTAAGATAAGTTTGCTCTTGACTCAAGTCTAGGTCAGAGGTGACAGAGACAAAGTCGACGATGAAGCAAGCTTACCCAGAAGAAGCCTGTTCACTCGGACTTTGAAGAGATCAGGGTAGTACCTATGCGTTCGGAAACACAGATGCAGGCAGAGAGTTCCACTCCTTTGCTGTGCGCATCACAAAAGACATTTGGAAACTCTTAGTACGAATTGGTGGAATTGCAAGTAGGATGGTAACCTGCAGTGCGTCTGGATGTCCGATGGTAGAAGGGGGCCGGCGGAATGAGGTCGTGGAGTTCTTGAGCACACTCACCGAAGTATAATCTGTAGAAGACTGACAAGCAGGCAACCTTGCGGCGATGAGCCAAGCTGTGAAGCTTGGTATCCACCAGTTTTACGTCGCCAGTGAGCTTTTTAGTTCTGCGTTGAAACGCAGAGCTAAAAAGAACTTGCCTCGCCAAATACCAACTTGCCACGCTTGACTCGGTCACCGAGTCAAGCGTGGCAAGTTGGTATTTGGCTGAGCAATCCCAAAGGTGGCTGCAATACTCCATGCAGGATTGGACTTGCGCTTTGTATAGAGTTAAAAGCTGTCCAGGCTTAAAGTATCGCTTTACTCTATTTAGGCTGCCCAGTTTCTTGGTTGCAGTTTGGGCTTTGTACTTATTGGTGGTACCAAAGTTGAGACATGATGCCAAATCCATGCCAAGGAGCTCGAGCCGATCAGTTACAGGAACAGATGTACCCTGAAAAGTAGGAATTTGGTCGAAACGACTCCTTTTAGCGGTAAAAAGACACGCCTGTGTTTTGGTGGCGTTAAAAGAGACCAGATTATCACCCCACTGGGAGACAAGGCTTCAGGTCAGATCTGTCTGCTCTACCATGGCCTCTCTCAAGGAACGATCTTCGGCCCCGCCGGATTTTTGCGCTGGACAAGTATCTCTCAGAAACTGTACTGTCATCTGCGTACCCAACCATACCAGATTGAAGTAGGTCATTGATGTGCAGCAGGAAAAGAGTTGCAGAGAGATCAGACCCCTGAGGAACTCCGGCATCAATAGCCATAAGGTCGGAAGAGCAGCCGTCAATTACTACTCTGATCGACCGTTTACTAAGGAAGTCTGATATCCAGCTACAAAATTCAGCTGGGATGCCATAAGCAGGAAGCTTGCTGAGTAGACCAGCGTGCCAGACCCTGTCAAAGACCTTCGAGATGTCAAGCGATTTAGCAAGTGCTTCGCGGTGTTTCTCGATGGCCTCGCCCCAGCAGTACGTGACATACACAAGAAGATCGCCAGTTGACCGTCCCCGGCGAAAGCCATTTTGTCGGTCATTGAGGAGATCATTGTTTTCAAGGTACATCAGCAATTTACCGTTCAGCACCCTTTCCATAACCTCGAAAAGAATGGAGGTAATGGTGGTTGGACGGTAATGGGCAGGGTCTGCACGGTCACCCTTGTGGGCACTGGTTGCATATTTGCAAGCTTCCGGCATTTTGGTACCGTCCTTCTTTTAAGAGAGAGGTGGAACAAACGTGTCAATACAGACGACATTTCTGACGCATACTGTCTCAACACTCTCGCTGGAAGGCAGTCAGGCCCGCTGGCCTTGTTCACGTCTAGACTGCACAATACTCTTCGGACCTCTTTAATGTGAACTGCGATCTCCAGCATCGAGGAGTCACAATGAAGTGCAGTAGGTGGTTGCTTGGAGCCAGCGTCCAGACGTAAATTGTTTGCAAAATGAGATGCAAATAGATTTACTTTCTCACCTGCAGAGTGAGCCAGCGACCCATCAGGTTTTATCATAGGAGGTAAAGTGGGTCGACAGAAATTCGCTTCAGTCGGTTTAGACAGAGACCAGAACTCCTCGCGCGAACCCTACGCGCTCTAACTTTGCTTTGTCCTGCAGTGCGACGATAACACGCTCGTATTATAGTCAATATCGCAGCTGATGATGATACAGTATTGTCTTGTCTTTCAGTACTTTCGCCTAATCAGTGGTAACGGCACCGACTTACGAGTTGTTGGTCGTAGATTCGAACGTAAGCAGGCGTTTTACTTTATGTATATAATTTCATCACCTATGTTCTCAAAATGGTGAAGGAAAACATCGCGAGGACACCGGCAGGTCCTAGAACCAAAAATTCTTAAACAAGTAACATCTACCAACCCGCACTGGGCCCGCGTGGTAGATTATAGGCTACTACTTCTCGAAGAGACGAGGCCTGTGTCCCAGCAGTGGGAACGTTAAAGGCTGATTGTGCTTATGCAACGAAAATTCAATCAGTGAATTTCCAAAAACATGAGAAGTACTAAATCAAAGTGGTTGTATTGTTATAATTTGGAAGAAAGTTCTAATCAAAGTTGATTACTAAATGTAGACCTTGTCTATTTCGCCTGAACAAACCTGCGAGAATAATACCATTATCTAGTGACAAATTGAATCTTTGTCCGTCTAGCTCAATTGTCAGATTGGATTTGTTCCTATTATGATCGTAGTTCGTCAGGTGAATGGAACTTCCCAAAGGTTTGATTGTAATTGCGAGAGTGAAAGGTTTGTTCTTGATTGAAAAAATCTCTTGTTCTTGATTGTTAGAAAGCGGTAAACATGGGTGATTCCTAAATGTTAGACCCAAGGCTGTCAGCATCGCTACACATTATCTACCTTGTTGCATAATTTTATTCAACCTATAATGTTCCCAGTGTAGACACAAGCCTCTTCTCGGTGAGAGGGCGAGAGCCGTAATCCACCACGCGGGCCCAGTGTGGGTTGGTAGATGTCACATGACTTCGAATTTTTGGTTCTAGGACATGCCGGTTTCTTCACGATGTTTTCCTTCACCGTTTTTAGGTCAGTGGTGATGAAATAATTAACACAAAGTGCCTGCTTGGATTCGAACCCGTGACCTAAGACTCGTAAGTCGCGGCTGTCACCGCTGCTCACCTTGCTGCTACCTTGTTGAGTATGTTATATTTACACAACGTGCCACTACAATGGCAACATTAATTTAACACACGAGTAGGACTAGTGACAGAAATCATAAAAATTATAATAATAACCCCATCGCCGTATCTCTACGTTGACGTCGTGATGGGGTTTGCGCGCTCCGAACTCTAGGTCTGTGCCGCTAGAGGTTACTTTGCCGGAACAGGTCTAGGATGAGGAGCTAGACCAAGAGAGATACAGAAACCCGCAAGGCAGCATGTGGCGAGCTGCTGGGCAGTAGCGACCCCACGTACCCTATCTTCCGGGAGAAGTCATGTTCCTCATCTCTGGCTTGCCTTTATTGGCCGGCTGGAGTGAACACTGACGAGAACTGACTTCCCACCTCATTCTTGCCTTTATTGGCTGGCTAGAGTAGAGATTCGCAAGAGCAAACGTGCTCGGAGGAAGGAAGTAGTCCAGTAAGATGCTGGTAGGGATCTTGACCGTACTTCCGGGATTGTCCTGATAGCCGTGGAATACCTCTCCACTCCTCTTAAGCACCTCAAGACATGTTGCCCACTTGTCGCTACGACACTACGTGCTAGCGACCGTTTCCGGGGGCCCATTGTTGAGTGTGCAAGTCACCCCCTGCCATTTTATCAGTGTATTGTATTTATCAAACATTGGTCAGGCAGGGGCCATAGTCCTTCCATAGTTTTAGATAACCAGTCCACTTTAGCCATCCAAACCCATAGCCCAATATTTTTTTTGTCTCCATATCCTGCAATAGTCCTGTACCAACCGGGGGTTGTCCTTGGGTGCACTTGCATAGTACGCACAAGGATAATCGTCGGTTGGTGCCTCATTTCCATTGAAAGCGTCTAACGGGCCTCTGCGAGTTGGCTCCGGCCCCTCATATGCCTTCCAAAGGTCCGGGACCCTAGGGTCCCGAGAAATATCAAAAAAAAAAAAATATTATTATTATATAATAGTATCTTGACTTGTCTCGCGAGGTTGTCGACATGTGGGATGTGGACTCAGCGATCATTGTGCCGATAGTCGTATCAGCCAATTGCTTAATTGCCAAGAGCCTCGACCAACACCTAAGGCGGCTCTCGTTGGGCAGCTGGATTAAGGGCTTGATCCAGAAAGCGGTACTTCTAGACACGGCTCGCATTGTTAGGAGGTTCCTCTCTCTGGAGCCCTGACCGCCGGTAGTTTGGACCCTGTTCCCGATACCGGTGGGCTACTATTTTTTATATTTTTAAATGTTTTTTTATAATCTTTATATTCTAATATTTAAAAATATAATTTATATGTATTTATCGCAATAAAGGAAATAATAATAATGATTCAAACAAACTAAATACCTAATAAAGCTCTCTATTTCCTTCAATTCGCCTATTCTTTGCACGTTATTCGTTTTAATTTCATTGATACGATGTTATGATCCGTGACCCCGGCAAATTACCTCTGCACTACAGTTCTCCAAGATGCTATTTCATAAAATTGTAAATAAATCAATAGATAATAACGTATAATGAAATTAAAATATCTTCATAAAAATAAAACGTGAAACCGTATACGTGTGTTAAATTAATGTCGCCAATAAAACGGCACGCTGTATAACCCGGTATGAGTTCTTATCGTTTGTGCCAATACTAAAGAAGTTTGATATAATACATATACAAGGTGTAACATAATTAACGCACAACCTCTTATGGGGTCATTGTACTCATCATTATGAACAACTTTTACTATGGGACCAAACCTGAAAACGCAAAAAAAAAATGAGCTGCTCCCTACATTTATGTTCGCATAACTCGTCAAAATGTAGGGAGCAGCTGATTTTTTTTTTCGCGATTTAAGGTTTGGTCCCATAGTAAAATTTGTTCATAAAATTTGTTGATTACAATGATCCCTTAAGAGGTTGTGCGTTGTTTATCTTACATCTTGTATAATATGCGTTCCTCGCGTAGCATGTGTGGTGTGACTATGAATGATAGGCTGATTTAAAAAATTGAAAAGAGTATGCTTAGGGTTTGGTCATGTTGAGAGGATGAATGAAGGTCGACTAACAAAAGGTGACAGATGTGAGTGGAAATGCCGGGAGGGGACGCCCTTATTGGTGATGTTCTTCAGAAAGGTCAGGTGCGTAGTACTCGCAACCGGCGTGCGTGTATGACCAGATGCATGAAGGTAAACGAGGCAAAAGGAGTATGTGAGGATCGTAGTAGGTGGCGTTCTGTATTTTCTGCCCATGGGAAGAAGGCGTGAGTTTATGTATGTATGTGTACGTATATAATATAACATAACATAACATCACGCCTGTAATCCCCAAAGGGTAAGGCAGAGGTTCATCTATAGTACACCCACATTTCGCCAGTTAAATATGTTTAAGTCGATATGTTTAAGGCGAGCCTATTGCCATCTACCGGACACAAATGTAGACTCCGGGCTGCTACTGCGAAATTCCAGATGGAAAACCCAGTAACACTTTGCCCGACCCGGGAATCGAATCGGATCTTATGCTCAGCTGTAGCGCTTGCGGCCACAAGATCAATAAGGCAGTCAAGCATAAAAGGCCGGTAAACTAAATATTGCACCACCTGGAAAAGGAAAATGAATTAATAAAATTAAAAAATATACCAAAACCTGGTAAAAGAAACGCACTTATCTAATTAAAATATACCGTCTGAGATCCTTATAAACGAGAACCAGGTGCATGCACTTTGTACTAAGCGCAGTGTTTCATAACATAGTGTAAAAAGATATACTTCACTTACTACAAACATGATGAGGATATACAAAACTACAATCGCTTTTAGTAAAACCATACTTGAGTTCCTTAATGGGTGTTTACACTGCAAGGCACTATTCGATAAAACAGATGATGTTCTTCATTTAGCCGTCTCTTTTATTTGTTCTCTTCCGTCCTTGTCTAGTTATGTCCATTGCTTTACCTTTGGCAAAATCAAAGGAGTTATTTCGAATAGTTTTATAACATTTTGGGCGAGATCCGATTTATTTAAAAAAAACCGGCCAAGTGTGAGTCGGACTCGCACACCGAGGGTTCCGTACTTCAGTTTTTTTTTTTTGTTCAGATAAAATACTAAACGAAGAATAGGTAATAGGTAACACGGGCTGGTGTCCGCAACTCCACGTCAATGCGCGTATTTTGCGTGATGAAAAAACGAAGAATATTGTTCATCTTAAATTGCAAAGATAACTTTGTATTTCATAATGATACTGTGAATTACAGTTATTCTTTGCAGTTGCAGAAAATCGCCCTTATTTAAACAAAACACGTTAACCTTAAGAATCGGCGTTTTCAGTATTTTTTTTAAATACACTATATGGTACATAATATACACAAGTTTCAAATTCCTAACTTGTTTCGTTGTTGCGATAGAACTCGTACAAAAATGGACTAAAACTGACAAAATTTACGGCCCTCTATTACTTCATTTTTGAAGATTAAAAACATATATACTCTACTAGATGTTGCATGAAGACCCCCTTTAATTTTCAACTTTATTTTTAGTATATTATGTTATTATAGCGGCAATAGGAATACACCTTCAGTGAAAATTTTAACTTTCTATCTATTACGGTTCATGAGATACAACTCGGTGACAGACAGATGGACGGAGAGCGGAGACTTAGCTTAAATACTTGGGGCAATTGGTCACGGCTGGCCTCGGAGATCATGCTGACATCGAACGGGAGCGGAGGGCATTGTCAAGAAGGGCGAATATGTTGGCACGAAGGTTTGCACGCTGTTCTAATCAAGTTAAGATTACACTTTTTAAAGCATATTGCACATCTCTGTACACGTGCAGCCTGTGGGCTAGCTATACACAGGCCAGCTACAGTGCCCTCCGCGTCCAGTACAACAACGCGTTCAGGGCGATATTGGGGCTGCCCCGCTTCTGCAGTGCCTCGAGCATGTTTGCGGATGCGCGCACCGCCTGTTTTCACACCACAATGCGCAAGCGGTGCGCGTCCTTGGTGCGCAGGGTGCGGGCCAGCTCCAATGCTGTCCTGGCGATGATCGCTGGACGTTTGGACTGCCCTTATATTAGGAAGTGCTGCAGTAGGCATATAGCCAGAGCATGTTAGCGACTAATTTAGATTTTTGCTGAGTTTTTATTTTTATTTGTTATTAATTGATGTTATATAGTGTCGCCGAGGAGCTCGTGGCTAAGTAATAACAGCCGCACGGGTCGATCCATCAGGTTAAGCTACGCTTGCCGGGGTTGTCCGTGGATGGGTGACCATCTTTACATACCGAGACTCCTCCGTGCCTCGGAAAGCACGTTAAGCCGTTGGTCCCGGCTGTTATTCGTGGATCTTTGACAGTCGTTACGGGTCGTCAGAAGCCCGAAAGTCTGACAACCAGTCTTACCAAGGGGTATCGTATTACCCAGTTACTGGGTTGTGGAGGTCAGATAGGCAGTCGCTCCATGTAAAATACTGGTATTCAGCTGTATCCGGTTAGACTGGAAGCCGACCCCAACATAGTTGGGAAAAGGCTAGACAGATTGATTAATTGATGTTATACTATTTTATCCAAAATGTGCCCTTATTTGTATTTGTATTATATATTATTAATTTAATTTCAGGTTAATTTTTTATGTGACATTGACTTTCATTTGATTTCCTTGACATTGTTTTTATTATTATTATTATTATTATTATTATTTTTTAATATATTTCCCGGGACCCTAGGGTCCCGGACCTTTGAAAGGCATATGAGGGGCCGAAGCCAACTCGCAGAGGCCCGTTAGACGCTTTCAATGGAAATGAGGCACCAACCGACGATTATCCTTGTGCGTACTATGCAAGTGCACCCAAGGACAACTCCCGGTTGGTGTAGGACTATTGCAGGATATGGAGAAAAAAAAATATTGGGCTATGGGTTTGGATGGCTAAAGTGGACTGGTTATCTAAAACTATGGAAGGACTATGGCCCCTGCCTGACCAATGTTTGATAAATACAATACACGGATAAAATGGCAGGGGGTGACTTGCACACTCAACAATGGGCCCCCGGAAACGGTCGCTAGCACATAGTGTCGTAGCGACAAGGGGGCAACATGTCTTGAGGTGCTTAAGAGGAGTGGAGAGGTATTCCACGGCTATCAGGACAATCCCGGAAGTACGGTCAAGATCCCTACCAGCATCTTACTGGACTACTTCCTTCCTCCGAGCACGTTTGCTCTTGCGAATCTCTACTCAAGCCAGCCAATAAAGGCAAGAATGAGGTGGGAGGTCAGTTCTCGTCAGTGTTCACTCCAGCCGGCCAATAAAGGCAAGCCAGAGATGAGGAACATGACTTCTCCCGGGAGATAGGGTACGTGGGGTCGCTACTGCCCAGCAGCTCGCCACATGCTGCCCTGCGGGTTTCTGTATCTCTCTTGGTCTGGCTCCTCACCCTAGACCTGTTTCGGCAAAGTAACCTCTACCGGCACAGACCTAGAGTTCGGAGCGCGCAAGCCCCATCACGACGTCAACGTAGAGATACGGCGATGGGGTTATTTTTATTATTATTTTTACATTTTCATTTTAAATTGAGATTTGTATGTATCTTGTTGTCGTAAAGCTGTAATTTTTTAATATGGGAGAACCTGAAATAAATGGATTTTATATTTTTTAATTTTTTTTTTTATTTAGCAATAGGGTTCCATTTGGCACCCTTCGGGTACGGAACCCTAAAAACAGACATTAAGTTTAACAAAAATAAAAACTAGTTGTGAGCCTCTTTGACTTCGAAGTTACATAAAAAACATTAAAGGTATGACAGCAAATAAAATAAGGAAAAATACTAAAAAAAAAAAACAAAAATACACGGCACACTTTCTGTACTGCGACAAAACTGCCTGTCCAAAGCAGAAGCGTCGCGCAAACAACCAAAAGTCTAACTTACAAATTACTCTGAAATCCCAGTTCCATCCCATATTCATCAAGTTGACAGACAGCTTTCCAATGCTAACGAGTATAGTTTCAGGTGTTTGTGTTCTTTGTGCAATCAACAGGTATACCTCAGTTATATACATGTATACAACTGAGGTATACCTGTACCCATACAACTGAAGTATACGGCTCAAGTTTGCCAAGTTGTTCTGCTTGTTGTTACCTACGTTGTTACTCCGATAGCACTAACCACTCCCGTTACCGATCAAGGATGGTTGGTTCCTCGGGGTGATGTGTTTCAATTTGCAGCTATGTTCTGGCTAGATATAATTTTGTTTAAGGAGAAAGCGAAAGCGAAGCGGTATCCTGCGAAATTCAAATTTTTTGTTACGTTTTTGCAATTTTCAGGTCAGTATTAGGTTGTATGTTGATTAAAATATGAATCGCGACCGTAACTAATATGTATTTACATAATAATAATCATTAAAGTCATCAATACAACTCTCTAAGACCAAGTAGTCCTTTGAATGACTATTTCATGAAATCTTGACATTTGCGGATTGTACTAACTTAAGGAGTTGTATTACTGATTATAATGATTATAATAATGTAAATACATATTTGTTACGGACACGAATCATACTTTATACAACATACTTACATACACCTAGACATTGAGCCGCAAATTGCAAAAAATGTAAGAAAATTGGAATTTCGCGGGCTACCTTAGCGCTTCCGTTTAAATGTTAGTTGCTCACGTAGCATTTAAAAAAAACAGTCTAAGAACATCTAGCATCAACCTGAAATATATTCTTAAATGTTCTTAGTGTTTTTTGCTAATCAGACTCCATTCATTCATAACATAACATAACAATACGCCTGTAATTCCTGAAGTGTTAGGCAGAGGTGAGTCGTACCTACGAGTATATTACACCCACATTTTGCCAGTTATATATAAGTCCCATGTAAAATGGTCGAGCCTACTGCCATCTACCGGGCACAAATCCAGACTCGGGGCTGCTACTGAGAAATTCCAGATGGAAAACCCAAAAGACATTGCCTGCTCCGGGAATCGAACCCAGGACCCCATGCTCAGCAGTAGCATTTGCGACCAACCTGGCAGCCGATTATTTTTTTATTAGTCGTGTATATTATTATAAATACCCACATGTTTTTCATTAAAATATGTTAAGGTATCACCAAGAATGTGAATCTTAAGTGATAATTGTTAAGTTTACATTAGTTTACATTTAAGTGTACATTAGGTGCTTGTGATTTAATAAAACGGGTGTGTAAACTGTCTCACTGATCTTAATTAAGATATCGCAGAAACGTAAATCCACTCTTATCTTAGCATAACATGTTTTCTGGCTTCGCTTACATGAATATAATAAATCTTTGAACATTTACACAAGGAGCTTCAAGGAGCTTATTTTAACTGGTAACATCAGCTACGGTTTTTGTTTTTGAATAAGTTTACTGCAAAATACTGTTTCTAAAATGGAAATCAGTCATCATCTGCCTAGCCTTTACCCAACTATGTTAGGGTCGGCGTCCAGTCTAACCGGATGCAGCTGAATACCAGTATTTTATATGGAGCGACTGCCTATCTGACCTTCAAAACCCAGTTACTGGGTATTTCGATACCCCTTGGTAAGACTGGTTGTCAGACTTTCGGGCTTCTAACGAATCGTAACGACTGTCAGATAAACACGACTGACAGCCGGGACCAACAGCTTAACGTGCTTTCCGAGGCATGGAGGGGTCATACGTATTTTTTTCTTTATTTATAATAGTTGATATATAAGTTCCTATGCAGCTTGTCACTTCTTCAAAAGTATTAATTCAAAAAGCGTGGAACGCTTTGTTTTAATTAAATTACCATGCATGTGCTCGAAAAGAGCGTTTTACAAGCAGCCAAACTGTGCGGGAAGTGCCACTTTTTTACACTAGTGCTTTTTACTTTTCAGTTCTATTTTTTTAAATTTTTAACTCCGTCGTCAGCCCGACGATTTTAATTATTTGAAAAAAGTTTTACAAATTAGTCAAGTACATATTAATTCTTAAAAACGTACAATAAAACTAGTACTTCATTTAATGCGTTATTAATTACTCTAGATTTAGATTTTGATCAATAAATTAATGTTAAATATCCATTAAAAATGTTGGGCTGAACGTCTTATACGAACGATATTTTGCTCTTGCCTTTTTGAGATACGACGCGACGTGGCAGCTATTTGCACATGCGTAGTAGCAGATATGCTGAGCGCGCATGTTTTTAAAAAAGCCCGCCATTTTACTAATTAGGTCGATCTGTGTAAATCTTAATATTTTTTTATTTCCTCGCACAATGTATAGTAATACACATGCGTAAGATGATTTCTGACTTGTGACGACCTTTACATTCGCTAGCTACACTTGCTCGTGAATAAAAATGCCATTCGTCGGAAATCACCTACTTTCCGCACTTGTAGCATAAATAACTATATAAGAACGCACAACTAAAAAGTGCTCCACGCTGTCTTCTGCAATCTTTTGATTACGTAAAAAAAGAAAAAGTACGAGTCCAATATTTTTTAAACACTGACGGACAAAAAAAAATGTAGTAATCATACCTATTGTCTTAGGCATTTTTGCATTACAATAGGCAAATGAGTTTTAGATGCTGTAAACTTAGGGTCTCGTAGAAGTGCATTCAACTGGTCACGAGAAACGATACGAGATATAACGATGTAACGCGGCTACTGTAATAATTTTTTTTTTTGTATTGTGATTTAATCTAGCCTTATCCCAACTATATTGCGATCGGCTTTAAGTCTACACGGATGCAGCTAAATACCAGTACTTTTAGCATGATATGAGCTACTTTAGTTCACTCGTGAAACAAAAAGGATCTCCGAAGGAAATGGCTACTACCACTACAGCACACATTTTATTTTTAGTTCGTTTTATGATGTAAGAGGAATACCTGTCATGTCTTTCAAATCCTTGAAAATGAACTTCTGTAATGTCTGAAGAAATAAAAAAAGGTATATTTAAAAAAAAAATCGAAAAACCCGACTGCGTGAAAAGTGATTTTTTAAATTTACATTTTTATTTTACATTTTTTAGTTATAATAATTATTTTTCTCTCACTGTGTTAAGTCATGCTTAGGTAACGATAACGGCCTAACTTACTCTTTCCAAAAGTACGGGATTGTTTTATTTTATCATTTCTCATTCCAAATTACATTTACACATTTTAATATTTTCACAACCACGTTTTAACCCTTCATTTTGATACCTTACTCGATAGGTTTCAGAGATTTTATTTAAAACATACATTTTGGCGTCAAAAAATCGCAATTTTATTTTTTTAACATTTAAATGTGACACTCGCAATAAAGACAAATCGAACGACATATCATTCATCAAAATCTATTCAAACGTTTAGTAGTTACGAGGGAACATAGGAACGGCCATATGTATGATACATACATACAGGTCAAACACATAACCCTCCTTTTTTGGCTTCGCCGCATCGGGTAAAATAATGTTCTTGCAGTGTACCAGCTAACGTAAAGTCACAAAAGTACAGTCAACCCACTATTTATTACATAACATCGGTGCAAGACATACAGCGGTGGTGGCGAGTAACAACACCACATTTATTGTTACAGCGAAGCAGAGTACAATCTTTAATCACTGGCTCGTGAGTCTTAGCACTACTTGGGACTTTGTTACGTGTTTTAGAGGCAATTGAATTGCTTTGAAATAATATCTTTTGTGAACTTTTGAACGAATTGAGTGTATGTTATATTCGTTACTTCCCTTACTTTTGGTTATTCTCATGTATTCCACAGTTTCACTGTACCTACATAAATATCGCACTATATGCAAAATTCCCGATCTCCTTTGAGCATTATGAAAGTTGCCAATAACAATTTACAGATAGATATTTATGAAAGTAATCAAAGTTATATCCTTCTTCTTAGCGTGTTAAATAGCTCGAGTCAGCCCAGAATTTGGATATGAGTTTGACATCTTAACCATTATATCCTAATTCATGAAATTAGTGCTTTAAAAATCATGATCTCGAATGAAAAGTGTTTCTTTAAACAATGATAATTTTCAAGTAAATACCAGCGATAAGTCAAGTAAACACAAAGATGACGAACAATTTCCATCAAAAGTTTTCTTAGAACACGTAATACCTCTACATCAGAGTACTCCGGTGTCTGATTGTGACAGTAAATTACACGCTAACGACACAACACTAATTGGGACGGCACTAATGTGTCGAAGCTGAAAATATTGCGAAGATTAAAGGGAGATGGAGGGGATCGATCTTTGTTAGCGTTTGTGATAGAAGCAATTCGCAATTCCGAAAAATGAGGCCATTATTTGCAGGCACTATTTTCGACTTATATGGCTACAGTAGGTATGTAGTGTGGGTGTAGTAAATCCTCTTTCGAACAAAGATGTAAAAGGACGATAAACGCATTTCAATTTTGGAATCCGATTTGGAATTCCAAAATTGAAGAACTTTTATTTTTCTTTGACTGATTTAGAGCGATTCGATCGTTCTAAATGTAATCTTATTTTATCTGATAGACTGAATAGGCATGATGACTGATAATTATTTAGTCCGTCAGGTAGATGATTAAAAAATATTGGACACGTATTTTTTCTTTTTTTACGTAATCAGCAGATTACTGCGATACATTGAGTTAAAATGTGGCATGGCGAGATTTTACACTGAGTTGTGACGTAGCAAGACTTCACTCGCCAACTCTAATGCGTTTTATCTAAATATCTTTTTACTAATATTATTATGATTAACAAATACGTGTCTAATATATTTTTATTATCTGACTTATGGAGTAAATACGTACACATTATACTTTAAAGTACGGTAAAAGCTTTATTCAAATGTGAAATAATTTTATTCCTATCGTCTGAGGTGGTGATCCAGATGATGAAAATGGTCTAGATAAATGTATTGTTTGTTCAACCCTATGGTTCAACTACCTAAAGGTTTTCATCGTTTTAAATAATATAACAAAATACACATACAATATAAAGTTGCGCGAAAGTGTTCATTTGAGAAAAACGAGCTTGTGTGGTCCCGCATGGAACGTTAGAACGCGACTTTCAGTACAAATGAACGAGACAATAATATTCAAATGTCAACGGAACAGAAGCGCGCCATCTTTTGAGGCCGTCGTGTGAATCCGACGATTTAAATCTTTGTGCTCAGTTTATGTGTACGAACCAATTCGTGAGCTACCTGGATTCATGAATTTGTCTCCGAGAGCAAACTACTTAAGGCGAAAGCTAGCCCGCGAAATTCAAATTTCCTAAGTTTTTTACAATTTGCAGATCAGTATCAGGTTGTATATTAATCAAAATATGATTCGCGACCGTCATATATATGTATTTACATAATTGTAATCATTAAAATAATCAACCTTACAGGGTATTGTATTACCCTGTAACTGTGGTTGAGTCCAGATAGGCAGTCGCTCCACGTAAAATACTGATATTCAGCTTCATCCAATTTGATTGGAAGCCGACCCCAACATAGTTGAGAAAAGGCAGGCAGGTGGTGATGTATCTACCTTAGCGCATCCCTCTTAGGCCCACTTGTGCGTGGGTTCGTGGGTTATCTTATATAACTCGGAGTTAACAGCTAAATCAGGGATAATCAAATAATTCATCTTGTGCCACCGAGAGTTAGAGGTAAACCTAGAGTTAAACTTTTAAATATTTAACCCACCGATGTGGGAGAGTTACGTCGCTAAACTCTGGGTTAGTGTAAGTAATGTCTAAATAAATTGGGGTGTACTACGACAAATCGAATGCCAAATAATCGAATATCAATTGATCGACCACTATAAATCAAACGTCTAAATACTCGAACGTTCATAATATCGAATGGTTATTAAATCGAACATTCAATACATCGCACACTCGATCGAGTGTTCAAAATATCTAATGTTTGTTTGATCGAGCGTTCTACGCATTGCATATTCATTCTTTAGAAATATCAATATACTGAATACTTTTTAACAATACAAGAAAAACACAAAGTTTACTAATAAATCACATTTTAGTCTATAATTAATATCTTTTATAGGTACATTTTAAAATTTTGTGTGAATTGCAATTGCACGCACTCTAGTAAATCCATGTTGTTTTTATTATTTGATATTTTTCCAATCGCATTATCATCCCTTTTGCCTCTTTTTTGTGGAGTAGGTCTTCCCAATCCCGCGTTTGCCTTTTCAATTGTCCTATTTGTTATAGCTTGCTCCATAACTAAAATTCTATGGTAGCATAAAGACCCCGTTTGTGCTTATCAAACAACGTGTTCCATCTTCTGTGCCATCCTTCAATGTTGTTTTGAGTTCTAGGAAAACCCAGTGTTTTCAAACACAGTGTGTGAATTTTGAAACACAGACCACAGTAAAGGTGGAAACATAGGTGATGAGCGTGTTATGAGTAATTTATTATTTCCCGTCTCACGAGAATGAATATTTCCCCAAACATAATATTTTCCAAACCAGTTGGAGATATCATTTGACTCATTGGGTAACACTTCTTCTCTCAATTTATCGAAAGCATCTGGTATCTCTTCTTGGGGTAAATAAGCAAGTGCGATAATGTGTCTTAACTTGACAGCAAACTCAGCATTCTGGCCATATTTACTTTGCAAACCATTTTGTTGAACTTGACGCCATACATTTTGACCTAAGTGGAATAGACCGCATTTGTGTTGCGCATCAGGAAATTCTTGTTTTACACCATTAATGACTGCCATCTCGAAATCCGTCATTATTACTCATGGGTTCAATTCGATATCATATTCTAGAGCATATGCCTTTAGTGCTTGAAAAAAATACAAGTAACAATTTAGCGTCTTCTTCGTTATAGACGCATATATTAAAGGTACGAAATAACGATCTGTACCCGTGTCCACCAAACCCTGTATACTATATATTGGTCTGAAAAGTACAGGACATGTTTCGAATGTACCATCCATCAGCCAAAGTTGTGATTTATTTAATAGTATTAAATTTGATTTAGTTGCAAATAACATAATTTAGTTGTCTTCAAACTTAACCTGACGCTCTAAAAATCTTTCACCATCAACTTTCTGCAATCTATCGGGGACGTTTATATCATCCAAAGTAGTTCAGTCAAGTCCTTCGGCATTTCTTTTCTTCTTGCTCGACGTATAATTTGCGATGCTGCTTTTTTGTTTGGAAGAGCACACGAACTTGATTTCGAAATGTTGGCCTCACTTCGCTGAATAATTTGACTCGGTCTATCATGCGAGCCGGTAGCATCACTTTTTAGGGAATTCCTAAAACGTAGTTACTATCATCTACCTTACCAGGATCTGGTGCGTGATTATGCTCTGTTGTATAGCTTTCCAACAAATGCTCCTCACTTCCGTGCAATTCTTTTGTTGCAGTACTATTACAATGGTATTTATATTTGTAGGAACAATGCCAGTAGAACTTGTTATTAATATTTTTGTTTATTGCCATTACATAACCATCCAAAACTAAAAGTGACTTGTGTTTTTGAGACAATTCAGGCTTATAATAAGACCCTACAGACATTTTTCACAAAATTCACTTGCAATGCACTACTTAGTCACAATGCTCTTTGCAGATGAACAGAGTTTATTTATGAAGTGAAAACAATATTACCTACAATGTATGAGGATAGTCTGAAATAAATATGAGTTACCTAATTGTTGCGTTCCTAAATAGACTTGTTTTTAACGAGTTTAAGTATGTTAATAAAATTATACATTTAATTATTTAATTTATCTAATGTACCTATAAAAGATAATAATTAAAGATTAAAATGTGATTTATTAGTAAACTTTGCGTTTTTCTTGTATTCTTAAAAAATACATTGATATTTCGATAGAATGAATATGCGATGCGTTGAACGCTCGATCAAACAAACATTCGATATTTTGAACACTCGATCTATTGAGTGTGCGATGTATTGAATGTTCGATTTAATAACCATTCGATATTATGAACGTTCGAGTATTTAGACGTTCGGTGTATAGTGGTCGATCAATTGATATTCGATTACTTGGAATTCGATTTGGCGTAGTACACCCATATTTTTCCACATCTGGCGTTTTTGTCAATCAATAAACTAAGTGTCCATGTAAACCACATACAATCGATTAAAATGAAATGTCATGTTATAAAACAAGAAAGTATTACGTATCGTTATGTAGTGTTAAAGAGATGGGTATACATACAATTTCCGTTAATTAATTTTTGGTCGGATTACATATCAGGCCATAGATACTGCAATCCTATTTTATGTTTCGTCGATTGAACTGCAATGTTCCCAACTCAAAAATCACTAATGTCAGGGTATCTAACACTGTGTTACTTTTTAGTGGCGCAACGCATAATAAGAGTTAAAATTTAATTACTTAACTCCGAGTTTAGAAACTTTACATTTATTCATTTAACCCGACTAAACATTCAAGCGGACCTGAAGACACAAGCTATAATTGTCTACTTACTTTTTATAGTAAACAATCACTACGCTACAATCTCAGAACATCACAAATTAAATTATAAAAAAGAATTTTCAAAATCGGTCCACAATTTTACTGACGAAAGTATCGATGAACAATAAGCTTACATAAAAAATATATACCGAAGAATTGAGAACCTCCTCCTTTTTTAAGAAATCGGTTAAAAATAATAAAACCTAATATCTGCAGAGTCAGCAAGAACTAAGAACTGTTTTATTCCAACAATTACTTTATTTCTTATTTGCAGTTTCTCTTCTAGATAATTGGTTTCTGAAGCAATTTCTTACGTTTCAGTGACTTTAAAAGTACAACTATGTATCCGTTATTAGAAAATGTATAATACTTTGTTATCTTTTGTATTACTTTTATTACCAGTCGTTATATCTTGTAAGCCAGAAGAATAACTTTTATATCTTGGTTTTAATTTAATTTTATGTTAACATTTTCTAAGACAATATTACTTACTAGATGTGAAACAGTAGTTCGTGTTAAGCAATGAATAAATAAAAATAAATGTATTTGTTTATTTTCATTTATAGTTCATTAAAACGATACAACACCAATTATATAATCCAGATCAATAATTCAGATTTTATTGGACATTTGATCTATCGATAAATCAGGATTACTTTGTTTATCATTACTGATATCGATTCAGTAATAACGTAAAATGAAATAACGTAAAAACAAAAATTTCAAAAGAACAAAAAATAAAGTCTTATTATTTTCATGAAATCCCGCGAGAGAAAGAGACTGGAAAAAAATCTGGAAACCAACCAAATCTGTATAAACAAAAGTCAACCTCGAACATAATCCATAATGTATTGGTCAAATCTGAGACCAAAACAACTGTCTACCTAAAACTAGAAACAGATGTTTATGCTGCAAGTGCACTACGGATGAATAATTCCAGCAAAATACGGGATTATGTTAATGTTAGGAATCAGTGCGAGCTGTTTGCCGTCCCCTGTATATTTACAACACAAAACAATGCAGCAGAGAGGAAGGAAATTGTAGTGGACGTGTCTCCTTTTTCGCCTAGAGGATAAATCAAGTACACATATTTGAAATTAGAATCTCAGTTTATTATCAAGTTTTGGGAACATAAACTCAAAGTTATATATGACAAAATTCAACTTCCATTGCAACTGATTTTTTTTATGAAACTTGTTGTTAACTTTTTGAAACTCTTTACGAATAAGGAATATAAAAAAACAGCTTCAACTACATAATACTACATTAAATAATTGATTAAATTAATCATCTAATGCCGGATACAGATTGGTGAAACATAACATGGAATTAATGTAACTCGTTCAAACAAATTCGCTTAGTTACTTAATAAGTGAGTAACATTTAAACGAAATAATACTAAAAATTCCTTCCATTTTTGTCTCTTTGGTGCTGGCTTTTTAGTATTACAAGAAGATTTTTGAGACTCATTGGAAAAAACACTTTCATTTCTCTTTTGAGAGGCTTACGTGGTAGGTGTTTTTATAGAGTCAAAAACTTAAATAATATTGGTACAAAGTTTATCGGGAACATGGATAGCTACGTTAATAGTAGTAACGATAAAGTTCAAATAAGTTGGATGAAAATAGAATTAAATATAATATTAACAAAAAACACAGTGAAGTTGGAATTTACTTCCATTTTAAGGTCGAATTTTCTTTAGTAAAAAAATACTCACGTAACTATCGATATTCAATATACACATCCCTAAAGTGCGAATCCAGTCTAATATGGCGATATAAAGTCGGAAAGTCCCATCGTATCGCCAGCCAGCTGAATTGTACTGAAACACGAAGCGTCATTTCGTATAGATGTCAGGAATTTAAATGACATTTCATTTGAAAGTTCAACAGATTACATTTTACATTCTATCGAATGGCATCGTAAGCTAATTCTCACGTAGATAGTCCATAAATAGGTGTAATATGATTTATCGTTCACCATGATAGCAGGTAAGAATAGAGACGTAAGCCTGAGTTACACGGTACAATTTAATAGTCTGTGGTATGCTACAGACAAGTACTGTGACGGTGTTTTTATTGTTGTTTAAACTTATGGTTTGCCATAAGTTGAAGTAACAATAAAAGTTGCACCGTCTAAACACTATTTTGACGATGCAAGTCATTTGTGCTTCAATTTCATTGTATGCCACAAGCAAGAAACTTGCATCGGCTTTATTTGTAACTTTGCTTTGCTACCTGTCTTAAAAAGCTGGGTACATGACAACCAGAATCTATCGGTACGGTAGATCGAAGGTAAGTGGAAACATACAACTTAATCAGCCTATAATGTTCCCACTGCTGGGATACAGGCCTCCTCAGTATAAACTGGATTCCTCTTCTATTCAGATTCAGATTACAGATTTAGATTTATTTATTTATTTATTTTTTGCCAACAATGTAGTTATAGGTATAAGATGGTACATCACTAACGGCCGAACCCAATAAACTATCTATCATCAGTTTTAGCATACTGGAAATAGAAAAACCTATCTGAGGAATAAAGGAATAATAAAAACTTTATTTTTTAATTTTACAATTTGCGGCCATAAGTTAATTCTATGAGAATATACTTGCATAAATCACTGATTACTCCACTGGCGCCCAAGCTAAGATTAAACTTGTGTTATGGGTGCCAGGACTCTCTCTGTTAATACATTTCTCAATTTATACAAAACTAGTGCGGAGTTACATTGGGTAGTATAGCTATGGATTGAGTACAAAAAGAAAACAAAGTTATAAAACAAAGAAACAACGATAGAAAATATTAAATATATAATAAATAAAAATGTATAGCCTCTCTCTAGCGTGAATTAGGTGAGATTTGTGGTGTAAAGTGTAAGTGTATGACTGTAAGTGTCGTGTGTGTGTGTCATGTGTGTGTGTCGTGTGTATGATTTATGTATGTGAGTCGTGTGTTTGTGTGATGTATGCGTTTGTAAATAGTATGGTAGAGTTGTTTGAATAAGGAGAAACTTTTTAGAAAAGCTTTCCAAGTAACTATTCAGTATCTTCATAGGTAAGAGTTGTGAGCCTGACTCACTTTCTTTTTACATTCGAATTTATTTAAGCCATAAATATTGCATTGTTTGTTAACTGTATTATAAATTCGACTACCTAATACTCGAAAGTGTCTTTCGGCCACTTTAGCTTTGTAACGTTCTATAGGACAGACATATTTTGATCTCATATTTGCCAGACGACCAGTACTGCATTTCAGAGAACCGTGCCTGCGCAAGATGGTATTGAGCACAAAGAGCTGTCTAACAGTCACAACTTTACAGTCTTTATACAATTTTGTGGTACTATACCGGAAATGTTTAAAAGTACCTTGAGTACAGCTCGTTGCGCTCTTTCCAGTTTAAGGAAACAATTTTTTGGAGCACCTCCCCAAGTTGTTATCCCAAATGCGAGTACTGACTGGCAGAGTGAGAAGTAGACCATCCGAAGTGTACCTACGTCTGCACTTTGGCGCAGACTCTTGAAAATCGCTATGAGCTTCCTCACTCTGCCGGACGTTCCATCAATTTGCACTTTCCAGGACATCAGGTTGTCTATCATGATACCGAGGTACCTGACTTGTGTTGTTCTGACTAGGGGAGGACAGAGGCATTGGTCTAACTGTTCATTACAAGTGTGGGCTCTGACAACAAACGAGTCTTCCGGCTGCGTACAAGATCTAATTGAAAACGGGATATATTTAGTTTTATCGATGTTTAATGTAAGAATATTAGCTCCCAGCCACGACACCACGATGCCCAGCGCAAACTCCGCTCGCATCCGAACTTTTTTCCAGTCCAGACCCTGCACGAGCAAAGCCGTATCGTCCGCGTAAGTATATATGCTACAGTATGGGATGGATAAGTTACAGAGGCTGTTAATATATATCAAGAAGAGGATCGGTCCAAAAATTGAGCCTTGGGGAACTCCAAGTGACAATAAGTGATCGTCACTAACGTATGGGCCAATTCTGACACATTGTGTCCTTTCAGAGAGGTAGCTCTTAAAGATCGCCAGCGCTGAACCCCTCACTCCCATTCTCCCTAATTTTGACAACAGGATAGGGACAGAGACAGTGTCAAATGCCTTAGATAAGTCCATGAAAACACTCAAACACTTAGACTTTACATCAAGTATCTTTACAGCACTATCAACAAAGGCAGCAACAGTGTCGTCACAAGATTTGTTTCTACGAAAACCGTACTGATTACCCGATAAAATGCCATGTGCTTCCATAAAGTTGACGAGGCGACTGTTTAGGACCTTTTCTATCTATCTATGGTTTTAACGTCTCAATAATCTATAAAAGATTATGGAGTCTTATCGGCCTGACATAAAGATAGATAGAATTATACTGTTTACCATTAATAGTGATCTGCCTTTTACTGAAAATAGGTTATTGGGTTCGGCCATCAGCGTTTCCACTGCACTTACGGCATGTAAAGTCATAAAAACTGAAAGATGTAATTTTCATATAGATTAACAACTAATAGGTCATTGTCATATAATACCCGTATAAATCTCGTATATGTCATTTACAATATACTTTTTATTGATAGATATTTTTATCATTTAAAAAGTCTTATATCATGCAATAATAACATTTATTCTAATAATAATGCAGTCAGCTTTAATTTGAATATCGTATATGGTGTTCTTTAAAATTATGCAGAATTTAATTGTACATTATAGGCCCCATTGATATATCAAGATGATATTTTTCGTAAGTAGTGCTGTTTTGTAACTGCCTGTATGTATGCATTTTTATATTGCATTCTCAAAGCACTCTTATATATTGAAACTCCGCACTATGCCAGGCCAGCTCAAGATGTTACCACGGACGTGCGACTACTGTAGGTAAACTGTTAAATAAACTGATTAAATGTTTTCGAAATTTAAAAAATGTTGCCCTTTTTAAAGTAAAAGAAACAGGTAGGTAGAGCTCTTTAATACACACGTTTTCAAACCGACAATTTCAATTAAAGCAAGGAGCAACAGCCTGAAAAATATTTGGTAAATAAAAATAAACGCCAGTTATAGAAATAGCGAACGAAAACTGAAAACGAAATAAAAAGTTCAATTCATTTTCATAAAAGGTCAGCGAATTACGAAAGGATGTTTATATAAGTAATAATTTTATTGCAAGGTCATCATCATCACCATCTGCCTAGCCTTTTCCCAACTATGTTGGGGTCGGCTTCCAGTCTAACCGGATGCAGCTGAATACCAGTATTTTACATGGAGCGACTGCCTATCTGACCTCCACAACCCAGTTACTGGGTAATACGATACCCCTTGGTAAGACTGGTTGTCAGACTTTCGGGCTTCTGACGACCCGTAACGACTGTCAAAGATACACGAATGACAGCCGGGACCAACGGCTTAACGTGCTTTCCGAGGCACGGAGGGGTCTTGATATGTAAAGATGGTCACCCATCCACGGACCAACCGCGGCAAGCGTAGCTTAACCTGACCGATCGACCCGTGCGGCTGTTATTTCTTAGCCACAAGCCCCTCTAATCTTATTGCAAGGTATGAAATAAAAAATATCAGTTTGGTTAATAACTGGCTGCATTCAATGAAAAAAATGTCTGGTAAACTTCCGTTTAATATTAAATCGTCAAGATCTCCCGAAATAGAATGTTCAATTTTAAAACACTACATTCAGCACACACATCACAGTACAAAGGCGTCACAAATTCAACAGGACAAGCCAGAACATGTTGGACGAGGTCGTAACGCGTTGACCGCAAAGTTCCAAATGGATGCAAGGATGCTCTGTACAATGTACATCTCGACGCCAAATTACCTTTCTATTGAAAACGAGGCGACAGAAACTAGAGCAAATGTAGAAACAATATGTGAAACATGATTACTTGCTATCAAGGCTATTTCAACTAGTAAGTTAAATAAATTGTCATTTTGTTTAATAATAATTGCTATTAGGGATTTTTCAGTAGTGTGTATTTGTGTTGGGTTGATGGCAATAGGCTTACCTCCTATACAGGGTGTATCAAAAATGCGTGGTCATATTTAAGGGTGTGGTACAGACCATCAAACTGAACAACTTTCTCAATGGGACCAACATCGAAATCGAGAAAAATTATCAGTTGTCCCATACATACGGGTCGAGTATGTATTTAAGCTTTTTACGGGAGAGCAGATATTTTTTCTCAATATATCGTGCAATATATGTATATTAAGGCACGTTCAAAATATCTGGAGAAATTAAATATGGGTGCGCCTCTGGCTAACCCTGTGAGGAATAAAGGTGTACTGTTAAGTTATGTTATACATTATTATAATTGTGATCAACTTTAAACACACCAACAATACGAATTTAATTAAACGTTAAATTATATCAGTTGAAGTACAAAGATGTCACCAGCTAAAGTGACATGTAGCAGCATGCCTGCGGGTATTCGGACAGGGTGGGACATGGTGACCACAAGACCACAAACCCTCACGTCCGTCACTAAATGTATGCAAAGATCGCTTCACGCTTCGGAGCTGCACCGAAATAACGCATTGTTGCACAAAGTGATCGTTTTATAACTGATGGAGTTAGGCTTTTAATTTGGGCTTATAATGAAACATTGTGGTATTACTTTCAAATACCTACATATTAATCACATCATTTATGAAGAACAATGCGTATTCTGCTAAATAAACGAAACGGGTTTTAAGTCACATACAGGACAAAGTACTTCAGAAACCCAGGTACCCCTAGTGTCAAAGTGATGTCAGCACTATTGACGGGGTCCGCTAGGGCCGATGCCAGCTAGGGTTGCGGGGTGTTCGAAAGAGTTACCGTGGCCCCGGCACAGGCAACTGAAGGAACACGGGTGGGTTTGTCAGTAAAAATGACGCGCCCTCCCGCTCCGCCCAGAGCGGTAGAAGTCATTTAATGATTTCTCATCCAAAAAAAAAAGGTACCCCTAGTGAAATCGTCAGTAAAACCAAGGCGCTGCTAGCCGTTCTTGAGGAGCAAGTTGAATTGAATTATCGATTTTTCCACTCGTACGAAAAATACCCAATTGAATTGGGAATTCCGGAGACCAACCCTTTATACAACCTACAAAACAATAAGTCATGCTTAAAATAATGGTAATGAAACCCAGAACCTAACGATTGACAGAAAAAATGCTACCATAATTAAAATGAGACGGCTCAAATGCATTAGATAAGTCTAAAATTAATGTATTTAGTTTTAGATTCTCACATTCGTAAAGCTTTGAGGAAATCTATGGTTAGAGCTGAACGAGACATAATAGAAGTAATGGGCGTTTAATGTCTCGAAAGGTGTTATTAATAGTTATACAAAACAAGAGCTCCTATATATCCGGGTTTTGAATCAGCTTTTCTGAACAGTATTGTATACGTACATGTAGATTAAATTAAAGCTACTTAAATGCGTGGCGGGATTGCGTCAAATCGCAGTGCTATTGGAAATAGCTATTTAAACGAATATTCGTGGTGAATGTTTGGGAATCTGTTTATTTACACTAAGCTAGGAGTTCGTGCTTTGATTTAGAATTTTGTGTTTTTTGTGTGTTGTTTTTTTTTTGTTATTGAATTTGAAGTTTTACTGTGATTTTTGTATGGTATAATGTCACAGTACAAGCCACAATTCTATGAAATTTAGACTCGAAACTATCATATCATTTCGTCAACTTTATCCTTATCGACATCGATACAAGTGACCTTAAAGTGCCGATTAATATCGTATTTGGCTGAAATAAATGTTTTATGTATTTACTAGCTGTGCCCCGCGACTTTGTTCGCGTGGATGTCGTAAGATCCACAATATACTAAAATAACAGCCACTATTAAATAAAACTCCCTCGTCCCTCGACCCGCCGCGTTGCATCGCTAGCCCGCGCTATTACTTCGTTTTCATTTAGTGTTCTTTCTGACTTGTTTTTTTTTCTCGGCTCCTAAGGGTCGTAGCGTGATGTTAAATAGCCCATAACTATCCTCGAGAATTGGGCTACCAAATACAAAAGAAAGAATTGAAAGAATTTTTCAAATCCGACTTTTTGTTCATAATTTCATGGGTTTTAATTTTTTTGCGCGGAACGCTAGTTATTTTTCTAAAATAAAAGTAGCCTTAGTTACCCGCCGTAACATTAGATATCTGCCAGTGAAAGTCCCGTCAAAATCGGTCTAGCCGTTTCGGAGATTAGCCGGAACAAACAGACAGACAAAAATTTTAAAAATTACTTTTTTGTTACAAGTACCGTATATACTTTTATATGCATTTACTAAAAAGTTGTTATTTTGACATTACAAACAGACACTTCTATTTTATTTTTTTGTATAAATTTAAAGAAATTCTGTCCAGACGTGTGCCTAATTCTAGGTAAGTATATTGATTACACTACACGTAGGTACTTTCATTACTTTTGAAATACGTAGGAACTTATTATTTATTTTAATCCCCATAAGAGTTGTTCAAGACTCAACTGCTTCTCACTACTTACACTACTACACAAAAACAAACTTAGTAGATTCTATAAAAAAAAAATGTACTCACTGAATTTGTCTTTAATTTCAACCACTAAATACTTTACCGGAGTTTCCGTTAAGTTCCGTCGACAAAGATAAATGGTAGGTAACGTTTGCATCTAGATAGTATACAGGTTGGTGCAAATAGTGACGTCAATAGAAAAAATTTAGATTCCTCATACCAGGGGGTATCCGAAAATACCCCATGTATGTTGCGCGATTTTTGATAGTTTAGAAGATATGAATGCTTTTTTTTCATTTTTGGGGAAATTCTTTGGGGACTTCTTTTAATATTTGTTAATTTTTTTCGACAAGCTTTTTATGTTTTTTTTTTGCGATGGGTCTATCATGAAATACCCTTTCATCTTTAAAAAAATTGTCTTCCTGGCATTAGTGTAAGATACAATTTTTTTTATATCGAAAGTGAGAAATTTACATTCTTACGATTAAAAATTGATTTTCTTTTTCAATTTTAAAAACGTTTACAAATGTTTCTGATTCTACTAGTAATTTTGGAAACTGAGGAAGAATCTTAACTGTATTGGTAATAATAATAAAACAAATTACTTAAGCTGCCAATTTTGCAGATATCGACCAATGAATGCACTGGGTCGGAAATTACCTTAATAATAATTTGATCTGTTAATTTATTATTACCCATTTTTATCTCTTTTAAAGTGAACTTATTAATTGGAAGAAGAAATTGAAGAAAGAGTAATGGGATGGGATGGGATTTGGGATTGGAGGAAGATATTTTTTTATTCATTCAAAAGAGCTTGTCGAAAAAGAGTTATAAATTTTTAAAGATGTCCCCGAAGAAGTTCCCGAAAAATTACAAAATGGTTGAGCTGGATGGTGCTGATCCACGCGTCATGTTCGTGAACGGGCGCCGTCATTGGAGACTGGTCATCTCTTAGCTGCCAGGGCTTATTTTTAATCTTATATTTTAAATTGTTTTAATTATCTATTTTTTACATTGTTCTCACATATAGAAGCAACAAGAACAATAACAATGTACCTACCCAGGATTTTGTAACAATTTTGATTTAAAAGAGTGTCCATGGAGTTTCTTGCCCATTCTTCTCCATAGAGATCTACGTATTGGAATGGGCGACTAGCTTCAATTTTCTGACTAACTGACTGACCCTTTAACAATTCAAAAGTGCCTGTAATTGGTTTAATTGAAATAAATGCTTTGAGTTTGATTAAAAAAAATAAATCATATCTCCTGAACTATCAAAAATTGCGGAACATACATGGGGTATTTTCGGATACCCTGAAGTATGAGGAATCTATTTTTTTTTATTGACGTCACTATTTGGACCACCTTGTATAAACTTTTGTTCATGATGCTACCTCGAAGTTTCTCCGTGTTTTCCTACAGTTCAGGTAAGACTATATAAATTCTTAGTCTCCATGAATTTCCTCAAGCTTTTTCGGTCCTGTCAGCGTTTTAATTCTTCGAGTAAAATTTTCTCGGAGCTGTTTATACCTCCCGTTTTATTGTAGTGTTTTTATTTGTTGGCTACTGGATACGGGTTTATTTAACGTTTACTCTGAGCTAGTTACGTGAGAGGTTCCTTGTTATTATACATTTTAATGATTGCGGTTTGAGAATTTAAATAAAAAAAATATCGGTTTAAAGTTCATGAGGCTTTTATCGAAGAAATGCAATTCTTAAAATACAATATTGTAACTTTCCAGAGAAGAATTATCTATAAGCATAAAGGGTCCAGTTCTCGGCATTTCGTTTCCGAGATATAATATAATTACGCAGTTATATTTAACATAACACACATAACATCACGCCTTGTTTCCCCGAAGGGTTAGGCAGAGGTGTACCTATTATAGTACACCCACATTTCGCCAGGTATGTTTGCCAGTTGTGTTTGTTGTTGTTTGTTGTGTTGTGTTGTTGGTTGTTTGCAGTTATATTTATAATTCTTAATTACTACATAGGTACAAAATAACACTAATATATATCTATTATGTACAAGTATGCAATAAAAAAGGGGGATGAGCTCATTGGGCATCAAAAAATTCGTCCGCATCGCTGTCAATGGGAAAAGTGCCCAAAAGGCTGGCAGCATTGCCATGCTGAATGGCAATGCTGATTCTTTGGGCTGAAAATAGGCCAGCCCTCTGGTCCCATAAAGAGTCGACCAACCGCTTAGCGATGTCCCGAAATACTCGATGAGCACTCGGACCCCACGGCCCTAGTGTTTCAACGTTGCCCAAACGGCTCAAACATATAGCTGCCAATGAGGTTGTTATATTTGCGCCGTTTGAGGTTTTCTGCACTTGCAGCAGCCGCCGCAGCACAGCCCGCCGTGCTAGGAATTCCGCAGTTTTGTAAAGTTGGGTGAAAAAATTGCATTTCTCGATTTTAATTGACTACTAATTTATGCTCAATTATCTACAAGTTCTTATAGTAAATAACTTTATATGATGTTTTTAAGTACCAGAAAATGTACTTAGAAACATCAGAAAATGTACTAAATACCAAAAAACAAACTTGGAAAATGCTTTTTCTCAAATCAAGTATTTACAAAGTTTCAACTTCAAATGTCTGATAAAAAAAAATGTGTCAGATTTTGAATATTTTCTTAAATCGTTATTATCAATTGACTATTCTAGATACCGTTTCTGCTTTTACCTCAATACCCCACTACTGGACCCTTTTTGCTTGGACGCGCCCACATATTCTGATAACCTGATTCTATTTTACTACAAAATAGCACAGAAATGTAAACACGTGTAAACCCACACAACGTGACTTCTTCAACATAATTGACAAATATCCCATTATGCCTAATCCTCCGGGGAAACAAGGCGTGATTGTATGTTATGATGTTATCCCATTATCTGCAAATAGCCATCAATTATTTAGACATCTTTTCATAAGAGAACAACATTAAATAGCAACCATGAATGAACTACCGAACGTTAAAAGCGATATTCAAAATCTAATTTATCCCTTTAATACTTCAAAAGCTAAAGAGGAGACACTTTTATATCTCCACGCTTGATCAGATAAGGGCGACTGTTAAATAAATGTCTTTATAATAAGGTTCACAGAATTACCGGCTTTTGCTGCCACAGGAAACTTTGAACTCTATAGAATTTCAAATTTGTGTTTGTGGATTTCTTGAAAGGGGTAGTATTATGAAGACCTTGGGTCTTATCTTAGCTAGCTGTAGGATCTAAAATACTGTTATTAATTGGAATAGTGACCTGCTAATAATTTTCCAAAGGTTTAGAGATATGACGTACTGGTTGGTGCAATAAGTCGATAAGTGCAGTTTTCAGGATTGACTACTTCGACGAAAGCTTCTTATGTACAAAAAAAAAATAACGTGGATGAGTTTTATGAGACCCCTCCGTACCTCGGAAAGCACGTTAAGCCATTAGTCATGGTTGTCATTCTTGGATCTTTGACAGTCGTGACGGTCCTCAGAAGCCCGAAAGTCTGACAACCAGCTTAACCAATGGGTATCGTATTACCCAGTAACTGGGTTATGGAAGTCAGATAGGCAGTCGCTCCATGTAAAATACTGGTATTCAGCTTCATCCGGTTAGACTTGAAGCTGAGCCCAACATCTGGGAAAAGGCTAGGCAGGCAGATGATGAGTTTCAGTATAGAGCTATTTACAAAATAAGCATCATTTCGTCTCTTTTTCTAATTTAGCTTCACTTCAACTTGAGGACGGTAACAAAAAAGCTTAATAATACACTAATGTTATAAGGCAACATGTCTAAGAAAAATACGTCCATACAAAAACTCTAATTTTAGGTTCCATTTAAGTCTAGTCAGGCGGAAAAATAATACTAGCAATAAACTTATTTCTACCACAATATAACATTCTAGCTTACGATGCTGATATACGATGCTGACATTGAGCGAGAGTGGAGGGCGTTGTCAGTCAGGGTAATATGATAGCGCTTAGCTTTGTCCGTTGCTCGAGGGAGGTAAAAATAACGCTCTTTAGAGCTTATTGCACATCCCTCTACACGTGCAGCCTGTGGGCAAAGTATACTCGTGCGGTATACAGCGCCCTCCACGTCCAGTTCAATAACGCGTTCAGGGCGATGTTGGGGCTGCCCCGCCACTGCAGCGCCTCGGGCATGTTCGCGGAGGCGCGCACGGACTGCTTTCACGCGACGATGCACAAGCGGTGCGCGTCTCTGGTGCGCAGAGTGCGGGGCAGCGCGAACACTGTCCTGGCGAAGATCGCCAACAGACTGGATTACCCTTATATCCGGCAATGCAGTAGCAGACATTTTGTTACCTTGTGAGTGTTCGTTTTTCTCTGTGCTTGTTATTCTGTCTGTATCCTTTTATGTACCTACATATCTATTTGTATTATGAGCCTAATGTTACTTGAAATAAACTTAGTTTTTTTTGGATGGGAAATCATCAAATGACTTCTCCCGCTCTGGATGGAGAGGAAGGGTTACTGTGTGGAAAAAAACCTAGAATGTTTGGCTGGTTAGTGCTCGTACACACGAGCGGCACGCATCAACGGCAGAGGTAACTGCAGCCAATTACGTGTCGGCGGCTGCCGTTGACTACGTCCCGTCCTTGCCTATGGAGAAGAGCCGGCGAAAAACTCCACGGTTACTCTTTTAAAAATGATTGAAATTTACAATATTTTCAAATTACAGTGTTACCTAATAGGATGAGAGTACAGTGTAGGCCTGTCAAAAAGTACGTAGAAAGCCGTTGTAGAAATACAAAATGCTTTGAAAGCAATTGTCACTTGTCTAGACCAGTCCCTCTGGTCCATGTTAGGTACTTGAGGTGGTCGCAATAAGTTTTTCGCTTTCGTTCTCCCTTGTCGCTTTATCACTGTCTCCCTTTATCTTCATATTCTCTCTCTATAATCCATCTCTTCTTTGGTCACCCTCTCCCCCTCCACTAACCAGTTGAATTCCGTAATATCAGAAACAATTATTGTTAAAAGCCACTGCGTCTCGCGTAGATCTGCGTTTCCAGCAGTCAAGAAAAAGGGACGGAAAAGAGTCGGGAGTCGGAGGCGGTTAAGATTTAGATATTATATTTATTATGCCGTGTGTTTCATCTCTCCTCGTGCAAAGTTGGAATAGATGGTGTTTATTTGAATGAAGCTAGATTAAATGAATCTCGTTTAGTCTCTGCGACTAAAGTTTCGTCTCTTAGGGGAATTGTGATAGCAGATGCTCCGCATACAAATAGAAACATGCTGTATAAAATAAAAGGAGAAACAGTCTCACGCTTTGGTGTTAATTTAGTCGCTTACAGTTGCTGTGTTTAAGTAGGTGCAGGTAAATAACCTGGGAAATATTAAAAAGAAAACCAACAAAATGTAGCAGAAGAATATTGTATAAAATAACGTATTTTCTTATAAACTAAAAACGTTGTGAGCTCGACAGTTTCTTCACTATAATTTAGAAAAGAAAATTACTCATAAGACTAAAAATCGAATTAGATTTAAATAAACATTGTACAAACAGTCCCAACACTTCTCCCAAAATCCAAGATCATAAATCTAAAAAAGCTACACACGAACTTTCAATAAACGACCAAACAGAAGTATTCGTAACGTGTAAGGACGATAAGTGTGCAGTAAGCCTAATAGGAAAAGTTAGAAATTGCCAAAGTTTAATGGGATCTTTACGTATTGTGACACTTTAGTAGCAGTGAAACTGCTAAAGTGCTTTTATTGCAATTATACTAGCTCTACGTCTCGTCATTGGTCGTAAACGGTTCAAGAGTTTTAGTGCTTGTTCGCTAGTTTTATTTTATTTCTTGTTAACATTGAGGAACGTCTTGAGTTTGTTAGTTTTTAACAGCTTCTTAAGTTTGTGCATTTACAATAAGATTTGCATCCGTTCGACGTAATTTTTGTTTTTCTTTTCTTTTACTAACTGGTTTTCATCCAACGGCATCTATCAGTACAAATAAATAAAATAGAAGTGTTTGAAGTAATGTCAAAATAACAGCTTTTTACTAAATGCATGTGAAAGTTTAATAAACACGCTTATAAACACACATGTATAATAATAACAAAACAACTATTTTTACATTTTTTTCTGTCTATATGTTTGTTCCAACTAATATCCGAAACGGCTGCACCGATTTTGACGGGACTTTCACAGGCGGATAGCTAATGTTATAAGGAGTAACTAAGGCTGCTTTTATTTTTCAAAAAGAATTAGAGTCCGCACAAAAATATAAAACCCATGAAATTGTGAACAAAAAGTTTTACTTGAAAAATTCTTTTTGTATTTGGTAGCCCAATTTTCGAGGATAGTTCATCATCTGCCTAGCCTTTTCCCAACTATGTTGGGGTCGGCTTCCAGTCTAACCGGATGCAGCTGAATACCAGTATTTTACATGGAGCGACTGCCTATCTGACCTCCACAACCCAGTAACTGGGTAATACGATACCCCTTGGTAAGACTGGTTGTCAGACTTTCGGGCTTCTGACGACCCGTAACGACTGTCAAAGATCCAAGAATGACAGCCGGGACCAACGGCTTAACGTGCTTTCCGAGGCACGGAGGAGTCTCGGTATGTAAAGATGGTCACCCATCCACGAACCAACCCCGGCAAGCGTAGCTTAACCTGATGGATCGACCCGTGCGGCTGTTATTACTTAGCCACGACCTCCTCAATTTTCGAGGATAGTTATAGGCTATTAATTAACATCACGCTACGACTCTTAGGAGCCGAGCAAAAAGAAAAAATCAGAAAGAACACTAAGCGAAAACGAAGTAATAGTGCGGGAAGGCGATGCAACGCGGCGGGTCGGGGGATGAGGGAGTTTTAATAAAATGTGGCTGTTATTTTAGTATATTGTCTATCTAAAGACTTCCACGCGGACGAAGTCACGGGACACAGCTAGTACAAAATAAGAATTATATTTTACTAGCAGCATGCCGCAGTTTCACCTGCATTAATGTTCATTCTGTTCTTTTATTATTCGATAAATTAATAAACGAGAATAGTAATGGAATCATTATTTTTATTATATTTTTATTGGAGTGAAATACGGGGTTAATAAAATGTTTATTCAGTGATTACATATCTTCAAGTTAAAATAATTTCTCATAAAGAACAATTTATTGAAGTAAAGTAGGTAATCAGTGAACTACGACAACCAGCACTCTAATTGCGTAACACAGTATCAATCGGAATCTGTATAATTTTGAAGCAAATTGCTAATTCATTGCTTCATAAAAAAATCTCTGCTCAACACTAAATAACGCAATGAGTGTTGTTGAACTGTCAAAATGAAACCGATTCCGATTGATAATGTGTTACGCAATTGCCCCGCTGGCTTAAAATCTTGTCTAAATAATCAGAGCAGCAATTCTCGTAGTTTTAAGAACATTCACAGTCTGATCTCAGTCTCAATATGTCAAAAATACCTATAATTTCCCTACATTTTTGACAAGCTTTTGACATTTGACTGTTGCTGAGATGAGATTGCGACTAGATTTTGAACGTTTTTAGTTACGGGGCTTCAGGCTTAAAATAAAGTCTTTATCCCGTAGGATAATCGGGATAATAAGTATCCTATGTGTTAATCCAGGTTATACATTATCTGTGTACCAAATTTCATCCAAATCCTTTCAGCCGGTTTTGCGCGATTGAGCATGTAACTTATATCCAAACATACAACATTTCACATTTATAATATTAGTACGATTCTATTATGCTTCTAAAATCTGTACCTTACGTGACCAGAAAATTAAATGATGAAGAGAATTAATTTATTGTCTCCCCTCTTCTGTCATAAAAACTTCACAAGTCACACAACTTATAATTAAATAAAATAATAAAAATGTTAATTACTTTCTTGCTTGTCTTTCCACAGACATACTACCTGTTCGTATTTCAAAACTTCCGACAAGTAGAACAAAGTTCTCTTAACTTATTAATAAGTTGAAGCTTTACATTTCCGCGTTTTTCTGTACGTTTCATTAATTTTATGTGTGTATTTTGTGAAGTGAGCTTAGGGAGTGACGGACCTCTGTTCTATTGCTGACTTATTGAAAAACAACAAGCTGAAAGAAATTAAATAAAGGAAGATAAAGGAAGATGGGCGCTGGCATCACGGAAATTGAAACTTAGTCATCAGACTTGAGATATATCTCATTTAAAAGGTCTCGGCTTACTGATCATTTTTTACTATGGCGCCGACCATCAAAAGTGTGGGGTTTTTGGGAAAAGGAGGAAATGTAATGTTACTACTGTAGTTTAAAATAGGTTTAATTTTTTAAAAATGAGTGAAAATCGTATTGATTTTTACTTTGATACTTCAAATTGTATTTTATTTTACTTGACCTACCATATTCACGCTTGTATACCGCATAGGTGTAGGTATAGTTTGTGTACCTACAACCCCATTTCTAAACTTAGTCAACAGACTTGAGATATATCTCATTTAAAGGGTATTTGTTTCCTAATCATTTTTTACTACAATGGCAACAATGCAATGCAATGGGTTTTAAGGAAAAACGGATATTTTGAAGTAGAAATAAGTTTGATTATGAAAAATAAAAAAAATATTGAAAATCGACTTAATTTTATATAAGTATACTCTATATTTATAGTAGTATAAGTATAGGTAGAGATGCACAGTATACCTACCCCATTTTGCCAGTTATATTATAATAATTGCTATGTAATAAAGTAATGATTTTAATTTTTGAGTTAATTCATTTCGATGTTATCTAGAGTATATGAGAACTGAACCAATTTTTCTTCGGCTTCACTCTAAAGATAATTGTAGCTGCGCTACTGGTACCTACTTGTGTAGCTACCTGTACATATACCTATAGAGGTTTAACTACCTCTGCCCTCCGGAGAATACTGGTGTGATGTTATGTATTCCACGTCTATGCGGGGGAATCATTACACCTAACTTGCGAAAAGTCTGAGTGTCCTAAATATATCTATCTATAGTGCCTATCCCTAAGAGGATTACAGGCGTAATGATATTTTATGTTTCAAGTTTAATATTACGAGTATATCAGTTGGTTAACATTGTGTTTCATCTCTTTCATTTTGACGAAAATTATTATTCAGTAGCTCTACCTATGTAGCTACCAAATAGAGATGTGCTTCTGCCTACCCTTCCTTCCGAGGCATACAACTGTGATATTATGTAACTAAAATGAATAAAATAGATTACATTCCTTCGAATTCTTGTCTGTGTGGCGAAATATGACATAAATTGCGAAATGTAGATGTTTCACATACTTCTGCCTAATCCTTCGTGGAATATAGGTGTGTTGTTGTGTTGTTTTATGTTCCATATTATATAAGTCGCAATTATTATCATTATTATCTTTTTTATTGTGACAAAACGGAAAACAAACATCTATTAGGTAAATGAAATTGAAGGATATTTTTTTCAGGAAACCCCTTATATTGAAGACTTAAAACAAAAGGTTTGTAATTTTCTCCTTTACTAAAATTATGAGACAACAAGTCTGTTAGATCAAAAAATAAAAAGTGGGGACGGGGTCCATAGTAAGTTGCCCATCGTCCTTTGAAAATAAATCTCTACCAATTAAAATAAAAACAAATGATTATGTAATTACATCGTATTCATAAAGATTTGTTTAGGAGCTCAAAATATATTTTAGTTTTAAATATATGTGTCAGAATATTAAATAGTTAAAAGTAGTCACCTTCAAAAATTGGTCCATGTTGTAAAAATTACGCAATAGATGGTTAGGTTCCCCTATCCTTCAATGTCTAAAGATCTTATATGCGTGATACGTATGTAATATACCAGCTAACATCATGCCACGACTCATCATCATCTTCCTGCCGATGTCTCGTGTTACTTTTCTTGATCCATTCTCCCCTGTCAACCATCACGCTATCATTCACTCCCTTCTCTTTCGTATCATTCCTCAGACAATCAAATATACAAATTTATATGAAACACAATCAGTTATTGCGTTATATTTTTCTGGACGTTTCTTTAGTTCTTGCAATAGAAGAAAATGCTGCTTTAATACTAAAACATTAGTGTTATATCACGTGGGATCTTAAGAAGTTGAGAACGTGACTACGGTACGGAGAGGTTGGTTAAACTAATAAGAGTGAATGAACTTTACGTTAGAACTTTATATACTTGTTTGATATATATTATTATCATCCTACATTATACTTGTCATTCACATCTTTATTACAAAGTTGACTGGGACAGACTGGATGCGGAAGACGGCAGTGGACTGCGATAGGCCGAGTTGATTGATTGATACATACCTAGATCGCTGATCGCTGAAATATGGAAGTCAGATAGGCAGTCGCTCCATGTGAAATACGCTCCCCTGTATCCGGTGAGACTGGAAGCCGACCCTAATATTGTTGGGAACTAGCTAGACAAATGTGTTGTGATGATATAGACCGCTAAATCATTGCGCAGAAAACTCCATTATCAATGCAAGTCGAAGATCACATGATTTTAGTGCATTTATAATAAAGAGTTTGGATTTTTTTTTTTGCATTCTGGTCATTTTCTCCTGTACGAAATCCCCAGAAACGGGAAAGGAGGAGGGAATGGTCCATTCTTGACTGAAAACATTGTAAAAAAAAATATTTGCCTTTAAGTAATATTCACAATTTCTTTGTTTTCGCCTTTTTGTCTATCATCCTAGGCTGACTAATTCCTCAGGTATTACTTTTGTGTAAGACAACATTTTTTGTAGCGTTAAGACAATGATAATAAAATCGGTACGACAAGTCGGAATAAGGTCACAGGAAAAGACCGCAAAATAAATAATAGGGAACGCAAATAATTGCTTGGCAGCTGCCGTCAGGGCAATCAAGTTCATTTTGCTGATTGCCTGTCAGCAAATGTGACATAATTTGCTAATTCTGGAATGTACGCCTTCCGTTTATATTAGTTTCTGAACTAATAGAACTTGGAATACAGGAATTTCAAGTTTATTTGATCTATTATTATAATGGTATGCTTGACTAAAATTAGACAGTAGGTACAAGACGTACTTGGCATGTCGGACTAGCTTACATAGTTTATAAAATACAATTCATAAGCTGAATGATGGTGGCCGAAAAAAAGACCGTGTCGGAAACAATATAAAGAAGCACACTCTAGATAGCTGGTCATCAACAACTAGGAACACAATGAAATAGCGTATGTCACTTTTAAGTGCGACAAAAGTTTTTATAAAGCCCTCTCAGCTAAGCTTGACACGGTTAAACGAAGAGCACGATGTGAAATCCGGCACTGGTCTCTTTCAAGATGGACAATATGTGCCTAAATTGCTTGAACTCGCCAGTAGCAATAATTCCTTACAACAATAACATGTGATCTCAAAGAGCTCGTCCTCATGCTGAAGCAACACTGCCAACCTCTTGAAATGCCTGAAACTGGCTGCCTCAGGCATCCCTGCATTACCTTCCGAATTTTTTCTTTCCATTAAATCTTTAAAACTTTACAGCCTCCGGCTTCAGAATTTTCTTCCACCCCCAGATCAGCAAGAAACTAACACAATATTATATTTTTATTCGATCTAGCGTTATTGAATTCCTGCAAAGGAAATTCCTGTGAGCAATAAAGACATTCTTTGGCGCAGTGCCATTCTCAAGGAACCGGTGTCCCGTCCTCACCCCAGTACGTTGAGTTTTATTTTTAACTATCCACATTTTATAGTATGGAGCTAAAGCTATTAGTTTTACAGTTCTTAGACTTATTTTTTATATTTTCATGAAAAATATGGGTTCATCATATTTAAATACAGTGACGTAGTTTATTACCGCCATTGACTCCTCAATATCTTCAGCTTGTTACGCGCTAAGAAGCCTCAGGTACGATATTAATCTTAAACAACTAAAATCTGTATATTATGCATTAGTAGAATCCAGATTACGATACAGCATTATGTTTTGGGGGAGCAGTTACGGATATAACTGCCAAAGAGCATTCATATTACAGAAACGTGCATTAAGAACGATTCTCAGAATCCCACAACAAGAGTCCTGTAAAGAACATTTTAAAAAGTTAGGTATTTTAACAGTACCAAGTTTATATGTTTTAGTACTTCTCAGCCACTTTGCGAAATACATACA
The DNA here is from genome assembly GCA_947568875.1 of Fissipunctia ypsillon. Lineage (NCBI taxonomy): Eukaryota > Metazoa > Arthropoda > Insecta > Lepidoptera > Noctuidae > Fissipunctia > Fissipunctia ypsillon. The sequence goes on from OX387643.1 coordinate 4,633,719, forward strand.
CGAGCACGAATCACAAGAAGAACGTGAACTTAGAGAGAAAACTAGAAGAAACGTTATAAAAAATAAAATTGCACCGAAACTTAATATTGCTAAACATTGCTCTAAATACCAAGCAGTGGAATTATTTAATAAGTTGCCTACTGACCAAAGATCATTGATTTACAAAGGTACTCTATTCAAAGCCAAACTTAAGGCGTTCCTGTTGAAGAAATGTTTATATTCTCTATCTGATTTGGTGACAAATGATGGTGAATAGTTTTTATATTTAGTAATTTACCTTTTTGACATTAAATATATATTCAAGACATTGTTAGATTTTTTACATTATAGAGAATAGGTTTATAAGTATTTGACATGATAATATTTACAATAATTAATATAATTACTATTTTGACATAATATTTATCATATGTTATTGATTTTATTTTTAGTGAAATTTACTGTTTGATATTCATAATTTATTGTTTTTAGCTGTAAAATATTAATTAATGTACTACATAATTTCAAACACAATGCGAATTGTTTTATGAATAAATAAATAAAATAAATAAATAAATAAATTAAATCAATACTGTAAGAAAATTATGCCCATTCGTATTGAATTAAATTTTAATGTAATCCATTAGTGTACCTAAGGTATGAGAAACAGGACCAATGCCTCTCTTTCTTCCTTAGAATTGTATCCTGATCTGTTTTTTTATTAATGTGAAATGAACTCAAAATAACATGAAAGTAAAGGTCACATTCGTATCAAGGCAAAGAGAGATGAGACAAAGTAATTAATATTATCCTACAGCACCACAATTTTCCAACACATCATTTTTTGTTTAACCCAATTCCTCTGTTCCACCGGAATGGAATTCACCTCTCGTAATAATATACACGAAAATCTCCATTAACCCGAATGAACGCACTGTGACACGGCATACGCCATGCGACATACATGTGTCATACGCTGTCGAACAGGGCTGCCGAGTACGGGAGCCATCTACATAATTAAATTGAATTTACATCAAGACTCTATTCACAGAGGCACAGCCCTACCTACTTATGTACGGGACAATTAGGACCTTTTAACATAAGCTCGCGTGCATTTAGCGCGGTTCAGCGAAATTTTCGGGTTCCTAATAGAATTTTGGCTAAGAATTCTTCGGCTCGCTCTGCTTTCATGGTGTTGGGTATTAAAATAAAGCGTAAGATATAATTTGGTACAAGAGGGAAGTACAGAAGCCCCCAATTTGGTTTTACGCTCGCTTGTATTTATATGTAAACTGAAGGTTTTAAAGAAGGTGAATTACGAAATTCATTCTTAGGTAACTGAAATGGGCCTTATCACTACCGGTAAAAAAACATCAGAACGTAGGTTTTATTCAACAATGAACAAAATGATAATTCTGAGGCAACCAGGAATACAATTATAAGGAATAGATATTTTTGAAAAGTATTTTTATAACATAACATAGCATAACATCATAACTTATTTCCCTAAAGGGTTGGGCAGCGGTGTACCTATAGTCCACTAAAAGTTCCATATAACAGGGGGCGAGCCTATTGCCATCAACCGGTCACAAATCCAGACTACGGGCTCCAAAATTCCAAATAGGGAAATCCAATAACACTCAGCCCGACATTGGAATCGAACCCAGGACCTCGTGCTCAGCAATAGCGCTTGCAATCACTAGACCAATGAGGCAGGCAAAAGTGTTTTTCTTATCAATTATTTTATTATTTCAGCTGCATCGGGTTACATTAGACGACGATTCCTAAATAGTTGGGAAAGGATAAGCAGATGATGATTAAATATTACTATTTCAGTCCACATATCAATATTATTAATATTAAACCGCTTCTAAAACAAATGCTATCTTGATCCCCAGTCACATGTTTCGCCAATAATTTATTCTCAGGTCGCGGGCCACATTTAGCACCTAATAAATTTATCCGATGTCAAATAAAGCCGATGGGTTGACTCGATTTATAAGGGACGGTACTCGGGACGCTTACCTTGGCGTTTTGTTTCTCAAATTATCCTTAGCTGTAAGCAAAAGTTGTTTTATTATCTATTAGAATAATTACTGAAAAGACAAATAAATACTTCAAAATCTCTCTTGAGAACTTCTAACGAAATGTCTACTTAGTAACAAACTTGTGTTTACTTCGGAAATTCTTGGAAATAAATACATTTCTATTTCTCTTATTCGTTTCTTAATAGTTAAGTTTGTGGATCTATACTTAGATGAACATCATTAAAACTCAGTTGAAGATTCTTGTGACAGATGACAATTGTGATGAAACCAAACTTTTGAAGATATTTGTATCTTATAACACCAGCCTATTATTGTCTCACTGTAAGGCAAAGGCCTCTTCTCATACAGAGAAGACACGAGCATTGATCACCACGCTTGCTTCCCTTAGGGCTCCCACACAAAACTGCGATGCAATGCAAATTCACAGTTTTGTGTGAAAGCCCTTAACCTGCTGAATTCTGCTGACGCCTCAAGGTGTCAAGTACATTCAACAGGTTAAGACGGGTTGGCTATATAAGAGTTCAGAAGGCCAATTCTCGTATTTAAAAAACGTTCAAATTTAAGTCGTAATCTCATTTCGCATTTTTTTGTTCAAATGAATTATTATTATTTGATATTTCTTGAGACCCTAGGGTCGCGGACCTTTGGAAGGCATATAAGGGGCCGAAGCCAACTCGCAGAGGCCCGTTAGACGCTTTCAATGAAAATGAGGCACCGACCGACGCACGATTATCCCTGTACGCACTATGCAAGTGCACCCAAGGACAACCCCCGGTTGGTGTAGGACTATTGCAGGAAATGGAGGATTATTGTTATTATTATTTCAGCAACAATTAATGTCAAAAACTTGACAAAAATGACCAAATTCAGAGGTATTTTTGACAGATTGAGACTGAGATTAGAACGTGAACGATCTTAAAAATACGGGAATTCCCCCCGTTTTCTCACAATATTTTTCTTTCACCGATGTCAGTTATGTTCAAGATAAACTCAGAAAGTACATAATATTCATTTAAAAATTAACCGTTACTTATAACCGGCCAATAAATAATTTTGATTTAAGGCGACCATAACTGACTTTTAATGATTTTAAACTGAATATCACGTCTTAACGAGTAGTGTTAATGATTTGAAAAAAAAAATATGTTAAATTAGAGCATTGTCTCAATAACTTAATAGGTGAATATTTTAGATCATGTTTCTAATACATAGTGTAATTAATTAGTAAAGTTATGTCTAACGCGGATAAAAAACTGAGAAACACGTAAAAATTATCAAGCGTATTTTTATGAAAGCTTCACCATTTTTTATGCTCGTTGAGTGAAGTATTACTACGCTAGTACCGCTTTATGCTTTCAATTTCAATGCTTTCAATTGGAATCGAATTCGTTTGATAAACAAAATCAAAAGTCATTTATTTAAAGAAGGCTAAGAATGAGCACTTTTCGAACGTCAAAAATTACATAAGACAGTCCCCTAAAACGCCCGCCCTTTACCACTTCCTAGTGCTTTAGCTGGGATGAAGAAGTGGCGCAACAAACTCCCCAGTAGCAAAAACATGTCAGTGAAAATTTAAAAAAAAGAATACTTACAGTATTTTTAATTAATTATAGCCATGAACATATTTAAGTAGGCAACCCATTTTGTACACATATAGTATTTGTTAAAAAATCATTTTCATCCGGTAAACCGATGGGTGAACGTCGATCTTACTTCGAATCTTAGACTATTAGATCAGACTAGCTGCATCCAGTTAGACCGGAAGCCGACCCCAACATAATTAGGAAAATAAAAGACTAGGCAGATGATGAATTTCTTGCCATCAAAACTTAAAACAATAAAGGAGTCAATTACCAACTTCAAAAAATAACGTCCTTATTATTCTAGAACCGTCATTCACTCACAATCCAGCGACTGAAGCATATTTTTACGGCTTCTAAAGCGCAAGCAGCGGCTATAAGTTTTAGTTTAGAGGTGTATAAATCACTGGTTACCGCAAGGCAGTGGAAAGCCACTGCATTTAGTGGTTAGATAACTATTCCAGCTATGCTTGTGTTTACCAATAGGTAAGTAGGACAGGTGTGTCTACGTGTGTGGACAAAGCCAAATAGATTGATATTTAGGTAGGATAAGGTTACTGAGGCGAGAGTAATGAAGGCAAATTACAAACCGGTCGAGGTTGACGATTAAATAAAATAATTTTAATAATTTTATTCATGCCAGCTGGTTTTATGCATACAATTGGTTGATATTTGTATAGTTAATTGCATATACGTATATTATCATTTTTTAAGTATAAGTTGCTAACCTTACCATGTTAATACAGTTATTAGACAGCAGTATTCGTGAATTCGAACTTACATCTATTTGGAACACTGAAGTCGAAACATCGCAACAATGAGATTTGTGCTAATTAATACACACAGCACAGCATACACTAAAAGTTTTCCAGGCATGGCACCCAGAATGTTTAACAAAATACCAAAGCCTATTAGATACAAACGCGATTTAATTGATTTTAAGACATACCTAGACAACTTCTTAGCGCAGAAGGCATAATTATTCAGTTAATGAATACCTGGACGATAATGCAAATTATGCGTATATATATGTGCATTAAGAGTTAGAGGTAGTTAAATCCTGTGATTATATTTGTCACCCTCTAAATGATCGAAATGAGGTATAATAAAATTAAATGTAAGATAAGTATGTAATTCAATTATTTACAGCTTTTTTACGCAGAATTGTTATCTTTGTTTTATTTAAGGTGAAAGCGCCAGGGTATGCCGCGAAATTCAAGTTTAAAAAAAAAAAGTTAAAAAAAGTAAAAGTTTAAAGAAAAAGTAAGAACTTTTTTTGCAATTAGCAGGTCAATATTAGGTTGTATGTTGATTAAAATATGATTCGCGACCGTAACAATTAAGTACTTACAGAACTATAATCATTAAAGTTATCAGTACAACTCTCTAAGACCAAGTAATTCTATTGAATGACTATTTTATGAAATCTTAACATTTCAGGATTATATTAACTTAAGGAGTTATATTACTGATTGTAATGATTATAATTCTGTAAATACATATTTGTTACGGTCGCAAATCATACTTTAATTAATAAACACCCAATCACTGAGCTGCAAATTGCAAAAATCGTAAGAAAATTTGAATTTCGCGGCCTACCTTAGCGCTTCCCCCTTAAGGATAAGTTTTATATCATTTAGCATATATTCATTAAAAACTTAAAACATATTTTTCCATATCTGACGTTTTTGTCAATCAATAAACTAAGTCTCCGTGGAAACCACATACAATCGATTAATAACAACTGTCAACACGCATGGTCCAACTGTCAAAAGACCCGACGTCCGAGGGGATGTAATAATGTCATGTTAAAAAATTTAAAGACTCGAAAGTATTACGTAACGTAATGTAGTGTAAAAGAGATGGGTATAAATTTTCCGTTCATTGTTCGTTAACTCATCTTTGGTCGGATTACATATCAGGCCATAGACACTGGAATCCTATTTTATGTTTCGTCTATTGAACTGCAATGTTCCCAACTCAAAAATGACTATTGTCAGGTTATCTAATCCGGTGTTACTTTTCAGTGGCGCAATGCGTAAGGCCCACTTGCGTGAAAAACGAGTTAGTTGCTAACACGAGGTTAAATTGACCATATTGTATAACAAACTGTCAATTTAATCTCGTGTTAGCAACTAACTCTGAGTTAAGTTTTTTCCGCAAGTGGGCCTAAGAAGAGTATACACGTTAGTTGCCTAACTCGGAGTTTACAAACTCTACTTTTATTCATTTAACCCGAATAAACATGCAAGTAGGCCTAAGATATTTGAATTTGGGCAAAATAGCGAGCAATTTTCCTCAGTCAACGTTTGTCATTCGGAAAAAAGACAGCACTATACATTTTCCTGTCAAGAAGACGTCACATCTCCTTGAATATTTAATCTCAAAAGAACTTTGGCACCTACATCAAAAAGGTTCCATTAAATGATAACGCACCAACGAACAAAACCAGGTGTTCTAAAAACCTAGTAAACAAAAACTCCAAGATCTTTTTTACAGCCAGTAAAGAAAACAACATTCCATCTACAAAATTGTAGGGACACGCGAAATTTGTATTAAAATTTACGTCGAACGGTGGATAAATTAGTTTGTTATTCAGAACACGGGACCAAGGATTTAGAGCCAATTCCCTTTTTGATCCCTCCCGTGCAAACAACAGAAGTCTGTCACGGTGGTAGACGGGTCCCGTCTTTGCATAAAATATAAGGTGGGACTGGGCTGCCGCGGCTGAGTGAATAATATGGCTCTTAAATTTGGCCGTGCCTGCAGCTGCTGTATAGTACATACTTAGAACGAACTTCACTATTGAACCTGAACGCGATAAGCACACGTAAACTAAAAATAAAAAAATTGCAAATTAGATTCATGAAACTGCTAGTAGAAATAAACACAAAAAAAAACGTTTTAAAAGTAGTGATTACGAAGACTAAATTTTTGGAATGTTAAATGTTGCCAGTTCATGAGAGGGTAGTATTGTCAGTAGCTTTAGAACAGTATTCTAGCAATGAATTTAAAAACAATATTGTACGCATACGCATCTCAAAGGAACTATGAGAAAATTAAATCTTCTCATAGTTCCTTTGAGATCTTGCTTCTCATAGCCCACTAAAACAATTATTATGGTCGAAGGTGTAGAAACTTTTTAGTCCCAACTATTTTTTATAACCTACCAGTCGAAATAAACAGTTGTATCACAAAAACATCTTATAAAAATAAAATACATAAGTACCTCCTTGATAAATTTTGTAAAAGTTTCACTGTTGAGAAAATAAAAAATACTTGTATATATGTTAAAGAATTAAAGATATTATAGAATAGTTTTAGCCTATAGGTGTGTCTTTTTAAAAAATTATGTTATTTTATGTACAAAAAAAGGAGCTACGTCTGCCAACAAACTGCTTTGTAGTTTGGCAGAGGTAATATATCTTGTAAAAAAATATTTCTGTGACTGTGACTTTTTCATTAAAAAAAACACATTCAAGGGTTGTCAGTGTCAATATGCCACAACAATGGTGACACTGACAGCTCTTGAACGCGGTTCACGAGTATTATTGCTGATCGCGTTCGGTTACATTGGTGAAATTCGCCCTAAGGGCTGAAATCACCATAGAAACTGAACGCGATCAGCACATAAACCACGTTTAAGGGCTGCCAGTGTCATTGTTTCCTTCGGTATATTGACACTGACATCTCTTGAACGTAGTTTAGATGTGCGGATCGCGTTCAGTTTTATTAGTGAAATTCGCTCTAAGAGTGGTAAAGAGCTCGAAAAGTCAGTCGGTGAAGCGTAGGAGATGAGAGTCTTTTTTGTGAAAAAAATTTGTTGTCTGCGCTGGTAGTTGGCAACAGCAGGATGATAGAAGCTGAGGATCGAGTAAAATCGCATGCAATTGAAGAGACCTAGCAGTAGATATTGTTATGCTTATGATGCTGATGAAAATTGTTGAATTAAATCGATGTTTAAATAGAATATACCAAAGTAACATAAATTAAACATTAAACATGTGTTTTTGCATTATAAAGTACTACTTCATTTTGTATTGTATGGTTTTAAACCTTTTAATTAACGATTAATGTTTAATAGCTCGCACACGCTTCCAAAATGAATCGCTATATTTCCATGTTTCCCATTTCTATTGACCACTCTAAAATGAGCTCAGTTAGTTCCTCTGTTTCTTCGCCAAATAGGACATACGAAGAGTTACTGTAACCATTTTGAGGGGTCATCATAAACTGGTAAACTTACTAAAGCTAATATATGAAAAATTAAATTATTTAAACAAGTTTCCTTTAAAAAATGTTGTGCCAACGTCACTTGGTTATGCACACAGTTTCAGGTGAATTTTAGTTGTAAATATTAACAGTTTGGTTTTATGAAAATTAATAAAAAAAAAGAAAGACGAGTATTGTTCTGTTCGACGGCTTAAACATGGTTATACTCGTATTTTGGCGCGGTATGTCGGCTTCAAAAAGTTTTGTTCGCTGGTAACACAATCAAATAAAGTAATATTTGTAATAACAGAGCACATCGAATGGCTTAAATTGAATATCCACGCTTCGTTAAAAATTAATTTAATATGTCAACGAATTGTAATTGACAACGAAAGATTACAAACGATAATAATGATGATAATCTATCTATACTTAAAATAAAGCTGAAGAGGAGCTGAAATGAAACTGTGTCTAAGTGAGTACACTTAGACACAGTTGCTTTTAAATGTTTTGGAAAGAAAAATGCCCTTAGAAAAGAAAAATATCAAGCTACATAAAACATAGCACCTGACCTTAGACATGAATATGACCTTTAATCAGCACATTAATAATATCTGTGGCAAGGCCTTTCAATCACTTGGTTTCGTTATGAGAGAGGCAAGGTTTGTCACCTGTTTTAGAACCCAATGGCTTGGCACGCGACGATGGGAAGAGGCCAGACGGAAAGACCATAATGCCTTGGAAGTTGGGTGGCCTTTGGTGTGGGATGCAACCTGTGTCGACACCCCATCACCACACACCCACACTGTCGCGCCATCCCATCTTCCTAGCACGGCAGGCTGTGCTGGGGCGGCTGCTGCAGGTGCCTAAAACCTCAAACGGCGCAAATATAACAACCTCATTGGGAGCTATATGTTTGAGCCGTTTGGGGTTGAAACACTAGGGCCGTGGGGTCCGAGTGCTCATCGAGTATTTCAGGACATCAAGCTGTTGGTCGACTCTTTACAGGACCAGAGGGCTGGCCTAATATATATATATATATAGACAGACGGACAGAATTACTTTCGAATTTATAATATCATATTAGTATGGATAATATAATACAATGTGGATCTGGACGTACGACATAAAATTAAAAGTAGCACAGTACTAGTCCATCGAAACATTTTAAAATACAAAGATTAGTAGTTAATGAAAAAAAACTGCAGTTTTCAAACAAAATAAATAGCAGAATCAACTGCATAAAAAGTAAACACGCTTTATCGACGAAAAGACACTGACCAACGGTGCGGTGCGGGGTGCGAGGCGCGGCGGCGGCAATGTTTACCTATTATTTCGGACCCTGCATGTCGATTCTGTAAACACCACACCGTGAGCACTTAGGTGAAGTGAGTTTGAAGTGAGCTCAATTCCTAGTAAAGTAAGGTGGGATGACAGTTCACATCACATAAATTTTCACGGTGGGATGATTACAGAATAGCACCACAGATTTACATCATGTTGAAAAATAAGAAAATGAAAAATAATTTCCTGTAGCTAAAGTATTCATTGGAGTTGATTGATTTTTTGTATACGGGTAAAGAACATGATTTTCTTTACGTGGTTTAAAGGAATGTCAATCGTCTTGTTCCACCTTGTATAGTATAATATATATACTAGCTGTGCCCCGCGACTTCGTTCGCGTGGAAGTCGCAAGATACATAATATGCTAAAATAACAGCCACATTTTAATAAAACTCCCTCGTCCCCCGACCCGTTGCGTTGCATCGCCCGCCCGCGCTCTCAACTCAACTCAGCCTATCGCAATTCACTGCTGGACATAGGCCTCTCCCGGGCTGCGCCATAACACCTTGTCCTACGTTTTCCGTATCCAGTCTGTCCCAGCCACCTTCTTAAGGTCGTCGGTCCATCAAGCTGGGGGGCGTACCACACTACGCTTGCTGATACGTGGTCTTCACTCCAGGACTCATCTGCTACACCGGCCATCGGTCCTTCGACAAACATGGCCAGCCCACTGCCATTTCAGTCTGCTTACTCTGCAGGTTATGTCGGTTACTCCGGTTCTTTTCTGGATTACTTCATTCCTGATTTTATCCATCAAAGAAACTCCAAGCGTAGCCCGCTCCATAGCGCGCAACCTTGAATTTGTGGACCAGCCCAACTGTCAGTGTCTACGTTTCGTCACCGGATATCGTAATGGGTGGGACGCACTGGTTGAAGACCTTAGTCTTCAAACATTGCGGGATAGGTGACGAGAAGATTTGACGAAGTTTTCCAAACGCTACCCAACCCAACTGGATCCTTCTGTTGGCTTCTTTCACAAAGTTGTGTCTATCGGCCTAGATGACCTACCCTAGATAGACATACTCCTCCACAACTTCAAGAATTTGAATTTCGGGGACTACCAATATTTTGCTGAGTCAAGATTTAGACTAAGTAATCATTTTATATCAGTTTTGAAATTACATAATATAACATCACGCCTATATTCCACGAAGGGTTAGGCAGAGGTACGCCTTTAAGTACACCGACATTTCGCCAGTTATGGTTAAGTGCCATGTAATAGGGGTGAACCTATTGCCATCAACCGGACACAAATCAAGACTACTACTGCTACTGCGGCTGCTACTGAGAAATTCCAAATGGAAAAACCCAGTAACACTTTGCCCGACTCTGGAATCGAACCCTGGACCTCGTGTTCAGCAGTAGTACTTGCGACCACTAGACCAACCACGCAGGTAGTTTTGAAATTAATATAAAATATTTCATTAATATTAAAGATTTTAAAGTCCTCCAGACCTGTCTCCATGCCATCAATTTAAATGATTTTGGACAAGTTAATTTAGTTCAGTTTCTAGAATAATTATGAGTAATGTCTATGTTTAAAATTTTCGCAAAATTCTATTAATTAAAACTGAGTTTGTTTTGAATATTCATTCAAAAACTTGGAAAACTGTTTCGTATTTTTAATAGTTATTAATATAACGTTGTATATTATTATTATTATGAGCGACATCGACTTACATCCAAAATGATGTTTTTGCTAATTCAACAAAATTGACGAGTTCATTGCAGTTAACAGCTTGTAAATGGGTATGTAAAGTCAGAGACATTAATTATTATGAAAACCAACTTAGATTGTCCGCATATTCAAATCACTCGCACAATCGCACAGTCTCTTTGAAAGTAGTACACACGCTATAACACGGAAAATGGACGCAGGGTATCAATTTGCTTAACAATTAATTTCTCTGACTGTATTTCAAGTCAAATTATTCAATTCAGTGCATTACCATCTATTGTTTGTTTGGTTTTTTTTTTTGGTTTTAAATATCTTTCTTAAACATGATTTTCAGTGCAGCTGCCGACTATTTCCTTTCTGTGCACGTGAATAATGTGCAATTCGAGAATTGACCGTCACGCACTCGTATATCGATGTATGGAAGAACGCTTTTTCAACTACAAAATTAAGTTTGTTTTTGGGGGATAAATTCATCCCAACTACGGAACCCATCATTGTGCGTGGTCCGACACATACTTGACTGGTTTTATGGGACGAAGTTCTTTCGTAACGCGGCTTGCGGTTGGAGTTGACCGGTAAAGATGGTCACGCGAAAAAGCGTTCATACTTGTATGCCCCTCCATGCGACTTTCTACTTTGGAATTCACATCAGAGAGAAAGTGTGAATTTGTTCAAAATGAAAATCCAAGATGGCGGCTGGGAAAATTTTCAAATTATTTGTCATGGGTATCGTTTTCATAGTTTTTAAGGGTGCTAAGTTCGATAGTGAGCTCAAAATGTAAATCGAAGAAAGTAGCTGCGAAAATTTTGTTTTGTTTTGTAAATCATACGTGAGAGCATAAGTTTGGTTTTTAAATTTATTCTTTATTATTCGTTGAGTTACATATCTTTTTGTATGCACGTGTTTCTGTGACAAATAAACCTTTTTCTTTTCTTTCATTTTCAAAGAATGAAAGAAAAGAAAAAGGTTATATAAAAGGTTATATATATGGTCTATATATATAGATCGTATTAATTTAAATTAATTTCATAAACCTTACCTACCTTACACTCACATCTTACTTATAATAATAATATTAGAATCTACTTTATTACTTAAAAAGATATTTGTTGAAAAAATTATTATTTATATTAAGATTATTAAACTTTTTGATTGGAGGTAAATTATCATTTTAAATTAGCTTCTTCAACCAATCCAATATTCCTTTGACCAAAATTATCAATAATTATTTAATCAAGAACTCCACCATTTTCCACTTCATGAATAAGGCCAACCCTCTATCATCAAGACTAAATCTATTGTCGACTTGACGACAGAATAGAGCTCTTTGTTCAAACGCATCAAGATCACGATATGGACCCTAACAGTTTAAAATAACTGAATAGCCTTTGATATTAAATTAAATGTCAACCGTCTTCCGCGATTTGATTTCTGTTATAAATAGGATCGCTTCCGCATTTTTCCGTTGGTTGCTAGCGTCTGTCAGGTAGATTGACGGCATCTACCTGGGTCATTTCCCTTTTGATATTAGGGTTGTCTTTTGTTTTGATTGATTTTGTAATTGTATTCTTGTGTCTGTAAAGCCCCATTTACACGATGTAAGTTTCTTATCTGTGACATTTAATAAAGTTGTAGCATCAAATGACGTGTATCGTCTAAACACTGTGTAGACGCTGTAACTTCTTTTGTTACTTTAACTTATATGGTATGCCACAGGCAATTAAATCGCACCGTGTAAATCAAGCTTAACTTTATGTACCTTAAGTTTCTTATTTAATATCATAATCCACTTTTTTCTTTGCTGCAAAATATTAACAGGTCTTTCTTCTTTTTCTAAATACCTCATAATTAATAAAACCCGGAGTAAAATTAATTAAGCTTTTACCTCACTCCTCGTTATGGATAAATAATAAGAAAATAAACAAAATGGCTGTGCTACATTTAGTTTAATAGGGCTGTCGCATTTTGTCACCTATCTCGCTCACACGGGCCGATCACTGCTCGCTGGTACACCGTTGAACCATTCGCCGCCAACCTTCAAGCCGCGCCGGTACACCGGTGTACCAACCGATTGGCGCGGCTTAAATCTCTATTATTAATTATAAATAAGGCCTAATATCCCGTATGGCAGTTTTAATCTATGGTCTGATGGATATTCTCGTCAACTAAATGATTATAAACGTAAAATTTTGTTTGAAAACTTGCAAATTTTTATTTTTTTATTTGAGATAGGTTTGCTCTTGACTCTAGTCTAGGTCAGACAAAGTCGACGATGAAGCGAGCTCACCCAGAAGTAGCCTGCTCACTCTCACTTTGAAGAAATCGGAGTTGTATGCGTTAGGAAAATGAAGTTAAAAATGACGTTTCGACAATGACATTTGGCGCGAGTGATATCTTTGTGTGTTTTTTATTAAAAGTCAAGTGTGTTCGTGTCTAATCGACGGTAAGTGGATGAATATTCATATCAACATCATAAATACATTTTCTTTGGGCAAATAATGTTACGTAAACAAACCACACTTTCGGCCATACTCTGTTGTCATCATATTTTGTTTATAAATTCATCTCTCGTAATACATACTTATATATATTATACTTTATTTATTTTATGTTTTACATGAGGCATAATAGAATGAAGAAAGCGGATTAATTACAAGATTTTATTTAGATTCATTGATTAGCATGGATTAGGCTAATTTGACCAACTATTTTCAATGTTAAGTTCAGAAATAAGTACCTACCTATGGTGACTGTTACACACCGAAGTTTTGCTACGAAAATTTATTATCGTGGAATTTCACAAAGCATTCCTTAATTTAAGACTAAATTCCTTAACTTACGAAGCTTATACACGACATATTGCTCAATAAATTCATACGTCGATTCTGATGGCTTCCACCGACTAAGCTTCAAGAAAATCGTGGAGATTTTTCACGAAATGAGATAATACATTTAAAGCGACGATCGGTGACAAGAGCGCAAGATGAAAACGACTTGAGAACTTACGATGAAGGTGATAAACAGGAAGAATCTATAAAAGTTAGGAAGTAACCAATGCCCTGAATGAAGGGAATATTCTTGTGGCTTAGGAATAAGTGTATGTTTGTAAAAAATTGACTGTATTCGAAGTACCTACTGAAATTTATGTTAATTTGTATGTAATATTGATTTTATATTCTTAAATTGCTAAATAGTGTATGCCCTAATAGGTAGTTTTTTGAGTTACCATATCCTAATTATAAGACCTATTGTATCACCAAAAAACACACTTATAAATACTTACTTTTGACTTTTGAAAAGGTACCAAATATTTTAGGTCAGAACTTTCAGATTGCTACTTTTTATCAAATAATGATACTCTTGCGTTTTTATTTGAATAAAATACCTACTTTGAGCGGTTCACATAAAAATAAATAGAGCTAACAATAGAACACTATTTAAACCCTTAATAACTCATTTCAACGTCACTGGAATGACAGTATAAAATTTTACCATTCCATTTTCAATAGGTAGGCTGACACAATCTGTCGACCGAAAAAAAATGAACTTAAAAATTGGACAAATCACAGCCATATTCGAAATGCAATTTAAATAAAATCCATTTGATGTCATACCTCGGAATTATATTCAGCCAGGAACATTGTAGCCTATAAAAATTGTTACCAACACGCAGCACCGCCATTTTATAATTTGAACAGTAACATTAACTTGTTTATCGTATATTTTATTAGAGCTCGCGTCGTATTGACCAATAAAGTCGATCCCGTAAAATGGTTTCGATTTTAAATTGGATGGGCAGTTCGGGCGGTGTTAAATGTAATAGGACAACGGGAAATAGGTTTGTTAATTTATGGGTCATGATTTGTGATGTTTATGGATCTGTCCGAACATTTTGCGAGCTACGAGTATTTGTTGTTTTTTTAAGTGACGGCGTGTAGTTTCATACGTCATGGGGGTTCTACAAAAAAAAGCGTTTGTTTTAAAGTTAATCTATAAGTGGGGGGAGTTTTGCCTATGGATCGTGGTGTAATTATTACCTGGTTGACTTTGGTGGATTGCCCTACAAGAAAACAAAACCCCTTATTCATTTCAAAGGTACCTTTCCTCTATTCCAGATAATTTTAACTATAAAATATTACAATAAAATTCTTCAAATCAAATCTAGTCCCAATAAAAAAATAAAGCAAAATAAGCTCTATCGAAGCGTCTGTTAACTAGATTAAATATATATACCAGCACTGTTGAAAACGTGACATTTCACATATAAATTATTCATAACCTGTTATAGAAGGTAATTCTATTTTTCTGGTGGCTCAGATTTCATATTTTAACCGAAACCTAGTTTTTACGTACATACAATTTAATATCAATACACTTTGTTACTTTTACGTGGCGTTTTTGTTTTTCCATGCGACTAAAATATACTGTGTTCCAATACGGAACTGAAAGTGTCGGAATGAATAATTAATTTTCAGAATGGGTCTCTATTTTTTTATCATAATAGTGGGGTCAAACTGGGATGATAGTGTAACGGTTTAAAGAGGAGAATGGAAGAGAAAAACATTTTCCGCCAACTTCAAGTTGGTACATGGGTAGAAAGAAACGTATGATCAAACTTTCCGATTGTCCGACAAATTCGCGCGCGGTGAAATTACCGAATTTCGAAATTAGTAAACACTACTGTACTGAATATTGCTTCACTTACATTTTATTAAATCACTGTTCTTTAATTTCAGCTGTTGCATATCTCGTAACCAAAATACTGTCTACGGCAATTAATATTAAACTTATGTTGTGTGTTTGATCAAGTTTAGTGAGTGTTGACGGCATGAAAATAAACTCGTTGTGGATTACCTTAAAATTCCTGCATTTTTCTGTCAATCCGTGTCCCACACTTCACGCACGAAGCAAATTGCACTGTTATGTTTATACCAACATAAATAGGTATCTCACGTTTCCTCGTGAAGTTTGTAATGATACGAGCAATAAAAAATTTGGTTCGAGTGAGATTCAAGTATAGTCGACAAAGGTGGGTAAAAAAAAGTCGGGAAGCGTTGTGGGACAAGTTTCTTTTGCTGTATAATATGTATTAATACAGAGCCATCTAGTATGGTCTCAAGTTTCAAGAGTCACATGTTTTTTTTTTCGTTTTTTAATACAGAGCCATCTAGTATCAGTTTTTAGCTTGAGCACACACTTGAAACTGACGTTTTCGGGAATAACGCTTTTTCGTTATGTGACGATGTCTTCCTGATTACTCCTACCACAAGCCGTGTTAATAACTTCGTTCCAAAAAACAGCTTAATTGACGATTAAAACTGGGTAATCATTTTGTGGAGTGCCCTTCCAGGGGTATAAATTGTACAACCACTCAAAATGTCAAAATGTAGTCGACTGGTAAAGTACATACAACCACACCCCTACTGTGATCCGGTACTATTGCGATAATCTATGAAACTAAGCCTTCTATCTGTGTCATTCTTGTGGTATAGTGAACACAAAAGACAGAGCTAACAATACAACACGCCATTCTTTAATATTTTAAACGTCAAAACGAAAAAATGGCAGCTGAAATTCACTTCCGGATGTTGTAATTTTATGCTTTTATTTTTATTGCTCAAATAAATTATAATAATACAACTGTGATAAGAAGGTAATGTAATCAAGGTAAAAAAAAAAATAATAATGATGACCAAAAAGATATTTTTTTTTTTTAAAAAAAAGGTGTGTCACGAACGTTGCGGTGCGCTGTTTTTGTATTTGGTATCAAGTTGTATATTTTTTATTTTATTGAACGTTTAAGTGTTTGCATATGGTTAACTACACTCATAAGCTAGAAACATAACTCTCAACATAAACAACTTTGACAAGTTTACAATAATTACATAGCATTGAGGGAGTCGGGTTAGCGCCGCGAAATTCTATGAAGTGTTTCAATTCGTTATTTGGACATATGCTTAAATGGTTTTAAGTTCTATTATTGTTTTATCTTATTAATAAATTAACAAACTTCATAGACGAATGATTTTATAAAGTAATTAAGGTAGTAATTTTTATATTATCTTGAATTTTAAAAAATGGTGAAAATAACAAAAATTGTTTTTAGTCTGAAACATGCTCGTTTTATTGTAAGCCAAATTACATGAGCGTCATACAACATAATAGAATATATTGTACATAAATACGAAAGAGTTACAGTTTTGTTAGGGTCGTAGTAAAATAGCGAGAAATCGGGGTTTTATATGCGCTTATTTATACATATATAATTAGGTATATATTATTATATTTATAGTTTGTAATAGGTATATTATGTGTATCTTTATATTCAAATAAATATGTATTCCACAATTTCTCATAATTGCACCTACCACTGTTTGTCTCTGCATCACCCAAAGGTTGACTGGTAGAAAATGCCTATGGCATTAAGTCCGCCTCTGTACTTTTCTGTGGATGAAGTATTAAATAAATAAATAAATAAACGCAAGTGCTCCGAAAAGGGGCGGGGACTCGTTACGGCCATTAGCAAAATTTCATAGTTTGATAGCTCGCCAGTTGAAGGGTTGATGGTTTTTGCTTGACCAGGTTTTTGTAGAATAGTTTATCATTACGTACCTACTGTTAGTCGACTGAAGAAGACTTGCACCTAAATTCTTATTCTTTCAACAGTTTAGAAAAAAAATCCAGTTTGAAATACTCGATATAGAACCATCACAAAATTAAACAGGTGAATATGAAAACAAAATAATCCCAAACAAATCCCAACTCTTAATTCAATGCGCTCTAAATTATATTTTTCATAATGGCGCACAAAACTTTTCCTTGTCAACGCTTGTTTCATTTGTATAGAGAATTCTGAAACCCAGTCTAACGACGCAACTGATATGCTAATAGCCCTCGTCAGCATCCATTGTGCATCTGAACTCGGCATTTTATGTCACCTCTTGAAAAAAATAGGCAGCATGTATAAAAATGTGAATACTTGAATAGTTCATTAGCAGAGGAATTCTCATAATAAGCCTTAATGGTAGACTGGATTCTGGATTCTGAAAGCAAAATCTCTGGCTTTAGTGAGATTTCGTAAACATATTCTGAAATTGTAACCCCTCGTTTAAACATGTGTTCTATATGTTGTGTTCACTGGTTTCGTTTATCGTTTACACCTAAAACAAGTAGTAAAGACTCAAAATCAAAATTAAAATCAAAATATTTTATTTCACCTACATGGGCACTTATGACACGTCGGAAGCTAGGTGCACGGTTAAAAATTGGTCGTTTCCTATGGAGAAGAACTGGCAAGAAACTCCACGGTTACTTTTAGTAGAGACAGAATCGGTGAGGGAAGGAAATGTTCTCAGCAGCTTTCCATCCCACGGCACAAGTCGGCGGCTTTTAGAGGCAGTTTTCGCTACGCAGCTACTAAATGCTGGAACAACATCCCTCTTCCCATAAAGTATTGTAAAAGTTGCTCGACTTTCAAATTGAAATTAAAAATACATATTTTTATTAAACCATCAAAAAGATTTTGAAAATGTTCGTGCCGACATGTCTGCCATATAAAACAATCAATTTTTATCATCTTATCAATTTTTGTGATTTAATAAATGGGGAAGGCCGGGCAAAGCTAATTGTAGATGGCGTGGTCATAGCTAGGTCCCCATGGCCTAACAATAAATTTGACATTTCGTTCATTCGTGAGTTTGCTTTAATTTCGCTATTTCGTTATTTTCGGTGATTTTAATATTTTAAATCAAGTATTTGACATGGAAAATGTCAGAATTTAAAACCATAAATATATCCTCAAAGTCACTTTCTTCAAAATGTTTCTACTCTGGTTAATTTATAAAACATCTCTACGAACAGCTTTAAGCCACCATCTTTTAATTTTAGGGTCTTTCGGGAAATGGTCGACTCCAATTTCCGAGTATTTAGTTTCACAAAAACGCATCATTTTCGCAAAAATGAAATAAAATCATCTCATGCCTTGTATTATTGGCTTGTGTTAGGAACTAGCTACGACAGCACCATTTAGACAGTTGCCTTCCCCATTGTATCGTTTTTGACATTTATATTATTTTATTAGTTTTACATAGTTTAAATTATTCAATTATTAATGTCTTATGCTCTGAATGATGATAGAAGCCGCATCAAAACCCCTGTTTCGTCGTTTAGAAGAGCAACGCAGTCACACGGTTTTTGTCTGATTTCTATTTGTCAGACCTCAATTATAAACAAAATAACTAGCGGCAGTGAGCGATGCACGCGGTAAACTAATCAACTAATACATGTGACGTCACCGCCACGCAATGCATCTTTTGTTCATATATCCGTGAGCAACGGATTTTGGTTTGCTTTGTATGTATTCGTATAGGACTGCGTCCACTACCAGTGCCACCCGCACCGAGCGCTATGTTCATTTCTTCATATAAACAAACCAAAATCAGTCGCGAGCCGTGCGTGCGTTGCGACCGGTGCGGACCAGTGGACGTTCACCTTTTTGCTTCTTCCTTCTCTGTATAAGAAGAGGCAAATGGCAATGGGACATTCACAGACTGGAATAGTACCTTTAGTTATGTTCCATTTCATCAAATTGTGAAATTTCGGAACATCTGCTTTCGATTGAATGCCTGAAAAAAATGTAATCCCGACTCCCAATGATGATTGCGTACGGTTTAATCGTTCTTTTATGTTGATTGTGTAATATGACATTTTTGGAAATTGTCATCGTTGAAAAATATATTTGCATTTAAACTATTCGACAAAACTACTGCCGATTTATTTGACACGGTATTTTTATTTGGTTGCGTTCGTTCGGAAGGCGTGAAAATTTTCCGAAATACCTTTTTGCATGTTCGGTTATTTCGGAGTTATCCCAATCTTTCTTTACGGCAATACAGCTCATCTCGAAACCAATATTACTGACATACTAAACATGATCTGAAAGTTTTGAAGCTGAACTGTAGCTATAAGATATACCTTTATAGAGACTCGCAGGTCTAATAACCCAGGGCCTGAAGAGGCACATTATACCAACCCAAAAAAGAAACGATTTCTAGATTACCATATCTTTCGCTTGTCGTAATTACAGACACAATTAGTGAACAATTGACTTTGTACCTATGGGGTTCAAACGACACGCAAAGAATAATTTTTTAATACCTTTCCTCTCCCTATTTTTACATCAAAATAAATGTTGTAAAAGCATTCGTTAGCTCTAATACCGCATTGCAGACTGACTCGTCAACGGTTGGTAGTAACTACCTCTGATAGAGGCATTAGCGATACGATGAATCGATACATTGTGTTCACGTTTGAATCGAATAAGGGGTTATATCGTTTTACCTGTTGACTGGCCACTGCTGGACAGCGCTGCAGCGTTTTCCTACTAAACATTATCCGAAACGACTCTGCTTTAGGTGATCCCTTTAATACATTGAAGAAATCACCTAAAACCGACTCATTGTTCATTCGTGCAAAACACGTAAGAAATTTCAAAATATCTTACGTGTTTTGCAAATTGC
This sequence comes from Fissipunctia ypsillon, assembly GCA_947568875.1. NCBI lineage: Eukaryota > Metazoa > Arthropoda > Insecta > Lepidoptera > Noctuidae > Fissipunctia > Fissipunctia ypsillon. The sequence continues at coordinate 4,654,079 of OX387643.1, forward strand.
AGCGCTGTTTTATTTGATTAATATTTACTCGCCATAATTCACCAGATAGTCTAATTTACAGTAATATTGATGTTTTAAATGATTATGAATTAGTAATTATTGATTTTAATTTTTTTTTATTGATTTTCGCGGGCAACATTAACAGAGCACGTTTGACACTCGTATTGGTTTCAAGCCCTGTTCCGGTTAGTTAAAAGTCCCTTGACAACACCCGTATCAGCAAGAACGACCACGTATACAACAACAACGTAACAAACATGAATACTTATTGATTTATTAGAATCAGGCCGAGAATCAACTTTTTTACTGTCAAAAGACAGTTCTTAAAATACCAATCCGTCGCTGTTGAGAATTAAGTATTGTATTCCTAGTGTTTGACCAACTCCCAAATACATATTATGTTCACGTCCTTCATTAATTTGTATTCTCTTGTATTTTATTTTATTGTCGTTAAATAACTTTGTTTAAATTTTACTTTTAGTTTCTAAGCAGCTTCTGTCCAATGTCATTTTTCTTTTAAGAGCGTTGTCACATTTTGCACCTCTCTCGATCACACAGAAACAAATTTTTAAGAATGTTAAATGAAAAAATGCTTTTTTGAAAAATGTAATCAATGGGCGGTCTACAAAACAATATTAATTTAATAGGTAGTTATCAAAAACACATTTCTATTGTGTTATCTAATAAACTAATGTAATTAAGTATTATGATCTGTTTTTGAGATGATGTAAATAAATGCCACAATAAAAATGTGTTTTTAATAATTACCTATTAAAATAATATTATTTTGTAGACGGCCCATTGATTACATTTTTCAAAAATTCATCTTTTCATTTAACATTATTAAAAATTTGGTCCCGTGTGAGCGAGAGAGGTGCAAAATGTGACAACCCTCTTAATGTTATGTACACCTATAATTTGTGTATACATTAGCAGTAATACTTTCCTAAATACTTTTATAAAACAATGTTGAATGTATATGCTGTTGGTGTTCTTTAATAAATAAATAAATAAATAAGTAAATAAATACATATACAAGGTGTAACATAAATAACGCACAACCTCTTAAGGGGTCATTGTACTCATTATTATGAACAACTTTTACTATGGGACCAAATCTGAAATCGCTAAAAAAATCAGCTGCTCCCTACATTTATGTTCGCATAACTCGTCAAAACTGTAGGGAACAGCTGATTTTTTTCGGGATTTCAGGTTTGGTCCCATAGTAAAAGTTGTTCATAATGATGAGTACAATGATCCCTTAAGAGGTTGTGCGTTATTTATGTTACATCTTGTATATAAAAAAATTGCTGTTCCACACAATTTTGGTCATGATATTATTGCACTTTTGTATGGAACAGCAGACTTAATGTATAATCACTAATTACTAACCTCTACTACTAGATAAAATCACTGATATAAACTTGGTTACAGACTAATGACCGCAGTAAATCGTTATCAGCAGATAGGTGAAGGTGGATTGAACGTGATGATAACAACCAAAGATTTGGTTTATCAAAAGAAATATGAATAATTATAATCTTTAAATTAGATCTGATTGAAAGCCGATCATGATTTTAAATTAATTACCTATTAGGCTTGGCTGGGAGATTACGCACGCAATGATGACCGTTGCTAAAATATATAATTACGTAACACCGTGGTGGTGGCTCTAATGTTTATGACTGTAATAAGAAAACGATGTTAGAGTTTATAATATTATTAAAAAGAAAATACTTTGTAAAATAGAAAGACATTCCTATATTACACAGTGATAATGTGGTGATCTTTTCTCTTGAATGTTAGAAGGATCAAGTATTTTTTATTTATCATATTTCTTATCGAAAATAATTTAATTAAATGAAATGAAATAGTTTATTCTGTAAATAGGAATCACTTTTACACGTCATATTAGAAAACAAAAAAACTAGCTGGAGCCATTTCCTATCTGACTACCCCTGAAAAGAAATGGCGAAAGAAACTCAGGGGTCAAAGTCTCTTTTGAAGTCCAGACATAATTATGACCAATTCACGCGAGGACCATGTGATGTAGATCCGTATCTGAAATAATCTTTTGAGGAAAGAACCACACAAATTTGAGAGGACCTGTCTAGTCAGTGCAAGCATTTGTCAGTAATCGTGTAGCTCAACTCAGGACTTAAGGAGCTCGATGACTCGACGAATAATACCAAATATAATATTAAATATTGTATAGTATGACCAAAGTATAACCAAAGCCTCTGATTACAGAGAGATTTTTTGAGCTGAAGATATTGAGCTAAACGATTACTGACACATGCATGCGCAGACTGAACAAGTCCACTCAAATCTGTGTGGTTCTATTCTTAAAAGATCATCTCAGTCATTAATCAGCATGGTCATCACATAATCTGACCATGATATTGGTGCCGATTCTCTTGTCACCAATGCGTCTAAACTAGACTAAAAATCACCAAAATTTAGTTTATTCCTGTCAAACGACGATTTCCCATTCTGAAATGTACTAAAGTGATACAACTTAACTATATTTTAGTTTGACAGCACTAAGATGCATTAGTTTAGTGAAAATGGTAATTTTGCTATTCTGAATTTGACGTTTTTCACCTAAAATTTAGATTTTTTAATTAAATCTGACTATTTTTAATTGCGATTAAAAAGGTGTGGAATAAAATTAGTTGGCATGAACTAAAATTCACACCAACACTTCGACTTCTGGTGCAAAAACAGTATTGTGTTTTATTTTTTATTTCTTTTGCTTATATTTATCTCCAAAACGGTGCGTCCTATCGCAAAAACAATGAAAATTTCGACCCCCTTTACAAAGCCTATAAACTATAATAATTTTTCATATTTTCCAAAAATTGAAATTCCCCCCCCCCCGCCCCTTCTGCCCCCTGCGCGCCTCCGGCTCATAAAAGTTACGGGGTAGGGCGAACAAGTACTTACCACGTGGATTCGCGATTGTCAAATTCGATTTTAGTTCTGTCAAAATTATTTTTAACTTAAGATTCTCATAGCCAAAAGTAAGAATTTTAGTGAAAGTTTAGTTCGGTGTACAAGAGAATCGGCACCATTGTCTGGCATTTAATACAGTATGTGACCTCTGAGTTTGTTTCGGTGTCTCTTCTCAGAGACAAGTCGTTCAGGAAATACTGATCACATGTAATTTTAAAATATTATTATTTCTTTTTAACGTGTAAAAGTTTTCCCATTTATCTGCATTTCATTTATCTGCTCAAAATCTCCGTCTCAAAACTTACGTAAAATAATACAAACGTTCCAAAATTGAGTAAAGCCAGTACCCATAACTAACAATTTAAATATAGGGGGCAAACGTCAGCGGTGTTGTGGTCGGTGACCGTCTTTACTCACAATATACGACCTACCCTGCTCACTCTTGGGACATATGACCATATTTTGTATAGGCTTACGTCGAGATCAAATTGTGGAGTTAATTGTTTAAGGATTATAAGGGATAGTGTCAAATGTTAAGTTCCTAAGATTCTTGGTTTAAATTACGGGGTGCGGTGTGATAGGGTTATTGGATAAGTGCGGTAAGGTGGATTGGATTTAGTTTGGTGGTAGGCTCGTGTCCTATTAACTATAATGTTTGGATTTAAACCTAATTCGTTTAAAAGTAAAAATTTGAAAACGGCCAACTTCTTTTTGTCTTCAACAACTGCCTACCTACTTAAGAATCATCCTCTCTCTCTCTCAAATTGCTAGATACCAACTTCAATATTTTTACCAATTACTAAAACCTCATCTACAAGTACCCCAGGTATTTGTAAATCTTAACCAAGAACACAATAATAATCGCCAAGTCCTCAAAAATCTGCGCCAAAAACTCAAAATCCTATGACCTCTTTAAACGGTGATGTTGTATGGTCTACCATTTGACACATCGAAGTAACACGCTGTCATGAAACCACTCTTGTCAACAGCACTCGTGCCGTTTGAGCTAGCTGTTGGTTCAAGCAAAAAATATTACTTGTAATGTATATTTCATAAGCGTAAGCGATTTTATGAAGCAGCGTCAAAATGCATTTTTTTAATCAATGGTGCTACCAAAAGTAACAATACAGATTAAAAGCGTCATCGTCCTTCCCATAAAAAAAAATGTTAGAAAAATCTGCGATCACGAATTTAAATGGTTTTACAAATGGAAAACTTGTACCTAAACATGGAATTATGAGGGTTCCGTTACCGAAGAGTGCCAAACGAAACCCTATTACTAAGCCTCCGCTGTCCGTCCGTCCGTCTGTCTGTCAGCGGGCTGTATCTCCCGAACCGTAATAGGTAGACAGTTGAAATGTTCACAGATTGTGTATTTCTATTGCCGCTTTATCAAATAATAAAAATAAAAAAAGTTAAAAATTAAAGGCATACAATAAAATTGAATGGTGAAAAACTAATTATTTCTTACCCTGGCATAATATGGTGTGTCATTGTCTAGAACTTATCGAGAACAAATAAAATTTTTATTTTTTTTAATCTTCAAAAATAAAGAAATGGGGCCGCAAAAGTTGTCAGGTTTAAAAAAAAATTGTACGAGCTCTATCGCAACAACTAAACAAATTAGGAATTTGAAACAGCTGTATATCATGTATCATGCATATAATAAAAAAATACTAAAAACGCTTATTCATAAAAATAACTTTGTAATTCACAGTATGAAATATAAAGTTATCTTTGCGATTGTTAAAATTTAAGGTGAAAAATACTCTTCGTTTAGTTTTTTTTTTAATATTGTACGGTGGACCCCATCGTGAGCGAGTCAGATTCGCACTTGGCGGGTTTTTTGTTTATTTATGCCGCATCGAATCGATCCATGTGGAGGTCTTTTCAGAATGCCTCGTCCTGCTGCGTTTGAGTATTCGACCGTTAGAAACACACTTTTAAAAGCTTGATAATTCTTGAAGTAAACTTTTCTTGCCATTTAAAAGGCAAGCAGATTTTGACTTCATTCTGTTCCCATACACGTTCATTAATTTTGTATTCCGTAATCTCTTTTAACTTAGATCCAAAGCTCCCGGATAAATCCGGATATGAGTCATCCGGTTAGTTTCACCGGATGGTTTTAACTATGTTTAACAATCCGGAGTTTTAGTACAAAGGCGATACGGTGTCTAGGTCAATCTGATATGTGAAAATATGTTGTTCTAGAAATAGTACTAAAGCTTTAATTTTTGACCGTTTTGTTGCTAGTTAGGAATAGTTTTGTCTACTTTAAGAGGAGAATTTTGCACAATAGTCTATTATTATTTTGTGTTGCTTCATTAAGTTACACGATCCATTTTTTGTTCTTCTAGGGTCGTCTATGGAATTTTGGGTCATCATTGTCTTATCATTGAACTACTCGTAAATACACTACTAAGTAATTACACTTACCAGCTTAATAATTCTGTTTATACTTATGATGCAATAGGAAAACCGCATTTTGGAATAAACATAATTATTATTAAATCATAACAAATAACTCTGCTTTGCCTGGATTTTGACTTCGATTTGTACTGTCACGATAACACCGTTTAAAAAATTATGTAGTTTAAAAAAAAAAAACTAAAAAAATACGCTTTTATCACGTACCTACTAAAAATTATAAAATTTGGTTCAAGTTCACTATCTACCTGGCTTCATCATCAGATCAGCTTCAAGGTACCAAATTATATACATACAAAGTTTCATTTAGATATGACAATCTTAAGTAAGTTAAAATGGACTTCCAAGATTTTTTTACATTGTTTGTAGGTGGCAAGTGAAGCTAATAAAAGCGTGTTAAAAAAAGTAACTAATGGTGACGAAAACGGTGGATATGAACCCAATAACTAATTTTAAGTAAAAGATAGATCGATATTGATGGTAGACAGTATCGGTCTATCTGCCCTTATGTCAGGCCGGTACGATTCCATAATCTCTTGGGACGATAAAACCATATATATTATATATAGGTTTTTCTATATCCTGTATGCCAAAACTGGTAATAGATAGGTTATTGGGTTCGGCGGTAACAAAACAACTAAAAAGCGATCTCATAAAACAAAGACACAACTTCCTTACTACTAAAAGCAACGGAAAGTTAAAACCATTTCCTTTAACATAAGTTGGCCTTAACGCTCCGTCGTACAAAACTGTAAGCTATTTACATCGGATTGCATCAGAAACTTGCCACTTTTAACTACAGTATCTGCATTAAAAATAGAATTTTACTGGAAGCACTATTCTTAATTCGTAGCACTCAGAAACTTAATCAAGTGAATAAAAATGGAAAAGAGAAAAATACGAGCTGGCTGGATGAAATTTTAAAACTGTTTTATTTAATAGGGATGTTGTAATCATGTTGCTGTTTTGTTCGCTCTTGATTCTGTTTTGTTTTTAATTCAATTCTACTTTTGAATAATACATAGAGAAAGAGCTAGCGTTATTTATGAACAGGAAAGAAGATTGAATATAAGCAAGAGTGGCTGGCAAACAGTGCGTGTCATCAATAAGTTAGTAGTTGCTTTAAAATGTTCCTCTTTAGCACGGACGTAAATATATCGCGGCGGGATTTTATTGCACACTGGATTATTATCTCTCGGTGTTGAGCTGAGCATTGAGAATCCAACAGAGTGCATTCCAAAGCGTCGAAAACTGTTGGATGTTAAACTCTCGGCGCTAAGCACAGAAAAACAATCGCCGCGATATTTTTACGTCTGTGCGAACGTCTGTTCACGCCTCTCCACAAATAATGGATATTTGACAAAGGCTACCTGCTGTATGTATTATGTATTTTATCAGGCACACTAGCTAATCATTTTACCGTGACATTCGTTATTTTCATGTCACGAGCTAACTCGAGAGATAAGTGACTTATCCTAACATGCAAAACCACAGCCAAAACCAACTGAAACTATAATTCAATTCTACCTTCAAAAGGTGACCCAAATAATATAATTGAATTATCCCTTATTACCAACCAACTGACCCCTTACCCAAATCAAAATACATATCAATGAATAAGGCAGGCTTCCAACTGAAGCGTAGTTGTTTAACTGCATTAAATATTTGCCTGACTGGGCCTGACTTCTCAAGCACTTTGTGAACTGTGAGAGCGTCATGGGGATATCTGAATCGAGTTAATAATTTGATCTGTCAATCCCCCGCTTCGCAAAACAATGCTGTTGGCAGGTAGTCTGTTGGCGATTTGTTAGTTACCTTTTGATTGGCTATTTTGGGAGTGTTGGTATTGATTTTAGATGATATATGTACACTTACATACATTCTGACCCACGCGTTATGACATAAAAATACTTTTATCTCATAATAACAATTTCCCAAATATGATTTCAATGCAAATGACAAGGAAAAATATTCGGAGTTCATTTATTGGAGTGGCAAAAAAAATAAGAAGAAGATCATGATTTATACGTTGATAAATAGAAAAGAAAAAACAAACAAACGGAATAACACAACAAAGATTATATTGGATTTGGATTATATACATAATATATGTTACCGGCCAGTCCCAATTTCAGGCCAAACTAGTTCGTCCTAAGCCGAACCGGTTTATCCTACGCGTATCAGGATATACTAGTTTAGGCAAGGACAATCTAGTTTGGCCTTAATATTTTAGGATTGACTAGTTTGGCCCAAGCTAATCTGATTGAATCGTAGGGCACCCCAACTTTAATGGGTTAGGTTAGGTTAGAATTGTGATCAACCGCGCGAGCCGAGCGAGCGAAGCCAGCAGTGCCGCGGCAGCGGCCGGCGAGCGCTACTTTCAAAGGGTAGGATGGTAACTAAACGGTTAATTAAGCTGGCTGCGACATAATCATTAATTTACTCAGAGTAGCCTGTGTTTATTTTGTCACTTGCAACAATATAATCAATTGACCTAGGCCAAACTACATACATATAATACATACATAAACTCACGCCTTCTTCCCATGGGGGTAGGCAGAAACTACAGAACGCCACCTGCTACGATCCTTACATACTCCTCTTGCCTCGTTTACATTCATACATCTGGTCATACCCGCACGCCGGTTGAGAGTACTACGCACCTGACCTTTCTGAAGAACATCACCAATAAGATCACTATATGTCTTCCTAGGGCGTCCCCTCCCGGCGTTTTCACTCACATCTGCCGTGTAAATACCTTTTGTTAGTCGACTTTCATTCATCCTAACTAGTTAAGCCTAAAATGTTTAGGCCAAACTAGATTGTCCTGGGCTGTCCTGGTCCTGACACGCGTAGGATAAACCGGTTTGGCCCAAGACAAATTATTTTGGCCTAAAATTGGGTTTGGCCTGTAACATATACCAACACAGAAGACTCTCTCGATTAAACCAGGGCCTCCAGTCAAAAAGGGAATAAGTAGCGTTATGCCCCTTTGAGTTTATAGCACCATTAGCTGTGCCCCGCGACTTCGTTCGCGTGGAAGTCGTAAGATACACAATATATTAAAATAAAAGCCACATTTTTAATAAAACTCCCTTCTCCCTCGCCCTGTCGCATTGCATCGCCCGCCCGCGCTATTACTTCGTTTTCGCTTAGTGTTCTTTCAGACTTTTTCTTTTTTCTCGGTTCCTAAGGGTCATAGCGTGATGTTAAACCGCCTATAACTATCCTAGAGAATTGGGCTACCAAATGCAAAATGATTTTTTCAAATACGACTTTTTGTTCACAATTTCACGGGTTTTATTGTTTTTTTTTTTTGCGCGGAACCCTTAATATTTTTCTAAAATAAAAAATAGCCTAAGTTACTCCCCGTAACATCAGTTATCTGCCAGTGAAAGTCCTGTCAAAATCGGTCTAGCCGTTCCGGAGATTAGCCGGAAAAAACCAGCAGACAAACAAATCTCTATTTGCTTTTTTTGTAAGTACCGTATATACGTTCATACATAATTATGCATTTAGTAAAAAGTTGTTATTTTGATATAACAAACAGATATTTCAATTTTAATTATATTAAGCATCGTTATTGGTGGATTAGCGCGTGGGTTAACTGATTTCAGGAATATGTCGTTTCATTCATTCATTTGTAATTTGCTAGTTTATTTTGTAATAATTAAATAAGTGTTATGCGTATTAAACTTAATTGTTCTAGACATACTTTTAAAAGTGATTAAACCGTTAATAAGACTTGGTAACTGATTTTTGATAGTATAGTTTGTTACCTTTATAGTGAAAAAAAAATGAACCGTGGCAGAAAAATGATTGAGTTGTAAAAAAAATTGCAAGTAATTTATGGAATTACTTTGATTTAAACTATGGCATGCTTATATTCTTTCGACCCTGGAATAGAAACCAAACTTAGGTCAGTAGTAGGGTACCTACCCACTTGTTGAACCTTGTCAACTGGTATTGATAAAAGTTAAATATCTTGCAAACAGGCGCAGCAGGCGATGGGAATCGTGCGCGACACAAAGGCACCGCTCATCGCGCGATACGCAGTACCTTTGTTTCACATCGCGTGTCGCGCCTGTTTGCAGGAGCCTTCACGTGGAATTATTTCACAAATAGCACGATGCGTTTAATAGATACTACTTACACCTACCTTACTTGTTTTTGATATACCTAGGTACTTAGAATCGTTTTAAAGCTGATACAACCTAAGTATTTGTCACCATTGTTTAGGTTCCGCCAGATCCTGGCAACCAGGACGTAAATGGCCTAATTCCGAGGCCTGAAAATACTGAGGTAATAATAAGATGTTTTTCTTTATTTTGTCTCTGTGTACCATCCACGGCTAATGAATGTCAAATTAGGTACCTAAGGCCCATTTGCGCGTTCATGGGCTATCCTATATAACTCGGAGTTAACAGCTAACTCACCCTGAGTTAGCTGTTAACTAGGCAGCGAGTTTTTCAACTTTGTTTAAGACTATTTTCATTAGATTCTGAAAGTGCATTGGATTACAAAACTTTGTGTATCAAAGCCGATCGATCTTTAAAATTCTTTAGCAAAGGCCAAATTTATAAAAGAAAGCTTTTTGATGTATTTCAAAACCGATTGAGACTCAATTGTACCACAGATGAGATTAGTTAGATTTTTTTTTATGAAAAATCCCAGATTAAATCATTTGAAGCCAATTTAAACATGAATTACGGCGCGACTATACTGGAATTTAAGTTATTATCATAGCTGATGTCGTAGCTAATCTTTGTTAAAGCGAAAGCGTCAGGATAGCTCGCGAAATTAATTTTTTTTTACGTTTTTGCAATTGGCAGGTCAGTATTGGGTTGTTTGTTGATTAAAATATGATTCGCGACCGTAACAATATGTATTCACAGAATTATTATCATTAAAGTCATCAATACAATTCTCTAAGACCAAGTAATTCTGAGAATAACAATTTCATGAAATCTTGACATTTGAGGATTATACTATCTTAAGAAGTTGTATTACTAATTCTAATAACTATAATTCTGTAAATACATATGTTTTACGGCCGCGAGTCACACGCGACAATGAAAATGAGGCACCAACCGACGATTATCCCTGTACGCACTATGCAAGTGCACCCAAGGACAACCCCGGTTGGTGTAGGACTATTGCAGGATGTGGAAACAAAAATAATTATTGGGCTATGGGTTTGAGTGGCTGCTAAAGTGGACTGGTTAACTAAAACTATGGAAGGACTATGGCCCTTGCCTGACCAATGTTTTGTAAATACAATACACGGAAAAAATGGCAGGGGGTGACTTGCACACTCAATAGTGGGCCCCCGAAAACGGTCGCTAGCACTTAGTGTCGTAGTGACAAGGGGGCTACATGTCAGGTACTTAGGAGGAGTGGAGAGTTATTCCGCGACTATCAGGACAATCCAAGAGCCCAGAAGATAGTCAAGATCCCTACCAGCACTTACTAGAATACTTCTTTCCTCCGAGCACGTTTGCTCTTGCGAATCTCCACTCAAGCCGGCCAATATAGGCAAGAATGAGGTGGAAGCTCTGTTCCTCCTCAGTGTTCACTCCAGCCACCCAATAACGGCAAGGCAGAGGTGAGGAACAAGATTTCTCCCGGGAGATAGGGTTCGTGGAGTCACTACTGTCCAACAGCTCGTCATATGCTCCCCTGTGGGTTTCTGTATCTCTTTTGGTCTGGCTCCTCATCCTAGACCCGTTCCGGCAAAGTAAACTCTACCGGCACAGACCTAGAACTTGGAGCGCGCAAGCCCCACCACGACGTCAACGTAGATATACGGCGGTGATACTTAACTTCGAGTTAACAAACTCTTTATTTATTTATTTAACCCGACTAAACCTGCAAGTGGGCCGTAAGATATAATGTACCGTCAGGTACCATCCAAAAATAAAAAGGAGAATTGTTTGATATTGCGGTATAGTCTTAAGTAAACGCGTATATTCCTTTTGTGAAAAATACAAGATATTCGATGACTGCCAAAACGGATTTCGTAAAATTAAATCTACAACACTGGTAGTTTACAAGTACATCCAAGCAGATTTAAATATTTTAAATAACAAGCAATACGCAATAGGCATATTACTTGATATGACTGAGGCTTACGATAAAGTGCAATTTAAAATAACAAGCAATAAATAAGCTATACGGAATAGGAATACGCGGATAAGCCCATGACTGGTTCGCATAATATTTGAAAGGTAGTGAGCAATTGGTTGAGATTGAACACTACAATAAGAATACAAAAGAAACACAAGTCATAAGATCTGATGTCAGACAAATACATGCTTCAATTCCCCAGGGAAGCGTTATGGGCGGCCTCCTATTTCTCATAAATGACCTCCCTATAAGCATAGATGGGCCATGTGTACTGTTTGCGGATGATATTTCGCTCCTCACCTCATACTAAACAAATGCTAATTTAAATGAGAAACTACACATTAACTGCCATGGGGGTCACCGGTGACCGGCACTATTCTATTCCATTTGGGCCGCGACGGTCACCGGTGCCCGGCAAGATGGACCGATTTTCGCAAGCAAAATTCAATCTGCACGCCGCGACGGCCACCGGTGACCGCAAACAAAAAATCTTTTATAATTTCCAAAATATGCATATAATTCAAAAAAAATATTGTGTACATATATACCAGAACATATACTATGTATATACAAAAAACATAAATAAAAAAAAACATATATATCAAATCATCATATATCAAACATAAATAAGATTTGTAAGATTGTGGAATAATAACTGATATTATTTTTAAAGAGGAATCAAAAAACGAACAACAATTTAATAAAACAAAAATTATATTAGAATTGGATTACTCGTATATACAAAACATATTACTCTCTCAAAGAAACATCTTCTTAAATGGCAAATCATTCTTGAGCAACAGCAGCATCAGGAGCATCAGCCATCCATGGATCGCTTTCTCGAAATACCAAATGGTGCTTCTGTCTGGTTAGACTCTGACTGTTGTCAGCAGAATGACGGACAGTGGACAGCAGCTCATAAGTTCCACTGGCAGATACAGGAACATTCAAGAAACCAATACCGCAGCTAGTGAAGGGTTGGACGGAGTCCAAGAAAGTGATTGGACCGGGTGGTAGGTTGTTGTTAGGGTAAGCCTCATAGGGGAAGCCATTAGGGAAGACGACGCGGCATAATTCAAGGGTGTCGAGGAAAGACTTGGGGATGGTCACGGTCTTGCTGATGAGCAGGTTGGTCACGAATGGTTGGTGGTAGTGGTCCGGTAGTGTGATTTGGGTGACGGCTTGACCTGTGAAGAGATAGTGGTTATTAGTAAACGGAAAAGTTAGAATGCGCTAGATGCTAAAATTAGCTTCAACGTTCTGGCTAATGGACTGACTCCTTGACAATTTAAAAGTGTCTGTTAATGGTTTAATTGAAATAAATACTTTGAGTATTACCCGACGTACGCACGGACGCAAGAGTATGCCGGGGGGTTTTTCCGCGCACTGGATTTTCAACTGTCGGTGTTGAGCTGAGCATTGAAAACCCAACAGAGTGCATATCAGCGCGTCAGAAAAACACACCGTTGGATTTTCAATTCTCGGCGCTAACTAGAGCGTAAAAAATCCAGTGCGCGAAAAAAATTGTCGCGATATTTTTACGTCCGTGTGAATTTCGGCTTACTTTGAAGACGAAAAATGGATATATACACATAATTGGTAGCATCACACACTTTAATGAATTTGTACAAGTACAAGAGAGTTTCTTGAACATAAATTATAACATCTAAAAGTTAGCTTGCTTTAATTTATAAGCAAAATATGTTGACCTCTTAATGTTTACCACCTAATTTTACCACCTTTGTATACCATGTTTTACGCAAATAAATATATTATTATTAAATAAAACCCGCGTGTCACATAAGCATATTCATCTGCTGGGACACAGGCCTCCTCTTGGTGAGAGGGAGTGACCCATAATCCACCAAGCGGGCCCAGTACGGGTTGGAAGATGTCACATGTCTTTTTTGGTTCTAGGACATGCTGGTTTCCTCACGATGTTTTCCTTCAACGTTCGAAAACCGCGTGTGACCTCTTCAAAGATGACATAAAATAATACGTTCTGATTTCACAGCAAGATTGAATAGAGTAAAATAAAATTAAGAAAATGAAATAGCGCTTTTTAGTGCTATACTTTTGTATACAAAAAAAAAAAAATACAGGAAAAATGCATTTTATTTACCTAAGTAATTCGAAACGAGAAAGATTATTGCCCCAGACCCTTTATTATATAATTAATAATGCCTTTGACATAATTATCTCGGGACGCCAGACCTTTGGAAAGCGTACGAGGGGCCGAAGCCAACTCGCAGAGGCCCGTTATACAATTTTAAATGATGAGGAGGCACCAAGCGACAATTATCCCAAGGACCACCCCCGGTTGGTGCAGGACTAATGTAGGACATGGAAACAAAACATTGGGATATGCGTTTGGGTGGCCATAGTGGATTGGTTACCTTGAACCATGGAAGAATTAAGTCTATTATTATAATATTCTTCCCTTTATATTTATCAAGTGAAGAACTTTTCGCAACTTTAACAACTAACTGAATTTTTCAAGAATCTGCAGACAATTTTTCAGTTCATCTCAATCTGTTTTAGAACTTACGAACTAAACTCTGAAAATGCTATTGAAAATATAAATATTGTAGTACCTTGAGTCAAAGCTGCTGCTATCACAAATAAAGCCAATAATTTTACTGCCATTTTCACCACCGAACTGTGAGTAGCTATTTAATTTCCTTCTTATATATTTTCTGATAACATTGCCATCTGATAATTGACACTAATCAATCAAATTAATTACTTTTTATTTTAATCCGACAATTAATTTGCAATAATAAGAATGGATTTTTATGTTTGTTTGTTTCTCTTAAGGATTTGTGAATATGAAACAAAATATAAAGAAATTCTAAGGTTTCATCATATTCATTTGAGAATCCTTCTAAAAGATTTGGCGGTGTTGCTACAATTTTATTTTTATACTAGCTGTGCCCCGCAACTTCGTTCGCGTGGATGTCGTAAGATACACAATGTACAAAAATAACAGCCACATTTTAATAAAACTCCCTCGTCCCCGACCTGTCGCCAACCGTTGTGTTAAGTCGTCCGCCCGCGCTATTACTTCGTTTTCGCTTAGTATTTTTCTAACTTTTTTCTTTTTGCTCGGGTCCTAAGGGTCGTAGCGCATTGTTATTATTTAACATAGTGCTACGACCCTTCGGCCTATAGCTAGCCTCGAGAATTGGGCTACCAAATGCAAAAAAAAATTCAAATCCGAGATTTTGCACATAATCTCATGGGTTTTAACTTTTTGCGCGGAACCCTAATTATTTTATTTAAATAACAGTATCTTAAGTCACCTGCCGTAACATCAGCTAGTGAAAGTCCCGTGAAAATTGGTCCTGCCGTTTCGGAGATTAGCCGGAACAAACAGACAGACCAAAAATTTTAAAATGGATTTTCTGTTATAAGTACCGTTTATACTTTCATAAGCATTTAGTATAAAGTTGTTATTTTGACATTACAAATAGGCACTTCAATTTTATTTATTTGTACAGACAAAGTGGGACAACCGTTTCTTTTTACTTCTTGCTGTCGTTTGTAACTTTGTAACTATGTTAAACGTATGAAACTATTATGTTAGAAACGGTGATATGTTGGCGCTATGCGGGAAATTCAAAGGTAGGAAACTAATTTTATGTAGGGACCTACAAGATTATCAATACGAGATATCACTTCTTTTTTGCAATACGGAAATAAACTATAGGTTACCTACAAGATAACAAATTAACACTCACGTACAAAGATAATCGAGAGATCGGAAGATATAAGATCTTATCAAAATTACGTGAGCTCCAATACATACAGATTATAATGATATAATTAAAATGCTCTATAAGTAAATACATATCAAATAGCTGCCTACAAATATTATAGACTGAAATTTTTAATATACCTAGAATTTATGTACTTCAGATCTCTTTCGAAGTGTTCAAAGGGAGTAAATATCCGATGATATGGATTGTATGATGACGTACTTAATAAACTTGACACTACGAAGTTTAAACTAAGTATTATTTTAGGTAGTATTGTCAAAATAAATATGTATTAGAATAAATGGTACAATGAACATCAGCCTAGCCTTTTCCCAACTATGTTTGGGTCAGTTTCCAGTCTAATTGGATGCAGCTGAATACTAGTATTGTATATGGAGCGACTGTCTATCTGACCTCCACAACACAGTTACTGGGTAGTACGATACCCCTTGGTAAGACTGGTTGTCAGACTTTCGGGCTTCTGACGACCTCCATAACGACTGTCAAAGATACACGAATGACAGCCTGAACCAACGGCTTAACGTGCTTTCCGAGGCACGGAGGGGTCTTGGTATGTAAAAATCCAAAGATCAACCGCGGTAAGCGTAGCGTGTGACTGTTATTATTTAGACACAAGCCCCTCTAAAAATGGTACAGTCAAGGAGAGATAATGTTGAGCAATTTTGAAACAAATTCCTTTCCCACATAGCGGGCGCAAGTCACCTTTTCAAACTGTAACTTTCATTAAAAATGTTGGTAATGACGTAGTTGTTGTAAAATAACAAGTCGTACGTAAACATTTTTCTGAAGAGCTTAACATAATTATCTTTTCCTTGACTGTCTATATTAACATAATTATGCGGGTCTTAAAAGGCTTAAAAGGCTTGCGTGTTCATGAGTTATCCTATAATAACTCAGAGTTAACAGCTAACTCAGGGATAATCAAATAATTCATCTTGCGCCATCAAAAGTGAGAGGTAAACCTAGAGTTAAACTTTTAAATATTAAACCCACCGATGTGGGAGAGTTACGTCGCTAAACTCTGGGTTAGTGTAAGTAATGTCAAAATAAATTGACGTTATGAGGTCCCACTGATAACTTATTTTGTATTTTATATTGTTCGAAGATATGGTAAGTGAAAATTTGGTACTATATCAGCAGGCAATATATTCATGAACTCATATAAAAATAAATACAAATTATAAAAAACTTAAAACATATTTTTTCATACCTGACGTTTTTGTCAATCAATAAATTAAGTCTCCATGGAAACCACAGTCATACAATCGATTAAATTAAAATGTCATGTTATAAAATGTAAAGACAAGAAAGTATTACATTTCGTAATGTAGTGTAAAATAGATGGGTAAGTATAAAACATCCGTTCATTGTTCGTTAATTCATCTTTGGTCGGATCACATATCAGGTCATAGATACTGCAATCCTATTTTATGTTTCGTCGATTGAACTGCAATGTCCCCAACTCAAAAATCACTATTGTCAGGTTATCTAACCCGGTGTTACTTTTTAGTGGCGCAACGCGTAAGAAGAGTTAAAATGTTAGTTACTTAACTCGGAGTTTGCAAACTCTACATTTATTCATTTAGCCCGACTAAACATGCAAGTGGGCCTAAAAGTTAAACAAATGAATAAACGCTAATGTTCAAGCCCGCTGTTCGGTTATTCAAAATCCATTTTTTTATCAGTTTATTGTTTCTTTTTTTACATATACGATAAAATTGGACTCCGGAACTGTGCGGGCAGACTTGAACGCAAGCAGCACCTGTGTTCGCAATTTATTGTAAAAGCTTTAACTATATGTTATGTGAACATCCGTGGTTCGTTTGTATTAATTGAACTCATTGTTTAATAAAAATCTTCTTGTGTATATTGCACGGTTGAATTTTATTGCTTTTTGGGGTTCCGTAACTCAGAAGGAAAAAACGGAACTCTTATAGGATCTCTCGTGTGTCTGTCTGTCCGTCTGTCAAAGCCAATTTGCTCTGAATGTAATGGACCGATTAAGTTAAATATGGTACATATACGAATTTCTGAGGCCCAACCACGGACGTGAAACGTAATATGAATTTCAAATATGGGGTCACTTTTGGGAAGCAAATATTTTTTTTTTGTATTTTTACCGTGTGAAATATCAAATGAAAGGGCTTACTGTGGTGGTGCCAAATATATTGCTTTTTTATCATTTAAAAATAAACGTTTTAAAAGTTATTTAAGAAAATAGACGAAAATTAACCATACCCAAGAGGTGGTGGTGGTGCAAGATGGTTAATTTTCGCCTCGTCTATTTTCGTCTCCAAAACTGCTGAACCTAGAATTTTGAAAAAAAATACACAGAAATTATGTCTATACTTATAGAATACAGGAGAACCTATCAGAAGTCTATGATCTTAAAATAACACGATAAATATCTCAATAAAGTGTGAACAAACTTACGTTTACCGTTGAAATGTATGGGAGAGCATGTTTTTCATCTACAATGTTAAGTTTGCTCTTTTTATTCTGTCTCTTTTTTCTTTATCACAACTATCCGGCCGGTTTTTTTTATTATATCATTCAACCTGCAAACTGAGATATACCGTTGCTTCATGTAATATTTTTTTTTAAATACCTTTATTTCAGACCATAAGTCCATAAGTTGTTAGCGGTTAGTAACAGATTGTGCTTGTATGCTATGTTATTGTAACACAACAAAAAACAACAATATAAACTACTCAAAAGAAAATAGGGCCCACCAAGTTTTTAGGCTGTTATTTAAAACTATTAATAATAAAGTGGTTTTTATGGATATATTATTATGTGTTTGGAGTAGGGATTTAAAAATTGTTTAAACTTAGTCAAGTGTGAAATTTGTTTATTTTGATCGATTTACACAAAGAAAGCACTTTTTAAGGAAATAAACTCAAATTAAGTTGAAAAATGAACTTAGTCTATCGCCCTTTTCTTGTAACCACTTGATGAACAATGTTATGATTAGTAGCGAGTGGGGCCTCCTCTGCTCTGTATAACTACACTCTCTGAGCCTGTCTGGTACACTTTCGGTAAGATGGATAACATTTTGTTCCGGAATTCGTTCCCAACAGAGTTTTAGCGCGTTTATGAGCTCCTGTTGACTGTTAACATGGCTGTAGTTTTCTTTAAGGCTTCTTTTCAGTTGATCCCATAAGTGCTCGATGGGGTTGAGGTCGGAACTCATAGCTGGCCATGGCAAAACTGTGATATTGGCCTCAGAAAGTACTCTTTGTGTGGCACAAGCCGTATGTGCGCGAGCATTATCATGCATAAAAACAAAGCCAGCGCCCACTCTTTGTGAAAATGGGATGACATGAAGTTGGATTACCTGCTCAACGTAACTGGGGGCGGTTACAGTACCCTCATCCAGAATACCAGCTCTGTTTTGCCTACCAAGCTTATTCCCGCCCATACCATAACACTTGGGCCCCCAAAACGGTCTGTTCCGTAAATGCATGGTGCTGTAAAATATTCACCTTGTTTTCTCCACACGCGGATTCGTTTATCATCACTGAAAAACTTGACCTTACATTCGTCTGAAAAGAGTACATCCCTCCAGTTATCTATTGTCCAGTTCAAATGCTCGCGAGCGTACCTTAACTGAGCTGTCGATGGGCTCTTGTCAGTTTGAGTTGAACAGCACGCACTCGGGAATGTTGACCATCTTCGTGGGACGATTACATATGGTCTGATCGCTGACTCTGGTACCAGTAGATTGCCGCAGCCGGTTTTGTAAGGCCCGGGTAGTTACAGTACGCTTTCGTCGTGCAGTTAACCTAATGTACCGGTCTTCCTGGGAAGTTGTAGCTCTGATTCTTCCTGATCCAGGCCTCCTAGCTACACTCCCGGTCTCCTGGAAGCATTCCCACACGTTTCGGATAGCTCTTCGCGACACACCGGGAAGTATTGCTACAGATCTCTGAGATCCTCCCTCCTGAAGCATAGCAACAGCTCTTGCTGCGCTTTCCAAGTCCATATGACGACAAAAACCAGGCATAGTATCCACGATTAACACCGAAATAAAACAAAACTGTGACAGAAAGTGACAGGTAGCGTCAACGCTTAGAATTGGACTGAGAACACAAGTGGCAAAATTTGTGCAATAAATGTTTTTTCAAGCACTTCACTTTTTCTGTCTACCCACTTGAATTCAACGCTAAAATTGACGCTCGAAACATTGATAAGAACCCATACACATGTCAAGAATAAAGTTTAGTGCTTTACTTCACAAATGCTTACCTAATTATTTATTCTTAAGCAAAATTCTAAAATAACTAGGGGTGGGCCCTATTTTGTTTTGAGTAGTTTATTTGAGAAATGCCTTCGGTAATGACTTTCTGTTCACCTTATATCTTATCTTCATCATGGTCCTCTTGTCTTTATCCCCATTTATTTGGGATCAGCACCATGTTTTCTTCTTCCACAAAAAAAAGACATAGACTTAGATTGCATGCCCATGTGATGGCAGAGCAAGGAGAACATACCCTTACCCATGTTGGCAAAAAAAATAATGATTTGATTTGATATTCGTCGGATATATGGTAGGCACAAAGTTGGTTAATAACTACAATTAGGTTCAGGGAGCCAACCACCACCTCTTATAGCAGTATTATTTTAATGTTACTTCAGTGTGAGAAAGAGATGGAGCTATACAGGACGTCTAGCTCCATCTCTTTCCCACAATCAAGTAAGATTAAAATAATACTGCTTTAAGAGGTGGTGGTCTAGCTCCTGGGCACATCCACCACTGAAAACGGTATACGAATATTTACATTATTACACATGGGTATAAAACCTAACTTATACAAAACACTTCCCGTATTATAGATAAAAAAAAAACTCAAACGCTTAATAAACCTCTTTTAGTTAAAAAAGTGTTTTGTCAATTTCTTTCGAATTATGATTTGAATTTGAAGGAAGAAGACAAAACACTATAACTAAAATACTTAGCTTTATTACGTTTTACTTTTCATGCGTTTTTTTTACGTTTTAGTTGTTTTGACGATTAGACTATAGACATGAAGACACATCACATTCATCATTATCATCATTTCATCCATATCATTTCCTTTCCATTTTTTTTCATTTTATAGTCTATTATATAAATTTCTATTTTAATATTATAAAGAAGTAAAATTTGTTTGTTTGTAAGTTTGTAGGGGGTAATCTCTGGAATGACGAGACGGATTTGAGAAAATATTTTTGCATTTGATAGCCAAATTCTTGATGAAGGTTATAGGCTATTTAACATCACGCTGTGACCTTTAAGAGCTGAACAAAATGAAAAAAAAGTAAAAAAGAACGCTAAATGAAAACGAAGTAATAGCGCGGGCAATGCGAAGTGACGGGGTGGGTCAGCGGGACAAGAAATTTCACGCTGACGAAATCGCGGGTAAAATATAAAATAAAAACAGAACATATAATATAAAGCACACCTCTCTATTATCCGCCATCTCCGTTGTTTCTTTTGTTTTCTCTCCCTCCTCCTTCTTCTCTTATCTCATCTCATTATATGCACTAAAAGTCATAATGCCAAAATTACTTCAATCAAACTAAAACGAAGAACCAGCGAATCACAGGCGGGCGTAACGTTCACCAGAGCGCGTAATTTCACAACAGTACGACCACAGACCACTGGTAATCAAATTAAAAGGTTATGCCTGAACAGGAAATACAACAAAATGGGAAATTAATTAAACAACCACCACTGTATCTGTATTTACGTTTTTATTGTAAACCAGCTGTGCCCCGCGGCTTCTTTCGCGTGGAAGTGATAAGATACACAATATACTAAAACTTTTTTATAAAAAAAAAAAAAAAAACGTTAAAAATAACTTTAATTTCGGAAGCCAGTGTCTTTGAATTTGTATTATCGTTTTCTGCCACCGACTGCCAAAATTAAAGTTATTTTTCACTTTGTACTGTTTCTTTGGAAGTCGGTTGTTTTTTTTTTTTTTATAAATACGTTTTTCTTTTCCACTTTTCCACTACGATTACTAGTACGATTCGTATACTACTACTTGCTAAGTCAACTTATTAAGTATAACCTCATCAACATAAACTAAATGGAAAAATACGTATTGTTGAAGCTAACTCAAAAACCACTCATAAGAATTTGACCAAATTTGCATGCAACCACAGGAGTATAGATACCCTTTCAAATAAAAACTTTACAAAAAGGCAAATATACATATATCACGCTAAGTCGTGTCAGAAGTTTGGAAGGTGTAGATTTATCAGGTTTTGGACGCCGTCGCCAACAAATTATTAAATCAACCACACGAGGACAGATCGCTGACAAAATCTGTCTTCTGACAATCAAGACCACACATAACATACGACTCAAGTAGAGCAATTTGAAGTATATTCAGTACTTTTAAAATCATTTATAGCTAGAGTGCATCTCATGACAATCCCGAGCTCAAACACGGCTAGGTTACAAAGTTTTATTACGGAGTTCCGGTGCCTACTTTCCGGCTTCATCATCAGATCTGTTCGATGGTACCATTGTCATCAGAACTATTTATTAAAATTTGCTTCGTCATAGTCGCTTAGCTATCTTAATCGAGATATCTTATCGCCACCCGTAAAATACTTATCATTGAGTTGTTCCCGTGGCCATTTGTCAGCTTCTTCGCCAGGTCCACTTCACCACTTGATACTTTCTGAATGCAAATACTTGACATGTTGATAAAAATCCTAAAATCGCTGTGTTTGACTATAATATTTGAGGAGTTCCCTCAATTCCTTATAGATCCTATCATCAAAACTAGATTTTGATAAAAATGGGACCAATCTGAAAGTATGTCCTTTCAAATAAAAAAAGAATTTTCCAAATCGGTTTATAAATGACGGAGTACTGAGGTAACAAATATTAAAAAAAAAATACAACCGAATTTAGATCCTCCTCCCTTATTTGAACTCGGTTAAAAATAACAGCCACATTTTAATAAAACTCCCTCGACCCGCCGCTTTGCATCGCCCGCCCGCGTTATTACTTCGTTATCGCTTAGCGTTCTTTCTAACTTTTTACTTTTTGCTCGGCTCCTAAGGGTCGTAGCGTGATGTTAAATTGCCTATAACCATCATCGAGAATGGGCTACCAAACGCAAAAAAATATTTTTGAAACCCGACTTTTTGTTTACAATTTCATTGGTTTTATTTTGTCTGCGCGGAACCCTAAACCTACCCTTATTTTTCTAAAATAATAGTATCCTAAGTTACTCTTCATAACATTAACTATCTGCCAGTGAAAGTCCCGTCAAAATCGGTCCCGCCGTTTTGGAGATTATCCGGAACAAAAAGACAGACAGACAAAAATATTAAAAATTGTTTTTTAGTTATACCTTACCTTATATACTTTCATACGAATTTAGTAAAAATCTGTTATTTTGGCATTACAAACAGACACTTTCATTTAATGTATAGATATGTGAGCACCATGTATTTATCACATAATTAACTTATCTGTCATTGCTTCATTTTTCATTGTTTTTACCTATTGTGGTATAGTAAATTTATTCTAGATGCATCTTCTTCACATATAATTAATGTAAGCACAGTAAAAAAATATTGAAATTATTTTAAAAGAGTAACGGTGGAGTTTCTTGCCCATTCTTCTCCATACGAAACTACCTTTTGAAAGGGGTCAACTAGAATCAGTTCTATTTTCTTGTTAATCTTTGACGTTCAAAAGTGCCTTCTATGTGCCTATTTGAAATAAACGATCTGACTTAGTAACGATTTTGGGGACATCTTTATAAAGGCTCTCGCAGACAGGCGCGACGCGACAGAGTGACGCGACTCTAGTAGAAAAACGTCTAAGAAAACTTCATTGAAATTATTCTACCAGGATCGCATTGCACCGTCGCGTCGCACCTGTCCGCGGGAGTCTTTAGGAGGACTTTGATATTGGTCGGCTTAGTGTCATTATTACGGCATCCCTTTGACGTAATAGTGTTTAATACATTAATAGAGGGGCTCGTGGCTATATAATAACAGCCACACGGGTCGATCGAAGGTTAAGCTTGCCGAGGACGGTCCGTGGATGGGTGACCATCCATTACATATTGACACGCCTTCGCGCCTCGGTAAGCACCGGTTAAGCCGTTGGTCTCAGCTGTCATTATTACGTACATAGATCTTTGACACACGTTACGGGTGATAGTCAGAAGCCCGTAAGTCTCACTACTGGTAGTCAGACTTCTTACCAAAGGGTGTCGTATTACCCAGGAACTGGGTTGTGGACGTCAGATAGGCAGTCGGTCCATGTAAAATAATAGTATTCACGTACATCCTTCAGCCGACCCCAACATAGTTAGTTGGGAAAAGGCTACGCAGATTGATTGATGTTTAATCCCTTATTAGAATGTCCAATGAATGGCTCCCTTCATAAGCTTTCGATACAGCTTCATCAATAAAGTGATTTGCATATTGCATGCATTTGCTAACAATTTAATTCAATTGATTTCAATGATTTATATTTCAATCTAATGAGCCATTCAATTTGCAGTCACGTTCAAACAAATTAGCTGAACATTTAATCCTATAGAATTTCTAATGACAACGTGTCTTCAAAAAGCTATTGAAAATTTAGCTTCGCACTTTATAAACCCTAATTTAAATGTATTATAATCTTACGCTAAACTCCGAACAAAACGTGACATTAAAATCTCGTCACACAAAATCGGTCGATAATTTTAACAATTCGAAACGCGTTCAAAGAGAACAGTCTCGTTCGTTACATAATGTGACACGTAAAACAATTTCCAAGACCCTTATCCAAGACTACGTTGGGAATACAATACACGTTGTGAAAAACCAGCTTTTGTTGAACCCTGTTGAAGAAGAAAAGAATACATCTGCGGGTCTAGATAAAATGGTCCGGCCGTGATATCATTGAGTTGTGATGTAGGGTAAAGTACATCGTGTACTCAAGTTTGATGGAGTGGCTTAATAACTAGATTTCATTGTGGTGAAGCTACGGAAAGATGCAGTGACTAAAATGGAAGGCAAGATTTTGCAGGAGTGAATGTAAGTAATTCCGGGAGTGGGTATTTTAGAAATAAAAGATAATGAAAGGATTTTAAGGAGACAGAATTTAAAGAAAAACAGGAAGTCTTTTAATACCATATCAAGATCATTCCAGAAATCGGGGTGGCACATGCCACTCAGTCTTAAGAATCAGACTTGTATACATAGAGACCAGTGCTTTTATTACTGAATTAGTATCTAAATTCTCACCTACCAATCCAATGAATTGAACAACTTTTATATCCCGACCTCAAGCCATCCAATTCCCAAAACCACACGGAAAACAAACCAAGCACTAAAAGGAAAAATCAATTTGCAACGTCCATTGAAGATATTTACGGGACTTCTGCAACACAAATAAATGTACAGGGATCGATGGACGCCTTGTACGTTCGTGTTTCACTAAATGGCTTAACTTTAGGCGATTTTGTACACCCACGTTCTATTAACAGGCTCTTGTTAACGTTTTTGGGTTATTCTTTTGCTTTATACGACTTGTTAAGTGGATATTCTTTCAGGGGCTCTGCTTTTGATTGGTTTTTTAGATTTGTGATTATTCTTTTACTCCAAAATTAAACGGTATACCGCCATTTGCCCGAATTTTATTTACCCTAATATCATTTGCCATAATAGTCAACAGCCATAATATTATACGACGTAATATTCATTTGCCCTACTCTTATTTGATATATTAGTCACGTGCTAGAAGCTTTGTTTCCCATAAAGTCACTTACCATAACATCATTTGTCATAATCATTGTAAGCCCTAATTATCACATGTCCTAATTATCACATGCCCTAATTATCACATGCCATAATTATCATATGCCATAACATCATTTGCCATCGACATTGGATATGTAACGGTTGTTATATCAGGAGAAACTGGATGCAATCGGGACTTTAGGGCACTCCGACTCGGATAGGTTAGGTTAGAAGGGGATGGCGGGGTCGTGTGAGCGAGCGAAGCGAGCGAATAGACCCCGCCATCCCCTTCGTGGTTATTTTTTTATAAACCACACAGTAGTAGGAGCCCCGCTTCGCGGGGCTCCCGCGAAGCGGGGCTCCGTCGACCAAGCCCACCATAAATATTATGTCTAATAATCATTATGGCGTTTAAATATTATGTTTGATAATTATTATGGCACTTAAAAATATGAAAAACAATACGTATGGCACTCGTAACTTATGGTATCTAAGTTTCGGGCAATTAACAGTATGTCATATGTCTTTTAGGGCAAACAAAACATTCGGGCAAATAAAATTCGGTTAAATGAAATTCGGGAGTATGATGATTATGGTATATAATCTTCGGGTAAACAATAGACAACCAAATTAAACACATCCTTATGAAACACATTTATACTAGGTAATAAATTCAAACACTATACATAATAAGGACAATTTTTTTACTGGTTTTATTATCATTTTGGGCTTCAACCATACTTAGGTTCGTAGCCAATTTCTTAATTATGCATTCTATAACATCATCTAGTACACCACCTGATTCTCTTTTTTGTCGCGCTTGTTCTTTTCTGAAATGAATGTCCGATATTTTGCGGAGTTCATTTTAGCACTAGTGCTGAGCATGAGGTCCAGAGTTCGATTCCCAGGTCGGGCAAAGTGATATTGGGTTATTCTACATGGAATTATTTCTCAGTAACAGCAAACATACAACATATAAGTTTGAATTTGTGCCCGGTAGATGGCAATAGGCTCGCCCCCTATTACATGGGACTTAAACATAACTGTCGAAATGTGGGTGTACTATAGATACACCTCTGTCCAACCCTGCGGGGAAACAAGCAGTGATGTTATGTGTGCTCATTTTTAAAAGACCATTATATTTTATTTATTTTATTTTATTTATTTTATTGGTTCACCAACAATTGTTTGCACAGGTTGTAAGCTAGAAAGTAAACATGCAGAAATGTGAATGCAACAGTGCAACAATCACTTAAAGGTAAACTCCGCATGCATATAGACGTTGTACAATTTTATAATATTAATCTAGTTAAAAACGAAAAATACTGATCTAAAGGTCTAAATAATATAACAACTTATTGAACTAATTACATTTAAATATATTCTCTCTCAAACGAGAAAATGAAAAGTTAAACTATTAAGAAAGAAAGTACAACTTATTATATTAATCCAGTTTATAAAAATAAAAAAAAATACTAATCTAAAGGTCTAAGTAATTAATATTTATATCGAAATAGATACTAGATTACAATTCAACTGATTATTTCCACCCAATATTTTAAATTGTTTGGTGTAGTAGTAAGCCACTAGATTACTAACGATACACACAAACACAAATCCGACATTTGCAACGTTTGTACTGCGTTCTCGGCAGCTAGATTAGCGTTAGCACTAACAACCGTCTGAGTACATTAACGAACACATGCATTAAACAATATACCAACTACCATAGGTATGCGCCTTGCTAATTCAACAAGAAACTTCTAACAGTATCTCAGCAAAATTAATATAGGTATCCCAAACCACTTGGTTGGTCCACAAAAGGTAGTTACACTTAGGTAGTATACAAGAGTAAACAACAACAAGAAACATTAGTTTACTAGTTCAAATATCGACGGCCTATAAACATAGGGGCAGGAATTTTTGCCGAAACCGTTGATAAGCAAAACTATATGAATTGTTTGAGACATTTTTCGTCGATAACCGCTTTGGTTTCTCAGTCAGTAAGTACTGCGAATGGATATTTTATTTTAATACTTAGGTAACTAATACTGTTGTAAAAAAACTGATAATAGGAAATAATTTAAATATTTAGTAATAAGGAAAATCAAACCGGTAAAGCGCCGGAAACTTGTGACGTCAACCACCGCAAGTACTGAGCGCGGAATCCGCGCGACATGAACTTATACCCCTCGCGCTCTTCCTCTCTCCTAATTATTTAAAATGTGGCTGTGCCCGATAGGGTCCATAATTATTATTCATTAACACTTACCTCCTGTTTGTGTACTGTACATTAAGGATTCCAATAAAGAATAATTGAATTGAATTGAATTCTGCGAAGTAATTCTGTCTGCCAAAAATCTATCTAACAATTTTTTCTTCAATTTACATCAGCAGTCAGATCACATGTTCAGTGACAATCTATTCATCCTTTCAATGGTTTTTATTGTACACCATAAAAAACCAAAATGACAAACATATTTTTCTTACTTCGTTTACGTAACTCTTTTAGTGATAGAAACGTCATGTACTTTAATTTTTACTAACATTTAAAACTGCACCATCCATGACCATGTTCCATATAACCCTCAAACAGCTAAGCTATACATCAACCAGTTCTTATTAAACTCTGCCAAGTTTTGGACACTCCTGAGACAATAGCGGACGGGTTGAGCCAGCGTGACACCAAGATGGATGGTCGCTAACGATTCAACGATACCTAATCAGTGTGAGTGGGTGAGCCTGGCTTTTTGCTGTTCCCCATATGGATTTGGGATGGGAAACAGATTTTGCGCGCTTAGCAAAGCGTTGATTGTGATTTGAAATTCGGACTCGAAATTCTGGCTAAGACTTTTTAGCCCAAGTTAGCTTTAAGGATTATAAAGGCCCTGGTTTTTGAAAATTAGAAAATCTAGATTTTTTATTTTATCTGAACAAGGAACCGTTGAATTAATTTTGTTTACTACTTTTGCGTAAAGACGGGTACTTACGTTTATAGAATAACTTGGACTTAGCAGCGGCAATTGTAATAATACATTTTTTTTTCCTCTGTCTTGAGATTGTTTTTTTTTTCCTAGATCTCTGTCACGTTTTGAGGTCAGCGTAGATTATATTTACAAAGTCCTGGAAACTTTATAATTTGTCATTTACTTCGTAGATTCGTACAGCACTAAACACCATATTATCCACCCAAACAGATTTGACTCAATACCAATGACAAATTCGTTGACGATAACAACGTCAATTGAACGACTTAAGGCGAAAGCGCCAGGGTAGCGGGCGAAATTCAAATGTTCTTACGTTTTTGGCAATTAGAAGGTTAGTATATAGTAGTTGGTATGTTCATTAAATTATGATTTGCGACCGTAACAAATATGTATTTACAGAATTGTAATCACGCACAGCAAAGGAGTGGAACTCTCTGCCTACGTCTGTGTTTCCGAACGCATACAACCCCGATATCTTCAAAATGAGAGTTAACAGGCTTCTTCTGGGTAAGCTCGCTCCATCATCGACTTTGTCTCTGTCATCTCTGACCTAGACTAGAGTCAAGAGCAAACCTATCTCAAATTAAAAAAAAATCATTAAAGTCATCAATACAACTCTCTAAGACTAAGTAATCTTATTGAATGACAATTTCATAAAATCTTGACATTTCAGGATTATACTAACTAAGGAGTTGTACATATTACTGATTCAAATTATTATAAGTCACGTTACGGTCGCGAATCATGATTTCATCAGAATTCACCCAGACACTGAGCTGCAAATTGCAAAAATTGCAAGAAAATTTTAATTTCGCGGGCTACCTTAGCGCTTCCTTCTTAAACATAAACAAATTTAATCAAACTGTAACTCGGAATAAAGTACGTCTCACCATTTAACAGTTCAGCAGAGCAACAAACTCCCCCAAATCACAATTAACAAGCATAAAGAGTCCATTTCATAATAATATTCGCAACGTACTCACTAAACCTACGCAAATGCAATGAAAATAGAGTATAGCATTAAATTTAATTGCAACGGTCCTTTTCAGTGCAGCCGTGCCACGCCGCACTCGCCATAATGACGTCATTTTTGTAATGCTATTACTTGCAACTCAACTTGGGGTCGAACCGATGTTGAGCTGCAAGCTGCAACTGTCGTTGATTAAAACGCGAGGAAATGTTTACTGTGATTAAAATGTGCGTTTGTGCAGTGCAGTGTTTTCTTTTATGACGAGTTTTTATAGATATTTCGGACGATATTGATACTTTTTTTCTACAGCAGAAAAAATATTGCCTATAGAGAAGTCGTTAAAGAAATAGTCATGCAACAGGATTACTTGGTCTTAGAAAGTTGTATTAATGACTTATAATAATTCTGTAAACACATATTTGTTACGATCACGAATCATATTTTAATCAACATACAACCTAATACTGAGCTGCATAATGCAAAAAACGTAAGAAAACTTGAATTTCGCGGCTACTCTGGCGATTTCACCTTAACAAAGATTAGCTACGACATCAGCTATGATAATAACTTAAATTCCAGTATAGTCGCGCCGTAATTCATGTTTAAATTGGCTTCAAATGATTTAATCTGGGATTTTTCATTAAAAAAAATCTAACTAATCTCATCTGTGGTACAAGTGAGTCTCAATCGGTATTGAAATACATCAAAAAGCTTTCTTTTATAAATTTGGCCTTTGCTAAAGAATTTTAAAGATCGATCGGCTTTGATACACAACGTTTTGTAGTCCAATGCACTTTTAGAATCTAATGAAAATAGTCTTAAACAAAGTTGAAAAACTCGCTGCCTAGTTTTCCTTTAGATATTTATACATTTTATTATAAGTGTACCTATAGAAAAACATTTTGAAGTTGAATGCAGGGCGTCAATTTATTGATAGTTATATAAACAAATAGCAATATTCTTTTCAAGAAAAAATTCACAATCATTTTAAAATTTCGGGTTATAAAAATTACGAAGACTTGCCATGTTTACTTTAAAATATAATTTTGACTTGTTTCTTTTTTTTTAACTTCTAACTGTCAATGTGCACCTTTACAATACTTAGATAGGTACCGCGTTCATCCATCTGACAAGATTCCACTTTTTACCCATCTAGTTTTGCACCAATGTGAATAATGTAAAATCCTTCAGCTCTGACACCGCTCAGTCCCGCTCCGCTCATCTCGCCACTATTATTCAACGCTGAACTAGCTAGTTACACATTCTGTCTACACTGCAGATGTAGCGTGATTAAGTGACGCTTAGAGATGTAAGGAGCTCCTTACTGAATTATTTGCTACATTCATTATGTCCAGGGCATCTTAAGAGAAACGTCCATTAAAGAAACATGTGGACGACGAACTTTTAAGGGTTAGATCTCTTGCTTATTACCTAACCATTTTTCATAAAAGTTGACTGTATACAAAAATAAAAAGATTTCGACGAACTGTGAACGTGCTCCTTTTTTTGAAGTCGGTTAAATGTTTTGGGTGATAATATCACCCAAAATACTTTTAACCGACTGAAATGACACAATTAAAATGAAAAAATATGATAAATGATTTTATGTTTGTAAGTAGGTTTGTACGAACACTTTTACACGTCAATCATATTTTTTTTAAACTAGATTAGGCCGGCGTTTTCTATCTGACTGCTCTGAGAAGAAAGGCCGAAACAAACTCAGAGGTCACAGTCTCTTTTAAAGTCCAGACATAATTTTGGTCAGATCATGTGAAGACTATGTAGATTGGTGTCTGAAATGGTCTTTTGAGGAAATAACCACACAGATTGAGTGGACCTGTCCAGTCAGTGCACGCATCTGTCAGTAATCATACAGCTCAACTGAGAACTTAAGGAGCTCAACAAGTCGAAGAACAATACCAAAGAAAGGACATTTGGGTAGGCCGCATAAATTACTCAAATTGCCAAACTATGATTAAAACTGACAGAAAAAAGACAAGGACCTCACATAGTCTTCACATTCACAATAATTAAAATATATATAAAATTCATCAATGTCAATGTGTAAATAAGAGAAAATAAAGTTAGCAAAAAAAAATCATTCAGTAGGTTTGTAAAAAAATTGGAGCAGCTCAATTCCAAGCCTTTTTGTCTTCAGTATAATCTTCAACGGTATAAAAGGCTTTCTGGCACAACTTACTTTTAATGGATGATTTGAATTTATTAAGGCTGAACGTAGCTTGGAAGTTTATTATAAAAACGTATACATTGATATCTGAACGAGCCACTTATTTTTTTGAGCCTGGTTGTAGGTAGAACAAATTTGTGTCTGTTCCTTGTATTTATATTATGGATATCACTGCATTTTTAAACTATTTTATATTTTTATGGGCATATAAAAGATTTTCAAAAATATACTGAGAAGGCACAGTCATTACAGTAATCTCTTCAAATTTCTCTCTGAGAGAGTGTCTTGGACTTACTTTATAAATTGTTCAAACAGCTCTTTTCTGCAAAACGAAGATAATCTGAACGTCGGCGGCATTTCCCCACAACAGAATACCGTACGACATTACACGATGAAAATAGCTTAAGTACACTAAACGCGCTGTCTCTACGTCAGTTAAATTACAAATTTTTCTAAAAGTGTATGCTGCAGAGCTTAGATTTTTTGACAAATTATCTATATGTGGGTCTAACTCAAGCTTAGCATCTACAGTCAAGCCCAAGAATACTGTGCTATCTTCAGGATTCATTTCTTCGCCCTTTATCAACACATTAGTTTTCACCTGCCTAACGTGAGGTAGTATAAACTTAATGCATTTGGTTTTTTTTTCATTAAGAAGTAAATTATTAACATTGAATTAGTGAACTACTTTTGAGATCGCCCTATTTACATCGTCTGTAACCAACTGCTGACCTTTAAGTTTAAACAAAAGTGAAGTGTCATCCGCAAACAACACTATATCCTGATTATCATTTATGAGGTAAGGCAAGTCGTTATAGAAATAAGAAACAAGAAAGGACAAATAATTGAACCCTGTGGAACTCTTATTGTTATTGTAGATCCGGGAGATCTTTTTCCAGTAACGTTAACGCTCTGAATCCTGTTACTTAAGTATGAAGTAAGAAGATCCAGAGCGGTGTTCCGGATCCCGTAGTGGTGGAGTTTCCCGATTAACGTTTCATGAGTAACACAATCGAAGGCCTGAATGAATAACAAACCGAACTGTTTATCATGTAATAATTTATGTATATTAAAAATCTTTGCGATTGTTCTAAAATTAATTTCTCGAAAAGGTGAACGTCACACTTTACACACAGCACACTACAGCATACTTTTTTGTTGTTCTGTTATAGAATTTGTATCACTTATTAAGGCAACTAAGCCATTTATTTTTATGTAAGTGTACTATTTTTAGAACTTCGGTTTGATTAATATTATTAATAAAAAGATTTTAATAAATAAACGTAATAAAATCGTACACTAAACGCAGTTATGTTTTTAGAAGCGTATTTCACATATGTGAAATAACACAAATATTGAAATGATAATTAATTATTTAGAAATAGAAATAACATTAATATAATAAGAAATTAGAAATAGGTATCTCACCTCTTACTCAGTGGGGTAGGTTACCCCACTGAGTAAGAGTAGGTATGTACGATCCTCATCTAAATCTACCTAAATAATGGAAATTAAAAAACTACAATGATAGTGACAAGTAATCTAGAACATATACTTTATCACCAAAACAATGTTTATGTACCTTTATTTAACTATTTACATTGGTACACTAGTACATAACCTTAAAAAATAAAAGTGGTTATAACTTTTACGTCCCAAGTTCTAAAAATCTAAGAATTTAAAAAGGGCTCGTTTATCATATTAACTACCAATTAAAACAAAAAAATCTCAAAACACGAAATTTTATTAGCTGTACGAAGTTCCCATACAAGCCTGTCGTTCGCCTTTACTAAAGATAGGTAGTACTGAAATAGGTCTATAATTTGTGGGGTCGGATGTACTACCTGATTTAAACAAAGGTATTATGGTACTATTTTTTATAAGGTGAGGAATCTCCCCATAGTCGATACAATTATTAAAGATAAGATCTAAAGGTAAGCTAAAGGTTACAATGACAATAATAGACTTAGCAACTTCTACAGGATTACCCCATTGATCTGCTGTCTTTTCAGCTAAAGCACTAGGAAGTGGTGAAGGGTGAAAGTTTTGGGGGACTGTCTTATGTAATTTTTGACGTTCAAAAAGTGATTTGAAAGTGATTTTGATTTTAAATTTAAAGTGTGAAAGGTTTTAATTATATATTTAACGGTAATATGTTTATAATGGAATTCCGAATCGCAAACATTAACATGTTCCTTAAGCAAAGACTCAGCAACCGAAGGTGATGAGTTTAGGGATTTAGTAGTTGAAACGGGAATATCTGCAAAGAAATTTTCAAAGGGTATGGCGACTTGTGGATCTGATTTTATTATGTTGTCAATAATAGACAGGCTGTAGTCAATATTTCGGTTACTTGGTCTTCCCGTTTCACTATTAATAATATTCTAAGTCGTTTCAATTACATTACTACTGTTTTTAATCTTTGAACTCAAATAACGCGACTTGGCCATACAACAAACTTTTTTAAATAATTTTGAATAGTTTCTAGCATGTAAATTAAATTTAGTAGTGTTTACTAAGTTCTTACATTGCTCATAAAGCCGTATTCTACTTTTATGAATACCAACGGTAGCCCAATCATTGTAAGATGCGTTAGTATTAACCGAGATAATCTTTGGAATAAAAGTGGAATTAAATTGTTTACAGTACATATTTAAAAAATAATCATATAGATGAATAGGATCAACATGAATAGACAAAACTGGTAATTTATTAATGAGTTTAACTTTAAAAGCCTCTAAGCGACTTGCAGTTTTGGGGTTAACAGTAATATCCTTTTTAGCCACTTTGCTGTTTTGGTTTTGGATAGTAATCCCGCAATGATCAGAATCTAGTAAATTTATAATTTCTTTGTGGCTTGGTATAACATCTGTATAAATATTATCTAGGCATTTGGAACTAGTAGGGGTTATTCTTGCAAGATTGTAGGACTGAAACAGACTTAATAATACTACAAGAAGTGAGTTTTCCAATAAATTAACATTAAAACATCAAGACATAACATTAAGACATCAGAGTTAGTAAAGTTTTAAGGATTGTAGTTATGATTTTATTTACTGTCAAAAGCTCACCGTCGAGAGTCGAAAGATATTTAGCACAAAAACCGTTAAATTATGTAACGTAAAATGATTTGGTTTGGAAAAATGTGCTGTAGGTATAAGTTTTACAAAAAACGTAATCTGATGATTCGTTTTGATACACTTTTCATTTAGCTTTAGAAAAACCGTTAAAAACGTAAACAGAAAAGTGAAAAGAAATAAACAAAAAATAGTCCCGTTTTTAAAACCCTTTTGCACATTCATCGTATAACTTAAACATAAACTAGTGAATACCCTTTGCATAAAGACACACAACAACACGCTAACATTAAAACACATTTTTTTTATTTACAAATAATAGTACAAAGGCAAAAATGTTTTGAAAAAACACGGAAATTGCCGAAACAAAATTTTGTTTGCAAAGCGTTCGTGCCATTTTACGTGTATGCACGCAGGCTTAGCAAAGTCTCAAAATTTTAACATCTCGACTCCCCGCATCCATGTGGTTCCAAATTTAAATAGAATTCCACAAAAATGTATACTGTATGCATGTTGCCTTTGGCTTCCCAGTTCGCGCGACGTGAGTTCTTTTTTAGTGTGGCAAAATCTCCTTTTAGCGGCCGGTCTTTTTAACACTGTTTACACAAGACACACACACACACAGAAGATGAGAATTTAAGCTAAGTTGTTTGTACTTGCTTCGGCAGTACATATACTAAAATTGGAACGATTCAGAGAAGATTAGCATGGCCCTTACGCAAGGATGACACACAAAATCGTGAAGCGTTCCACATTTTTTGAATTATAAGTAGAAATATTTTAACTGTAGCAAATAGGTTACGTTCAGCACACTATCCCTTCTAAGAAACTTGCATATTTAATGAAAAAGTTGATTCCCCTTATTGTGAAGTATGTGGTGTACTTGATGATGCTCATCAGTTATTAATAGATTGTAATAAATATAAAAACAGGAAATCACTGGTGCGTGAATTTAAATTGAATATGATGGATGTTGGAATTTTTTTAGTAATATAAGTAAATCCCCTTTCGTCTATTGCTATCAACCTATATAAAGAGTTCACGCGTCAGTGAGATCCTGTTAGTTATGCCCTAGAATAGTATAGATTAATATTGATCGTGTAGTTGTATTGCTTATTTATGACTCAATGGGGCTGGCAAAGTCCCTAAAATAAAAGATTTAAAAAAAAGTTAAGTTGTTTTATTTCAAATTCGGTTTTGAAACAAGACAATAACTTTTTGCGTATTTTCGCTTTTTACCTTTATGAGAATATAATTCGAAGTTACTTCAGACTTAGACGTAAGCGGCGTTCCAATTTTTGTAATGATGTTTTAAATGTCAAAGCACTTAATAATAAATATAATACTTTGACTTCAGTAATAACTTCTTTTTAAACATGTTTGTCCTTTTTGTTTCGACTACTAAGGTATTTTTAGCATCCATAATCCGTCTCCCGTTCGTTCGTAATCCGTCTTGTGAGCTCAAATGAGTCTAGATATAATACAGTATCAGGGCTAACAAAGATAGAAATACTGCAAGATAGATATACAAGCGTCATCAAACAAAGTTCCTGGGTTGCCCTATAATGAGACCGAAGCACGAAAACGTGGAAACTTTATTTCTAGCCAGGTGTTCACATGTCGACACCAATAATTCTTAACATTTCTCACAAGGACTTACGAAACCCGAACGTCGGCATCCAACAAAATTTTATCTGCAGCCCTTGAAATTTCATCCACACGATTTTGATTATTAATTTCAGCAGTATAGAGATCATGATTGTACGAATGTCTGAATGGAATAAAAGTAATAGGTGGACCGGAAAATTATTAATGTTGTCATCCCAAACCCTACTTTCGATTCATGCAACAATTTTACGGGAAAATGTTACGGAGCTTTGGAAAGGCAATTTTTCATATGTGTGAATCAATCGTCATATTTTTATGTCACGGAGTCTTGATTTAGTTATGAAACTGCGGCGGGATGATAAATAATTTTGCATTGATACATATAATTGTTATTTCAGAAACGATGGATAGAGATACTTGATTCTTGGCAACGTTAAAGTGATTATGTTATAATTATGGAAAAATAAGATGTCAATTCTCGGTTTTCTATTAAAAAATATACTGGAAGTTTTTTTTTACCGTATCGAAATTTTTACAGGGTGTTCTATCCATGAATATGAACAACTTTCACTACGGAACCAACTCTGAAATCACGAAAAAAAATCAGCTGATTCATACATTTTGGTCGAGTAGGTAACTTTTGTATGAATCAGCTGATTTTTTTTCGTGATTTCAGAGTTGGTCCCGTAGTGAAAGTTGTTCATATTCATGGGTAGAACACTCTGTAAAAATTTCGAGACGGTAAAAAAAATCATTCAGTATATATAATTCAACCGAAAACTATAAATAAAAATTGAAGACAGAAAACGAACGGCTTACATCCCAGGTTTATAAAATGTTTAGTTGTCTTTACTTATATTTTACTACAAATCTTTTTGAGAAGACCCTTTTAGTGACTCGAAACTACTTACAAAATATTTACGTAAAGACCTCTTTACAGCTGCTTTTTTAGAGCGAGTCCCAAATGAGTTATTAATACTATATGTAGAGGCTATTTTAAGAGCATGGCGAATTTATACCACTTACTTGATCAACTATTGAATAATGTTCGGTGAAGCGAAGCAGTTCTTCGATTTTACGCTCATAATGAAATAAATACTTTCATCAAAGCATTCCCCATCCTGTCTGTAAATCTATCTAGTCTATTCTAGAATTCTGACTCGAATGCGGATAAAGAGTGTCACTAGGATCTTTTGGAACCTAAATGACATTGGCATGAGGGCGTTTCTGTTAAACATTTATGAAATTGACACAAAAATTAAATTGTAAAAAAATTGGCAGTCATGGGGACTGCTGACAGAAGTGAAAACTTAAACGTAAAACTATGCATAGCATGTCGCATTTCGGCGACGCGAACCCGTAAGATTTTCCCCTACCAACAAAGCATGTCGCATGTCACATGTCGGTGTCGCGAACCCGTAAGATTTTCCCCTACCAACATAGCATGTCGCATGTTGCATGTCGGTGACGCGAACTTGTAAGATTCCCCACTTCTCATTAATCGCTCAACGCGTCTAGAGAAGTTTTCACATCAAAAAACAAGATGGCGGTGTCAGATCCAATATTTTTCGCGCGCCAAAAGATTCTTGCACAGCTATACCTAGCTGTTTTGTCTAAACTCTAGACAGCTCTGTTTTCCAGCCGGTCCTGTACAAGAATATAATCATATCAACCAGAGTCGTATCAATGCAGGGCAAAGATCTCTTCTCATTCAAAGACACTAATCATGCTCTCTATGCGTGTCGCGTGTCGCATACCAATATTTCAGATCATCTACAAAATAACCTTTATAAAAAGCGGCTAAGTGCGAGTCATCGTACCTACAATATAAAACTATTTTTTTTTAAATACTTTAGTAAAAAAGAAACACGTTTCTTGTATAAACACCTCCTTTAACTATTACTTTCATTTTATTTTTGTTATTTGCCTGTATAGCGATCATAGTGAACTGTGTTAAAGTGTTTCAAATGTCTGCCTATGTCAACGGTTCACAAGATACAGCCTATTGATAGATGGGCGGACAACGAAGCCTTAGTAATAAAGTCACGTTGGCACCCAACGGGTATGGAACGGGTATGGTACGGGTCGGTTGAGTATGGAACTCAAATCCTCGTTTCAGACACAAGACGTCCACTGCTGGACAAAATTCTGCTCCGGCGCTGCCCACATTCAGCCGAAATCTGCTACCGTAGACGTAAAGTCTATGTCACGTAGTCTACCCGATATAATAGGTATAGTTGCAAAGTAAAACGGATTTTTGTCCGAATAACCCCCGAAATCCATTATAAAACCAGCCACAGCCCCTAACAATTTATTCGTAATTAACTTACCCTTTATTTTAAAGCCATTTATCTATTCCTAGTAATTAGGGTGGTATAGTTTCTACGTACGTTTGTAATTATTACGCCCGGACATTATTCTGTTGGCTTAGCAGACCAAAAGGAAAGCGGCTAAAATTCATTCAAATTAGAGCGGTGTTCTTTGAATTTGTTGTACTTGTATTTTGAAATGGAATGTTTATTTTGTCTAGATGTTCAAAGTATGTCTGGTTATTTTTATTGTTGTTTCTCAGACAAATTGAATGTCGTTTTTTCATAACTTTTTTTTTATGTAAGAGTCTTCGTTTTTGTCCAATCACAATTTGTGCGTCTGTGGTTAGTTGTCCAGAATACCAGTAACATTCCTTAATTAAAAGATCACCATCATCTTTATTCAAATTGTGTAATCAACACAGGCGCACCTAATACCGTCGATAAAAAAAAAAAACAAATTACATGAACATAACCCCGAAAGCAATAAAACGAAGAGATAACCAATTCAACAAATACCCCCCACCACCGAAATGCCATTCTAGCAACCCAACCGTTCGTACCATATTCCAAACTGAGCCAAGTTTTTACGAATGGTAATTTCGTTCGAGGCCTCTAATGAATATCTGAAGGTTTATTCCAATCAAAGTTTTCTCATTTACTATGATGTATACCGTCATCCCGTCGAGTTATATTTTGACAAATCGCCGTTTGGAGAATATTTGAAGCGTAAAAAGAGGCTTTCATGGCTGGGAGAACGAAGTGTTTCTTTTGGAACCGCTTGAAGTGATGCGCTGTCGGTTACGGGATCAAACTGTTGAAAAAAGAATGATCTTTTGTTAGACGACGTAGACATACCTCACCATCCATCACGATCATCATCAGCCTATGGAATTCTACTGCAGGCCATATGCCCTCTCCAAAAGCACGACATCGGCGACTTTCATCCAGCTGCAAAAAATATCCTGCGAGAATCGTCAGTTCACCTAGCCTGAGGACGTACTACCTTACATATAAATAGATTCCAAAACTAGAATCTGTCATTATCAACCAGATACTACAAGTCCCCACTTGCTTAGTAATCAATAGCGCCCTTAGTCTAGGTTTATTTATTTATTTATTTAATCTTTTCACGCTTAAAAAAGTACGAAGGCGGACTTAATGCCTTAGGCATTCTCTACCAGTCAACCAAGGGTGGTGAAGAGATTAGATGGCAGGTGCTCTGTTAGGAATGGGACAATTTGTACATAAATAAGTTATAAACTTATAATACACATACATACATATTTACTACAATATATACCTATAATATATACCAACTATTATTATTATTATTAGGTTCAAGTCCCACTAGGGGGCGCCCTTAGACGTGCTATTTAAAATTTTGCTAACACGGTGAGAGACCCTTCTGGCCCCACCAAAGCCCGGCTACGCAGTAAAGGCTCCCGGAGCCAACTAGCAATAGTACGTATTAAAAAAAAAAAGAATCTGTCATTTAGTACTGTAGCAGCTATCGTTACTGATTTCTAGTAAGTCTTCCACATTATTTTACCCTACGATTTAATTATTTTTTCCTCTCCCTATTTCAAGGAATATGTGTGTTGTAAATAAACTTCTATAAAAGAGCCTAATTTCCTTTTGATATGTGAGTCATCAAAATACAACAGTGGTTTCACCTTAATTTTCCTGTAACAGTAATAAATTACGGAGTCTTTGAAACAGAACACTTGGTGCTCAAAACTAGAGAATTGTGGTAAACAACATTACATCTTAATGGATCATTACCCGTAATTGAGACAAGCTCACACATCTGTTTGAAAATTGCTATGTTGAAATGACACGGTAGGGTAAAAGTGTGGAAATTCCATTGTTATAAGTTATAAGGGTATGGGGTTGAGTTACTGTGGATGCTTTAATACTTTTTAACCGTTTAGTTTGGAAGCGCTCCTAATTGGACCCGAACACACGAACCTCCGTTGGCTCGTTAGCGGATCCCATTGGACCCCAGAATGATGACATACAACACGTTAAATTGATTATGAAAATATTTATTACGCTACCCATCAAATATTATAATAAAATAATCATTTTATTATCAGGCAACTGAGGCCCATAGACAAAATACACAAAATAATCTTATACAACAATAAACTAATATATATTAAAAATTATGAATATGCGTTAATTATGAGAGTTGGATGAAAACTCATATCTTAACGCCATTACATTTTTTATACTTAGCGCGCAAGTTTATTAATTTATCTTTATAAAATCCAAGTCTGTAAATACGATAATCGCCATTTTGATGACAGTGGTGGTCGAGGCAAAAGAACATCAAAAATTGGGGATTTCAGACATCCAAACTTCACCACAGGGGCAGTGAATAATACATCATTTAATTATTTGACGAAATCATCCATTGTTCAAGTTAAATAAGTAGTGGTAATGAAGTTTTTTGATATCCAAAGTAGAAGTTTCACGCCTATCGTGAGTTATTTTTACTTTTCACAAATATCACACACACACAATTTAGATACGATTTATAATGTGACAAATATTATTCAAAATAAAAACAACAAGAAAATGCTCAGATCTTAACCTGTACGGGCAGTCTGTGGTCCGATAGATATTTTCGTCTACTAAATGATTTTAAACGTAAAACTTCGTTTGGATATTTGAAAAAAAATTAAGTTAAAAATGACGTTTTGACAATGACATTTGGCGCGAGTGATATCACCGTGTATTTTTTTATTGAAAATAAAGTGTTACATAAACATAACATCACGCCTTGTTTCCCAGAAGGGTTAGGCAGAGCTGTACCTATAGTACACCCACATTTCGCCAGTTATGTTTAAGTCCCATGTAATAGGGGGCGAGCCTATTGCCATCAACCGGGCACAAATCCAGACTCCAAGCTGCTACTGAGAAATTCCAGATAGAAAAACCCAATAACACTTTGCCCGACCTGGGAATCGAACCCAGGACCTCATGCTCAGCAGTAGCGCTTGAGACCACTAGACCAACGAGGCAGTCTTGGAAAATAAAGTGTTTTCGTATCTAATCAACAGTATGTGAATGAATATTCATTTATAAGTAGTTATTACATCGTTTTAGATAATATTTGCACGAAATAACATCATAGATACCATTTTTTTTCAGAAAATAATGTTACGTAAAGAGACGACACTTGCGGCCATACTCTTGTTGTCATCATATTTTGTTCATAAATATATTTCTCGTAATTGTAACGTTACAATTTAGCCGGAGGGGCTAAATTGTAATTTACATATAAAAGATAATAGAAATAGTAGAAAAATATATAAATACTAGCTTTTGCCCACGGCTTCACCCGCGTGGATGTCGGAAAATATCCCACGGGAGTGTAAGTAGCATGTTTTTAACAATAGCGTGGCTTTTCACTTAAAGGATGATTTTAGAATCGCTTGTGCTTTAAATAATAAGTTTCATGTTGTTATAGAAGATCCACCAGAAGCCTTGGAGTATGTTAGAATAGCTAAAGATAGGCTTTCACTTGAGAACCATTTGGCAACTCACAACAGTCTCGAACAGGCTCGAAGGGAACACATCCGTCGAACTGGTATTTATTCAGTTGAGGTGAATTGTACTATTGATGATGATTGATTGATCCCTTTGATTTTAGGGCTTAATAATTATGTCTTAAGAGGTAGGATTAAATCGAGACATGTCAACAGTCGTACTTATTACACGTATTTATTGGTAAGCAGACGATGCTGTGGCCAACACATTAGAAAGCATAGTAGGTTATTGCTGCAACTGCCTCGTCGGTGAGCGAACAGTGGGCTGCTGTGCTTATGTGGTGACAATGGTGTGGTATTTGAGCTGGGGACGGTATAATGATGTAACTGCGCCGGCACCGGTTTTAGATGATTTTTGTCAGGAATATGATGAATGTACAAGTATTTTAAATAAATATTTTTGACTTTGAATCGCTATTAAAACCCATACTATTTGTTTTATTTTTTATATCCCTTACCTACCTAGTCTATTCACGACGACAACATGAGCATGAGCAATAGTACCTGTCATAAATAGTATTTTAAAATGACTTATACTTGGTTATTATAGTTCAAGATTCTCTCTAGACTCAATGAGTGCTTTATTCAGTCACAATATCGGTAATGTTTTATTTGTATTGGTGTTACCACACCAATAATATAATTATATCCTTATTACTGTTATCATAGAACAAAATATACCTACTTACCTAGTTTTTAGGTTATTTTCGATTTTATAAAATAACTCCGAAACCTGAGTTTTCTTTACAAAAAGAACTTCTGTTGGAGTTATTATGATAAGTGTAGTCTCTAAAAAACAATGTTTGAATTTGATGCAACATGGTACGGGATTCCATACATCGATGAGCATTGTCCTTTAGGTTTGATAATGATTGTAACTTTCTTGACAGGACACGCTTTATTGAATTCTTGGCATACTGTAGAAAATAATGTACCGTAGTTTCTACTGAGGTGTTGTGAATCAAAAGTAGCTGTTGAAAGATTGCTAAGAAGATT
This sequence comes from Fissipunctia ypsillon, assembly GCA_947568875.1. NCBI lineage: Eukaryota > Metazoa > Arthropoda > Insecta > Lepidoptera > Noctuidae > Fissipunctia > Fissipunctia ypsillon. The sequence continues at coordinate 4,696,805 of OX387643.1, forward strand.
ATTATTAAACATTTTCAATTTATTTTATTTTATTTTAAGCGTTGCCTTCTCCGACCGTCACCCGTAAACGTGTGTAGGTCGTAAAGAAAGATAGAAGAAGAAAAATTAAGATAATGATTAGGTTTTTTGTTCGCTTCCTATACCTAGGTACATAATTAAAACGATTTATAACAGAATCGTTGAAGTCAGTTGCTCATTCAATTTAGCTACTCTCTGGTTATCATCTGCCAACTATGTTGGGGTCAGCTTTCTAACCGGATGCAGTTGAATACCAGTATTTTACATGAAGCGAAAGCCTAACTTACTTCTACAACACAGAGTTTCTGGGTGACGCGATACCTCTTCCGCTACCCACTACTCGCGTAGCTGCCGAAGCAAGAGTGGTAAGCTGTCAATACGGATCTCAATATTTCGATATGCGGAACTCTGCAAATGTTTTGCCACGCATATGCGTATCCAGAGACTGGCCATAATGGATATAGCGCTACGAGGCTATTATTTCAGCGCGTGGCCAAATCGTAACTAAAAGCCGCCATCTTGTTTTTAAATACAGTTTAGATGACAATGGGGTTGGTAAATGTCAAAGTGGCGCTAGCATAGCTTTAACCAAAACTATTTTCATTTATAGGAAGTGTTTGTTCGTTTATGATTTTATAAAATGCCTAAGAAATGTGAAGTGGCTTATTGCAAAGAAATAGGTGCACGCCAATTTCTGATAGCTATGCAGTGACTAGAATAGTACAGTTTACAAACAAAAATACTGCCTTGTATGCATTTTGTTAAGCGGCGGTAATTTAGTACTGCTGTTAATATCCCAATAAGTGTTTGAATCAGGAACCTGCATTATCGGGTCATCATCTTTTTGAGCACTAGTGTTCGCAAAATTGAAATTTTGGTCGTAAAGCTCCAATCTTTAAACAAATTACATGAAATAGATCATGATCATAGAACTCACTATTATATGTTCCATAGGAAATTATATGTCCAATTTGGCTTTTTGTAGTAATGTATAGTTGGCGAAAAGTATTACGAAATGTATACTGCCTACAAACAAAACTATTTCATAAATAAAAAAGCTTGATATAGAATTTTAAGGTTATACCTTTCAATAAGGTCTGCTTTTCTTCCTTGTAAAGAAGCATCTCGTTTTTTTTCAGTTCAGCCGTTAGCTCGCTTATTCGCCATGTTGAGTACATGTTTTTCGTAGTATCCATCTTGGTATTTTGATGAAAAAAATCACAAACCAAACACACAAATTGAAAAACAAACGTGACGGGGGAAAACTATACTAGCGCCATCTATCAAAAGTTTTAAGCGGCCAACCCCATTCATGAAACAATTTATTGCACAAACGTTTACCAACAGCGCCCCCCTGTCAACGTCATTAGAGCGACAAAAGATCCTTGAACAGTCCGGCTGTCGAGAGAATGCGTTCTTGACACTTGTCAGTTTCATACTAACGAATAATATGTGTTTTGCGAATTTGATCCTTATTAGTAACAACATCACGCCTGAAATCCTCGAAGGTTTAGGCACAGGTGTACCTGTAGTACACCTACATTTCGCCAGTTATGTTTAAGTGTCTGCATCCTTATTAGTAATTCTAGAAATTGTCCGATAGGTATCAGAAACGCATTCTTTCGACGGCCGGACTATAGCAGTATAGATAAAAGTTTATAATACTCCGGACGTTTCAGACCAAAATATTTGCACGTTCACTCAAAAACAGTATATAACACAGGCTTTGTTCGCATTGTTTTCTGTAGCTACAGCGGTGACTTTTAAAAACACTCATTTGTTTAGGTCTTAAATTCTGAAAGCGACAATGACGTATATCTTTGGACAAAAGGAGAGTCCCGGAATTTTAATGGATTCATACTCGCGAAACAAAAATATACCTAGAATACCTAGGTTGTTGAGTTTTCTTGTTTGTCTAGAGAGTAACAATTAGCTATATATTATATATAACACATCAATGCTCAATAAAATAAATAAATAAAACAAAATAGCTTTATTTTCCTTCTACATTTATGTTTGTGTTAACTAATGATTAGTGTATTTTACTTCTAGTGCAATGTTAGTAATAATAATGTTTCTATATTTATATTTGTACAGTAAATTAATATGTTACTGGCGAAATGTGGGTGTACTATAGGTACACCTCTGCCTAACACTTCGGGGAAACAAGATAATATGTTATGTACAAGGACCGCTATTAGCGGTGAAAGCTATTCTGTCTCTAGCTACTCTGCTCCAAATTTTTCCTACTAGTTTTGTAATATCGTTGCTCCATCTCGTTTGCGGTCGACCTTGTCTGCGCTTTTTATTCAGTTGGTACCAGTTTGTAACGATTTTCGTCCACCTTTCATCTGGTACTCTTTGGAGATGTCCAGCCCATTTTCTTTTCAGTCTAAGTACCTTTATGGCCACGTCCTTTGCCTAGGTTTTACTTCTTATTGTTGTGTTCATTACTTTGTCTCTAAGTCTGTGGTTCATATAGCTCCTTTCTATTCCTCTTTGGCACTCTTTGATTTTTTTCTAAATTTACTTTAGTCAGTGACCATGTTTGACAGGCATATGTGAGTGTGGGAAGTAGGCATGTTTCCATGATTTTGTTTTTATTTTGGTTTGCATCTTACTCTTGAATATTTATTTTAGTGTCCAGTATTTATTCCAGGTGGCTTTGATTCTTCTTTCTATTTCCTTTTCTGTGCAGTTTTTAAAGTGATTAGGTGTCCTAGGTACTCTTCTGTGTAGTCTAGGTTGGTAGATAAAATTGTTATTGGTACTTCGTGTCTGTTTGTCATAAGTTTTGTTTTGTATGGTTTACTTCTAGGCCCACTTTTTTGCTCTCTTCAAATAGCGACTTTAACATTGACTGCATTTTATTTGGGTCTTCTGACATCAGCACTATATCGTCAGAGAATCGTAAGTGTGACAAGTATTTCCGTGTCGGTTTAGGCCTTTGTTTTCCCAGTTCACCGTTCTGAATATTTGCTCTAACACCGCTATGAATTATTTAGGGGAAAGTGGGTCACTGGTCAATTCTCAATAAATTCTACAAAATAAAGGCAGACATAACATAACATCACGCCTTGTTTCCCCGAAGGGTTAGGCTGAGGTGTACCTATAGTAACACCTACAATTCGCCAGTTATGTTTAAGTCCCATGTAATAGGTAGGCACAAATCCAGCCTAGTCCGGGTTGCTACTGAGAAATCCTCATGCACAGCAGTAGCGCTTGTGACCACTAGACCAACGAGGCGGTCAGTTGCTTGAGAGATAACTAGAATTAAGTATCTTCTTATATTAATGGCTGATAAATTTTTTCATTTCATTTTTCATTTTTTATTCATTTCATAAGGGATTGTAAAGTTTACAGATGTTGCATTTACATATTTGTAGGTTCACTAACAGTTTACAATAAATACAGGTGAAGTACTGTTCTCCTAGCTAGGTTAAACTAATAAAAAAATTAAAATAAATTAAAATAAATGGTTAAAATGATGGGTAACTAGCTTTTAAAAAACTTTTGCCCTATAATCGATCCAAAAGTCGAATTTGCTTGGATGCAAGATTTTGTCTTTAATGAGTTTCATATTTATCTAGGAAGTAACGATGAGAAAAATAATACATCGATCGTTCTCATTTAAATGTAATTTTTAATGCTCAATATATTCAATAAAATAATGGCCCTTTTAGGAAAAAAATACGTTAATCGGCCCATTCATTTGCTTGAGACCATTAACGTAACTAGGACTAAGTACATCAATTAATGACCGATAAATGATGGGGTAACTAGCTATTAAAAACCTTTTACCCTATAGCCGACCCAGAAATCGAATATGCTTGGATGCAAGATTTAAGTCTACTGACATTTAGACCGAGAAAAAATATATACTTTATACACTTGAATAAAAGGAAAAATATTTGGGCGTCCAAGCCAAAAGGGTCCAGAAGTGAGGTATTGAGTAAAGACCAGATCCGGTATCTAGAATAGTCAATTGATAATAACAATTAAAAATATTCAAAAACTGGCACTTTTTTTTTAATCAGACATTTGAAGTTGAAACTCTGAAAAAACTAGATTTGAGAAAAAGCATTTTCAAAGTTTGATTTTTGGTACTTAGTACATTTTCTGATACTTAGAAACATCATATAAAGTCATTTACTATATAAACTTGTAGATAATTGACCATTAATTAGTAATCAATTAAAATCGTGAAATGCATTTTTTTCACCCAACTTTACAAAACTGCGTATATCTCGGAAACTAAATGCCGAGAACTGGACCCTTTTTGCATGGACGCTCACATATGTAGGATTTGAGTTATTAAATTTGTTTGGAATGAGAAAGCATTTGCTTGATTCGATGGTGATTAATATACTCGTATATGCGAATAAGTAGATATTAGACTTATTCTCTTATATCATCATCACCATTCTTTTGCCCTATTCCCAATTTATTTGTGGTCGGTACAACATGTATTTTTCTTCCATACTCTCTATCAGTCGTCAACTCGACTTATGGCCCGCGCAGACTGGCAGACGGGACGCAGAGGATTTCAAAATTTAACAGTTGAATTTAATACTTATCCAATCTAAATAAGGTATTTATTTCAATGCTCGATTATCGACTTTGGAGCATCGTAGCGCAGTTTTCTCTAGAGCATCGAAGAGCACGCTGAAGGATAGCGCGGCGAGAGGTGGCGGTATGCGGCGATATGCGCCTGTCTTTGCGCTAATCAAATCCCGGTGAGCGGTGGCTACTCGGCGGATGCCGCGGCATACCGGCGGATGCTCAGGTAAGCTCGCGGACGCTCGCGGTATCGCAGAGGATTTTTCTAGTCAGTGTGCGCTGACGGATAGAGGTATCCTCCTCGATGCTCTCCCCTGATGTCCGCCAGTGTGCACAGGCCAATAGTCACCGCCATTCTAGCCATAATTATCACCTTTCACCAAATCCGTCTATTGTTTATTTGGTCTTCCCCTACTCTTGTAGCTATAATACTTATTCTCATTTATATTAATTGCCATCGAATCAAACAAATAGATAGATACTTGTTTTTTTTTGACTCTGAAAATGCAACTAAACTATCAAACGAAATATATAATAACTGACATCAATATTTTGAAGTCTTTTCAGTCAAACTCTTACCACCTCAATGCCCCAAGATCACCACAAACAAAAATTACCCGTATCACAACCTCAAATCAACTTATAGTTTAAATTCGTTATCCAGTTTACAAAGTAAAAAACTTTTTAATTTAAATCCCCTGTATTTATTTGTTCGGTGTACCTCAGTTTGTAAACTTTCGCCTCTGATTACAGTAAATATTTACTTTTCACTTTGTTGTCTGTCACCGGAACGAGCCAGGCATTGATTGAGTTACATTTTGGACTTTGTTTTAGAATTTTTATTTACTTTTGTGTGGAGTTAAATAAATTCGACGTTCGAATTGTAAGGTTACGTTGCTCGTACAACGGTCAGTTCGTGGATACGTGACCATTTTTTTTCAAACAAAGAGACTCAGATAGTATGACTATTGGTTGGAAAGCACATGATAGTAAAAGGCGAAAAGCCTGAAAATCTGTCTTTCTTCAAGATATGATATCAATTTTTTCAGCAGTTTAGTAAAGTTACTCCGATCAAACGGCTGGCGCTTCATAACATACATCATCTAATAAGATTTGAAGCTGACTCTAACGTAGTTAAAAGGAAAGGTTAGATTTAATTTTTAAATATTAAAAAATAAAGTCGCTTTTCGTGTTAGTCTGTGTGACCGCTTTGACCGCCTTTTACTATCATGTGCATTCCAACCAATAGTCATACTATTTGAGTCTCTTTTTTTGAAAAAAATGGTCACCTATCCACGAACTGACCGTTGTACGAGCAACGTACCGAATGTACGTACAATTTGAAGCAATGTACTATTTTAAAACCACAGTTATTAGAAAAAGTACGTGAGCCGCCAACCTGATGTCAGAACGGCGGGTCTATTCTAAATCTGATTAAATTACCAACTATCTGAGTGTGAAATGCCTACTATGTTCGTTACCGTATTAAAAGTATAACCAGATGCTATTAATGGTTAGAGTAATTTAAAAATTAAAAATTCTCCACATTTAGAGCCTGTTCAATTATAATAGCAACTAGTTGTGCCCAGCTTACATTGCTATGTCGTGCCGTATGTGTACGCGAAAGATTGCTTTTCTGCCACTAGATAATAATAAGACGGGAATCTCTGAAGCTGCAACATCTATGTTGGCCGAAGAAAATAACATGCTGACGTACCGTCGTAATAACTGCGACGGAATTAGAACATTTTCTTACACTCTACATAATGTTTAAGTTTTGAATAAGTCAAAGTGAGTCAAGGTGATTAAACGAGATTCCACTGAAAATTAACTTGGAATCAAAAGAATATAATATAACAGGAATTATCGAATATTTGCCATCGGGCCCAAAAGACGTACAACAGCATACGTCACTATAGAGCACACTACTATAGGCAAAACAAAAAATGGATGTTTTGATGATTTGAGCAACAGAACAAAAAAGAAGTCAGAAAAATATTATTATGCATTGCCTTGTTTATGGAAAAAAATAATATAAGTATTTAAATCCAGACTTTCAGCTGATATTACATTACCTCTGTTAAATAATAATAAACCAAACCTATTGTTTTAAAATTATATCAATTTTTAATTTTGTCAAGTTATTAACCATCTTGCTGTTCCATACATTTTGACTGCGTAGGGACACTTTTTATAGAAGCTCATAGTAGATATCATACATGTTATTACTCTAAATACAAGTACCGCATTATTGGTCTAACAAGCAAGTTAACTCGATAGATTCTTAGAAATGCTAATAATTCGAAACCCAAGCTTTACTTAGGTCAAAGCTAATTGGGGATATTGTCAGAGAATATCTGATATTGGAACATGCCCGATGGCTATATGTTTCATGTCACAGGGCAACTTATCGGTAAAATATCGTTGCATGAAAACTAGCCAAACAAAAAAAAAACATGGTCAATAAAGAAAAAAAACGGATCATAAAAACATTACCTACTTAGGTATATAATTTACGCCACGTGGTAAAACAGAAAAATATAATAAAAGGAGTTTGTAACTCCTACCAGAATTGAACTGTACACCTTGGTCTTCTTTTTCAAGTTGGTCATAGGTCTGATTGATAAATTATATGTATTTCTGTAGGTAGGTTAATACAAACACTTATTATACGACTAAACATTTTAAAAACTAAATTAGGTCGGTGTTCCCTATCGGTCTACATATTCTGAAAACTAACACAGAAATAAACTCAGTGGTCAATCTCTTTTAAAGCCAATACATTGATTGCCTGAGTCATAAAGAAGCATCTCTCTTAATACATTAAATAGCATCTCCCTTATTTTCCTTTTTCCTCTTGCATCATTTTCAAGGTCACTTGGTTAATAGGTACTCATTTATTATCTCAAAAAATCGAAGAAGTCTAATTTTGGACACCCAACTCGGTCTTTTCGGGAGAAAAATTACCTTGTTGCAAGCTTCCTATTACTATTAAAAAAGCTACAGTTTTTACCAGCATACAAGCTCTCTCAAGACCACCTTGAATTGATGTTTGGTCAAATACGAACCCATGGCGGTTGTATCACAAATCCTACAGCTCGTCAATTTATGGCAATTTATAAAAACTGATTATCAAATCGGAACTACGTAATTTTAACAGCGTTAATTGCCAGTCACTTGAAGAAATTTCAATTTTATGTTGTAATTCTGCTGTAGATAAAATCAATAGAACCTCAGCACAAAATAAACTGTGGAAAGATCCTGACCCTGATGATGAACTTAAAGAGCTATATTTGACGCAGCATGCTTTATTTGACGAAGAGATCGATGTGCTCACACGAGCTTTAACATAAATAAATTTACCGGTGATAGCATATATGGCTGCGTTTGTGGCATATGCGCTTGTCAAGAAGTTGAAGTGTGATACTTGTGTATCGGCTGTGCTAGCCACCGAAGTAAATCACAATCACAGATTGATTACAGATAAAGACAGAGGTGGTTCTTGTTTAACTCTCTGAGGATGTTATAGTCATTTGTAAGAAGGTGGAAGGGGTTATTAAAAAAACTGTCTTACCTGAAAATAAATTCCAAGTGACTTCAAAGTTCACAAAGACGTTGCTAGTTCCAAAAGCTCCTAAACACTTTGTTGGTAGAAATATTTTCTCATCAATTGATTTTCACCAGTTTGAGTAAGATCCAATGGATAATTATATTATCCAATTGACAAAATGTGTGATGGAATAATATGATATATTGATATTCGCCTACATTTTTTGGTTAGGTTCACCTTAATTATCAAAGCGTCAGATATTGTCAAAGTCAACACATTTCAAAGGTCAATATTTTTTTCTTATGTTATTAGTTTGTGTTATGTTGTTTTATGTACTTAAAATTAAAACTATTTGAATAGTTTACAGTAGAAGTGTTTGTAGTTTAGTTTAGTTTAGTGGTGTGGTTTGGAGATAAAATACTGTACTTAAAACTTGAGTTTTAAGTACAGTATTTTATCTCACGAAGTGACACGCGCTTTACTTGTGTTTACCAAGTGGACAAACACGCTGTGAATGTGTGTCTTCACGCATGCATTCACTGGTTGTTTGTACACTTGGTAAACAAAAAAAGCGCGTGTTGCTTCATGAGATAAAAATACCGAGAGAAACCAATTTACTTAAATGTTATTTACAAACGAATATATTATATTTTAACTTGATTTGGTTTTATTGGTGTTTATAATATACTACATCGAAAAACAGAAAAAGAACATGTTCATAAATCAATAGAGCACCCAGAGATTTCAAGTACACGTGGTTGCAGTAATCTTGAAATGGCATTAGTACGAGATTATGTGTTTCCATCGTAAAAACGAAATTTATATGTCTACTACATATTCTGTTTTTTTTTATTATCATATAAGTAATATTTTAAAAAGTTTACAGACTGTCAGACACCAATTGAGTTGAGTACTTTGTCCCAAATTAGAATATCCTGTACTATCTTCCTTTCACAAATCGTTGACAATATACCAAAATTTGTAGTCTTCGGTTAGTATAGCGATATTATAAAAAAAAACAATACAAAATAATATGTACTCCTAAATGTACACTTTTTTGTAGCTGAGTTTCATCGATATTTTTATCAATCAAATTCTTATACTACTAACCCGTCTTCCCTAGTTTAGGCAACAGATGCATGTGTGCATTGTGTGACTGCATCTATACTTTCTAGTGCCCGCCCCTTTTGAGCATGTGTGTAATAAGATAGCACAAAAGTGTTACGCATTTTTTCTTGTGTGCGTGCAAAAAACGCATCATGTGTGCCGTACTTATTTCTTTTGCTTTTGTGTGAGTTTCAAGAGTGTGGAAAAGATGACGACACTTGAACTTTAACAAATATAGAGTGAAGGCATATCTCCGGATATCTATGGTTATGCCATATTTTTTGCTAATATTCCACCTAATAAAAGAATTTTTGTTCAAATGCTAAACGGAATTACCTCTCAAACACGGAATATATGCTGACAAAACTTTTGATGTCACACAAAAGGGCTGTTAATGTCCATATTTGCATTTATATTCTACATTTTTACATTATACAAATGGCAACAGAGGGGTTTTTAAGCGCGGGAAAGTCAATTTATGTTTTTCAACAACTACGTAGGTACATCCTACTTCTAATGATTTCCCGGGACATTTTCAGGGTATTGTTTAATGTTTGCTTTGAGGAAGTAGCTTTTACCAAACTGCGTCAGGAGAGGGGTATGTGGGTAACTTTTATATTGATTTGTCGTTATGCTTTTCGAATCTTAAAGCGTATAAAATTACTAATTATGTACCTAATTGTATTAACGCTAAGACGTCATGCATTTCCGTGAGTGTTCAAGCTACTCAAATAATCACTAAGCTTGAAATGAAATACACAATTAAAAATGCTTCTAATTTTTTTAATAAACGATTCTTGTTTAATTGATAATTGCTCATTTTTAATTGTATCGCTTAGTTTGTCTATGTACAATTGTACATTTACTCCGTGTCCTAAGCAAAGCGATCGGTCATTAGTTTTAGAAATAATTATTATTGAAGTATAAAAGTGTTTGTATAAACGTACTACAGATTTTTTCACAGATCTTAACCAACTTGAATAAAAAGAAGACCAAGTTGTCATTACATTTCAGTTCTGTTAAGAGGTACGTATTACCTCGTTCAAAAAAATAAGTACATAAGGGAATATAAGTTAATTTTATTCATAATAATTACGCAAGACTTCCTTTTACTTACCTAATTACCGCCTTAAAATACCATCTAATAGTAACATTCAAGGCAATTTTATTTCAGGATCAAAAAGCCCATTACATTTAACGTTATTTTAACAAAACAACTTTTTGCTTACTTAAGTATTCGTACTAAACAAAAATATGTTAATGTGAACATTAACAGCCCTTTTGTGAGTGTTCATTTTTGACATCTTTCTCCTAACGTCGCTCCTCCTAGGCTTGATGAAAAAAGTTATTTTTGACCACAACATAAGAAAGTACAGAATGCCCAATCAAACTAAAAACCTCAAACTCAAAGCTTTTATTTCAATAAAACCGATTACGGGCACTTTTGAATTGTCAAGGAGGAGTCTGTCGGTCAGAAAGATGAAACTAGTTGCCCATTGCAAAGCGTAGTAGGTAAGCTATGGAGAAGAACGGGCAAGAAACTCCATGCACACTCTTTTAAATCAAAATATTGGTTACATCATTCAAGCTGAAATTATACATGTGAGAACGATTCAAGAAGACGTGCATGTTAAAAGCGTTCATGAAAAATAAAAAAAAATATCATGGCAGTTAAGAGACAACCAGTCCCAACTGACGGCGCCCCTCCTTGAACATGACGCATGGATCAGCCAAATGTCAGGGCACATTCAAGGTAATGAAAGCCGTACCCAGTAAATGGTAGCTTTATAATACAATCTTAGAAAAATCATGTATGATAATGAGTTTACCTCCTCAGCTATATCAGGAAGTCCGGAAGAAGAACTAAAGTGCGCAGGGCAGAAAACCAATTGAAAAAAAAGATTCTGCAATAGCCTTCGATAGCAACCAGCGATCTAGAAATCTATGGGGTTGGAGTTTGACTAGCATTGGACGTTTTTTGGATGATAATTTATACTGTGCAGATGCAGCTTTGCTGAACACATCTGCATCCGGTTAGACTGGAAGCTGATCCCAACATAGTTGGGAAAAGGCTAGGCAGATGATGATGCTGCTTTGGTGAAAATCGAACAAAGCCAATAAGCAAGACCTGAACAACAAGAATACAAATCTGTTTTAGCAGCAGTGCATTTAGGCACATTCAAAACATCACGCCTATAATTCCCGAAGAGTTAGGCAGAGGTGTACCTATATACACCCTTTTTCGCCAGTTATGTTAACGTAAGTCTCGTGTAACAGGGTGCGAGTCTATTGTTATCAACTGGGCCGGCTATGGTTATGGCTGGCTGGTTATTGTTATAACTCAATATCACTTTTCCCGATCCTGGAATTGAACCCAGGATCTCATGCTCAGCAGTAGCGCTTGTGATCACAAGACCAACGAGGCAGTCCTTTAGGTACGTCCTTACAGTAATTTCGTATGCAATCACTTGATCTTTGATGGAGTGAGATTTCTGTTTCTATTTAATTCATCTTGGCCTGCTTTTATATTATCTTCAGTCGGTGCGGGCTCCGAAAATTATCTCGAAGGCCTTTATCGCTAACTCGAAACGGTTGGTGGTCATAACTTTGTCTTAGTCCAGGCGATAATATCTGGAACAGTTTACGTAAGTCAAAGGAGTTTTGTATACTGACTTTCAGTGGTTCCGCAGTGAAGGGGAAAGGGTACTTTTTTGTTTCGAGGCACTGGTTGGAACTTAGGAGGAAAATGTGCTGCTAGTAAGTTGTGCATAGTTAGAGTAAATACTTTTTTCTTGTTCAATCTTATGGTTTGTGATTCGGAAATCTCCTGTATGTTCATTATCAGCAACTACTCTTAGTACCTTATGTCGTTTCGGGATGCTTGCAATCAAGATATCATCACGATCTTCATTTGTTTCTTGTTGATAAAATTGCAGCTCAAACCATACTTACCCAACTAGATACTTGAAACAAAAAAGTAATTTGGCACGTAATACGGTAACAAAAAATTGGAAATAAAATGCCTGGAGGGCAATATGCTTGCCCCCTATTACATGAGACTTAAACATGCTATATTAGTGAAATGCAGATGTTCTATTATATACCTGTGATTGACCCTTTAGGGAATAATACAGCTCGCCCGCGTGCGTTTGTGTCTTTAAGATCGCGAACACTCGGGAAATGAGGAGGAATTCGGCGCATGTCGTCGAAACTCTCTTGTTGTAAACGAAGCTCGAGAATTGACAGCCGATTCCCGGCCACCGCAGGCGCGGGCTTGCGGACGGCGAGCAATGGATAGCTCACCGTCCGGTAAGGACCAGGCCCGAGTCGACGGCGCGTTGTGTTCCACGCCTGCCTCAAAGAGATGTCAGCACCATTGAATGGGTCCGCTAGGGCCGATGCCAGCCAGGGTTGCGGGATGTTTGAAAGAGTTACCGTGGCCCCGGCACAGGCAACTGAAGGTACACGGATGGGGGTTTTAGTCAGTAAAAGTCTGACATCCCCTCCCACTCCACCCAGAGCGGGAGAATTCATTTGATGATTTCCCATCCACAAAAAAAATACAGATTTGATTTTACGTTTATGTTAATAAGAAAAGAGCAGACTCAATTATTTAAATCATCATCATCATCTTCCTGCCCTTATCCCGTATTATTTGGGGTCGGCGCAACACGTTTTTTTCTTCCTTTCTGTCCTGTCACTCGTCAAACTATCTCTGACTCCCTTTTCTTTCATATCACTTCTCACACAATCCATCCATCTTTTCTTTGGCCTCCCTCTCCCTCTCCATCCATCCACATGTAAACTCATAACTCTTTTAGCAACATGCGTTTCATCCCTCCTCTTCACATGACCATACCAAGACAAACGATTCCCTTACAATTTTTCAGTCACTGGCGCCACTTTCAAACTTCCCCTAATATATTCATTTCTCACTTTATCCATTCTCGTCACACCACACATCCATCTTAACATTCTCATCTCCGCTACGTGCAACCTTTTTTCATCCGTCTTTTTCTCAATCAATTATTTAAATGTTATTTCAATATTCATAATCTTTATCTCGCATATTACGCAGGTTGAGTGGCAGTCCTAACATCATTCTGCACCGCCCGGGCAGATAACCCATTTGTGTGGAAGTTAGCCGAGTGGACATCTGTTTTAGTTAAGCAATAACATTGGCTAAGAAATATTGTTACTAACACAGTGGACCTCAACTTTAGTCTGAATAAATAAATTAATAATAACATAATTCTGCACAATGCAATATAATTTGACCATAGACCAATCCAATCTTCTGCATAAATTCCATCATAGAATCCCGGAATCAATTACTCAAGATCAAATGTATCCAGTCCTTTGCCGTTGACCGTCACGTCAAACGGCTTAATGGTCTGATGATATCACGGACACTACAATAGTTGTTATGACATTGCGAGCTTGTCAGTGACAAAGCAGGTATTATCCTCTTTGGTTGAACTAGTAGATAATTTTGTAAATGTCCGTGCGCAGTTGAGCTTGCTTTGGTATCTCTTTTGATCCTGGTTTTAGCTTCAAAAAGGGCGCTTGTGCCTTTGTAGTAAATGAATGCTTTGCAATAATTTTACGTAGAGTATTGGTTTTTCTTAATAAGCAGATATCTGTTTATGACTTACATTACTATAATGTGTCTATTTGTATGGAGTCTGGATTTGTGCCCGGTAGATGGCAATAGGCTCGCCCCCTATTACATGGGACTTAAACATAACTGGCGAAATGCGGGTGTACTAAATATAGGTACAACTCTGCCTAACCCTTAAGGGAAACAAGGCGTGATGTTATGTACTATAATGTGACTGATAATGAAATAATGCGATACTAGAAAGTTTAAACAATGAAAAGATTCGATGTCTTGTGTTTTAAACAAACTGTGAAACTCACTAGAAACTTGATGGTTCGCCAATTGCTTTGGATTTTAACCCAATTTCTATTTGAACAGCATATCAGGAAAAGCTAGGTATCAATTTATTTCCAGAACTGCTTAAACTCAGTTACAGGTTTTCGTAGTACCTATCTATATAAAATATTTAAATCAAAATTATTATTTAATAGTTTGGGACTTTTGGAATTAACCATTTTCGGTCTTCTACAGATTATACTTCGATGAGTGTGCTCAAGAACTCCACGACCTCATTCCGCCGGCTCCCTTCTACCATTGGACGTCTAGACGCACTGCAGGTTACCATCCTTACCTAGTTGCTATTCCACCAATTCACACTAAGCGTTTCCAAATGTCTTTTGTGATGCACACAGCAAAGGAGTGGAACTGTGGCCTAGGCTTCTTCTAGGTAAGCTCGCTCCATCGTCGACTTTGCCTCTGTCATCTCTGACCTAGACTAGAGTCAAGAGCAAACCTATCTCAAATAAAAATAAAAAATAAAAAACCATTTTCTATGCAAAATATTCCACTTTTGTGACTAAAAAAATATCTAAAAGCCATTTGACATTTCTAGAATGAAACCACTCAACGGAGGCAATTTTTTCTTTAGGTGACAATGGTCTCAATTACACAGCTGTGTAACATAAATATTGTTTTTCACACCATCTGCTCGACAATGTCAAATTATATGTCATGCTAACCTAACCTAAGTCATTAAAACAGCCCTAGGGTCTAGAAATAATATTGTACTATATTTCAGTATGACGTACCTGCTTATCATTACTGTGATTTGAATTTAGAACCTCATGCAAAAATCGCATGCAAACATTTACATAATAATTATATGCGTTTACCACTGAGTTTTGGATTAAAATAGTTATTTGTTATGCAAGGCTGCGAAGTTGTTTTTTGGCGCGAGTACTTATATTGGTACGAGACGCAGAATAACTTTCCTACTGAGCGAAACACATAGCTTTTCACCTCATTACAGTGAGGAAAATGCTAGGTGCCAGAAAAACTTAAATAATTCTAGTACTGTTGCTTTTTATTGTGTCGTAAATGGTGTGAAAAGTGGAGTATTCTTCTCGGGGATGAAGGTGTAGATCTTCGTCTTGGGCGAGCTTGAATCCCTCGCTGCACTCTGGAGCAGATTTGACACTAGAATCCTTCGTTACGCTCGGGATTCAATACGGCACCCGCGACATAAGACACTGTTTTATCCCCTTGGTGCATAATCTACTTTTGCGGCGCCCTTGATCGAGGGGTAAGTAAAATGCTTATAAGTGTAATCGACAAGATAGGTAACAACATATAGGTTTATCTCTTACAAACAACTTTACTATAATAACAGCCTATTACTGTTCCACTGCAGGGCAAAGGCCTCTTCTCATACAGAGAAGGCGCGAGCATTAATCACGCTTGCTCAAGACGGGTTTGCGATTACAGACTTATATTAACTATAACTGTCTCCAGGTTTTCTCACGATGTTTTACTTCACCGATGTTAGTAATGTCCAAGATAAACTTAGTAAGTAGGTACCATGGGAGAAACGAACATCTATACACGATAAGGACTATTCTTGCTTGCAGCGCTCGGCTGCTGTAGTAACGCTTGTTAACAGATGTGGTCATCGTGTGCACGGGATTTTGTTTTCAAATTGATCAGATGTATGTTTCCTCGATAGCACATAATTAATTGAAAAAGTAACATTGGTACTTGCCCGGATTTGAACCCACAACCTTGTGCATGACAAGTGGCATCACGACTCCTTTACTAATGGCTGATTATTCAGTAGAATGGGAAATACAGGAAATGGTATTATGTTTGTTCTGTTATGCATGAAAATATAACATTGCAACATTGCCTCACATAAAATATTATTTATGAGAAATGTGACGGTGAATGTGATCTTATTTCCCTATATCGAGACATTTCAATGTAAAATCGAATACAATGGTTCAATTCGCACTCTAGTGTCGTCGTGCTGTATCGCTCTGATATTGTATGTTTTGTTTTAAATAAAATGTTATTTATGGAAACCAAACGTAGTGTATATTAAGTAGGAGTATTCCCAAAAATGGAGTGATTCAGTGGAACCTGGACCCTGTTGCCATTGATAATAAGCAATGAACGTTTTGAAAACGGAACGGAATGATTATGATAACAACACATCTAGTTCAGACATCCGCAAATCAGTGGTAATAAAACCAGTATAAGCGTGCCTCTTATTCTATTGAAACTCCTTACTATGCTAGGCCAGCGCAAGGTTACCACCGACGACGTGCGGATGACTGTACTTTCATATTAGCTAATAAAAATTACGTAACGGTGTGAAAAAAGCCGTATCCTTTAAAATATCGACATAACAAACGCTTATAAAAATAGGGCTTCGTGAGTTGATAATAAAGGATTTGGAAAAGGTTCGATTTGTATGTTGTTACCTTAACCGAATGCGAAGTCACGGGCTATGACTTCGAAACGTGACGAGGGAAATGGAGAAAAGTCGAAGAAAAGTGAGGAAAGGCAAGGGTAATAGGGGGAAATGAATGGAATAGGTTTGTATGACTGTTATGAATGAATGAAATATTTTTGGCATAATGATTTTAGGGTATTTTTGTACCCTTTTAAGCGGGTTGCTTGTAAAAGGGCCAGTGCTAAATAAGTCTTTGTGTGTGTGTGGGAGGCTATATTGGGGCCAGCGGGGTTGTGACGGTTAAAAGTCGCCAAACCATATTTTCTGCATTGACCGAATCTATTTGAATACAAAGTATTTAGCTTTTCTAACTTGCCAGGAAGGAATAGATTTCACCTAAATTCTGGGTTCGAAGTATAGAACCTTCTTTCAATTATTTTAACATGCGGCAGAATATGGAACTTTGCTTTGCAACCCTTCTAAGTTCAAGATAATTTTGATATAGGAACTGAAAATAGCGCTGCCATAAGTTACAAAGATGTACTACCCATCAAGATAATTCTTCATTAGAAGCCTACAAATCATAACAGGAAAAACCTTTTCTAGCTCAAAACATATATCTTGAAGAAAGTCTGAAGCCAGGTGAGAGTGGCAACGGCTACCCAACGTGGAATATAAATCACTTCATATCGGCCTGCTCCTGTGATGAAAAACTGCCGCGTGTAACGCTATGAAGAGATTGTGGGGCTGTGGGGCATTTATCATGCTCTGATCTTGTGTAATGACATTGTTGGGTCATGCGAGGTTAGTGAATTTTTGGTCTTAGTTTTTTTTTGTATTTAATGAGAATAAGTAGATGGTTTGTGGCTAAGTATATAAAATTCATGAAATAAATCAGTTTAACGCGCATTATAAAATGGCTCTGATTTAAGAAGGCTGTCGCATTTTCTAAACTCTCGCTTACACGGGACCAAATTTTTAAGAATCTTAAATGAAAAGATGCTTTTTTAACTGACTTCAAAAAGGTGGAGGTTATCAATTCACTTGTATTTTTTTTTGTTTGTTTTTGTTGTTTTTACCTCAAAACTCCGTCATTTATAAACTAATTAGAAAAAAAAAAAAATTAAATACTTCCAGTGGTCCCACCATATAAATTTGCTCAAGTTCTGATGAGTGGTTTTTGAGTTAGCTCAATAATACGTATTTTTTCCACTTAGTATATGTGGATGATGTTATAATAATTTCCTGTCACTGTGTGTACATTGTAAGTAGTGGTAAACGACGTTGTGTGGGGTAGGTACCACAACTAAAAAGTGAAAAATAAAAACTTTTTTGCAAAAAAAAAGCAACCGACTTCCAAAAAAATAAAGCACTACAAAGTGATAAATTACTTTAATTTTGGAAGTCGATGACAAAAAACGAAAATATGAAACCAAAGACACTGAGCTCATTATGTATTATGATCTATTTTTGAGATGAAAATTTGGTCCCGTGTGAGCGAAAGAGGTGACAAAGTACGACAGCCCTCTTAAGACTCGGTCTTAAGAGAGCTGTCGTACTTAGTCATCTCTCTCGCTCACACGGGATAAAATTTTTCCTTTTACTGTAACTTAACCAATTTTTGTTTATTGTAACTTATCGTCAGATAGATTTAAAAATTCATGAAAATTCATTTAAATCATTTCATAATCAAACTTATTTCTTTATAACATCACATAACATCACGCCTTGTTTCCCTGAAGGGGTAGGCAGAGGTGTACCTATGGTACACCCACATTTCGCCAGTTATGTTTAAGTTCCATGTAATAGGGGGCGAGCCTATTGTCATCTACCGGGCACAAATCCAGACTCCGGGCTGCTACTGAGAAATTCCAGATAGAAAAACCCCATAACACTGCCCGACCTGGGAATCGAACCCAGGACCTCATGCTCAGCAGTAGCACTTGCGACCACTAGACAAACGAGGCAGTCTATTCTAGTCTAGTTATTTCTTTATATTTATGAGTATTCATTTTATTTAATGTACTTAAGTAAGTATTTTTTGGAAACATCAAATTCGCTTCCATGAATCTCTGATTTATGAAATTTGTTTATGTTCATTTTAGTAAACTTGTCTAATAATTTATTGTTCAAATTCCGAAACTCAACTATAAAAAGACAAAATTGTTAAAGACAGAAAGTTGAAAATTAAATGTAACATTAATATGCAAATATCTTAGGCGACATCTAATAACAAAAGTATGAAAATATCTTCCACTTGGCAACTTTATAAAAATATTGTAAAGAAAGTTTTGCTAGGGAAAAATTCTTATCTTGGTAATGTACCTACCCTTTACAGGATTTTGCGGAGTGTTCCACTATATCTCTATCATCAAAGGAGGTAGCCAAACTAATTGGCGTTGAGTTCAAGTTAAATTTTGTAGAAGGCATGCTTTTGAAAGGGTTCAAATGACTTTGATGATTTTCGATGTTGATTAACTTTGTTTCGTTTATGGGTCGAGCTGGGACCGAAGGGCACATTTTATCAAGATGGGCTCGTATTGAACGATCAAAGTTTTGTAGATGTTATTTTAGGTAAAGGAAAGAAAATGATAACGAAAATTGTGAAGAAAAAAAATATTATCCTCTTACCTCCACAAGTAAAGGCTAATTGACCGTTGTCCAAGTACCTTATTTCTTAGAAAAATAAGAGGTAACTAAATAAATAGACAGAATTTCTTTAGAACATATTCTCGACCTAAATGAACATGTGAACGTTAGATCGTTCAAAGACCCTTATATTGATACAAATATACTACAGTACACAGGTTGAACTTGAATTTTATTGTCATTGTACTCATCATTATGAACAACTTTTACTATGTGACCAAACCTGAATTCGCGAAAAAAAATTTTTTGATGAGTTATGCGAACATAAATGTAGGAAACAGCTGATTTTTTTTCCTCGCGATTTCAGGTTTTTCAATTAAGAGGATGCCCGTGAGATCAATTTCTCCTGTATATTATTTTTTTTTTATTTTTTTTTTTTTTTTATTTATTTAAACCACAATTATAACACCTTCACAGATTAACCCTCTTAAACGTATTTTAGTTAAAATAGTGTTTTAAAAAATTCTTTCTTCTTCTGTGGGTGTACTATACGTTAGAAGGGTTAAGCAGAGGTGAACCTATATAGGTTCACCTCTGCCTAACCCTTCGGGGAAACAAGGCGTGATGTTATGTTATGAAATTTTTTTTCGAATTATGATTTGAATTTGAAAGAAGAAGGGGCTAATGTATTTTTTCATTCGTCATCAATTTAGTATCCAATCGTAATTTTTCCAGCCAGCGAATCATGAATTTTCATAAGTTCTGTCTTCATTTTACTAAGGTAACAATGAGTGTCAGTTTCACATTGTGTTATGCAAAATCCTTTATGTAATGTTGTAATGTTGAAGTTGTAAGATTAAACATCACAGGCATCTGCTTCCTGACGAGCTACCGTTATGTAATTTTAAGACAACTCATAAGTAGACGGCAATCCCCTAAGTGGTAGATCCGTGAATTGAATGTTTTCTTTTCGTGACCTTCAGAACACCCGATACTATCATTTAGACTACCAAAAATATGTCTAAGTTTGCAAATCTAACTTTAAACACACACGAAACCCATAATTACAAAATTTACAAAAACTTCCGACGTAGAAGTAATGCGCTCCGAACTTTAGGTCTGTGCAGGTAGAGTTTACTTTTCCGGACTAGGTCTAGGGTGAGGAGCCAGACCAAGAGAGATACAGAAACCCGCAGGGCAGCATGTGGCGAGCTGCTGGGCAGTAGCGACCCCACGCACCCTATCTCCCGGGAGAAGTTATGTTCCTCATTTCTGGCTTGCCTTTATTGGCCGGCTGGAGTGAACACTGACAAGAACTGACCTCCCACCTCACTCTTGCCTTTATTGGCTGGCTTGACTAGAGATGCGCAAGAGCAAACGTGCTCGGAGGAAGGAAGAATTCCAGTAAGATGCTGGTAGGGATCTTGACCGTACTTCCGGGATTGTCCTGATAGCCGTGGAATACCTCTCCACTCCTCCTAAGCACCTCAGGACATGTTGCCCCCTTGTCGCTACAGCACTATGTGCTAGCGACCTTTTCCGGGGGCCCATTATTGAGTGTGCAAGTCGCCCCTTGCCATTTTATCAGTGTATTGTATTTATCAAACATTGGTCAGGCAGGGGCCATAGTCCTTCCATAGTTTTAGATTACCAGTCCACTTTAGCCACCCAAAGCCATAGCCCAATATTTTTTTTGTTTCCATATCCTGCAATAGTCCTACACCAACCGGGGGTTGTCCTTGGGTGCACTTGCATAGTGCGTACAGGGATAATCGTCGGTTGGTGCCTCATTTCCATTGAAAGCGTCTAACGGGCCTCTGCGAGTTGGCTTCGGCCCCTCATATGCCTTTCAAAGGTCTGGGACCCTAGGGTCCCGAGAAATATCAAAGATGTAAAAATAATAATACATATTTTTATTTTAAGAAATATTTAAAAATGTAATTACATAAGAAACAAAAATTAATAAACGATATAAAACTTTATTATCAGACACAATTAGTCCATACATTGCAAAAATTTAAATCAAAACACACAAAAAACAACAAACAACATAATACACATAAAATGAAATACACATGCACATTATATAAAAAATAAATACATATACATATACAATTATTTAATGTAAAGGAATGACGCTCTGTGAGTCGTCATCCAATGCCATATTATGGGGCTGTCCATCCTGCTGGCCACAATAGGCAACAGACTGTTGGCTATTGGCATATGCCTTGAAAAAAAAATACAGAAGATAGTGACGTGCAACCGCATAATGTAAAAATTACACCCATGCTTACAGAAAACCTCAAGCGGCGAAAGTACCTTACCGGTAATTATATTTTCGAGCCGTTTGAGGTTGAAACCCTCGGGCCGTGGGGTCCGAGTGCTCATGGTCTCTTTAAGGAAATCTTGAAACGGCTGGTTGACACTTCCCGTGACCCAAGGGCTGGCTTTTACCTTGGCCAGAAGCTAAGCATTGTCATACAACGTGGCAATGCCGCCAGTCCTTTGGGTACATTATCAGTTGACAGCGATGCGGAGGAATTTTTCGACGCCATATTTTAGTTTGTTAATAGTTTTAGTTAGGATAGGTTATTATATTTTTTTTAAATAGTTAGTTAATTTAGTGCCTGTACCACAATAAAAACTGATAAGTATTTTCCCCCTTTTAACATTATTGCTTACACGTTAAGTTTCATTTTAGAATAAATATTTTTTATGTGAATTATGACTCTGGTTAATATTTATAAAGACTACCACGTAAAAGTCAATAGATCCAATCCCTATAGGAAATAGCATGTTACTTAGTAGTAGACTAGTGACAAATAATAGGTACACTAAAAATTACTTTTTATGACCTACTAGCTTTTGCCCGCGGCTTCGTCCACGTGGATGTCGGAATATATCCCACGGGAACGTACTACCGGGATTAAAAGTACCCTATGTGTTAATCCAGGTGTACAATGTCTTCTCGCACTGCTCATCCAGTTTAGGAGAACTTAGTGAAGCCTATCCCCCTCCCGGGAAGTGTGCGTACATCAAGTGCAATGCAAAATATTGTGTAGTTATATTACCGTACGATTGTGAACACCGTTAGTTTGTAATCTATATCTCACGAGATTGTAAACTGTCGATAAATTGTGAACTGTACCATAGTGCTTCCAGTGTGACGTATTAATTTTTGATAGTTTATAATCTATCCATGTCAAATCATCAAATTGTGAACGAACCTGCACTTATCATCAGGGTTCACAATCTATCCAATTATATCACTCGTAAAATAGTGAATCGTCCCTGATCGGTAGGTCTTGGCAGTAGCCGAATTGGTCGCAGTAACTAAGCCAGGGCACCCGACCAAATGGGTCAGGCTAGAACTGTGACCAACCGTAACTGCGACTAACTTCATCCAAGTTGTTCGCAGTTACTTGGCTATTTAGTATTAGGGTGTGGTCCGTTCGTCGCACGCAAGTTTGATACCAGTTCACAATTTGTCGGTTGCCATCGAAAAATAATGCGTTAAATTGTAAATGGTTTGTTGCAGTTCACAATTTTTTGATCGTTTATAATCTCGTGTGATAGATTATAAACTGACGGAGTTCATAATCATACGGTGACATATAATTACATAGTATCCGAAAACCGGCACGCGGATTGATATATTAAGATTGCTAGAGGATAAAAAATCGTAAAACCTAACAATAGTAACGGAAGAGTTGTATAGGAACGGAAAATTACCTACTTGCATGCCAAATTTGAAGGCAACTTTAAAGCGAAAATATAAATTCAGTTTATTTCTTATCCCGTGGGAATTTCTAAAAAAATATTACCTTCATAATTACAGGTACGAAACTTAGTAAAGT
Source organism: Fissipunctia ypsillon (assembly GCA_947568875.1). Taxonomy (NCBI): domain Eukaryota; kingdom Metazoa; phylum Arthropoda; class Insecta; order Lepidoptera; family Noctuidae; genus Fissipunctia; species Fissipunctia ypsillon. Next base: position 4,719,817 of record OX387643.1, read on the forward strand.
TATTGTTCTCTGAATTACTAAAGTGGCTTTGTGAAAGTGAAAGTCAGGCTGAGCGAGGATGAGTTAGTAAGGGTTTTTAACCCCCTAGGGGAAGATTTTCCAAAAACGCCAAAACACGTCATTAGTAATTTGTAAACAAAAGGCTTATTACCAATTTTTTCCTTACAAACTCTTAGGGAATGATTTTCCAAAAACACTGAAACACGTGGTTTATATTTTTAACCAGAATGCTAAATACCAATTTTCATGGTTTAAACTAGGGATAGACCCCATGTTGTAAATTTCAATTCCATGCTTAGGTCAATATTCTTATAGATTTAGGTAGGTTAAATCAATGTTTCTATATATATATGGATAAAATTAGACACTACGGTAGCCCTATTTTATCCAATAGAGGTGTAGCTGATGTAGAGGTTTTAAAAGGCGTACCATTAGCATGCAACCTTCGCAAGTTTAGACGTGATTGATTCAAAAAGACAAACGTTGATTTTGAATGTTAGGATAGGGAAAGAAAAAACAATGTAGGTTGACAGTCAACCTCCCGGGCCTGACTGGTGTTGTTGTAGAAATATGTAATTGGATTATTTTATGAATAGAAGTAGGTATACTGAAAAGTGTTACGGTGTATTATTTATACACACAAATTCCAAATTAGTTAACGGTTCGTCCAAAGCACCGGGCGAATCGTCACTATTTCTTGTCTATATTATAAAGGGAACCTCTGTGCAAAATTTTAATCTTTCTAGATCCAAGTGTTTGGGCTGGGCGTTGATCAGTCAGTCAGTCAGGACTTTCCTTTTTATTTATATAGATAGATCTTTTTATTTGTTTATAAAGTATATCATTATATTATGCTTTTATACAAAATTCCATGACTTTATAATGAGTAGAACATGATATATGAAGTGCTCTTCTGTAAAATTTGACATTTGTACCTAATGGGATTATCGTAGGTACCGTCGAAATGTTAGTATTATACCTTTTCTGTATATAAGATATTCCTGTGAAAACTCGTTGCTTGGGAAAGGCAAACAGCTCTGCCTTGCCAATGTGACTGTTCCTAAATTACCCTAGGCTGATAAAATTTTCGTTTTTCCTAATTATGATAATATTAGTGTTTGGGTCGGTTTCCCCTAAGGGGAAAAGGCCGCACCCCGCCCCGTACGACCCTGTAGAGCTCGTCTCCGGACTGGTCACTCTTCCACCGACTATAAGAAATGAATTCCCAAACGAAATGAAATGCCTTGTCCCATTAATAAGGCAAGGAAAGGATTGATTTGATAGAAATCGTAATTGAGATTTAGAAATTCATGTGAAAATACATTAGATATGGTTTTTGAAAGTTAATTATTAATAGAGGGATGCTAAGTATATTATTATATAAACGGGTAATTAATCAGTCTTTACTCACACGATACCTCACATCTACACTCGAAATACTCAGAGCTACACTTCCATATGTGACGCATGCGGCTTATCAGCGGCATTGTGTCCGCATCATGCTCTTATGGAGACATGGTCCCTAGCAGTTCTCTCGAACTGGTAAACGTGACTAAGCGGCTTTCCCTGCGGCTACCGTGTGACCGTCCTTGTCTAACAACGATGCGGCTAGTTCCAGCGGCATAGCGTCGGCATCATGCTCCTAATGAGACATGGTCCCTATCAGTCCTTGGACTGGTTATGAGATAGATGTGGTTACCCAAACCCCTGGAAGCTCACCCTTTGCACAACAAGCATATCTGCAAGACACGTGTTCGTGTCAGTTTGACCGAATTATTGATCTAAGATAAAGAATACAACATTCAAGAATTACTTGATAATAGAGTTGAGAATTGAAACTCAAGAATCATTATTTGATATAGTTTTGGATTTAACTCTCTTATAAGCCTGCTAATTGGACGGAGGCGAAGAGTATATAATTCCAGAATAATTAATTAATAGACTTGAAGGTTTATAGACAGCCCCAAAGCGCCCACCCTTCACCAATTCCTAGTGTTTGAGCTGGGGAGAAGAAATGGTGCAACAAACTCACCAGCAACACGTCTCTGTCTATTTAGTCATAAGGACTTTAATAACTTTATCAGCCAAGGATAGGTAATTATTTTTATGAAAGACTCACCCAGTCGCTCCAACAAACACACACACACACACTACATTAAGTACTAAATTATTCTAATCTGGGCGTTAACCCAACTATATTTAACTTAATAACTATAGGTACTCGCTGTTTGCGACAGCCCATTAGGACATGGCCTCTTGGTATTCACCAAGTATCCTAACTTAACCAGCCTAGAGTCGGACGTCTATCTCCTATAGCGATCTAAAACCAACTATTCTTTCATTTCGCATATCATAAAATCCCCATGCTCAGCCAGCGAGTCCCCGCAACACTTCCGTAGGACAGATTTATGACTGTTTTTGTCACATCGACCCAAACAGTTTTTAGTAATTTCTTTATAGCTTTTAAGAGTCCATTTGGTTTGTCTGAACTTAACGTATCGTTGCCAGATGTGGCCCAAGCTTTGTTATTTGAAATTAGTCATCGGATATTTTACTACTTTCTCAGATTTTGTACGAAATATCGCATCTTAAGTGACGGTCGGTCGTATTGTCCCTAATAGGTAGAATGTTTCCCATAAAATAGAGAATTTACGTGTTTGCAAGTGGGCCGTTCCCATGTACAGTTTTTAAAATAAATATAATACCCTGTTAATAAATTGGGATAAGTGGCAGACAGTCACACCAACAATTAGTTACCCCCGCTGCTGTAGCTCCAGCGTTGATGCCGGAGATTCAATCCCGCATTGACTGCTACTCCGGCTACGACAAGCGACTAAGTAACCTTACAGTATGGTGACAGATCCCACCAATAGTGGTGGAATACGATCTGCCGGAGGACCCCTGGTTGAAATAGAGTAGACCCTAAGGCTTTGTGCTGAAAGGGTGAGTTTTGTTTGCGTTTCGACAAAGTTTCAGACAAATGTCTGCTCGCAAGTCCAGATAAACAGATCATTTACAGGGCATATTTTGCGTGAAGTCAGTTCAGTCTTTCTAACCGAACTCTAACGAACCCTTATGAAACTGCCAAGACACTGCCGTGCCTCAAGCATGCCTCAAGAAGGGCCGGATTTTACGCCATCATGAGGTTGAGGGTCGCGTCTTTTTAGAAAAGTTTGAGACGCTCCAATAACAGCATTTTGAGGGTTGTCTCGTGCAACCTGGCAAGCCCCATATTTGCACACTGGATTTCTGTTCACCTAAGCGAGAAGAAAAAATGATGAAAGCCTATGTTTTTGAAGACTATGGAGAGTACCTACACCTCCACATACCTCCATGTTTTAATTTTTATTATTTATTCTATTTTTGTATTTTTTGTATAAATGGGAATTTTTCCTGAAATAAAACATTATTTATTTATTTTATTTGTACAAAACGTAAAGAAAGTCATCTCTATCTTCTAGGAATCCCAGAATATTTCAGTACCCCTTCATTATGATTTTATCGTTATAGTTTTGACGTCAAAAGTAAGGTTAAAACAGCACAAGCAAGCAAGCTACATTTAGTCGAGTTATCGTAACAGATCGATAATCTCGGCCCGCGATCACGGCCGGTGTAATAATTTATGTATCTCAATGTTGTTTCCAACTACCGTAAGATTGTTTCCATGACTGTGGTCTTATCTTTGTATCGGTTATGTTGGTAAAATGTATAAGAAATGGAAGTAAATGTATGGTTTATTAAATGAAACAACAGTCCGTTCAGTGGATAGGTACCTATTTTAAGAAAACGTACAATTTGAACTGTCTTTGTTGGACTAGATTTTAAGTCGAGGCTTTTACAAACCTTCATTGTGCATGAGTAGTGCGACAGAGCGGGCTAGTAAATTGCGTGATTCCAAGAAGGACTTACGGACAGATTTAAGCACAGAGTTCCCTAAGGGGAAAGCGCTAAGGTACCTCGTGAAATTCAAATTTTCTTACGATTTCTACAATTTGAAGCTCGGTGTATGTTGATTGAAGTATGATTCGCGACCGTAACAAATATGTATTTACAGAATTATAATCATTAAAATTAGTAGTACAACTCCTTAAGTTAGTATAATCCTCAAATATCAAGATATCATGAAATAGTCATTCTTAGAATTACTTGGTCTTAGAGAATTGTATTGATGACTTTAATGATTACAATTTCTGTAAATACATATTTGTTACGGTCGCGAATCATATTTTAATCAACATACAACTTAATACTGACCTGCAAATTGTAAAAAAAAACGTAAGAAAATTTGAATTTCGCGGGCTAACCTGGCGCTTTTGCCTTAATAATATTTGCCCTGTATTTTGGTAACATTAAAGTTTTGTATTTTGTAACTAATATGACTGTATTAAATGTTTGACAGTATTTCTTGGGATTATGCTCTGCAGTAGCGAGTTAAACTTTCGCCATTATAAACCAATACGTATACAGACCTAAAAACCATAATTAAGCTCGTTTTGTTTTACAATAATTATCATAATTAATTAACAGAGAGCTATATTGATAATGTCCTGGATTCCACCAAAGCGGAGATGTGCGGAGATGTGTGAAGCGACGAGAAGAGATGTTTTTCAGCTAGGATGAATCTACCGACTGGAGCGGAGATGTGTGCTGGCTAGAGTGGCTGGATGGTTGGGGGTCCCAGGGGGAACTAGCGGCACCGCTCACTACACGTCGCTCACATCTCTTCTGGTCTCCGCTGCGCGCCAACGCCAGCTTACGTGGCACAGCTCACATCTCCGCTTTGTACCGCCGCCCAGCGCAATCTCGGCGAGGCACAGTTCACATCTCCGCTTCGATCGCGCCATACAAATATGATAAATCTCCGCTCAGTGGTATCCACTGAAGCTGAATAGAGACGAGATGTGTGAATAACAAAATTCTATTGGTTGTTTAAAACACATCTCTCCTCGCGTCTTTTCTCTTTGGTGGAGTCTGGGCCTTAAAATTGTACAAACCTTTGTTAATTATGTGATTATGATGTAATAAAATATTGCGTATAACGCGCGAATAATGATTCTCTTAATCATTATTCGCACGTTATAATACTCTCAGATAAATTATCATTATTATAATTTACATGCTATCTACGTACCTACCTATTGTATAAAATTATAATTAATCTGTCAAGATAACAATATCTTTGCAAATTATAGCGTTTGCACAATTGATGTATCTTACTGCAACATGAGATAATGTTAATAAATGGCTAGATAATTATTATTTACATAATTTTTAATTATTCGGGTATAATAATGGTTAACGACACTTTCATACGTCATAACCTTTGTCTGTCTAATTGTCATTCCAGGAACTAATAATAAGTAAACACTTTTCATTCTTTCTTTACTGACATCTTCTGAAATTCAGGCGACGTCCATTTAGTGCAAACTAATAGCGCCCCACGGTTTCTCCCGCATAGGTCTCGATCCCGTCGGGATTTCGGGATAAAACGTATTCTATATGTTAATCCAGGTTACAAACTATCTGTGTGCCAAATTTCATTCAAAGTCGTTCAGTAGTTTTTGCGTGAAAGAGTAACAAACATCCGTCTATCCATCCATCCATCCTCACAAACCTTCACGTTTATAATATTATATTATTATAGTAGTAGATAGTAAATGATTCATTTCATAAGCAGACCTTCCAAGATGTTATGACGATCTGGTGATGGTCGCGGGAATCAGCTGGATGCAGGCAGCGTAGAACAAGTCGTTGTGCTGAAGCTTGGAAGAAATAGGTTTCTCCAGAAAAAGGTCCACTGCATAGGTGCAGTGGACGTGTTTTGGCTCAAATAATGATCATGATATTTCAAATTTATTGTCACGTCAGTACGAAATCACAACAACACAACAACAACCAACAACAATCAACAACCCACCAAGAAACCTACTGCCTATTTAATTCATCATCATCATCTGTCTAGCCGTTGCCCAACTATGTTGGGGTCGGCTTCCAGTATAACCGGAAGCAGTATTCTACATGGAGTGACTACCTATCAGGGGCGTAGCCTTCATACAACCCAATTCCTATCGGCTTCCACTCTTCTTAGTGTCTACTATTGCCAAATGATATGGTACACCTGTGTGTGTAACTGTGTATCACATTACATAATTATATTTAACTAGCTTTTGCCCGCGGCTTCGCCAGCGTGTATGTCGGAATATATCAAATTAGTACCTACCCTACGTGTAAATCCAGGTTCTAAAACATCTGTATGCCAAATTTCCTCTGAATCCAATCAACCGTTTTTGCGCCAATCCGGAACACACATCCCGACAAACAACAAACGGACAAAAATTCTAAAAACTATAGTGACGGCATCAGACTCGTTCAATCACTTTTTTTTAAATAATGCAATGCACAGTTCTGACTTCATTACTATTTTTAACCGACTTCAAAAAAAAGGAGGAGATTATCAATTCGGTTGTATGGTTTTTTAATGTTTGTTACCGTTACTCCGTCATTTGTTTTTTGTTACACGATTTGGAAAATTATTTTTTTATTTGAAAGGATTGGACTTTCAGATTGGTCCCATTTTTATCCAAATCCAGTTCTGATGATAGGATTCATGAGGAAATGAATTCCTCAAATATTATTGGCAAACACATAGTGATTTTGGTATTTTCGTCAACAAATCAAGCATTTGCATTCAGAAAGTATCATTTCGTGAAGTGGAACTGACGAAGAAGACCATAGATGGCCACAGGAACTCATTAATGATAAGTATTTTACGGGTGGCGATAAGATATCGCGATTAAGATAGTTGAACGACTTTGAAGAAGCAAATTTAAATAAATGCTTCTGATAAAAATGGTACCATTGAACTCAGATCAGTAATAAAACAATGTTACCTAGCCGTGTTGTTATTAGAATTGTCATGAGATGCACTCTGGCTATAAATTATTTTTAACCGACTTCAAAAAATGAGGAGGTTCTCAGTTCGTCGGAATCTTTTTTTTTAGTGGGTTTCCTGATTAATCGAAGACGGCTGGACCGATTTGGAAAATTCTTTTTTTGTAAATTGTTTTTTTTTTTTGAAAGGGTGTACTTTCCAGGTGGTCCCATTGTTATCAGGTCAGGATCTGATGATGGGATCCTGGAGAAATCGAGGGAACTCTTCAATATAGGCCCACCTATAGCGATTTTGGTATTTTTTATAGTAACTTGTGCATTTGCTCTCGGAAAGCAACATATGGTGAAGTGGAGCTGATGGTGAAATACCAGGAGAACTCCTCAACAATTAACGTTCCTGCATCGGGAAAAGGTATGTTTTGTAAAAGGTGATGAGCAGTTGTCATTAGGCTATTGTATCTCAGATACATTACAAACCGACCCACTATAAAGTGAAAAATAAAAACAACCGACTTCCAAAACAAACACAACAAAGTGAAAAATAACTTTAATTTCGGAAGTCAGTGGCAAAAACCTAAAATACAGATCCAAAGACACCGACTTCCGAAAAAGTATTAGTACTGAGCTTCGAGTTAATCTGACAGCGTGTTCAAATTTTTCCTTCCAGTTCCTTACTGTTCTTACGGTCCTAGTGGTCCTAGTGTACTTGTTTTAAAAAACTAAAAGTGACAATTTTTATTATTTCCTGAGGCAAATATTGCCAAGTTTCAAGTGTATTAACCAAAGGAATAAGATTGTTCATATAATCTGTACCCCCTCTTTTCACCCCCACAAATTTCGAAAACTCTTTTCGGATTTTTCCATAACTGGAATAAAATATTTCTTATACCAATCTTTGAGTTAATCAAGCCATACAGTAAAATCTTCCTCTTAAAAATCTAATTACCCCTTATCACCCCGTCATGGGTAGGTTTGAAAAACCAATAGTAAGAAACTTTATTGCTTATTTAGGCAAATATTCGTGTCAAGTTTCAAGTTTATTTATTAACCAAATGAATAAGATTTTTCATCTAAACTATATCCCCGGTTTTCACCTCCACAGGGGCGGAATTTTAAAAAATCGGTTAGGATATTTCCAAAACTTGACTCAAAGATTATTTATACCGATTATCGAGTTAAGCTACGCAGTAAAATCCTCCCCTGTAAAATTGACAACCCCTTTTCACCCCGTCCGGGGTAGATTTTCGAAAAACCTTGATACAGGTTATTCTTTATTTTTGGACTTCAGCACTGAGTTTCGAGTTTCGAAGTTTCGAATTTTAACACCCCACATTATTAATAATTTAATATAACATAATTTACTAAGATCAGTATTTGGGCCAAGTTTCAAGTTTATTAACTCTAGGAATAAGATTTTTCAAACAAAACAAATCCCCCCTTTTCGCCCCCTTAAAAGTTAAATTTCCTGAAACAGCTTCTTAGTGCTCCCCTACATTATAAAAGGAAGCCGTGTGCAAAATTTCACGTTCCTAGTCCCAATAGTTTCGGCTGTGCGTTGATATGTCAGTCAGTCAGTCAGTCAGTCAGTCAGTCAGTCAGTTTCTCCTTTTATATATATATAAGATACCAATTTAATACATCATAAGATTAAAAAATTACAGTTTTTTGTCTGAGTTATGAAAACTGAACAATTTTTTCTTCAGCTTCCCTCTAATGATAACCGTAGTTACGCCACTGCGCCTATCTAATTATACCTAATATTTTTTTCCAATCTAAAATAAATTGATTTGTTCCAACATTGACATTGGAAGGGAACCAGGAAAATGTTCTGTACCGTGAACGATTCCGATAATTAGTATAATTACTAGAGAGGCGATTGTTTTACTTGGATTAAGCTTTTTTAGAAATCTCAGAAATAAATGAAATTGAAGTGTCTGTTTGTAACGTCAAAATAACAGCATTTTAGGTTTCCGTAGTCAACAAGGAACGCTTACAGTTTCACCATGTCCGTCTGTCCATCCGTCCGTCCGTCCGTCCGTAGCTTAGCTCAGAGACTCTTAGTACTAGAAATCTATAATTTGGCATGGATATATGTACATATTAGTCACACGGGTTGTGGAGGTCAGATAGGCAGTCGCTCCATGTAAAATACTGGTATTCAGCTGCATCCGGTTAGACTGGAAGCCGACCCCAACATAGTTGGGAAAGGGCTAGGCAGATGATGATGATACATATTAGTCACACCGACAAAGTGATAAAATAAAAACATGAAAGAAATTTTTTTAGGGTACCTCCTGTACACGTAAAGTGGGGATGTTTTTTTTTCTCGTCTACCCCATGGTGTGGGGTGTTGTTGGAAAGGTCTTTCAAAAATACTGCAGGTTTGTAAAACAATTTTTCGATTAAGGGATCCGTTTCTGAAATATTAAGCTTTAAAATGCTAATTTCTGTTAGAGTCAAGTGTGTGTGTGTGTGTGTCCCCTGCCAGCTAAACGGTAAGTTTTGGATATGTAAAAAAATTCACGGTAGTAGTATATACAATGAAGCATACAATGAAGCTAAAAGGAAAACTATCACAACCAAGTAGACTTTACAAGTTAACGAGTAATAGTCAACCAACTTACATTTGCAGTTGGAATGTATGAGAGAACATTTTTTTCAACTACAATGTTAAGTTTGTTCTTTGAATAAACTCATCCCAACTATGGAATCCTTCATTATGCGTGGTCCGACACGCACTTGGTCGGTTTTTTACTAAATGCATGTGAAAGTCTATACTATATACTATAGTCTAACAATTTAAAAAATTTTGTCTGTCTGTCTGTTCCGGCTAATCTCCGAAATGGCTGGACCGATTTTGACGTTACTTTAACAAGCAGATAGCTGCTGTTACAAGGAGTAACATATACTACCTTTATTTTAGAAAAATAATTAAGGTATTTTCTGCTAATCTCTGGAACAACCAGTTGGATTTGAAAAAGTATTTTTCTATTTGGTAGCCCAATTCTCGAGGGCGATTATAGGCTAGAAAAAAGTCAGAAAGAACCGCTTTATGCTGACTACTTATATAAGAAATCCCGCACCGAGGCGAAATCCGCGGCGCACTGATGTCCCAGGATATAAACGCATCCTAGCCTCCCTACTAACCAGACACTTATCACAAGTAACCCTAAAAGACCAAACACAGTTGGAATACACCGTGACAAAATTATCAGAATACATAATTGAGGCATACCATACATGCTGCAAACTAAGAGCACCGCAAACCAAGAGCGAGAGGAACCCCTGGTGGAACGCTGAACTTAGTAAACTCAGAGATAGCCTGCGCAAGCAATTCAACAGAGCCAAAAACACTAGACTCCCAGAGGACTAGGAACTATACAAAGAAACCCAATACACATACAAAAAACAAATCAGAACTGCCAGAAGATCTGCATGGCGGAGATTCTGTGAAGCCATCGAGACAAACAATAAAGCCGCAAGAGTAAGGAAAATCCTATCAACCGATCAGGACCGAACTCTTGGCGTGCTGAAAAAACCCGATAATTCATACAAATCAACCGACCATGAAACCAGTAAGATCCTTCTCGAAACTCACTTCCCAGACTGCAAACTCCTAGAGGATAGGTCATGGGAAGCTGAACCAGAATGGAGCCCAACGGATCGTGACTGGTCTAGAGCCCACAACATAATAACAGAGGAGCGGATAAAGTGGGCTATCAAGACCTTTCAGCCATACAAGTCCGCAGGGCTGGATGACATCTTCCCAGCCCTACTACAATGGGGGTAGATCATCTGACGCTACGGCTGGTGGAGATCTACCGAGCCTGCATAGCACTCAAATACATACCCCTCGCATGGCTCGAAATGAAAGTAATCTTCATACCCAAGCCTGGCAAAACCGACTACACACAACCCAAGGCTTATAGACCCATAAGCCATACATCCTTCTTACTGAAAACCCTCGAGAGGCTCTGTGATAGACACATCCGAGACGGACCTCTCAAGGTAAAACCGCTTCACAAACAGCAGCATGCGTACTCCACAGGCAGATCAACGGAATCCGCACTGCACAGTGTGATTTCCAAAATTGAGTGTGCAGTGGAACACAAATGCTCAACACTGGCTGCCTTCATTGATATCGAGGGCGCCTTTGACAAAACTATGTTCAATAGTATTAACTTGGCCATCGACAGGCACGGCATAGACTCGACCCTGAGTGGCTGGATTACCAACATGCTCAAATTGAGAGCCGTGCAAGTCACAGTGAACGACACCACAAGGGTCATCGTGGCAAAAGGCTGTCCGCAAGGAGGAGTCCTTTCGCCACTTCTATGGAACCTGGTAGTAGACAGCCTCATCGAAACATTTAATGCCAAAGGTTATTTCACCGTAGGCTACGCCGATGACATAACCATAATAATAAACGGCATCCACGAAAACACCCTATGCAACCTCATGCGCCAGGCCTTGAAAATAGTAGAAGACTGATGCAACAAACACCAATTAGCAGTGAACCCTGCAAAAACTGAACTGATTCTCTTCACGAAAAAGAGAAAACTGCCGACATTACAACTACCACGATTCTTCGGAACTACCCTCAGCCTATCAACTGAAACCAAATACCTGGGCATCTTTTTGGACAAACAGCTGAACTGGGCAAAACATACTAACTACATCACTACAACAGCCAGCATTTCGCTGTGGCAGTGTAAGCGACTGCTCGGCAGGAACTGGGGAATCAGCCCCAAGATCACTTACTGGCTATACACCACAGTCATCCGACCAATCATCACGTATGGCTCATTAGTCTGGTGGCCCAGGACAGATTTGAGCACAGCTCAAAGAGATCTTGAAAAACTGCAGCGGTTTGCGTGTGTAAGCAATCACTAGCTGTATGAAAACTACACCCACCGCCGCCCTACAAGTAATGCTTGGACTACCACCTCTACACATCATTGTGCGAGAGGAGGCGGCCATGGCCGCCTTTAGGCTCAATATGACAGGGACCCTGAGCAATGACTCCAGGGTCAAGCACACACGTAAAAAGGAGGATGCGATCAAGCGGCAACCGATGATGGCATCACCCTGCGACAGAGCCCCGAAATTGCACTGCCTTCAAAAGCACTACAACATATCACTCACAGAAGAACAGTACGATTACTCAAACCCAAAGGAGGTGAGAGTATACACTGACGGATCGAAGACCGACTCCGGAACTGGGGTCGGAGTTTTCTCACACGACCTTAACATAAACATATCCAGCCCGCTGGGAATGCTCAACACCGTCTACCAAGCAGAGTGTGTGGGCATTATACAAGCGGCTTACGCCATAAAAGCCAGCAGAGTTACGGACACCAACATACGCATACTCTCCGACAGCGCCTCAGTTATCCAATCACAAGGGAAAGGAATTTTTACCTCGAAGTTAATACTAGAATGTCACAACGCACTTGAGCGAGTTACGGTATCTAACCGTAACATAGTGACACTGCAGTGGATAAAAAGACACAGTGGTTCGCTAGGTAACGACACAGCTGACGAAATTGCTAGGAGAACATCCAGCACGTCAGTCTGTGGACCCGAACCAAATCGAATCGTACCCATCCCCTTCAACAAGCTACACAGGTAGCTACAGGAGCTCACCCACACACAAGCGGAGAATTGGTGGACCTTGGCACCGGGCTGCAGGCAGTCCAGGGAGGCTATGCCATTATTAGATGGCAGGCTGACCAGGCGCTTATTACGCCTGGACCGAAATGGCCTGCGCCTGATGACGTGTGATAGTCACAGGACACTGCTCACTAAACAAACATTTCCACACAATAGGCATAACGGACAGTCCTCTGTGTAGGGCTTGCATGGAGGCTGAGGAAACCGTTACGCATGTACTCTTCGAATGTACAGCGTCACCCAGATTAAAACAGAACCCTCGGGGCACCCAGATCGTTCACAGATGTTCTAAACAGACCAAGAGACGTAATCAACTTCTGGGGGGAGGTAGGCTGGTTGGAATAGCCACCGACGGCCGCCATGGCTCACGCACAATGGTCCACTTGAAGGACTAAATGCGGAAACCAAATCTCTAACATAGAACATAGAACATCACGCTACAACCCTTAGAAGCCGAGTAAAAAGAAAAAAAAAGAAAAAGAACGCCAAGCGAAAACGAAGAAATCGCGGGCGAGCCATACAACGCGGCGGGTCGGGGAACGAGGGAGTTTTATTAAAATGTGAATGTTATTTTAGTATATTGTGTTGCATCTTACGAAATCCACGCGAATGAAGTCGCGGGGCACAGCTAGTGTACACATTTAATCATATCTAGGTAGGTATGTGAGTATATTTATGTATACTAATGTTTACAATGGCAACCGTTTGCTTCTGAACAATCTATTATAATGTACTAGCGTGCCGCCCCTGCTTCGCATGGTTTTTACAACTTGACAAAATATCGAGATTTCTTTATTACTAGCTGTGCCCCGCGATTCCGTTCGCGTGGAAGTCCTAAGATACACAATATACTAAAAAAACAGCCACGTCCCACGATCCGCCATGTTGCATCGCCCGCCCGCGTTATTAGGCAGGTACTTCTTTTTCGCTTAGCGTTCTTTTCATTCGGCTCCTAAGGGTCGTTGAATGATATTAAATAGCCTATAACCATCCCCGAGAATTAGGCTACCAAATGCAAAAATAAATTTTCAAATCCTTCTTTTTGTTCGAAAATTCATGGGTTTTGATTTGTTTTTACGCGAAACGCCGAGTCTTTTTCTACAATGAAAGTAGCCTAAGTTACTTCTTATAACATCAGCTCTCTGCCAGTGAAAGTCCTGTCAAAATCAGTTCAGCCGTTTCGGAGATTAGCCGGAACGAACAGACAGACAGACCGACAGACAAAAATTTTCAAAATTGTTATTTTGTTATAAGACTGCCTCGTTGGTCTAGTGGTCGCAAGCGCTACTGCTGAGCATGAGGTCCTGGGTTCGATTCCCAGGTTGGGCAAAGTGTTATTGGGTTTTTCTATCTGGAATTTCTCAATAGCAGTCTGGATTTGTGCCTGGTTGATGGAAATAGGCTCGCCCCCTATTACATTTAGTAAAAACTGTTATTTTGACATTACAAACAGACACTTTAATTTTATTTATGTGTATGTATGTATGTATAGAAAATGTATAGGTATATTTATATACAGATGTAAGTGGATGGCACTTGAAGTATCGATTTATTTATCGTGATAACAAACCGCCCATGTTTGTTCTACTGTAGGCAGAAGTAGAAGTTGTATTATGTACCAAAGTATGATTGGTACCTAATCGATAAACTACATACATACATAAACTCACGCCTTTTTCCCATATGGGTAGGCAGAAACTACAGAACGCCACCTACTACGAGCATTACATACTCCTTACAAAGTACATTGTTTATGTATTGATTAGGGACTTCCCGTGAGCGTAGTCAAAGCCGAAAGTATGAAGGAGTTAGTAGTATAAATTACATTCGCGCATTTTTGGTTTATTTCGTTTCTACATTTATATCTGTAATTCATATGGCGTACCTACATAAGAAAGAGTATTATCTTAATATTTAATTCTTCTGTACGTGTGTTTGTCTCCTATCTCCTCATAAACGGCTGGACTGATTTGGATGAAATTTTGTGTGTATATTTCAACGGGTTCCTGGATAGTTTGAAAACCAAATTGGACCCGGTAGGTGGCGCTGTGCGGGCAGGACGACGTCTGCCGGGTCCGCTAGTATTCTATAAAATATCAGTTTGTTACAGTAATAGGGTAAGTAACTGTTCTTTATATCTCTAATAAACAAATTAACTGTCTAACATAACATCACGACTTGTTTCCCCGAAGGGTTGGGCAGAGGTGTACATACAGGATAAGTTTATAAGGAGTGCGGATATTTTAGCAGGTAATCAGGTGCATAAAACTGAACAACTTTCCCCAAGGAACATAGGTCGAAATCTAAAAAATAAAATTCAACTTCTCATACAAAAATAAGTCCCGTGACCAGTCACTTTGTATGAAAAGTCGATTTTCAATTTTAAGATTTCGACCTATGTTCCTTGGGGAAAGTTGTCCAGTTTTATGCACCTGATTATCTCCTGAAATATTCGCACTCCTTTTAAAATTATCCTGTATAGAACACCCACATTTCGCCAGTTATGTTTGTCTCATGTAATACGGGGCGAGCCTATTGTCATTAACGGGCACAAATCTAGACTTCGAGCTGCTACTGAAATCTCCTGATGGAAAAACCCAATCACACTTTACCCGACCCGGGAAGTGAACCCAGGACCAACGAGGCAGACAAAAAAAATTACCCTACTAAACTGGTTCCAAAGGAGCAATACAGTTGATTGACAACCAGTTACTGATTATGATAATTTGTTCTGATTATGACAATTTGTATTTGTTTGTAGTCTCCAGAGGGGCAATTGCATACGGTGGAAGTCTGCCCGGCTTGGGCGGGGCACCGCCGTGTCCTCGCGGAAGCGATCGGCGGCGGCGATCTCTCGCGTCCGGCCCTGGTCCAGGCCATGGTACGGAGCGAGAGTGCATGGGAAGCCATTACCTCCTTCTGCGAAGCAGTAATGCTCGTGAAGGAGGAGGCGGGACGCGTGAGGGAGAGGCAAGCTTTGCACCCTCACGCCCCTAGTCGCCGCAGGAGACGCCCTGGGCGTCGGGAATCGGCAGCCGATTCCCGGCCACCGTAGGCGCGGGCTTGCGGACGGCGAGCAATGGGTAGCTCGCCGTCCGGTAAGGACCAGGCCCGAGTCGACGGCGCGTCGTGTTCCACGCGCGCCTCAAAGAGATGTCAGCACTATTGACGGGGTCCGCTAGGGCCGATGCCAGCTAGGGTTGCGGGATGTTCGAAAGAGTTACCGTGGCCCCGGCACAGGCAACAGAAGGAACACGGGTGGGTTTTAGTCAGTAAAAGTCTGACACGCCCTCCCGCTCCGCCCAGAGCGGGAGAAGTCATTTGATGATTTCCCATCCACAAAAAAAAAAAAAAAAAAAAAAAGAGGGGCAATTGCGTAACACACTTACAGTAGGAACCGGTTTCAATTTGACAGTTCAAGACATTCATTGCGTTATTTACGTTGTTGAGCAGACAAATTTTGCGAGCATATTAAGCAATGGATTACCAATGTGCTTCAAAATCATTCAGATTGCGATTCTGATTAATAATGTGTTACGCAATTTGGGCGCTGACCACTATTCATAAAATTAATTTTAGTTAAAAGATCGTTTAGGCAAACGGGTTGATAAAGGTTTTAGCGCAACATCAATTAGTAACCTTTTACGATGCCCATGGGAACATTAGGGTTAGCCTAGGCTTCTCTCGGAAGAGCAAATCTGAAGTCACACTTGGGAATTACAGGCACAAATTGTGAACAGTTCATCTTCGGTACCATGGGCGAAACGGATATCTGTACACCGTAAGGCCTATTCTTGCTTGCAGTGCTCGGATGCTATAGTAACGCTTGCTAACAGATTTGGTCATCGTGTGCACGGGATTTTGTTTTAAAATTGGTCAGATGTAAGTTTCCTCGATTGTACTCTTGAAAAGTACCAGGAAACATGAGCATGATAATTATGATGTGACGTAACAAATACACAAGCATAAGTATAATCCAGGAGAGATCGGAACAGGTATAATATATTTAGCTAAATCATTTTTCGTTATTCCTTGATTTTTGAGGAAGTATTATCCACTCTATGTTACATACTCCTTCGAAGTTTAGGTAAATATACTCTACTTAATCCGATCTCTGATAATTACGAAACAAATAAGCACATAAACCAGCCAACTTACTTTTATTTGACCTTCTTAAAACAAAACATTTGAATTTGACACAATTTTTGTACCTAAAAAATGTAATATGATTCTTCAAATCAATCATTTTTAACTATATAAAAAAACCAATAAATAATTCATGATTTTTAAATTCCGGGTTTTCAGAGGTGGTATTATCCACTCTATGTTACTTACTCCCTTGAAGTTAAGGGAAATATATTCTACCTATTCCGATCTCTGATAAAATCAGCCTATCAATCCCACTGCAGGGACCAGTGCGCGTTGTTGGATGTCACATGTCTGCGATGTTTTCCATCACCGTTTTGAGACCAGTGGTGATGAAATATATTACACAAAGTAAAGTAATAGCATGGGTTCGAACCCACGACCAACAACACGTCGGAGCTGTTACCACTGGGCCGCCACTGCTTACAACACAAGCTTAGGTAGTGAATATAGCACCATTCATCGAAGACCTTATGTTGCAGCGTCTCAATGTTTTTATGTCCCCAATATAATGCAAGGCTATTCAAGCGATCAGCAAGAGAATAGCAGGGGCATAGCGTAGCGTTCAAACAACCCGATTCCTATCGGCTTCCCTGCGGAACAACTACTCTTCTTAGTGTCTACTATTGCCAAATAATATGGTACACCGGTGTGTGTAACTGTGTATCACATCACATTACATAAATATATTTAATACCAGTTTATTACATCTTATGAATAATAACCAGTGATAGGAATAGGTAGTGCTAATTTGTCTAAACTTCGAGGAAGGAAGTAACATGGAGTAGATAATACCTCCTCTAAAATCCCGGAATAATTTTAATAATAATTTTACTTTATTTATAGATAGATAGAATACTCTTAACTATGTACACCATAAAAATTACAGATATAAATGTGTGTGTGTGTGTGTGTGTAACCCTAAAAAATTTTATGACTTTTCAAATCAAAAATTTGTAACTACAAATAAAGTCCGATAAAAAATTCGTGGTTTTTAAATCCCGGGATTTAAACGTCATTAAAATTATTCCGGGATTTCAGAGGAGGTATTATCCACTCTATGTTACTTCCTTCCTCGAAGTTTAGGCAAATTAGCACTACCTATTCCTATCACTGATAATAACTTACAGTTTTTTGTTTGAATTGATGAGAACTGAACCTTTTTTTCTTCGGCTTCCCTCTAGTGATAATTGTAGCTGCGCCACTGGAGAATAGGAACTGCGGGTCAATTGCATAAAACACGTACAGCAGGAATCGGTTTCATTTTGACAGTTCAACAACATTCATTGCGTTATTTACGTTGTTGAGGAGAAAATTTTTCGAATATATGAAGCAATGGATTAGCAATCTGCTTCAAAATCATTCATCACATACACACAACTACATTATATCCCCATGTTTACACAAAGATGTATCTACAACAGTATAGAACATGTATGCTACATGTTGCGTCTACCGTTTTCGTTTATTGTTTACACCTAGAGGGTCCTCGAAACGATCAATCACAATTGTCAATTTTTACGTGATTGAAACACACTGACGCGCAAATTGACCGATTACCATGAGTAATTGAAGCGAGTGTCAATAATACTACAATAGAAATTGATGGCAATTGATCAATCGCAATTGATCGTTTCGAGGACCCCGTAAGCAAGTTGTAAAGACGTAGAAAACTGATGCATATGTTAAGAACACACTTGCTCGTAAAGTGGCTCTTATTGAACCGCTTTTAGGTTTATAATGCCGTGTATTAAACACGCGTGCTTCTTACTTTATATTACCGCACTGGTGCGGTAACGTGCGCCACAGATAACTATTTACTAGTAAGAAATGTGCGCTTTTTAATCTCATCTGCCTTTTTATGACAGTAGGCATAAAAAGGCATAATATTATTTTCATCAAATTATTTATTTTTGTCAAAAAAAACATTCATTCGTGTTCTACATCTAAATAACATACAAAATATTCAGTTTTATGATTTTAATACCTATTCGACTATTCGACGGCTTCGTGCCTTTGCCTCTCCTTCAACCTGCGAAGACACCGGTAAAAGGAATTCGCGGGCCATGTTTCATATTTTTTTACTTAAGTAATTAGTTTAAGAAACTTTATTTATTTTTTGCCTTGCAAGTGTATTGAAAACCGTCGTATGAAACGCGTGTGCAGTGATCATTACACACCTATGTTCTATGTTACGGGACTTGATTTCCGCACTTAATCCTACATGTGGACCATTGTACGTGGGCCATGGCGGCCGTCGGCGGTTATTCCAACCAGCCCACCTCCCTCCAGAACTTGATTATGTTTTCTGGTCTGTCTAGAATGTCTTTGAAAGATCTGGGTGACCCGAGGGTTTCTGTTCTGATCTGGGCGACGCCTGTGCATTCAAAGAGCACATGCGCAACGGTTTCCTCAGCTTTCATGCATGCCCTGCACAGAGGACTGTCCGTTATGCCTATTGTGTGGAAGTGTTTGTTTTTTGATCATTACACACTTGTATCATAATGCACACAACATAATTAGGTACATGTTTCTGACACGTTTTCTAGAGACTACTCGATAACAAGTATCACAACTTGTAGGTATTTAAGTATATGGGCGAAACGGAGTAAAGTGCCTGTTACATGGTCGCCAACCGCGTCCCCGACAGAGGTGACCTTGTCGTAAACCACCATCTACACGGTTGTAAACCACCAAGGTCACCTCTGTCGGGACGCGGTTGGCGACAGTGTAGCAGGCGGTTGAGACTGATTTAATTTTGCGAATATGTGATCCATCAATGTAGTTATTCTGCAAAACTCTGTCGGCAGACAGTCTTGACTCAATTTGCGAAGTACTTATTAATTGTTACTGTAGGTATTGGCCGATCCTTTTTTTTAACCGCAAATGACAATGTCTGTGTCATTCATAGTTCATGCTATTGTTTTTATAATACGTCATTGTAGATACGTGGGAACTTCTAAATATTATAAGGAAAATAACTGATTCAATACAATACATTTCAGTTACGGAAACAATAATGTGTCATAGGATGAGTTGGCAACGTAAGGAAATGTTTGGATGAATTTTATGGACGATCTATGAGCAGTCTTGTAACCAAAATTTACCAGGTGTAACATACATAACGCTCGACCTCTTAAGGGGTCATTGTACTCATCACTACGAACAACTTCTACTATGGGACCAAACGTGAAATCGTGAAAAAAATATCAGATGTTCTCTATATTTTGGCGAGTCATGTGAACATAAAAAAATCTTCTGTTCCCTACATTTTCACAAGTTATGCGAACATAAATGTAGGGAGCTGCTGATTTTTTTTTTCGCGATTTCTGGTTTGGTCCCATAGTAAAAGTTGTTCATAATGATGAGTACAATGACCCCTTAAGAGATTAACGGTGATTAAAATTACACCCTGTATATGTTACATCTTGTACAGAAAATAAAGAATTTTCGACGAGAGCAGTGGTGGCCTAGTGGTAACGACCGTGACATGAGTCGTAGGTTTTAAGTTCGAATCCAGACAGGCGTTTTATTTCGTGTACTTAAATTATTTCATCACCACTGCTCTCAAAACAGTGAAGGAAAACGTCGTGAGGAAAGCGGCATATCCTAGAACCAAAAATTCGAAGACATGACACATCTACCAACGCGCACTAGGCCAGCGTGGTGGATTACAGCCCACTCCCACTCGAAGAGAGGAGGCCTGTGGAGGCAGTGGGAACACTATAGGCTGATTATGCTAAAGCATTTTCAGGGTAACCCATTTTTAGCTCTAAACACAAATAAAAATAACATTATTTTTTCTTTCTTTCTTTTAAAAATTCATAGTTTTCTGTCAGAATAAACTCTTGCCTCAATGTTTATTTAATGAGCTCGATATTGATGTTAACCATTTGATTAGATACATCTTAGGAGCTATTCCGGTCATTTTAAGAACGTTGGCAATCTCAGTCACTTTTTGTATCTGTCTGTGTGACCCGGTTGCTCTTCTAATCTTCGCAACGAATCTTTATGCGGGTTTCACCATCATTTAGATAATGTATTCCGGAAGGTTTATGTCCAAAATATTAAGAGGGCTGTCGCATTTTGACTCTTCTCTTGCTGAAGCGGAACCAAATTTTTAAGAATGTTAAATGAAAATATGCTTTTTTGAATAATGTAATCAATTGACGAACTAATAAATAATATTAATGTAGTTATTATTCCTAAGTACGACGCTGTGTGATACAGGATAATGTAATTAATATTTATTTTAATTTTTTTCCATTTTGTTGTATTAAAAACACATTTTTACTGTGGCATTTATTTAACTCATCTCAAAAACAAATCATAATACGTATTGAGCTGAGTTTATTAGATAACACAAAAGAAATATGTTTTTAATAATTACCCATTACATTAATAATATTTATTAGTTCGCCAATAGATTACATTTTTCAAAAACATTTTTGCAACCAAAAAAAAAATAACTGACTTCCAAAAAACACTACAAAGTGAAAAATACCTTTGATTTAGGAAATCGGTGTCTTTATATCTATCTGAATTGTAGGTTTTTGCTTCCGACTTCCGAAATTAAAGTTATTGGCACTTTGTGGTGTTTTTTTGGAAGTCGGTTTTTTTTTTGCAAAAAAGTTTTTCATTTTTCACTTTTTAGTACATCGATCGGTTGGTAAATTATCTATGTTACAATAACCTAACGACAACTGCTCATTACCTTTAACAAATTATTGCTTTTCCCGATGCAGGGACTTTGATTGTTGAGGAGTTCTCCTGGTACTTCACACAGTGACGAGCATAATTTGTTTAGCAATCATTATAAAGTAATCAAATCGCAACCCGTGAAATACTTCAGTTCCACTTCACTAAGTAAATGGTGCTTTCCAAGAGCAAATGAACAAGTTACTATAAAAAATACCCAAATCGCTATAAAAATTGAAGAGTTCCCTCGATTTCTCCAGGATCCCATCATCAGATCCTGACCTGATGACAACGGGGCCAACTGGAAAATTTATCCTTTAAAACAAAAAAGAATTTTCCAAATCGGTCCAGTTGTCTTCGAGTAATCGGGGACCAAAGATTAAAAAAAAAAAATAAAAAAAGATTCCGACTCCTCCTATTTTGAAGTCGATTAAAAAAGCATCTTTTCATTTAACATTCTTAAAAATTGGTTCCCGCGTGAGCGAGAGAGGTTGATAAAATGCGACAGCCCTCTTAATATTAAAATTCCTTATAATAAAGAAATCTCGAGGTAGTAAAAACCGTGCAAAGCAGGGACGGATCGCTAGTTAAAAATAAATTGTATCACGAACACAATATTTTTATAATCAACATTATAATGATAGCAATTAGAACAGCAGTAGTAAGTGTACGGTGAAAATTAATACCAAGGTCGGGATCGCGTCATGGACGCCCGATCGATAGTGTGGTGCGCGTCTCCATTGGATTTTATGTTGGTTTGCGGATGGAGGATTATTCTCTCGTTAAATATGGATTTTGTTTTTTTTTGTGATAATGAGCTGCCATAGTTTGACGATAACTTATATGTACTAACACTAGGTTTAAGGTACTTTACTAATACTACGGATCTCTGTTATCTGATTATTTGAAAAAAAATAAAAAAAAATATATAAAAATAACCATAGAAAAGTTAAATTGAACAGCATAAGAACACAAGGAATGAGAATTTCTTTCTATTGTTTTATTTTGCTTATATTTATTTAGTTCTTGGTTTTGAAACATGTACCGGTAAATAATAATCAAACATTTGCCGATGATGAGATTCAACCTATTCTTAACAAATTAACTAGGCATTGTAAATGCAAAAATGTGACAGATATGTTTTATGAACCTACTTAGGTATTTCATCTTCACAGTAATAAAAATGTAGTCATTCAATTGACTACATTTTTACGTTAACTAATTGGGTACAGTACTCTCAAGTCCACCTTTCAACTATATTTATGAAATTACCATTCAGTATAAGTATTAAACACTGACTTTCCTAAAAGAAAACAGTTTATAGCAATGAAATCTCATTAAACTCCTTTTCACCGACTGATCAATCGGGACTCCGGACTTCCAGGGGTGAACAACCCTTTAAGCAGGCCGAGTAGATTTATTGTCCGTTAAACTTTAGTGGCACTCTAGGGAGATCTTATGAGGCAGCGAACTAGCCTAGAAAATTTATCTATTTCTGTAGCCTAGGTATCGGAATTAACCCGTAAGGTAAAATAAACTTAACCAATTTCAAGATCCTATTAGTTTATTACGAAACTAGTGAGATTCTCTTGGGGTATTTGTGTTTTAAGGTTTATTAGGGTCCGTTAAAAATAATTGGCGAAATATGGGAGTACTATAGGTAGGTACACCTCTGCCTTACCCTTCGAGGATTACAGGTGTGATGTTATGTTATGTTGTGTTGTATGTGTGAAGGTCCGTCATGGTGGGTTTCCATTTTCCATTGGGTGTCCACCTTATAAGTCTTGTGTCTAATTTAAATACTAATAATGTTTTTAATTGTATTTTTATATTATAACTATTATAACTACTATAACTCCAGTGGCGAAGCTTTACATTTCGTAGGAGGGAAGCCGAATAAGAAATTGTTCAGATATAAATAGTCATACAAATACGATTATCACGTTGAGGCGCCGGCTTATTTAGAACAATTTGTGTTGTTGTTGGAATATATATTATTTGGCAGTCGTAGACATTATTGAATGTGCTATATTTTTCAATGGTGGTAGGTGAAGTTATTCTTTCGATCCTCCAAACAGAAGCCGGTAGGAATGGAGTTGTTATCGCGCTTCGCCTCTGATAAACTCCCCAGTGTTTTATATCTAAATTATATTATCATAATTATATATTTAGAAAACAGAAAAGTTGATTAATGAGAATACGAAACATTATCATGTAGGTTACATTAATGTGCGATAAAAATGTAGGACAATTACCATAATTAATTAGAACACATACAGCCGTCATATTTTAATAACATAATCAGACACTAGTTGCACGCAAAAATCTACTCAATTTCCCGACAGACGTATCGCTGTCAATATCGGGCTCAAGAATTGAGATACAATTGTTGCCAATCTTAAAAAAGAATGTTCAAAAACTCCTCTAATCAGACAAACCATATATTGCACAATAATTACGTCATTAAAATACAGACGTATCACATGGAGAATGGACACACTCACACCAAACCGTCTGTTTATATTTACGCGCCGCCTGGCCTGACGCAAGCGCAGTGAGTTACGCGACGAGGTTATGATCGCACGTGTGTTAATAAAACACCTCTAAATACCGCATATAAACAGTATATCGATAGCAGAACAATCGATTCTCGATATGGGTTTGTTAGCAGTGAACCTACAGGAGTTAAAACGCTCGGGTTTTAAGGCATTTCTCGATTCTTTCGATCATGTGTTCTCGGATTGTGATGGTATGTTGAATTATTTTGTGATTTTATATTTTTTGTTTTGGAAGTGTTGTTGCTAAGTTACTACTTACTAGTGCAATATTATATTGTGTCTTAGTGATGTATACAGTGATATATTATCAACTTCACGTTGCTTGCTAATGTAAATATAAAACCGGTATTGATTCTAGATCTTGTTGACCCCTTGTTCAACATAGTTCTGTATTGTATATAATTTATTGATATACAGGGTGTAAGAGATAGCCCTCCGCAAACTAACAGGGTGCATTCAGCTCCTTATTCTGAATCAGATTCCTTCGAAAATATTCTCAGAAAAATTTTCATTTTTTTTTTATCGTATTTTCAGTTACTATTCCTTTATTGGAATATGAAATTACATTCTCGACAGAGAATGTAATGTGTTGCGTACACGCAGCACTCTATTTACATAAATAAAACAGCTAAAATCAAAAAATCAGCCATGGATGTTGAAATACTCGGCGGCCGAAGACTCGCTGCGCTGCAGTTCGAAACGCGCGTTTACCACGGTAATGATACATTGCGTGTGAGGTAATAAAACAAATCAGATTTATTGGATACCCATAACGTTCCTGAAACAATTACATGTACCGGTCATCTTAGTATGATGTACTGAATTCATCCTATCAGTCTGCGGAGGGCTGTCCCTTACACCCTGTGTAGTATAGCTGTTCATAGGTTAGACTATTCATAGAACAAAAAATAATACTCTTTATTATTATGTACAGACCATACCATAAACATGACTTCAGTAGCGTAGGTATTGATTCTTATCAATGGCTAAATTGACTAAGCTGACGTAAATAAATGACATGAACAGCTATTATGAACTGATAACCTCATGGTTGATAGAATTAATGAAAATATACTAGCTAGCAACAGATCTAGTTTGCTAATGCCATAAATAAAGGATTATTTACTTATATAATAACTAGCTTTTGCCCGCGGCTTCGCCTGCATGAATTTCGGAAAATATTCCACGGGTACGTACTACCTAGATAAGCCTAGCTAGTAGTGCTGCCTAGGAAGCGAAGCGATCGGAAATAACAATGAAATTTTTTATCAAATTCTGAAAGATAAAAATGGTTACTGTGGGTTATCCTTAGAAGATAGACGTATATATGCTTTTGCGGATTTTCTGTTGATTTTTTTAAGATGTATAATCCTTTAGAATATTAATAAATTTAACGTATCTCTTACGGTTTACGCGGCGCATGCCAGTAAAGCTCCCCAGTCGGCATAATTTTTTCCGACATCTTCTACAATAATCGTCATATTTCAGCAATTTTACACAAAACTTTAATTAATTAAACATTGAAAACCTTCACTTAAACCTTCCTCATAAATCACTCCGTCCACTGGTGAAAACCGTTTGGAAATCCGTTTGGTAATTTTTGAGTTTATCGCATTCACACAGACAGACAACCGCAGTGGGGGACTTTGTTTTATAATAAAACATTGAACAAAGAAAAAAAATAATTTTCATATCAACTCTTTTCACCCCGAAAGAGGTTGATTTAAAAAACATATTCGTCATTTAATGTTTAGATTACTTTTAACTTAATCTAGATAAGCAGTCAAATCCTCCTCGAAAAATAAATTACCCCCTTTTGCTGGTCGATTTTCGAAAAACCCAAAAACTATGTCTATGTTTTTTGTCAAAAGTATTCATTTATTCGAGGTAACCGGACAGCGCGTTAAAATTCTTTCATACAAACTTTAGCACCCCCTAAATAAAATCCCTTTGACGGGTAGTTTTGAAAAACCAAACAATGACAAACTTTATTATTCATTTAAGAATGTCTTCGTGCTAAGTTTCAAGTTTGATAAGATTTTTCGTAGAATAGAAAACCGCCTATAAGGTCGAATTTCCAAAAACCCCTTCATAGAGCTCGCCTAGATTAAAAAAGGAACCCTTGTGAAAAAAATCTGATTTGTCAGTCATTCAGCACTTTGCCCGTTATTTCGTTCGCGTGATTTTCTTACTTTCCCCTACACATTTCACAACCCACTCCACCCGCTTTAAATGGTAGTATTATAGATTAAGATCATTATTATTTATTTATTTATACATTAGTATAAGTAGACATGTTGCGCTGACCCCAAATAAATTGGGATTAGGGCAGAAGAATGATGATGAAGTATTCGAGCCAAGTTTCATGTTAAAATATCAACGAAATAAGATTTTTTTTCACCCCCAATTACCATTATTTGACTTATAGGTTATTTATACCAATTTCTGAGTTAGTCACGACACGCAGTAAAATCTTCCCCTGTAAAATTGACTACCCCTTTTCACCCCATCAGGGGTCGATTTCGAAAAACCCTGATTCAGGTTATTCTTATGTTTTAGTCTTGAGTATAAATACTGAGTTTCGAATTAATCGGACTGCGCATTAAAATTCTTCCGTACAAACTTTGACAACCCAACCCCACTCTTGGGGGTAGTTTAGAAAAACAAAAAATTACAAAGTTCATAATTTACTTAGATAAGTATTAGTGCCAACTTTAAAGTTTATTAACTCAAGGAATAAGATCTTTCATACAAACGAAATCCCCCCTTTTCACCCCTTTAAAGGTCGAATCTCCAAAAACCCCTTCTTAGTGCTCCCCTACATTATAAAAGGAAGTCGTTTGTAAAATTTCACGTTCCTAGTCCCAGTAGTTTCGGCTGTGCGTAATGTGCGTTGATATGTCAGTCAGTCAGTTAAACAGCCAGTTTCTCCTTTTATATAAATATATGTATAGATAATAATTTATTAATTTTGATTTAAGTTCTTTTTGAAGTCGTTTTAATTTTTTTAGATTACTTTTTTATTTGAAGTAAAAACGGGAATATTTATTTGTAGTAGTTAATAGTTTTTTATAAATATTGCACTAGAATTTGACCAAGGTTTTGAGATGTTTTCCTTTTGACATCACACCCGTAGCTCATATCAATAAGCTAGGCCATCACACTTACACGTATTAGTCCACATCTTGAAAACTACAGAACTGATTTTAATGGAACTTGCACAGTTCCCTAAGTTGAAATGGATGGAAGCTAATAAAAAAGAAAAGTCACAATCCAATACATAGTTTCGGAGAAATGCGTGGACAAACATACATGCAAACATACTTACACATATAAAATTTTGTATATTTGATTGGAAGCCTTAATATTGCAGTCCCAATAATATAACATACACATTTGTCAGATTGATAATGAGGGGCTTGTGGCTCAGAAATAACAGCCGCACGGGTCGATCGATCAGGTTAAGCTACGCTTGCCGCGGTGGGTCCGTGGATGGGCGACCATCTTTACATACCAAGACCTCTCCATGCCTCGGAAAGCACGTAAAGCCGTTGGTCCCAGCTGTCATTCGTGTATCTTTGATAGTCGTTACGGGTCGTCAGAAGCCTGAAAGTCTGGCAACCAGTCTTACCAAGGGGTATAGTATAACCCAGTAACTGGGTTGTGGAGGTCAGATAGGTAGTCGCTCTATGTAAAATACTGGTACTGAGCTGCATCCGGTTTGACTAGAAGCCGACCCCAATATAGTTGGGAAAAGGCTAGGTAGATGATGACTTGTCGAATTGATAACCTCCTTTTCTATAAAAATCTAAGACCTAAGATTTAAATCTAACGATTTAAATCTTAGGTCAATTACGAAAAAGGCAAGTAAGTGCAACCTTGAACGGCAACTGACAACACTGATCTCCAGTGATCATCTTAAAGTTGACTTTAGGGGAAAACTGTGTGGCCACAGATTGTATAGAGCATCACCGGCGCCTTTTCGGCGCCGCGCGTCGACAAACAGTCAAACCCTACCGGCGCCGAAAAGGCGCCAGTGAATCGCGCGGTTCACGCGCGGATAAAATTACTATAATTAAGTCTAATATCGGCTGTGGGCAATTTTACTCTTTGGTATGGAAGATATTCTCGTCAAATAAATAATCCTTAATCGAAAATAATCATATGGAAATTTTTGTGCGCGCAGTCACAAACGTACCACGCCATCGGAATTGTCGGAATTCCCCCGATTCTCGAGCGTTTTTGAGGTCATCGCGTATTAGGCTCGGGCTTAGCTTATTAGCGCGCGTATTAGCTTTTGCCCGTGGCTGCAGTGCATGGAGGTCGGTAATTAACCCACTGGAACGTACTACCGAGATAAAAGTATTCTATGTGCTAAAACAGGTCATGGTCTACATACCTGTGTGCCAAAAATCGAAATCTGTTCGGCTGTTAAGGCGTGAAAAGGTGACATACAGCTGTCAGTCTGTCACCTTGCGAAAGTACCTAACTCAGCGGTGAGGTGTCAATTTTTGTAAGAAACCGAAGCAAAGCTGGTTTTAACTTTTTTGACAATAGTAGACATTATTGACTGTGTCATTTTCCAATAG
Source organism: Fissipunctia ypsillon (assembly GCA_947568875.1). NCBI lineage: Eukaryota > Metazoa > Arthropoda > Insecta > Lepidoptera > Noctuidae > Fissipunctia > Fissipunctia ypsillon. The sequence continues at coordinate 4,748,372 of OX387643.1, forward strand.
CGGTACAGTTGCTCATGCGAACCTCCGAAGGTAACCCGGTAGGTATCGTGTTATATGGTGCTTTCGCCACTGCTAACTCTGTAGTTAGGTACTTTCGCATTTACAATATGAAGTACCTATTTATTTAGCTGAATAATAACGGACTTGCTTGTCAGAAGGATGGTTTCACATTTTTTTTAAGCTTTTCTTTTCTTTTTAGGAGTAATATGGACCAAAGGTCCTATGCCTGGCGCAGGCAAGTTCTTCAGCCTGATGAAGAAACATGGAAAGACTGTTCACTTTGTTTCAAACAATAGTTTAAGAAGCAAAGAGAATTATGAAGATCGATTTAAAGCTGCCGAAATTGAGAATGGCTACGTAAGTAACAAATCACACTGTCATGTTTGTAAACTAATATAAGATATCTCTTTTGGGTTAAGGCTCCTACAAACAGGCGCGACATGCGATGCAAACCGTGCGCGACACGAAGGCACCTCTCGTGGCACGACACGCGGTGCCTTTGTGTCGCGTCGCGTGTCGCGCCTGTTTGGAGGAGCCTTTAAACCATTGCTTATACAAACACTTGGATTTGATATTGGTAACGCAAAGCCAAACAAATATTAAGATCTCTCAATGCAGAATTAATATACGGAATACAAAGTGTTTCAGAAATGATTAAATTTACTTTTAGAATTTATTATACAGATATCCGATACAGATCGGCCCGTGAACCCATCTTCCCAGAGACAGTGGGATGAGCCGCTCTGCAGGTTGGTACGGAATAATCTTATCAATACGTCCACCAATACTGCTGAGCGTGCCCGCCTGCTGGCTATGGGTGAATGGGAGTCGGGCCTCTGGCTTCAAGCACTACCGTCACCCAACATAGGCACTTTGCTGGGTGACTCCACCTTCCGGCTCGCTACTTGTCTGCGTCTGGGCGCTCCATGCGGGGCTCCACATCGCTGCTAGTGCGGTGAAGCCGTCGACTGCCTCGGACATCATGGCCTGTTTTGTAGTAAGAGCGCAGGCCGGATAGCACGGCACGCCAGCATTAATGACATTATCCGTCGTGCTCTTGTCACCGCCGGGGTGCCAGCTGTTTTAGAACCCAACGGATTGGCACGCGACGATGGCAAGAGACCAGACGGAATGACCATAATGCCTTGGAAGTTAGGCAGGCCTTTGGTGTGGGATGCAACATGTGTCGACACCCTTGCACCATCCCATCTTCCTAGTACGGCTGGCTGTGCTGGGGCGGCTGCTGCAGGTGCGGAAAACCTCAAACGGCGAAAATATTCCGATCTTTTTGGGAGTTATATGTTCGAGCCGTTTGGGGTTGAAACACTAGGGCCATGGGGTCCGAGTGCCCACTTGGTTTTCCGAGACATCGCCAAGCGGTTGGTCGACTCTTCACGTGACCAAAGGGCTGGCCTATTCTTTGGCCAAAGAATCAGCATCGCCATACAACGTGGCAATGCTGCCAGACTTTTGGGCACTTTTCCTGTTGACAGCGATGTGGACGAATTTTTTGATGCCCTATGATTATATATATTTTTATTTTTACATTTGTACATATTATAATTATTATTTTAAGTCTGTTAGCTTATATATTATGTAAATATTTTGTTCAGTTATAGTGAATGGATTTATTTAATTTAGGTACTTTACGAAATTATTATTTAATATAAGTACCAACTTGTTTTTTTTTCGACAGTTATTAATTTAAATTATATTTATGATCTCACACTATGCCTCATGGTTAGCTGGTAGTGGAAGCATAGAAGTGGAACTGAAATCAGTAAGAAAGGCTGAATCATAATTATGCAAAACCATTTAAAGATTAATAACTCAAATACATCAATACAAATAAATAAAAATGAAGTGTCAGTTTGTAATATCAAAATAATAGCTTTTTATTAAATGCATATAAAAGAATGTACGGTACATATAACAAAAACCATTTTTTTTTGTCTGACTGCCTGTCTGTTTGTTCCGGCTGATTTCCGAAGTAGCTAGACCGATTTTGACGAGACTTTCACTAGTAGATAACTGATGTTATAAGGAGTAACTTAGACTCCTTTTATTTTAGGAAATAATTAGGGTTCCACGCAAAAAAATTAAAACCCATGAAACTGTGGACAAAAAAATAAAGCTGAAAAAAATATTTTTGCATTTGTAGCCCAATTTTCGTGGATGGTTATAGGCTAATTAACATCACGCTATCACGCCTTAGGAGTTGAGCAAAAAGAAAAAAGTCAGAAAGAACGCTAAGCGAAAATGAAGTAGTAGCGCGGGCGGGCGATGCAACGCGGCGGGTCGGGGGACGAGGGAGTTTTATTAAAATGCGGCTGTAGTTTTAGTATATTGTGTATCTTACGACTTCCGCGCGAACGAAGTCGCGGGGCACAGCTAGTTACGTTATAAAACCGTGACAAATCTACTGTAATGGAAACTTCTATAGTTATGACGTTAAACAAACTATATAATCGATATTACGTGAATGTATGGCTGACAGCCAACGGTCTCTTCCCAAGAAAGTCTTAAGCTGTCATTTTCATTAACATACCTACAGTAAATAAATTTAATTCGTCAATCTCTCTAGTGATCTTAATTTTTTTTTGTTTGTTAATTGCTTACAATGATCTAGAGCAAAACGTCTGCAATAGTCCAGAAATCTGCAAAGTTAAATAAATCAACCTCATTCCATTCCAAATGCAGAAAACGCGCTGAAAAGGAAACTGCCTCTTATTATGCAAAACGTTGAGCTGTAAACTCGACGCGTCACTGGGCTTCTAGCCAATCCGTAGTTCTGTAACCACTTGGAGATCTGCCCACCTCGTAAACTGAGAACAAAGGAAGCAAATAAAAGAGATTCTCTAAGATTTTCCGAAGATTGTGTGTAGTTTCTGAGATAGATTTTTTCCATACAGTTGGAACACCAAATCAGTAAGCAGGTTCCAAACATACAATTCAACAAACTCAAAGCTGTGTAATTTTCCCCAGTCAGTGTGTGGGCTTATATTTTCAAAAGTGCCTTTTGTAAGGTAATAATTTGAAATAAATGATTTGACTTTGACTATGTTGCGAATGTTGTACCACAGACAATGGTACTCGTAACAACACAAAGTGTGGTTCTTTCGACAAAAGACTATTTGAGACACGGGTCTACATGGTCCTCACATGATCTGACCAAGATTATGTTTGGACTTTAAAAGAGAACTTGACCCCTGAGTTTGTTTCGCCATTTCTTCTCAGCAGTGGCGTGCACATAGTTTTTAGACAGGGTAGGCAGAAAATTTGAAAGCCAAAAATACTTACTGCATGTTTGTATTGGTTTTTTGTCTTGTCTATTATATAATGATGTAGGTAATAGCCACCTCAAGTATACATAGATTGACTGATTTTATAGACATATCAATTTACGGATATTCGAAGTGGTCTTTAGAAGCGTTTGTTTAATGTTCAGTATTTGTAAAATTAAATAATAGCAGTGGAAAGATGGTGGTGTGTGTATATGTACGGACGGATCTACAAAAGGCTCCTTCAAACAGACGCGACTCGCGTCGCTTGTCGCGCCTGTTTGCAGAAGCCTTATAGTTATTTTAATATTCTTTTATTTGTATATTAAATCTACACGCCTATGTTTCTGTAAGAATGTCTGTAATATGGAATCGTAAAAGTTTGGAAGGCGTTTTATTTCCGTAAGAAGGTTTTTTTCTATTGAAATCATGGAAAGATCTGTAAGTCGTTTCTGGCCTTGTGTATTTCTTAAGTAGGTGTGTATACATTTTAGTGACAAGAATGACCTTTCGGTTGAAGAACTGCTCGCGGGAACTGCAACAATTAATTTTGCCAAACGCAGTATTTCGGGGAAAACTGTTTTTATGTTATTTTCGTAAAAATGTTCTATAATTTTGTAAATACTAAGGTTTTTGAATTCTGCAGATTTACAAACACATTTGACCTCATTGATAAGGCGGTCTAAGTTAAAGTTGTGTGATTTATAAACATTTACGAACTGCGTTACTAATTCAACCGGAAAATTGACATTATATTTATTGAAATTTTCGCATGACAGTAGTCCAAAAATTTTTAACTCTTATAGATTTTTATAACGGTTGCAACATTCATTAGATATATTGTCTAAAATTTAAATAAAAATCTTTTTTTGCAACAGGGACTGAATTTTTAAGAACCCCCCTTAAAAATTCGAAGTGGGGCTTTTATAACAAATTTGTTTTTAGGCCACATAGTTTTCGACTTTTGATGAATAATTAAAAAAAAATACCGTTCCCCTTATCTCCGAAGTTTGCATAGAAAAAATCTGAAGTTATTCTATGTGATAGAAGTTTAAGTAAAAATTACAGGGAAAATAAAACGGTCTCTAAATAGCACACTGTTTCAAAAATCCTCAACAAAAATTACATTAGTTCCACTGTCGGTCAAGAGATGGCGCTGACCTAAAACCGCAAAATTCTACACCAGTGTTGAAATTCGTACTTTTGAAGGACTGTACGTAAAGTAACACATCCAAAATATTTATATATGACGGTGCGAGACCCTTGGTGCGCGAGTCCGACTCGCTCTTGCCCGTTTCTTTTTTATATGATGTGTAAAAGCGATTCCGATATCCTATTCACAGAATAAACAATTTCATTTCATTTCACTACTACATCAGTTATTTTTATTTATTAATAGTTATTTATGTATATTTCATTTTATATCCTAATTAATATTATAAATGCGAAAGTGAGTTTGTTTGTTTATTAGTTGAGATATATTATGATCTAAAAAAAATTGGCATTTACAGAACAGGTAAACAATTACACTTCATTAATTTCATTTAAATGGGGGCGCAAGCCGCAACGTGAGAAGTACAGTAGTTTTTTTTTTTAACCAAAGCGTTACCTATACCTATTGCTAGAAACATCTCCAAAGCAACAGTAATGAGTAATACTAATGACAAATGGGTATCATTCGCTACACGTCTGGTTGACACTTCAATAGCGCGTGATATGCTGAGCAAAATAACTTAAATGCTATGACAAGCACCCGACACTCGTCCAATTTTATGCCATTTTTGTTTCATAACTAACGTTACTGCAATTTCTGAAAGGTGAGACAGAGCTGTGAATAGTTTGCTGATGAAGGTATTTGCACGTGGTAGGTCAAATGCGTGCTTGAGTAAGACATTTCAAATCTTTATTATACTCGTAAAGTCATTAAATTCTTCTGAACCTAGAAATTCAGATACATTTTGCCTAGATACAATTTAAACAGTTTTTCCATGATGCTCAAGATTTTTGAATCCTCATTTGTGAACGTACCTAGCAGTCACCATACTAAATTAAGTACTTTCAATTCAAAATACGTTTATGATTATAAACTAGTATTCGAAATAATAAGAAGTAGTCGAAGAAAATTAGTCATTGTGTGATACTAAGATTTCATCATTCCCTTCAATAAAACTTTATACCACATATTGTTAACATCTTTTCCAAATGGATTGTTTTATGTCAGTGGCATTGCTAAGATAAGATTAGATTTATAGTACCTTTTGTCTTTGCGTGTCGTTTGAACCCCATAGGTACAAAGTCAATTGTTTACTAATTGTGTCTGTAATTACGACATGCTTATGGTTAATCGAGCCTTACTTACCTTACTCGTAGGTAAGTAAGGTTTGATTTAAGGCTCCTGCAAACAGGCGCGACACGTGACGCGGCACAAAGGCACCGCTCGTCACGTGACACGCGGTGCCTTTGAGTCGCGTCGAGTGTCGCGCCTGTTTGCAGGAGCCTTTACGGTGTTAGCCCCGTAGACTACAAAAAATCATTTTGGAATCACAAACTTTTTTCGGATTACCAAGATTTGTGAGCATGTATATCCAGTAATAATAGGCACTAATGTAATCTCAGCTAAAAATCTTCTACTCCAGCATTCTTCCAAGATGATTGCTTCATAAATATCTTCGTGGTACAGACATAAAAATCTTTTCGCTCTTACATAATAGATTGACTTGACTTAGTACAGACGGCTACCTATCAAGTTACACATTTCCAGTATAAGCTAACCTCTTATTGTACAGAAATCCTATTCAATGCCAGATCAGCTTATACTGGAAACGTATAGCTTGATGTGTAGTCGTGTGTACAATGCAGGATTACAATAGTTTGATATAATTCCTACATCTTCGCAATCTTTTCGAAAACAAAGTGCTGATTAGGGATTAGCCTATTTGTTATTCTTGTCATAAGTCATTTATTCATTTGTTTAACTTATGTACAATTAATTTATATATCGCTCACCAAGCAGTATAATTACCAGTGATCGGAATAGGTAGTGCTAATTTGCCTAAACTTCGAGGAAGGAAGTAACATAGAGTGGATAATACCTCCTCCAAAATCCCGGAATAATTTGAATGACGTTTAAATCCCGGGATTTAAAACCACGAATTATTTATTGGACTTAATTTGTAGTTACAAATTATTGATTTGGAAAATCATAACATTTTTTAGCGTTACACACACACACACACACACATTTATATCTGTAATTTTTATGGTGTACATAGTAAAGAGTATTCTATCTATCTATAAATAAAGTCCAATAAATAATTCGTGGTTTTTAAATCCCGGGATTTAAACGTCATTAAAATTATTCCGGGATTTTAGAGGAGGTATTATCCACTCTATGTTACTTCCTTCCTCGAAGTTTAGGCAAATTAGCACTACCTATTCCGATCACTGATAATGACACATCTACTTATTTCTTATTTTACAGAAATGAGGGTCAAAGATTTTACAAATGTTTGAAACGAAGTTATGAGTTCATTTTACATTTTATCATGGATTTTATGGTTTTAGCAACTAGTACAGACCTTAATAGATAAAACTAACACCGTGCCGTTTTACCGCTTTATAAATTATACACTTTTAAACACTTAGGCCGTAAAAACTCAATTTCGCTTTTTTTTTGTAAATGTGCCATTATACTGCTAGGTGAGCGATATATAAAAGGAGAAACTGACTGACTGACATATCAACGCACAGCCGAAACTACTGGGACTAGGAACGTGATATTTTGCACACGGCTTCCTTTTATAATGTAGGGAGCACTAAGAAGGGGTTTTTGGAAACTCGATTTTTAAGGGGGTGAAAAGGGGGGATTTCGTTTGTTTGAAAACTCTTATTCCTTGAATTAATAAACTTGAAACTTAGCACAAATACTTATCGTACTAAATTATGAACTTTGTAATTTTTGGTTTTTCTAAACTACCCCCAAGAGGGGGATTGGGGGGTGTCAAAATTTGTATGGAAGAATTTTAACACGCAGTCCGATTAACTCGAATCTCAGTATATATACTTAAGACCAAAAATAAAGAATAACCTGTATCAAGGTTTTTCGAAAATCTACCCCGTCCGGGGTAAAAAGGGGTTGTCAATTTGACAGGGGAGGATTTTACTGCGTGGCTTGATTAACTCGAAAATTGGTATAAATAATCTATAAGTCAAGTTTTGGAAATATTCTAAACGATTCTTTTAAATTCCACCCCTATGGGGGTGAAAACCGGGGATTTAGTTTAGATGAAAAATCTTATTCATTTGGTTAATTAACTTGAAACGTGGCACGAATATTTGCCTAAATAAGCAATAAAGTTTCTTACTATTGGATTTTCAAAACTACTCCTGACGGGGTGAAAAGGGGTAATTAGATTTTTAAGAGGAGGATTTTACTGTGTGGCTTGATTAACTCAAAAATTGGTATAAGAAAGATAGTAAGATAGTAGATAGAAAGTTATTCCAGTTATGGAAAAACCTGAAACGATTTTATGATACAGATTATATGAAAAATCTTATTCCTTTGGTTAATACACTTGAAACTTGGCAATATTTGCCTCAAGAAATAATGAAAATTGTCACTTTTAGTTTTTTAAAACAAGTTATGAACACTTAGGACCGTAAGATCAGTAAGGAACAGTAAGGAAAAATTTTAACGCGCTGTCAGATTAACTCGTAACTCAGTAGGTACTAATACTTTTTCAGAAGACGGTGTCTTTGGATCTGTATTTTAGGTTTTTGCCACTGACTTCCGAAATTAAAGTTATTTTTCACATTGTAGTGTTTGCTTTGGAAGTCAGTTGTTTTTTTTTTGCAAAAAAGTGTTTTTTATTTTTCAATTTTTAGTGGGTCAATACAATAGCCTAATGACAACTGCTCATCACTTTTACAAAACATTGCTTTTCCCGATGCAGGGACGTTAATTGTTGAGGAGTTCTCCTGGTAAAGAAAGAAAGAAAGAAAAAACGTTTATTGGCACATGCCACAAGTGCACACAGCATCACGAAAGGAAACAAAGAAAAAGAACTTAAAACTAACAATATTTAAAAAGTACAATTACCTACATCAAAGCAAAAAAAAAAAGTATGTAGGGAAATACTGTGTGACTCACGGCTGGGCCAAATAGGCCCATTTCAGCATAATGTCGGACAAAAATGGTGCCCGACGCTGGTTTTCAAATGAACCTAAATGGTGAGTGTACGAATGTCAATGTTAGTTTAAAATGATAGAATAAAATAAAAATAGTATGTGAGAGAAAATATATATATAAATAAGGATAATATTACGGAAAACTTATGATAATATAGTAAACAGTACAGGCGGTACAACTGCAATACAAGATTAAAAAAAAAGTACTGTTATCAACCGGTTTCCGGTAAATCATAAAGTCCGAGGCAATCACAGTGCGCTGCATGCAGCCTCCTGTGACGCACGAACTACCGGTCTAGCTTGCACATTTTTAAAATAATATGAATTATACTATATTTCGTGTATTTTAATAAATATAATTATGAGCACGATAAGAGATATTATTAGACACAAACACGAGCATAGTAGTTATTCCAAAAGTTATGTTTATATTTACAACGCCAAAAAGAGTGATAAAAAGTAATAATAAGCATAGGAAGGTAAATTTACTAGTTTAAAATATACGTAACAAGAATTGCCTATGTTATTTTCTGTAGGGTTGGACTGTTATAATAAGTAAATTATTATTTTATTTTCACTTAAGGTTGAAAAGAGGCAGCATTGTTCCGTGATCTCACATCTTGGTTACATGCAGGCCAGCAACATTTGGTGAGTTGGTGAGTACATTTGGTACTTCACCATATGCATTGTGACGAGCTTCTATTGATTAGCAATAATTTTAAAGTAATGGAATCCCAACCCGTGAAATACTTATTATTGAGTGGCCATCTTACCATCTGTGGTCTTCGTCATCAGTTCCAAATCACCAAATGGTGCTTTCCGAGAGAAAATGCTCCAGTAACTATAAAAACTACCCTAATCGCTATAGGTGTGCCTATATTGAAGAGTTCCTTCGATTTCTCCAGGATCCCATCATCAAATCCAGACTTGATGACAGGACCACCAGGAAAGTGTACCCTATCAAACAAAAACATAATTTTCCAAATTGGTCCAGCCGTCTTCGAGTAATCGGGTTACACACATAAAAAAAGATTCTGACGAACTGAGAACGTCCTCCTTTTTTGAAGTTGGTTAAAAATAATCTATAGCCAGAGTGCATCTCATGACAATGAGAGATGAATGAATGATGTTGAATGTGATGTGTTTGAGTTCAATGGTACCATTTTCATCAGAATCATTTATTTAAATTTGCTTCGTCATAGTCGTTCAACTATCTTCATAAAGATATCTTATCGTCACCCGTGAAATACTTATCATTGTGCCCATCTATGATCTTCTCCGTCAGTTCCACTTCACCAAATGATACTTTCTGAGTGCAAATGCTTGATTTGTTGACGAAAATACCAAAATCATTATGTATTTGCCAAAAATATTTGAGGATTTCCTTCAATTCCTCAAGGATTCTATCATCAGAACTGGATTTTGATAAAAATGGGACCAGTCTGGAAGTATGTCCTTTCAAATAAAAATTTAATTTTCCAAATCGGTTTATAAATGACGGAGTACTGAGGTAACAAACATTAAAAAAACCATACAACCGAATTGATAACCTCCTCCTTTTTTTGAAGTCGGTTAAAAATAGTAACGAAGTCAGAACTGTGCATTGCATATTATTTGAAAAGAAGTGACTGTACGCGTCTGTTGCGCACACTATAGTTTTTAGAATTTTTGTCCGTTTGTTGTTTGTCGGGATGTATGTTCCGGATTGGCGCAAAAACGGTTGATTGAATTTAGAGGAAATTTGGCATACAGGTGTTTTAGAACCTGGATTAACACGTAGGGTAGGTACTAATTTCATATATTCCGACATACATGCGGGCGAAGCCGCGGGCAAAAGCTAGTTTTAAAATAAAAGTAGCCTTAGTTACCCACCGTAACATCAGCTATCTACCAGTGAAAGTCCCATCAAAATCGGTCCAGCCGTTTAGGAGATTAGCCGGAACAGACAGATAGACAAAAATTTTAAAAATTGCTTTTTTTGTTATAAGAATTCTTTATACTTTCCTATGCAATTGGTAAAAATTTGATATTTTGACATTACAAACAATTTTATTTATTTGTATAGATTATAAATGTTCGTTTTTTATCAATAAAATTTAGTAAAAAATTAAATTGGCCTATTATTTGCATTAAACCGATGCTCAAAATTATATGGCTGGGTACATAATATGAACCTGAACTTTGGAACTTTTGCAATGTTAATAAATTATATTACCATTGCCCCTTTCATTTAAAAAGTAAGTCTAATTCAGTTTTTCTTTTCAGAATTACCTCACCACACCATCCATTGCGATAGCTGAGTACTTAAAATCCGTCAACTTTAATAAGAAAATATATAGTATAAGCTGTCCGGAGACCAACAATGTATTGAACTCCTACGGTTTTGAAATTAAAGAAGGGGTAAGTGTGTTTGTGATTATAAGCCTAATTGTTTGTATACTAGCTCAGTAACCACCAGCAAAAAAACTGACATCAAATAATATCTAAACTAAATGGAGTCAGAAGGTATACAACATGTCCCGGAATTAACGCACAACCTCTTAAGGGGTCATTGTACTCATCATTATGAACAACTTTTGCTATGGGGCCAAACCTTTAAACCGCGAAAAAAAATCAGGTGTGCACACAGATTAGAACCGCCAATAGCTCATGATAATCAAAAGTAACCAGTTACAAACTTCAATCATCAATTTAAAAAGTAGCCAGAATGTCACAGCGTCTTCAGCCTATAATGTTCCCACTACTGGGACACAGGCCTCCTCTCTGTGAGAGGTATTTGCGCCTTATTAACGCGTTAATAGGTAGTTTGTGATTGGTTGAGTCGTGTACAGATGCTATTGAAATGTGACATTTTTGGCTACCTATTGGTGATTTGAGATTGAAACACGATGATAAAACCGTTCATAGTGACGGTCTTTTGTGGGACCCATATCCTGCAACAGATATTTTACTTGACATATTTTTTTTGGTTTGTAGCCAGTTGTAGGAGCAGACTACTACGAAGATTATGTCCAGTATTTGAGAGATGACGCTGAAATAGGAGCCGTAGTCATGGACTCTGACTTCAAAGTGAACCTGGCCAAAATTAACAAAGCTATCACTTATTTGGCCAGACCTGAAGTACTGTTCCTATGTGGTGCTACGGATAGACATATTTATTATAAGCTTGGTGCCAGGACTATAGGTAAATGTGATTATAAAACTTATTACTTGTACTGTGTATTAAAAGAACCACTATGTATGACGATAATATTATTAATTTATTTATGTACGTAGTTTGCCCCGCTATAACCCTTGATGACTGCCTGATGATAAAGCCAATTTTTTTTTCACAATTTACACGGAATTGCCAGTGCTAATATGGTTGATAAGCCATTACTAGTAATCTTCATGCCCGCGAATCTAGCGCTAAGTGTAAGTCACAGACATTCTCTGAAATGTCACGCAGTGACGCTAATGCTGCAGTCTCACGGTCGGTCGCGGCCTAGCACGCGGACGCCTGTCTAGGCCTGTCGCGACCCGTGCCGAGCATTCCCGCCACAGGCCTCATCGGATCGACCGTTCCCATGGCCTGTCCGCCTAGCCTGACGCGATCTGGTCTGTGAGAAAGCGGACCGTGGGACAGCACCATAACTGACACGTTCGGTTTGTTTGAAAAGTTTTGACAATATCGTCTCTAGCAACCGCCGCCGAAGCATCTCGGTGCTCTGTGACGGGTACTTATTCAGCAATTCTAGAATACTCTAAAAAATAAGAAGTTTGACAGCCAACGTTATTGATTAGCAGATATTGAAGCCAGAATATCTCACGACGTTTTTCATCTTGGTGTTTTGCGTTGTTTTAAAAAAGTACGTAATTGTGCTTACTAATACAACCTTGGCCAAGAGTATTAGGCACCTTTAAAAAATCAAAATGCATGTTTACTACTTAACCAATAACTGAGTGCTTATCTTAAATGACTTACCGGGGTCATAAATAACTTCTTAGAATATCAAGCGGCTCTTTGTTAAGGTCATAAAACACCTGGTGACCGAAAACAAAGGATTCGGTTTTCTTTCGGTCTTATCAGACAATGTTTGGTCACTTGTGTTCTGGACTCTAACAAGTAAACAAGCTTTCATTTCTGTTGATGTGATTAAACTGACACCTAATTTTGTTAAAAATGCCAAAAAGGAGTGAAATTAGTTTAGAAGATAGAGTGAAAATACAAATTTACCATGAACAAGGGAAGTCGCAAAAAGAAATTGCTGACCTAGTGAAATGTTCGCGATGCGCTGTGCAATCTGCCATCAAACGGTTTGCTCAGACCGGCACTCACGCAAATAAGCCAAGAACAGGCAGAAAACGCGTTACTACGAAGCGTGAAGATCGAAAATTAATACGTGAATCCATGAAAAATCGGAAAAAAACTTCTTCTGAGCTTGCTGCTGCCTTGTCCGAAGAAGTTGGAAAGTCAATAAGTGCTCGAACAGCCAGAAGGAGACTAGGATAAGCAGGCCTAAAAGGCTGCAAAGCCAGGAAGAAGCCCTGGCTTTCAGAAGCCAACAAAAGGAAATGGCTTGAGTGGGCACTACGGCACCAACATTTCACAGAGGAAGATTGGTCAAATGTGGTGTGGTCCGACGAATCTAACTTTGAAGTAAGTCAATTTTACTGCTATTATTATTAATAAGAATGATGATTTATTTATTTCACTTAAATAAAAAAGTTAAGGCCTCTTCAAAAAATGTCTTTTTTTTTCTTTCATACAGGTATTTGGAACACCAGGTGTGACCTTTGTGAGGAGACGTGTGGGCGAAGAATACCATCCGGATTGCGTCGTGCCAACTGTAAAGCACGGAGGAGGCAGTATAATGATCTGGGGCTGCATGGCTGCTGATGGGGTTGGAGAAATGTTTGTTTGTGAAGGTCGTATGAAAAGCGAAAAGTACATAGAAGTACTTGAAACTGCACTTATGCCTTCGCTAACGAGTATTTACGGCGACACCAACTTAGATGGAGTCATATTCCAACAAGACAATGCATCTTGTCATAAGTCAGCTGCTACGATGCGCTGGTTTAGCGAAAACAACATTGATTTGTTGGATTAGCCTGCGCAGTCACCAGATCTGAACCCAATCGAACATCTTTGGGGCATTTTAAAGCGGAGGATTAAAGAGCACAGCATTACATCGAATACGGTATCAAAAAATGCGTTGGTGCAAGAATGGCATGCCATTACAAGGGAGGATTGTGCTAAGCTTGTACGCACCATGCCAGCTAGAATTAGTGCAGTTATTAAATCTAACGGTGGACTGACAAGATTTTAAGTTTTTTGTTTTCTTTTTAGTGTAATTAAGTAATAATAAATCAATACAGAAAGTCAATTGTGTATTTTCTATTATTTTAAGAAAAAATCAGGGTACCTAATACTTTTGGCCAAGGCTGTATATATTTTTTTAGTTTTGAGCTTTTATATTATGCATATTATAATTATATTAAGTACACTCTTTGATTAGACTTCGATTAATAACATTGTGATTATAATTTTAGGTACTGGAGTATTTTCGGAATTAGTAGCTGAAGAAACAAATCGTGCGCCTGTTGCTCTCGGCAAGCCAGGAAAACCGTTCGGTGAGTTCGCGATGAAGAGGGCTGCAGTATCCGATCCTAGCCGAGTCCTTTTTATTGGAGACATGTAAGTTTAATATATGAATATTATATCACTTTTGTATGAATGTAAATGCTATGAGAAAGGAGACAGACCAAAGTAAGTGTGAATTGATTGTTTATTTATTTATTATTTATTTATACAATCTCAATCAATTGTGTGAAAGATTATAATTTTATTATGAGGGCTGTTGCATTTTGTCACCTCTCTCGCTCACACGGGATCAAATTCTTAAGAATGTTAAATAAAAATAAAATAAAAATAATAATAGTTCATACACTTGCCTGGCATCTCAGTTCCAGTCATCCTTAGAGTCTGGGTCGCTACCGCAGTTTCTAACAACAGGCGTTACCCACCTGCTCCATAAGTCAGGAAGTCCCGCGGAACCCAAGAATTATAGACCGATCACGTGTTTGTCGACAGTCCAAAAACTTCTTACATCCATTTTGAGAGCGAAAATTAATATACACATTGAGAGGAACCTGATTATGTCTGCCTCTCAAAATGGATGCGGGAACGGGTCCCGCGGTACTAAGGAGCTACTCCTCATCGACATGGCCATTAGCCAACAGGTTCGTCGATCCCGCAAGGATCTGTCGACATGCTGGATAGATTATAAGAAGGCCTACGACTCGGTGCCACATACATGGCTCATGAGGGTGCTGGAGTTGTACAAGATTGATGCAACTCTACGCACCTTCCTTGAGTCGTGTATGAGGCAATGGAGGACGGTCCTTCGCTACCCAGGGTGTGGACAGATCCAGGGGAATGATGAACCTGTATGGATTAAACGAGGAATATTTCAGGGCGACAGTTTGAGTCCACTTTGGTTCTGCTTAGCCCTGAATCCTCTAAGCACACTGCTGGAGGATCCAGGTCTAGGCTATCTGTTGAGGAGAGGTGGTCAGGTCATATCTCACCTCCTCTTAATGGATGGCTTGAAACTCTTTGCCCCCAACAAATTGCGATTGATGGAGCTACTGAAGGTAACTGAAACTTTCAGTAACACCATCCGGATGGAATTTGGTGTGGACAAATGTGCAGTCATGCATGTAAAGCGAGGCGAGATTATGGAATCCGCGGGAATTCAACATTCGGATTCCACACACCTTAGAAATTTCTCCTCATCCGAAAGTTATAAGTATTTGGGTATGTCGGAAGCGTTAGGCATCAATGTTGCTGACATGAAGCAATAGTTGAAGGAGCGCTTCTTTGGTCGCCTGAAGAAGGTATTAATTAGTCTTCTTTCGGGCGGGAACAAGGTGCGCGCCTTCAACGGTTGGGTCATGCCGGTTTTGATGTACTCTTTCGGCATACTCAAATGGACTCAGACCGAACTAGACGCCCTGGATAGGAGGGTCCGTACACTGCTGAACGCAAACCGGATGCATCACCCACGATCATCGGTGATGAGACTGTACATCCCGCGGAAGTGCGGGGGTCGAGGTTTTTTTAAATGCGAAGACCCTCCACAACCGCGAGGTGTGCAGCCTCAGGGAATATTTTTTAAACGCCGACGTGGGTATGCACCGTGATGTGGTCGCAGTGGACAACGGGCTCACCCCGCTCTTCGTGGCCAAAGAAAACTGGCGCAAACCTGTAGTACTTACTACAGATGACCGCAAGGCGGTATGGCAACGCAAGGAGCTTCACGGACGCTTCTATCGGGCTCTACACGAGCCCAGTGTAAATTTCTTAGCGTCCGTATCCTGGCTACGTTTCGGTGACCTCTTTAGGGAAACTGAAGGTTTTGTTTGTGCAATTATGGACGAAGTTATTTTGACGAATAACTACCGGAGACATATTATGAAGGACGGGACGGTTGACGTGTGTCGGGCATGCCACCGTCCGGGTGAGTCCATCAGACATATTATCTCTGGTTGTTCTCATCTGGCTAACGGAGAGTACTTGCACAGGCATAACCACGTGGCCAGGATTATTCACCAGCAACTTGCTTTGAAATACAAACTTGTGGACTCTGAGGTACCGTATTACAAGTATGTGCCCGACCTAGTTCTTGAAAATGACCATGTCACGTTGTACTGGGATCGGTCTATCATCACTGACAGGACTATTGTCGCCAATAGGCCTGATATAGTGGTGATAGATCGAATAGCGCGCCGCGCAATGATTATCGATGTTACCATTCCACATGACGAGAACCTCGTGAAAGCTGAGAAAGAGAAACAAATAAAATATCTCGACTTAGCACACGAGGTTGTTGACATGTGGAATGTGACCTCGGCTGTCATTGTGCCGATTTTTGTAACGGCCAATGGCCTGATGGCCGAAAGCCTCGACCAACCTCTTTCGAGGCTGTCGTTAGGCGGTTGGATCAAGAGCCTGATCCAGAAGGCAGTACTCCTCGATACGGCTCGTATTGTGAGGAGGTTCCTGTCTCTGCAGCCCTAACCACCGGTAGCTTGGACCCTGCTCCCGATACTGGCAGACCTCTATTTTTATATTTTTTTAAATGTTTTTTGTATATATTTTTATTAGAAATATTTAAAAATGTAAATAGATAAGAAAGAAAATAAATAAACGAATAATAATAATTCATTTAATTCGGACAAAATACTGTCCATTATTTGTTAGTATTACATTAATTATCATAAAACTATGTTAGTAATGATGTGTTCAATTAATGCCTTTATAATAAAATATAAATAATTAATTGCAAATAAATTAAAATGAAATTAAAATAAATCAGTCATTAAAAATAAATTAAACTTAAAAATAAAAAATAAATAAATATAAAGAAGTTTTTTTGAAAAATAATGTAAAGTAATCAATTTGCGAACTAATAAATAATATTATTTTATAGGTAATTATTAAAACACATTTCTATTGTGTAATCTATCTAATAAACACAGTTAATAAAATTATGTATAATGATCTGTTTTTGAGATTTTATTATCATGTCTCAATAAATTAATATTTTACATAACAACTTATACCTAATTAATTAATAAAATAACAAAATTATATCCTAACTTAACTAAAACTATTCACAAACTAAAATATGGCGTCGAAAAATTCCTCCGCATCGCTGTCGACTGGTAATGTACCCAAGAGACTGGCGGCGTTGCCACGTTGTATGGCAATGCTTAGCCTCTGGCCAAGGTAAAAGCCGGCCCTTGGGTCACGGGAAGTGTCAACTAGCCGTTTAGAGATTTCGTTAAACAAACCATGAGCGCTCGGACCCCACGGCCCGAGGGTTTCAACCCCAAACGGCTCGAAAATATAATTACCGATAAGGTTATTATACTTTCGCCGCTTGAGGTTTTCCGCAGCCGCAGCAGCAGCGCCAGCACAGCACGCCGAGCCGGGAAGACGGGATGGCGCAAGAGTGTCGACACAAGTTGCGTCTCAGTCTAAAGGCCTACCCACCTTCCATGGAAATAAAGACATGCCGCCCGGTCTCTTGCCATCGTCGTGTGCCAAGCCATTGGGTTCTAATACAGCTGGGACGCCGACGGTGACAAGAGTCCGTCGGATGATGTCATTAATGTTCGCGTGCCGCTATGCGACCCGCACTTCGGCTGCAAGACAGGCCGTGGTGTCCTAGGCTGTTGACAACTTCGCCACAGTGACAGCGATGAGGAGAACAACCAGGGGGTTCCTAGTCGCAGGGAAGCAGCGAGGCGGAAAGTAGTGTCGTCAAAAAAAGTGCCTATGCTCGACGACGGTAGTGCATGAAGCCACAGACCCAACTCCCACTTACCCACAGCCAGCAGGCGCGCACGCTCCGCAGTAGTAGCAGACGTGTTTAGTAAATTATTCTGTACTACTCTACAAAGCGGCTCATCCCACCGTCTCTGGGAAGATGGATTGTCGGGTGGATCTGAATTCGGGCAAGCGATTCCCCAGGCATCCATAGCCTCGGTGAAGCACGACACATCAAAATTAATCAGTGTCGAGGCTAGGATTTTCCTGATTAAATTCTCAGTGCCGTGGATCGAGCATATGAAAGCCGGTAAACTGATACTAGAAATTTTGCGGATGCCGAGGCCTCCCATACGTATGGGAAGAGTAGCTTGTTCCCAAGCTCGGTCATCCATGGCCACATTTAAGATCGAAGTTAATGTATGACGGATAATTTGGTCCATTTTGTCTAAAAGGTGAGTGTGCTTCCATAAATGGGAAGCGCGAAGGAATAATTTAGTACCGAAACAGCAGTAACGAATTAAGGTTATGGCCGAATGCATGTTAATTTGGAACAATCTTTCCGAAACGTCATTAAAATTTTGTATTTTTTCCTCAATAAAAACGGGAAAGGAATTTTCAAAGATTGGGGAACCAAGGAGGCGGAGAGAGCTTTTTTTCAATAATTTTGATATCTGGGGCTATTGCGTTAAATTTGGGAAGTGTCAAATGTCTGTCAGTGACGGATCAAAGACCGACTCTGGAACCGGAGTCGGAGTTTTCTCACACGACCTGAACATAAATATATCCAGTCCGCTGGGAATGTTCAACACCGTCTACCAGGCGGAATGTGTGGGCATTATACAAGCGGCCTATGCCATAGAAGCCAGGAGAGTCACGGATGCCCACATACGCATACTCTCTGACAGCGCCTCAGTTCTCCAGTCCTTAGGGAAGAAACATATTACATCGAGACTAACACTAGAATGTCACAATGCACTGGAACGTCTAACGGTTTCAAATCGCAATACAGTGACACTGCAATGGATAAAAGGACACAGTGGATCATTAGGCAAAGACGCAGCTGACAAATTAGCTAGGAGAGCATCCGGCACGTCAGTCTGTGGGCCCGAACCTATTGTACCCATTCCGTTCAACCAACTACGCAGGTGGCTACAAGAGTTCACCCACACACAAGCGGAGAAATGGTGGACCTCGGCACCGGGCTGCAGGCAGTCCAGGGAAGCTATGCCATCATTAGATGGCAGGCTGACCGGCCGCTTATTACGCCTAGACAGGGACGGCCTGGGCCTGGTGGCGGGGACCATCACGGGACACTGCTCGCTAAACAAACACTTCCACACAATAGGCATAACGGACAGTCCTCTGTGCAGGGCATGCATGGAGGCTGAGGAAACCGTTGCGCATGTGCTCTTTGAATGCACAGGCGTCGCCCAGATCAGAACAGAAACCCTCGGGTCACCCAGATCTTTCAAAGACATTTTAGACAGACCAGAAAACATAATCAAGTTCTGGAGGGAGGTGGGCTGGTTGGAATAACCGCCGACGGCCGCCATGGCCCACGTACAATGGTCCACATGTAGGACTAAGTGCGGAAAACAAGTCCCGTAACATAGAACATAGAATGTCTGTCAGTACTGTCCGCTAAGAATAGTTCACATTTCGAAAGGTTGAGATCAAGGCCAATGGAATGAAATTCATTTTTTAAGAATTGAAGGTCATTTAAAACAGTTTCTACATCGCCTCCCAAGGTTCCATCATCAAGATAACAACCTTTAAATTTGGAATTTAGCTGTCGAAAAATTGGGTGAATGGCTAAACTAAAAATCACTGACCCGAGGGGATAACCTTGTTGACAGCCAACAGCAGATTTCAGAAGGTTGTCCAGATATAGTAATTTTGAAGGGTGCCTGTAACATTGCCAAAGAAAACTATATTTTTGAGATGAGTTAAATAAATGCCAGAATAAAAATGTGTTTTTAATAATTACCTATTAAATTTATTTTATTTATTAGATCGCCAATTGATTACGTTTCTCAAAAAAACATCTTTTCATTTAACATTCTTAAAAAATTGATCCCATATGAGCGAAAGAGGTGACAAAATGAGCCAGCCCTCTTAAGACTAAGTAATGATTGCTGGCAAAATTATAAGATGTATGGAAGAAAAACAATAGCTCACATAAATTGGTATATGGACAGAAAAAATATAGAATGGTTGCAACGAAAGGTAAAAACATAACACATACATAACATCACGCCTGTAAACCCCGAAGGGTTAGGCAGAGGTGCACCAATAGTACACCCACATTTCGCCCGAAAGATAATTCGATACACGTGTTCAGAATATTAAGGAGATTGAGTTTTTTTATTAGAATGTCTCCTTCTTTTACTTTATCAAAAAATTGTAGCTTATACGAGACTATTATTTGTTATTTGTTTTTACTAATTACTACCTATTTAAAAAATTCATAGGTACGAGTACTTAGTTCATTTGAACATTGCTAAAAAGTCAGTCTCCGTATTTTGAACCTAACCAAAATTTCCACCTCCAGACTATGTTTTTTTTACTTTCGTTTTTTCTTTTATATTATTTTAACTTTTTTTTTTCTTTCAGGATTGAGCAAGACGTGGGCCTAGGCCGAGCAACAGGCTTTAAAACGTTGCTAGTACTGACAAACACATCTAAAGATACAATGCTAGCACATAAGACTATTAGACCGGACTACTATGCCGATTCACTCGGCAGTATTGTGTCTTTATTAGAGAAATAA
The DNA here is from genome assembly GCA_947568875.1 of Fissipunctia ypsillon. Lineage (NCBI taxonomy): Eukaryota > Metazoa > Arthropoda > Insecta > Lepidoptera > Noctuidae > Fissipunctia > Fissipunctia ypsillon. The sequence goes on from OX387643.1 coordinate 4,768,929, forward strand.
TTTAGATTAATTAATTAGGAAGGATGGCGTAATTTTAAACAGCTTCCGCTCTTTTTTTATTTTTTAATCCATAATGATTCAGAGTTTTATTTTCACATAGTACCTACCAAACTGCAAAGCAATTTGTTGGCTGTAGGTTCTCGTGGATTTTGCACGAATCTTTGCTTGAATAAACATTAAAATTAACTCTTAAGTTAAGACTAAGACCATGGTTCCGTAGGCAAAGACTCCGTATGTGGAATTGTGAATACGGAGTACTATTAATAGTATGTTTAAACTATGGGAAAGTATCTTTGTCCGTAATTATGGTCTTGGTTAATCCATAGTTTATTTTAAAAAGAAAATGCAAAATGACTTTAGTGACCACAGTTACTACTTCAGATAAGATTATGTTATTTAGTTCAAAAAAAAATATATTCACAATATATTCTACATTGAAAAGCTAAATTAACCAAACGTTTTTACAGCCGCAAACTCATTGTTATATAAAAAATGTCTACGAAATAAAAGTCAAACAAAAAAAGAAAAAAAATGTTTATTTTTATTATGAAAATTTTAATGTATGAGACGTGTTCATAACGTCGTCTTTACGACCTACTTTTATAGGACAATATCTTCACATGATTATAAAAGAGTTTTTCTTCTCTAAAACTGATTAAGGGGTAATCTATCCAAATAAATAAAATTGAAGTGTCTGTTTGTAATGTCAAAATAACAACTTTTTACTGAATGCATATGAAAGTATATACGGTACTTCTAACAAAAAAGCAATTTTTAACATTTTTGTCTCTCTCTCTGTCTGTCTGTTTGTATCGGCTAATCTTCGAAATGGCTAGAAGGATTTTGACGTGACTTTTACTGGCTGATAGCTGATGTTACAGGGAGTAACTTAGACTACTTTTATTTTAGAAAAATAATTAGGGTTCCGCGAAAATATGAATACCTAAGAAATTGTGAACAAAGAGTCGGATTTGAAAAATTCTTTTTGCATTTGGTAGCCCAATTCTCGAGTATAGTTAACTATGAAGCTAAGCTAAGCTAAGTTAAGCTGTTTAACATCACGCTACGAGCAAAAGCCAGAAAAAACACTAAGCGAAAACGAAGTAATAGCGCGGGCAGGCGGTGGAACGCAGCGGGTCGGGGGACGAGGGAGTTTCATTAAAATGTGGCTGTTAGTTTAGTATATTGTGTATCTTACGACTTCCACGCGAACGAAGTCGCGGGGCATAGCTAGTTGAAAATAAAGTTCCTTTGTTTTTTCAGTTAGTTTCTTTGCGTCATGATTACCGTAAATAAACGTATTTTCTTTCTTCTAATTCTTTTGACTGTTTTATTTCCTGTGCGTGTCCCAAATAAAATATTTTTCTTTCTTTTTTACTTTCTCTTTCTTTCTAAGTGCAAAGCGTTATTTCTTCTTCTTTTTGTGTGGTTAGAGACTAATTTGGTGTCAGAGTTTTTATGCCGCCCATGGGCCTTTGACATGGCTTCACTTGCCGTCGAGAACTATGTCTGCAAAGCGATATAATGCTAAGAATACTCATGCCAGTAACTTGTGTAAAAAACAAGTAACTAGCGTGCAAGAACCGGAGTTACCGACATAGCAGAGCAGACATAGCAGAGTAAGCAAGCTGAAGTGGCAGTGGGCTAGCCATGTTTGTCGAAGGACCGATGGTGGGTGCAGCAAATGAGTTCTGGAGTGGGAACCGCGTGTATCGTCAAGCGTAGTAGTGGTGGACGCCCCCAGCTAGATGGACCGACGACCATAAAACGGCTGGTGGCTGGGACCGACTGGATGGAGGAAGGTGGAGGACAGGGTTTTTTGTGGTGCAGTCTGGGAGAGGTCTATGTTCAGTAGTAGACTGCAATAGGCTCACTTGATTGGTTTGAACTTGCAAGCCATTGCATTGTGACGATCGCCAAAAGAAAAAGTCGAAAAAGAAAAATAAAAATGAAAAAAAAAAAGGTTAAAAAAGAAGGAAAGAACATTCTATCTATCTAATAAAATGACTGATTTATCAAACACAAAACACGAATTCCTTTGAAATTATCAAATTGAAAATTCCTAAGGCACTGAATCAAAACCAATTTCAGAACAAAAGGCTACCTCTGTCAGAACATTTATTTGCAACAAAGCATCTATATTTTGTATTGACAATATAGAATTAAAATCAATACAATATTGTATCCCATTTTCTAGTTGAAAAGTCTCCATTCTGTCTTCAAATTGTGTCCAGTGGGCTGCAAAAAGGTTGAATTGATTACGCTATCCAAAAAGCATTTTTATTTATTGGTCTTCTTTTTTTTTCAATATAAATCCTAGCGGCCAAATGTTACCAATGCTTCCGGAATATTGGTTCCTAATAAAAAGTGGTAAATAACAAAATACCGCAAAATTCTGCTTTTTAAGATTCCTTGAAAGTTTAGGTCTTTGTGGTTTGTCCGGGATTGTAGGTTACGTGGGTGCGTGAATCGGAATTCCTCTCACGTGTCAATGGTTCACACTTTGTTCGTGTAAATTTTGCCACAAAGGCAGGGAATGTTACCTACACGATTAATACGAGATTGCGTTATTTTTCTGCGATTGAAGAGTCGCAAAAAAGCTTTACAATACTAACATACCAGTGGTGGCCTGGTTAGTCGTAGGTTCGAACCCCGACAGGCGCTTTACTTTGTGTAAATTATTTCATTACCACTGCTCTCAAAACGGTGAAGGAAAGCGGCATGTCTTAAAACCTAAAATCCGAAAACATGACATGTGACATGTACCAGCCCGCATTGGGCCCGCGTGGTAGATTACAGCTCACTCCTTCTCGAAGAGAGAAGGTTTGTGTCCCACCAGTGGGAACATTATAGACTGATTATTAATACTAAGATTGGTGTGGCCGTAAATGGTTATACTTAGTGCAGAAGATGTTTCGTTGCGGTGAAATAGTCACCACGAGTCAGGCGGACCCTCGGTAGTCATTCCTGTTGTCACCTCGCTGATTGGCTAATACCTAGTTTACTACGGCATGAGTTTCTTAATGAAATCGACTCAACCACATACAAACCGTGCATACAAAGTAGTATTATTTTTTTTCAAAAAGTTCTTATCTCATTTACGAAAACTTTTATTTTTTTTAAACCTGATGTTTCATCTTTAAGATGGTACCATAAGTACAAAAATAGGTTTAGTTGTTTTCGTGTAATTGGTATTTAAGTCGAAATGCATGATTAGGAGTTAAGTGGATTTGTTTGCTCGCAAGTGTAGTTTTTGCTGATACGAGGAAAGCAGAAGATGCTTCAAAACGAGGCCTACGGCGTCGTACCAGCACAAGAGAAAGCTTTTTAGGTCAATAATAATGATTTTGACCTCTTCTACAAAAACCGTAGGTGCCATAATTATTTTTAATGTTCTATAGCTAACTAACAGACCTTCTTTGCATAATACACTATCAATCACAATCTGAATGATTTTGAAGCTTATTGCTAATCCATTACTTCATATGTTCGAAAAATTTGTCAGCTCAACAACGTAAATAACGCAATGAACGTTGTTGAACTGTTAAAAAGAAACTGATTCCTACTGTAAGTGTGTTACGCAATTGCCCCGCGGCGCGGGTTAGGAATACGGCCATCCATTCCATCACAAAGTTAACTGATGCCACTTGGAAATCTGCCACGCTAAAATGAAATTGGGCTGGACACATCTACTCTCATCTCTTGATGGCAAGCGACATCGCGGCAGGCCCAGACGGAGATGGCGGGATACGCTGGACTCTTCATCAAGAACTGGTCCTTTGAAGCTTTAAACAGAGGGAATTGGAAAGAGAGATGCCTTTGCCCTGCAGTGGGACATCACAGGCTTTTAATAATAATAATAATATTTAGTACAACCTTGTGGAGCTCGAAGTACCATACTACAGGTATGTGCCCGACCCAGTTCTCGAGAATGGTCATGCCACATTGTACTGGGATCGATCTATCATCACTGATAGGACTATTGTAGCCAATAAGCCTGATATTGTGGTGATAGATCGACGAGAGCGCCGTGCAATGATTGTTGATATCGCTGTCCCTCATGACGAGAATCTCGTGAAAGCTGAGAAAGATAAAAAAATCAAGTATCTTAACTTAGCACACGAGGTTGTAGACATGTGGGACGTGGGCTCTGCAATCATTGTACCGATAATCGTTACGGTTAATGGCCTAATAGTGGAGAGCCTCGACCAACACCTCAGGAGGCTCTCATTGCGCGGCTGGGTCAAGGGTTTGATCCAGAAATCAGTACTCCTGGACACGGCACGCATAGTGAGGAAGTTCCTCTCTCTAGAGCCCTGACCACCGGCACCTTGGACCCTGTTCCTGATGCCGATGGGCCACTATTTTTATATTTTTAAATGATTTTTTGTTTTTATAAAAATATTTAAAAATTTAAATAATATGTATAGAAAATGAAATAAAAAATAATAATAATATAGCTAGGTAGTAAATTACAGAACCCCATACTTTTTAGGACAAAACACACTATACCACACATTTTTTTATTCAGTGCGTTGCAAGTATAAACCGTTGGTGGTCGGTTTTATTGCTGTGCGGTGTCAGTCCACTTTTTTGCATACATTCCTACAGTTTCCAACGTTTCGGGTACGTGCCTGTGTTTATACATTCAAATTCGAACGGTAGAATCGTTGTGATTCGGTGCTGTCCGTGTTATTGGTTTTTTGAAGTGTGAATTGACTCCTGTCTTTAAAGTTTGTTAGGACTTTGTTCCTGAAATAAAATACAAAAGGCCACCCTTTGTATGACTTACCTAGGTCCCAATTATCTTCATTTAACATAAATGCCATGGGTATCACTATCCATCTTTATAATTTGGATAGCAAACAAGCCGACGGCCCACAATGCTGATAGTAAGTACATAAACGAAGTGGTCAAAGTTAGCTATGAACATCTGAAATACCTACACTAGGGAAAACGGAAATGCGTTGGCACCCAAGAGAGGAAGCTGAAATGTCGGAAACGGCTGATATTCAGTCTTCAAATTGCAACACTGCTGTTTGGAGCAGTGGCGGTCCAGTGATAACGACCCTGCCTTACGAGTTATAAGTCGTAGGTTCAAACCCAGTCAGGCGCTTTACTTTATGTAAATAATTTCATCACCACTGATGCTCTCAAAACGGTGAAGGAAAACATCATGACGACACATGATGATCACGATTAGAACATTCTAGAAACAACATTCGGAGACATGTGACCTCTACCAACCCGCACTGAGCCCGCTTGGAGGAATACAGCCCACTCCCTCTCGAAGACAGGAGAGCTGTGTCCCAGCAGTGGGCACATTATAGGCTGATTATGCTATGTAACGCTGTTTAGCGGCAGAAATATAATTAGTACTTACATATTATATTAATAGATAAAGAGCTCTATAACATCACACCTGTATTCTCCGAAGGGTTAGGCAGAGGTGTACCTATAGTACACACACATTTCGCCAGTTATGTTTAAGGCCCGTGTAATAGGGGGCGAACCTATTACCATCAATCGGGCACACATCGAGACTCCGGGCTGCTACTGAGAAATTCCAGCTAGAAAAACCCAATAACACTTTTCCCGACCTGGGAATCGAACCCAGGACCTCATGCTCAGCTGTAGCGCTTGTGATCACTAAACCAACGCGGCAGTCGATTCATGTTTAAATCGCAAGTAATGAATGCGAGCCTATTGAGCACAAACCCAGGCTCCGAGCTGCTATAAAGAAATTCCTAAAACTATTTAAGAATTTCGGTTTATGGTTGTGTTACTGACCTAAAATTAATGTAATATTAATAGAACAATATTGTAAAGCACACTATATTCATTTACTTTTAACACCAGCATAAATGCCTCGATACACTTTCGCACCTCCGACATCACTTAACAATTCCTAATTGCTGACACGTCCGTGTACGTGATCAGCATACTTAATTGCAGCACTATCGACCGCCTGGTACCTGCAGCTACGGTACCCGCAACACGCTTGCCCCGAAGTTTTGATGAACGCAATCATCCGACGGGACCCAATTAACGTTTGTTTTACGTTTCAAACCCAAGGGTGGGAAGGTGGAAATGTGGAAATTTTGTTTTATGTAGTCTTTTATAGAAGTGCGCTTTGAAAAATTGGTTTGAGTTTGTTTTTAATTCTACTTTGTGCTCGTAAAAGGTTTTTTGAGAATATGGTAGGATTTCATCGTGCAAATTGACGCAGCCCTCGGGAGTCCTGAGATAACTGATTACTAATTGCGTCACTATTTGAAATTCTGAGGTAAATGTTTAGGTAGTATATTTTCATGTTTTTCCTTGACCCATAACATAACATCACGGCAGCCGCGAAGGGCTAGGCAGAAGTGAACTCTACTACAACCACATTTCGCCGTTATTTGTTTGAGTACCATGTAATAGGGGGTGCGCCTATTGACATTAACCGGGCACAAATATAGACTCCTGGCTGCTACGAAATTCCTAATAGCACTCTGCCCAACCTGGGAATCGAACCCAGTACCTCATGCTCAGCAGTAGCGCATTCCTATTAAAAAAAACTTTTTGCAAAAAAAGCAACCGACTTCCAAAAAAAACACTACAAAATGAAAAATAACTTTAATTTCGGAAGTCGGTGTCTTTGGATCTGTATTTTTGATTTTTGCCACCGAATTACGAAATTAAAGGTATTTTTTACTTTATAGAGTTTTTTTGGAAGTCGGTTGTTTCTTTTTGCAAAAATGTTTTTTTTTATTTTGACGTTTTAGTGAGTCGGCTTGTAATTTATCTAATTTCCAATAGCCCAATGTCAACTGCCCATCATCTTTTTTTTGCAAAATATTGCTTTTCCCGATGCAGAGGCGTTAATTGTTGAGGAGTTCTCCTGGTACTTCATCATCAGCTCCACTTCATCAAATGGTTCTTTCCGAGAGAAAATGCACAAATGACTATAAAAAATACCCACATCTCTATAGGTGTACCTATTATATTTGAAGAGTTCCCTCGATTTCTCCAGGATCCCATCATCAGGTCCTGGCCTGATAACTATGGGACTAGCTCTATACTCTTCCAAACAAAAAAAAAATCAAATCGGTCCAGCCGTCTTCATGTAATCGGAGAACACAAATAAAAAAAAATATAAAAAAAAGATTCCGACGAACTGAGAGCCTCCTCCTTTTTTGAAGTCGGTTAAATAAAATAGTCCGAATCGGCTATTACCTACTCTTTTATACCAGATGCCTGAATATTGAAAACCACATTTTCATGCTAGAAAAATATTTAGTCAGAATTATTCGCAAAGTGGATTCCTGTGCTCGCACTGCTTACGCTATGAACACTGAAAAGTGCTTCATTATCGGAAAATTAAAAAACTAGCTTCATTTAGATGCAAAACTAAATTATCTCTTTGAAAATGTCTAATTAAGTTAATCGCTTTTTAAACTATCTGTCTATATACATTAAAATGAAATGTTGTTCGTTGGAAAGCTCATCACTTGAGAATGGCTGGATGGATTTGACTATTTTTTATTTTAAAATGTTTGTTATAGTCTGAGTAAGGTTTTTATGTAAAGAGAAATGGGAAAAGTAGTCAAATTCGGGAAAAACTGAACGTTCTTTTTTCTACAGGATTTTTGTTTGAACTATTTGAACTATTGAAATTTTGACAGGACAACGTCTGCCAGGTCAGCAAGTGAGATAATATAAATTTAATTAATTTAAAAATAAACTTGTGCCACACGAGGACAAAGCGACTTTTAAATGTTTTATATAGGTTTTCATTTGAGTCAAATTAGCAACTTTCAACATTTACGTAACGTTATTTCTGAAAAGCCTAACTGTGGCATTTATTTGTGTCCTAACTTGTACACTAGGCATTTGCAACCTCTCAAATATCGTATGAACCCCAAAGGTCCATAAGCAAAATACTCTCGAATCGAAAATAAATATAATCGTGAAAGCCGTTTGCATCTGTGAGCGCTCAGCTCACAGATGCAAACGGCTTCTAGTAGGCGAACATTTGACGGGTTAATAAACCGATTCACGCCGATATATTAACAAAAAAAAAAAAACAAATGCCCATCACTCGTGCAAAAATACGTTCGATGTTCAAACAAGTGAGGTATTCGAAACACGTAAAGGCTATGTAAACAAAAATCCTAAATGGGACATAGGTAGATTTATTAAGGTTGAACAGGGTACAACAGGGTGGAACAAGCCCACCGTGGATTGCTTTCGGTTTTATGGTATGTGGGGCAAGATCTGCAAACATGTCATTCAGCAGGTCAAGGTTGAATGCTTTGGCGATTTCAATACGGTTACTGGATTTGTCTTATGTCAGCTGTTTTTGGCAGTTTTTTCGTTTAGATGGCTGTGACAGGATCATTTGTTTAGGTAAAAATAAGGTATTTTGTTAGGACCTAATTTTGGACATGGAAATAGAGCTATAAGTCTGATTGGCGCCGAGGTTATTGTGAAACGAGGGAAACGGAATCTTGTGATAAATTCTTCGACTGACAAATAAACGTAAAAGAAATTAACTGGGAACATAACCGCATGAACCATCTGGCAGCAAGGTTAAGCTGCCTTGGCCAAACTCAATTTATGGATAACCATTTGTTGATGATTGATGACCAAAAATGTGCATCGAGATCGTTATTTTTGACAGCTTTTCCCTGCCTAGCAGCTCATTTATACAAATAGCGTACTAATATTAAATAATAATACAGATAAATTGACTAAAAGCAGCATCCTTTATCCACAAAGTAAATACAAATTATGCAAGCGAAAGCTCTTCATAGAAAACATTTTGTCCTCGTTACCTCACGACCTACATGGGTCATGTGAGTAGCAGTTGCATATTTTCCATCGTGGAGCTTAACGTTATAAATTCCTATGGTCGACTAGCTAAATAGCTGTGTAAGGCTGTGTGTAGAATGGTGCTTTTAGTGCATTTTTTATCATGGCAGGTATATTTATATACCATGATAAAAAATTGCACTCTTGATAAACTAGCTTCTGCTCGCGACTTCGTAGGCGTGAAATTTTTTGTCCCCACGACCCACCCCGTTGCATCGCATCGCCTGCCCACACTCTTATTTTGTTTTCACTTAGCCATCTTTCTGACTTTTTTTCTTTTTGTTCGGTTCTTATGGGCCCTCGCATGATGTTAAATAACTTATAGCCTTCCTCAAGAATTGGGATATCAAATGCAAAAGATTTTTTCAAATCCGTCTGGTAGTTTTAGTTAGAGATTATCTCGTTCAAACAAACAAAAAAACAAACTTCAGCTATATTGTTAGTATATAAATATAATATACAGAACATATTATATATTTATATACTTATATATACGACGAGAACCGATTACCACATAACTTATTTATCCCTATATATTATATATGTCTGATAGTGGACATTTGGAAGTTTAATAATGAAAACCTCAGTTTCTTCACAGAACAGCTTTAATCTTCGATTTTTGGAAATTGTTACAGAGTGACAATCATCACAATCCTTGAGTTACCTTAGCAAACGTTCAAGAGATTGGTAACATTTCATAAATAGGTACCTACTGGTGCAAGACGTCGATACGCATGAAAATTGGGGATAAAAACATTTACTGACGGGATGATGATCCTCAGCAATGAGGAGAGGAATGTGGAAGAAGAATTGAACGATAAGTGTTCTTTAGGCTCTGTCTATAAACTCATGCTTTGTTTATGTATGTACCTATAGCGTGAATATCTTCTTTTTTTAAAATAAGGTTTTACAACAAAAATGATAAGCGCCCAGCATCTATCCGACTTTCACATCCAAAATTCCCTCTTTTACCGCTACAAAGTATTACCCTCGCCCTAAGCCAACCTGTAAAAATTATCGTAAAACTCAGGTGCTAGCTCTACCGAATAGCCACTCGATATAAAAGTCCTTCGACAAGTTCGCTACCCGACCGAATTGAGAGTGCACTTGGCTCTAGAAAGTGAATTGAAATAATAGAACTTTGTAACTGGATAGTGTTATGTTATTTTTGTTTATTTTTTTTTTCTAATTTGAGATAACGATCGTTTTGGAATATAAAAGTGTTTTATTATGATTAATGTTGAGGTATGAAGGTGACATCTACAGTTTATTGCTTAGACAGGATTGCTTACAAGAATAATATTTTCAGCATAATATTCTTTGATATAGGTAGGTATGTTACAAATATGATTTTACAAACTCATACTTTCAAGAAACTACACAGCCAGCTTTTTTTGGTTTTATAATTGATTATCATAATATGTACCTACTTATGTAGTAGTTAATATCGACACCTATCACGTCTTTGAAGTTACGCCATGGAATTTAATTTGGGAAATATTTTAATGATACTCTAAAAACTTATTGACTTTCTAATGATGGACACTTTTTAGAAAAAAGGAAAGAAAGAAATTACGTTTATTTGCGGTAAACATGACGCAAAAAAAGAACACAACACAAAAAGAAACAAGTTGGGGGCAAATATGCGTCACATTGACGCAAAAGGCCATCGCTCAACATAATGCTGCGACCCACGACTATGAGAGACAGAGCCCCAGCACTTGTTTTCAGCGACAGCCGGCGTCAACGTGATGACGTTAGCCGGTGCAGCATTCAGTGAAATTGAAAAGAAACAAAATAAACACAAAACCTAAATCTAAAATGTTAAATACAATATTTAAAATGGCAACATTACGTTCCATCGGCTTCGACTCACACGCCGTTTTTTTTAAATGAATGAGCCTATAAAAAATTTTGCGCCTCTAATCAAACACACTTTTTTTGAAAAGAGAGCACAGTTGGCCGCTGTAAATAAGCTAAGGTACCCCTACCAAAAGGGTAAGGTTAGGTTGGAACTGCAACCAAACAGGTGCGAGATGAGCGAGCGAAGCGAGCGCTACATTCACACACAGTCACAGTTACTAGCTATTTAACATTTAGGACCCCAGAATAAGATTTTTTTGAGGTTCACAAAAAGAGGCGCAATCACTATATTAGAATATTCAATAATGATTTAGGAGGGCAAAATGGGAATTATTAGGGAGGTTCAATTAAATACATGCCATTTAATTTTGAATTAATACTTAGATATATTTTTCATTTCATTCTGCAAGTGTTCTACCCCTCCGTACCACATTGAAAACCTCTAAGGGCTGGTACGAAAAGTATGAGTAAGTACTAAAGTACAAAAGCCATAATATTATAATAAAATAGTCCCTCATTAAACTACCCACGAAAATTCCCACTCCCGTATTTCAATACCTACCGCCAGTCTTTCGTAAAACTGTGGCTAACCTCGGGAAACACCGGCGTAATCCCAGCTAGTATATGTTCAGCATAACGGTGCAATATTCATTACCATATAAGCCCAGGTGTGCTGGCTTTAAGGCCCTACGTGTCTTATTTGTGTAAAATATAAAAGGCATGCACTATCATTAAGGTTAATGAGGTTGCTTTTACTTCAGAAAGCCTTAAGGCGAAAGCGCCAGGGTAACCCGCGAAATTCAAATTTTCCTACGTTTTTTTTTTTTTGCAATTTGCAGGTCCGTTGTTTGCAGTTGTATGTTGATTAAAATATGATTCGCGACCGTAACAAATATGTATTTATAGAATGATAATCATTAAAGTCATCAATACAACTCTCTTAGACAAAATAATCCTATTGAACGACTATTTCATGAAATCTTCACATTTGAGGATTATATTAACTTAAGGAGTTGTATTACTGATTCTAATGATTATAATTTGTAAATACATATTTTTGTTACGGTCGCGAATCATACTTTTATCAACAAAGACCCAGACATTGAGTTGCAAAATGCAAAAATCTTATGAAAATTTACCTACGGCTACCTTAGCGCTTCCCCTTAACATAATTTTGAGATGCATCAGTGTGGCTCTAAAGCCACTTCGCGGAGTTGGTTTTATGCTATGAGGTTGTAAGTCATTTCTTTTTTGTGTGTGATATGTGTGATGTCGGCGTAAGAAACCAAAGTCTATTCAAGAACAAAGTTCCTGTTTTATGTAAGACTAGCTTTTGCCCGCGGCTTCGCCCGCATGTATGTCGAAGTATATAAAATTAGTACCTACCCTACGTGTTAATCCAGCTTATAAACCATCTCTATGCCAAATTTCCTCTAAATCCGATCAACCATTTTTGCGCCAATCCGGAACATACATCCCGACAAACAACAAACGGAAAAAAGTCTAAAAACTATAGTGTCGGCATCAGACTCGTTCCCACACCTCGTAGCAATAACTGCTTTTCAAAAATATTCAATTGACTTCGTTACTATTTTTAGCCGACTTCAAAAAAAGGAGGAGGTTATCAATTCGGTTGTATGTTTTTTTTTAATGTTTGTTACCTCAGTACTCCGTCATCATTTATAAAATTGATTGGAACATTTTTTTTTAAAGGACATACTTCCAGATGGGTCCTATTTTTATTCAAATCCAATTCTGATGATAGGATCCACGAGAAATTGAGGGAACTCCTCAAATATTATAGGCAAGCACATAGCGATTAACATAAAGTCTATCTATAAAGTCTGACACACCCTCCCGCTCACCCCAGAGCGGGAGAAGTCATTTGATGTATTCCCACCTAAAAAAAAGGATGCTACACATTTGTTCGGGTCTGCATAATTGAAACAAGTGTGTACCACGCCTGATATTTCATCTATTTCTGTCTACCTGTACGACATTCTTGCCAAGCCGATATGAGCTCATATGAGATCATTACTGATAGTGCTATTTACCTACTACGACAAAAGCATTTTCTCTTAACGCTTTGAAGGACACTATACGCCTATAGCAGTAATAACAATAAAACTTCTATTGTGTCTCGTTTGCATCCCGCAAGGGCTCGTACAGACAGGCGCGACGCGACATCGGTAGAACAATTTCTGTGAAAATTTCATGGAAATTGTTCTATCGGTGTCACGTTGCTTCAGTCAGCAGGAACCTTTAATAACTTGTGCCGACTATGAAATAAGAAATAAGATAAGTTTTCAATTAAAAGTAAAATGCTAAGTTTATTCTACGCGAGTAATTATTTTCTATAAGTAAATAACTCGTTTAATTAAATGCAAGTAGTTCATTTATTCCCAAAATAATATTATTAAGAAGTTCGTTTATTACTTGGGAAAGCTCGTATTTATGAGCGTTAGAACAAGTTTAATTAATGTTAACTTTTCAGTTTCGACGCATAAGTATGTCCCGTTCTAGTCTAGGGCATAATAAAATTAAACAAGATATTAAACATATATTAGAACACTATCTGTTGCCTGCGACGCTGTCCGCTTGACTTTAAAGCACTTAACTGTCTCACTCAGAAAAAAAAACATCAGTTCACTGCTGCATATACCTAGACCTCTCCGATCGCATGTCATTTACTAGAAAAATTCAAAAATCAGCCGAAAAAACTTTGGGAGACCATCAATAAAATCTCTCATAGGAAAAAAATTGCGAACTCAAACGCTTCTGATTTTATTAATGTTCACACATGTCCACAAAACGCAGTTAATCTTTGTAATGAGTTCTTTGCATCAGTTGGTCAAAGCTACGCTACTAACATTCTGAAGGGTCTTAATACAACCCAGTCTGAATTGGCACAAGAGCTTGATAATGATTCAACTCCAATAAAATCTTTCTTTTTTGAGCCCACGGACACCCGAGAAATAGAAAATATAATCATGAACCTAAAAACTGATAGTGCTCCGGGATTAGATGGTATTAATAACATAATGATAAAAATGGCTAAACACAGTCTAGTTGAACCTCTAACAATAATAATTAATCAAAGTTTAGCCACGGGAGTTGTGCCTCCAGACTGGAAAACTGCCGTTATAGTACCAATTCACAAAGGGGGTGAAACAAACGTACCTGATAATTATAGACCAATATCGCTGCTTCCGGTTTTCTCAAAAATATTGGAAAAAGTAGTAAATAACCGTCTTGTCAAATACCTAGAATTAAATAATATTTTATCGGATACTCAATTTGGTTTTCGTAAACATAAATCTACAGAAGACGCAGTTAATCTATTAACAAATGAAATTATTGACCATCTAGACAATGGCTTCGCATGCGTAGGAGTCTTTTTAGACTTAGCAAAAGCCTTCGACACCGTGGCTATTCCAATATTGCTGAGAAGACTGGAAAACATCGAAATACGAGGTATTGCACTTGAATGGTTCAAAAGTTACTTAACTGAAAGGAAGCAATGCGTTAAGCTGAACTCCTGGCTCAGTACCAAACAAGAAATATCTTTTGGAGTGCCTCAGGGCAGCGTTTTGGGACCAACGCTGTTCCTAATATATATTAACAGCCTGGCTAATTTACCTCTGATAAATGCTAAAATAATTTGCTATGCAGATGACACTGCTGTTATATTTCATGATAGTAACTGGAAAGACTGTTTTAGAAATGCTGAACAAGGTATCAATACAATCGCAAAATGGCTAAGCAATAACCTACTAACATTGAATGCCAACAAAACCAAGTTTCTATGTTTCCACAAAACTGCAGCTTCCTCTCATTCTTCTCTACTAAACATTCAAATACATACATGCGACCAAAGGCAGTACTCCAACACCAAATGTCAATGCTGTAATTTACAAAGAACACAATCCATTAAATATCTTGGAGTAATTATTGACGAAAAACTCACATACAAGGAGCATATCACTGCACTCTCAGCCAAAACCAGAAAGTTAATCTACATTATTAGGGAACTTAGAGATGTTGTTTGCATGAAACTTATTAAAGCTATATACAGGGTGTCTGGTTTCGGAATAGTAAAACTTAAAGGGGAGATAAAGACCATCAAACTGAACAACTTTTTCCCGGGGACCAACATCGTAATCGTGAAAAAAAAATCAGTCATCCCATACAAAACTTCAATACCTACTCGAACAAATGTATGAGACGACTGATATTTTTTTTGCGATTACGATGTTGGTCCCCGGGAGTAAGTTGTTCAGTTTGATGGTCTGTACCTCACCCTTAATTTTCGTCACACTGTGTACAGACACATTGTATATCTCTTTGTGTCAATCTATCTTATCATACTGTATAAGCGTATGGGGTGCCACATCGACATCACACCTTATGTTGTTGGAAAGAGCGCAGAGATCAGTTTTAAAAGTAATCTTAAAGAAGCCTATTAGATTTCCAACAGAGGATCTTTACAAAGAGGCTGATCTACTTAGCGTGCGAGGGCTCTATGCAATGCATGCAATTATCTCCACTCATAAGCTAGTCATAAATTCGCCAAATTACAATGACATGCTGAAGCGTAGAGTCTTTAAAATCGCTAGCGTTAAATGTAAAACTTCATTTGCTAGAAGATCACAGAAGTTTATGTTTCCATACTTGTACAATAAAATTGCAAATAAATATCAGCTCCAGCATAATACAACTCGTGAAGCCAAAGTTAAAGTTAGGAAATTGATCACTGGCATGAACTACTATCAGATGGAACAATTGCTACGTACGGTTGTCTAAAGACTAAGCTAAACACTTTCATTAAATTTTATCACACACGACACACATAACACACATCACACATAATACTCTCTCAAACACTTATTTACACAATTCACACTCATATACATACAACTCACTCGTACTTGATCTTCATGAGAATGATATACAGATTTAATTTATTCTACTATTATTAGAGTAATCGTTTTTGTTTGATAGCCACGATTCAGGCTCTGCCTAGTGTGGTTTCACTGTTATTTTTATAATTATAATTTGAGTTTCTAATAAAGTTATTGTTATTGTGATTGTTATTTCTCACTCTTAGACTACTCTCCCCCACACAAAACTGCGATGCGATACGAATTCGCAGTTTTGTGTGGGGGCCCTTAAACAGCTCAGCTGCTACCATCAGTTACCCTTCGACTGTCGTCGCTCCACCTATCCTGAGAGCATCAATTTGCGGTCTCCTCTCACGAACACGTCTTTTCCAAAGAGTTCAGTACTAGTTGCATCTCTGTAGGTATATGAAAAAGAGGCCTACTCTATTCTGAATTGTTGCACGGTTAACTATTTTATCGGTACTTCTGGGTCAAGGCCCAGAGTCAGGAAGTTTGTAGTGCGACACCCCCATGCCTCGGAAAGCAAATAAAGGGGTCACATTCTGAGATTTTTTTTTGGCTGCCATGAATAATAAATTACATTTATTTTGAAACTACGCATAGAACGCAATGTTTCTAACTAAGGCGTCAAAGTCGAGAACAATTACAACTACTGCCACCATTCAAATACAATGTATTTAACTCCTGGCCGCCGACTTTTTTTCATCCCAAATCGTCTAACAAAATGGGTGATCTCCTTTGCCATTGGTCCTACACATTTTTTTTTTTTAATGTGAAATCATCAAATGACTTCTCCCGCCCTGGGCAGAGCGGGAGAGCGTATCAGACTTTTACTGACTAAAACCCACCTGTGTTCCTTCAGTTGCCCGTGCCGGGGCCACAGTAACTCTTTCGAACATCCCGCGTCCCTAGCTGGCATCGGCCCTAGTGGACCCCGTCAATAGTGCTGACATCTCTTTGAGGCGCGCGTGGAACACAACGCACCGTCGACCCGGGCCTGGTCCTTACCGGACGGTGAGCTACCCATTGCTCGCCGTTCGCAAGCCCACGCCTACGGTGGCCGGGAATCGGCTATCAATTCCCGACGCCCAGGGCGCCTCCTGCGGCGACTGGCGTGAGGGCGCAAAGCTTGCCATTCCCTCATGCTTTGCGCCTCCTCCTTCGCGAGCATTACTGCTTCGCAGAAGGAGGTGATGGCTTTCCATGTGCTCTCGCTCCATACCATGGCCTGGCCCAGGGCAGGACGCGAGAGATCGCCGCCGCCGGTCGCTTCCGCGAGGACACGGCTATGCTCCGCCCAAGCCGGGCAGACCTCCACCGTAAGCTCCACCGTGTCCTCCGGGTGATCAACACAATGGTGACACCCGTGCGTTTCCTCCCGCCTTATCCGGAACAGGAAATTCCCGAAACACTCATGTTCGTTGAGGAATTGGTCCTACACCTAGGGGGCAATTCTCGTATTTTTAAGAACGGTCGCATTCAAATTTCAGTCTCAATCTGTCAAAAAAACCTGTATTTTCCCTACATTTTTGTCAAGGTTTTGACATTGATTATCGCTGAGATGAGATTGCAACTTGAGTTTGAACGTTATTTTTATTACGAGAATTGGCCTCAGATCTCTCCCCGTTCGAGTCGGATTGCCGTACCAGTGAAATTAGAGGGTAAAGGAACAGAGAGTGCAACTATGTCTCACTCACACCTTACGAGTACATACAATATCGTCTGCTGTGCTTGGCTAGTCTCCGTTGCGTTTAGCCGTTGTGACCGAAATTCGGTCGGTAGGATTTTATTATTAGGTAAAAAAAATATTATAACAATTTCATTCACAAAGCCTTCATAGCATAATCAGCCTATAATGTTCCCACTTCTGGGACACAGGCCTCCTCTCTCAGTGAGAAGGAGTGGACCATAATCCACCACGCGGGTCCAGTGCGGGTTGGTGGAGGTGACATGTTTTCAAATTTTTGGTTCTAGGACATGCCGGTTTCCTGGCGATGTTTTCCTTCACCGTTTTGAGAGCAATATGGTGATGAATTAAATACACAAAGTGCCTGCCTGGATTCGAACTCATGACCTACAAACTCGTAAGTCGAGGCTAATACTACTGGGCCACCACTGCTCTTGTCTTCATAATAAAAGCTAATTAATCCAACATTGTAAGCCCATTAAAACTTAATAGTACACTAACATTAGTCCAACCTATTTCGAGATCATTAACGTACAGAAAGGTATTAGATTCGCAATAAAATGATTATTGTATCAACTAAGGTTTACCAAGGGTCAACTGGACCTAATCTAAATAAATTTAAATGGGCGTAAAGTGAATTATCCCGAATTATTTATTTGGTGCTTTATGCGATAACGTATTGTAGTCTCGTGTGGTTTAACGGTGGAATGGGTAAAGTATTGTAATTGAATTATCATCATTTGAAACAGTGATAATATTTAGTATGAAATAGTTTTCGCAGAAGTAGATACAACAGATAGATTCAGATGATGAGATGAACACAACTCTAGGTCCAGTTGTGTTCTTTCACAGCGTTTTATATTAATAGAATAATGATTTTCAACAGGTTATACATAAGCTTTTTGGTAGTGACAATCCAATAGGGAAGTAAACTGCCAAATTAGCTCCACATAGATGGCGCTAAGGGTTTGTAACTTTCATTCAGGTGCAAACGCAGTTCCTTGCTGAAAACTTCGCCGCGAGATGGTGCTAAGTATTTTTTCTTGAAGCCGATTAGTCGCGTTGTCATCAAGCTGACTTTGCCAAGTGGCAAACACACAGCGCTCTCTCGCGGCGAAGCTTCCGGCAAACAACTTCATTTCTACATTTTTGACTTTTCCATTACCGTTATTGCTGATCAACAGAATGTCACTTTGTCAAAGCCCCTTGACTTGATCTGCCAAAGACCCTAGAAAAAAAAAACGAAAAAAACAAATTTTTGCAGCATTCTGCACACCATTTAATCCTTGTCCACCACCACCTCTTAACGCAGTATTATTGTAATCTTACTTCAGTGTGGGAAAGAGATGGAGCTTGACGTCCTGTATAGCTCCATCTCTTTCTCACACTGCAGTAACATTAAAATAATACTGATTTAAGAGGTGGTGGTTGGCCCCCTGGACACTGCCAGTAACTTGAAAGTTTTATACGACAAATTTCAGAATCAATCTACTACAAAACCACAACACACGTGCTCAATTACTAAAAGACCTTAGGTATGTTTGCTAGACATGTGTTCCAAGTGACTCTAGAAATGAGTAAACTTGAAGTGAAAGTACACAATCATAATCTACACGTGTCACTGCAAAACACGTGTGTCTAACTGTACCAACTACTATGTTATGTTTTCTAGCTTCAGTTAGGGATGCCAGTAATATGACATACCTGCTTTGAGTAATAAATCATCGCGTTATGATGCTGGTATTAACGAAGGTTAATATTTGCTCGACTGCAACGTTGAATATAGCGTAAAGTTTAAAAAATTCTTACCGCCGTGTACCACCACCTTCTAGGCAATAAAGAGATCATAAATCTATACATAAAAATAAATTAAATTAAAGCGTCTGTTTGTTAAGTTAAAATGCGCGTATATAGTCGCGGGGCACAGCTAGTAATCAAATATAAGTGAAATCCATATATTACTTTCTCTCTTTGTTTTATTTCAAACGAAGCAGTGACTCAACTCCTACCTACCTACAGTATTCAAAAGCTTATTAATCGGTTCTCAGAATCGATACATTAAGATGTTAGAACACTCGCGGGATGTTCGAAAGAGTTACCGTGGCCCCGGCACGGGCAACAGAAGGAACACGGGTGGGTTTTAGTCAGTAAAAGTCTGACACGCCCTTTTCCCATCCACAAAAAAAAAAAAAAGATGTTAGAACACTGTGCAATGAATATCCGATACACCTTCTAAAATTAGTGGGTAATCTGCAGAACCAACCATAATTGCCATAAAGCACCTGTCTCACCGCAGCAACGAGGAAGCGAGCAAGAAAGCTTATTGACCAGCCAGTGTTTGTAGCGATCGCCACATAGCTGGTAAATGCTTTTAAAATATCTGTGATACAACACAACACATACACTGGTTGTGTCACAGATATTTCATGTAAGTCACATTTTTTTTTTGTATAAGCTATTTTATACATAATAACCAACTTTAATTTATTCTCTTAATTTATTAAAATGGACAAATGCACATCTCTTTTATGTTAATTATTTAAGCGTATAGCTGCAGCTGAAAGTCAGCGTCAGGTGGAATACCTTGTGTTGTCATCTGACATTACATTATGCTAAGCATTTTAGTGCGTCAGGGATGTTCGCTGACGCACGCACGGACGATTATTTCGCGATCATGCGCAAGAAAGTGGCATCAATGATGCGCAGGGTGAGGGGGAGCAGCAACAGCGTACTGATGGTTTTTTCAGATAGGTTAGAAGGGCCTACAATGGATAGGTTTATCAAGCTACATGTCAGACATGTGGCTTGATAAATCTTCCTCTAATTGGATACTGTTTTTTTTGTGTACTACTAACATGCTATGGGCGGTCGATGCCTGAAAATAAACGATTTTTATTTTATTTTATTTGTATTTATTATTGTTATTTTTTTTTGGGGCTTGTGGCTAAGAAATAACAGCCGCACGGGTCGATCGGTCAGGTTAAGCTACGCTTGCCGCGGTTGGTCCGTGGATGGGTGACCATCTTTACATATCAAGACCCCTCCGTGCCTCGGAAAGCACGTTAAGCCGTTGGTCCCGGCTGTCATTCGTGTATCTTTGACAGTCGTTACGGGTCGTCAGAAGCCCGAAAGTCTGACAACCAGTCTTACCAAGGGGTATCGTATTACCCAGTAACTGGGTTGTGGAGGTCAGATAGGCAGTTGCTCCATGTAAAATACTGGTATTCAGCTGCATCCGGTTAGACTGGAAGCCGACCCCAACATAGTTGGGAAAAGGCAAGGCAGATGATTGTTATTTTTTTTAAGTTGTTTTTTGTTCTAGTGCCAATAAACGCATATTTCTTTCTTTCTTCTTTTTTTCTGTGTAGGTACTCGCCAAGCCTCCTGCAGACATACTATTTGTCATAACATGTTTTATTATCAGTAATTAACTGTGGACATTTACATTTATTATGTATTTATCTGCTCTGCTACTCTTTATTAGCGGACAGAAAATCCAATTTACAATTGCAAAATTAAGACTAGTATGTTCTCATCATAAAAAGCCAAAAAGCCAAATTTGACGTTATCTATTTCGTTAATGTTCCTCATTATAAAATTAGACTCCGTACACGGACTGCAAGGCTCTGTTGTGCCTTCTGTTTAGACTGAAATTGCAGCTTTATGTATCTATACCCATAACTTTATCTGCCGTCATGTTGTATGATACCTACCTATTTTAAAAACTCTTTTACACCTCCAAAAAAAAAACTAGATGACGCGCTATTTCCTATCTGACTACTCTGAGAAGACACCAAAACAAACTCAGGTCTCTTTTAAAGTCCAGACAATATCTTGGCCAGATCATGTTGACAGTTACACAATATACCTTAGAATATTGTGAAAGCAATTATTATTAACTAGCTGTGCCCCGCAACTTTGCGTGGAAGTCGTAAGATACACAATAAACTAACAGCCATATTTTATTAAAACTCCCTCGTCCCCCGACCCGTCGCCAACTGTCGCGTTGAATCGCCCGCCCGCACTATTACTTCGCTTTCGCTTAGTGTTCTTTCTGACTTTTTTCTTTTTGCTCGGTTCCTAAAGGTCGTAGCGTGATGTTAAATAGCCTATAACTATCCTCGAGAATTGGGCTACCAAATGCAAAAAGATCTTTTCAAATCTGAGTTTTTGTTCACTATTTCATGGGTTTTAATTTTTTTGGGCGGAAAGCTGATTATTTTTTTGAAATAAAAGTAGCCCAAGTTACTCCCCGTAACATCAACTATCTGCTAATGAAAGTCCCGTTAAAATCGGTCTAGGCGTTTTGGAGATTAGCCGGATCAAATAGACAGACAGATAGACATACCAAAAATTTAAAAATTGCCTTTTTGTTACAATTACCGTATACGTATACTTTCTTATGCATTTAGTAAAAAGTTTTTATTTTGACATTACAAACAGACACTTTAATTTTTTATATTTGTACAAATAAAAGAAAAACAATGGCGTTACACTCAACTTACTTTACGGAAGTGAAAAAGAAAAAGGTGTGTTGCCACACCTCATAAATATTTTAAGGCACATTAATGTTGCACGCATAAAAAAGAAACAAAAATATTCAATTTGTTTCTAAATTATTACAAATATCTGCAATTAATTACATTAATTTACAAAATTTCAGAATATCAAAATATGTATTGAACAGTAGTCTTAATATTTGATAAGCTTCTTAATGTTTAATGGCGTGGGTCTATTTTTAATTTTTTTTTATTTTAACTTTAAAGAATTTTGTTGGGCACATAAAGAAAAAATGTTATTACTTCAGTTTTAAATTTTGTTTTGTGTGTTCCTATATGTTTTATTGTAGGGAACTTAAAATTTATCTTTATTTTAAACAGGTATTTTTCTGTACGTACTGTATATCTTATCTATTAATTTACTTAGCTATTAATGTAAAATTAGAATTTGCATGCCCTAAACACGTAAAATATGGACTGTATAACAACTGTGTAACACCTGTATTTTCTGCAAATAAATGATTCTTATTCTTAATGGAGATTTTAAATAAATAAAATTAAATAATCATTGCGGATTCTAAGTGCTATAACTATAAAATCCTCTGCCATGTTTTTCTAAAAACGTGGAAAAAGCTACGTCAATTTTCAATAACCCAACGTGCCATTTTCATCATCATCATCAGTTCAGCCGAACGACGTCCACTGCTGGACATGGGCCTCACCCAAGCGTCACCACATCGACCAGTTCTATGCCATCTTGTTTAGAAGTATTTACTTGTATACAAACTATAGTTAGTCATTTCATATAGTATCTAGCGTAAATAGTTGTGTAGTAGTTGCATATAGAAAAATTGTGTAACATGTTTACAATAAAGTACGAGAATTTAGAAGTTATTCATGAAAATTTCCACATTTGGGTATTTATGCCTGCTTCAGAAAATCATTCACTAATCCACAAAGCAAAATATTTGCAAATTACTTACTAACAAAACCAAAACCTACGTAAAAACAGAATCGTTTGAAAATACCCATTACGTATAATGAATACGAACGCTTTGATTGAAACATTTCCATTATCAGTTTCAAATCGCTACGTTTGACGTTGAGCGGCTCATTGATATTACATTTCTCATGTAAATAGTTTTGGAACGAAGTTCTATAACGCGGGTTGCGGTAGGAGATGACAGATAGAAATCGTCACGTAACGAAAAAACGTTATGGCCGAAACAGTGCAGTTTCAAGGTCTCAAGTTTAAAGTGTCAAAAGTTTTTGGAGTTTACTCCTTAAAAATCGATTTTCATAAGGCCCCTGGTATAAAAATTGTATGAAGAGTGAAATGAATACAAGCGTTAACTCAAAAGCTTTGCGTTTTTCAGCGCAACGTACCTTGTGCACCTTTCACGGAGTAAACTCCAGTCGTGCGTCGGAGCTGACACACACGCACTGTTTTAATAAAGACATCTAGTACCTATAAGTTTTTAGCTTTTAAAAACTTATACTAGATGGCTCTGTATTAAAACGATCGGTGTCCCACGACACCTCTTGACTTTTTTTTCATCAGTATCGCTTATAGGTCGCCTATGTTCATAATTAAATGGGTAAGATAATGATAACGAATCTTTCGATGTTGCAAAAGATAATGATAACGAATCTTTCGATGTTGCAGAAGATAATGATAACGAATCTTTCGATGTTGCAAAAGATGAAGATTACGAATCTTTCGATGTTGCAAAAGATGAAGATAACGAATCTTTTGATGTTGCAAAAGATCCTGATAACGAATCTTTCGATGTTGCAAAAGATCCTGATAACGAATCTTTCGATGTTGCAAAAGATAACTATAACGAATCTTTCGATGTTGCAGAAGATAATGATAACGTATTTTTCGATGTTGCAGAAGATAATGATAGCGAATCTTTCGATGTTGTAAAAGATAATGATAACGAATCTTTCGGTGTTGCAAAAGATAATGATTACGAATCTTTCGATGTTGCAGAAGATAATGATAACGAATCTTTCGATGTTGCAAAAGATGAAGATAACGAATCTTTCGATGTTGCAAAAGATCCTGATAACGAATTTTCGATGTTGCAAAAGATAACGATAACGAATCTTTCGATGTTGCAAAAGATAATTGATAACGAATCTTTCTATGTTGCAGAAGATAATGATAACGAATCTTTTGATGTTGCAAAAGATAACGATAACGAATCTTTCGATGTTGCAAAATATACTGATGACAAATCTTTCGATGTTGCACAAGACATGCAATCCGCATGAGCCACAGAGCATGGAGACGCGGATTGTCACCACTATAGATACAAACCAAATATGTCACCGTCACAAATGACGTATAGTATCTGACAGTTTTGAAGGCGGTCCGTGACAATAGCTTAACGCATTTTCGACGTCACGAATTTCATTAGTAGGTAGTATCGTCTCTAGACGCGTCCATGGCGGCGCGGGGCGGTGATTATCTGATCTGTGGCATGCGCCTGTTATAATACCTACTAGGCTAACTAGCATCATAATATATACTAGATACGACAGAAATCAATACAGCCTATCGCAGTCCACTGCTGGACATAGGCCTCTCCCAGGCTGCGCCACAACACCCAGTCCTCCGCGTCCCGTATCCAGTCTGCCCCAGCCACCTTACATAGGTACTACCAATTCAGACGCAGATCTATGCCAACGGCCTTGAGTGCATAGCTTGCGTGTTATGTACTGAGCTCACGCAACGTGTCGCACGTCCACCCAGTAACAGGACTCGCACACCAAGGAGCGCTGTCCCAAATTAGACTCATTATTAATTTCTAATATATAAAACAAAAGGTTTTATATTAAAACCCGTATATTAAAAGATAAATAATTAAATTACCTATATAATGGTGATGGTTTCATAAAAATACGCTTGATGGTTTTTGCGTGATTTTTATTTTTTTATCCACGTTAGACATAACTTTACAAATTAATAATACACTATGTAATATATGTATGTACGTATATGCATAATCATAATCCAAAATATTCATATATGTCATTAAGAAAATGCTCTAATTTAACATATAGTTTTGTTTTGTTTTTTAGTTGTGTTTTAGTTTTGTTTTTCACTACTCTTTTAAACGTGATCTTCCGTTTAAAATCATTAAAAGTCGGTTCTCGTCATCGTATGAAGCAAAACAACTATTTTAAATTATCTGTTCCAAAAAAGAGCAAGCTTGAAGTTAAAGTGTCATCCTATAAAATAAATCGAACCAATTATTACTATATTGGTAATATCATTATCTTCTATAGCAGTGTCTGTTAATTATCAACGCTTGAATACAGTAGCGTTAACTAATAAACAAGGATTCAAATTAGTACCTAGATACGTAGGTATCTCTTATCATCGATGGCGCTGTAAACTATAGAGGTAAATTGATCGTAATAATCTCTACTCTCTCTATTAAAGCCAGCTTATCAAATTAAATCAAAACGTGTATGACCAGATGTATGAATGTAAACGAGGCAAAAGGAGTATGTAAGGATCGTAGCAGGTGACGTTCTGTAGTTTCTGCCTACCCCATGGGAAGACGGCGTGAGTTTATGTATGTATGTATGTATGTCATTCTATTGGCATAAAATGTGGTGGGTACAAAAGATGTTAATACTGGTTGATTTTTTTTACCATCTCGAAATTTTTACAGGGTGTTCTAACCATGAATATGAACAACGTTCACTATGGGACCAACTCTGAAATCACGAAAAAAAAATCTGCTGATTCATACAAAAGTTCAATACTTACCTACTCGACCAAAATGTATGAATCAGCTGATTTTTTTTCGTGATTTCAGAGTTGGTCCCATAGTGAAAGTTGTTCATATTCATGGTTAGAACAGCCTGTAAAAATTTCGAGACGGTAAAAAAAATCACCTGTATAAAATTCAGTGCAAAGACATATTCCGCCATGGTGTGATTGCATGCAAATATTTAAGGGATGTTACATTCCTACAATTATTATAGACAAATTAATTATAACAATTAACAGGTAAATTCGAGTTTCAGCGATAAGAATTCTATGAACGAAAAGAACAATGTATTCAAGTCAATACAAGTTTGAATACTTAGTTTTGAATACAATACCAATTGAATATTGAAACTGAATACAATAGTAATTCGAATGCTTAGTTAACCGATTCATGGCCAATGACTCAACAGTTGAGTCATTAAAAAACCTTTAGGAAGGCCGATGGCTCAGAAAGGCTCAGATGATGCCGAGATGAGATGATGCTCAGATGATGCTCAGATGAGGCCGGTGACTCAGAAAGGAAGGAGGAAATTGGCCATGAATCGGTTAAGAAGCTACAGCATTCAATTTGTAACAATGTACAGACGCCAGCACATCAAGCTACCCGATACTGTCAAATTTTCCCAATCAACCTTGAACCTCATGCTTCAGCGATAAAGTTGAAAATCTATTAAAGAAATTTTAACAGATTGTAGTAGCGTGATTTGCTGGACATATTAATTTATTTATTTATTTATTACACCCTGGAGGACTTACAGCTTAAACTAACTAAAAATAGAAGCCAACATAAACTACGGAAAGCCAATTACAAATCCTCACGTATAGTGACAGACTTAAAATTAAGAAGTGAGCATATCAAAATTTTCACAGTGATTACAGCTTATTAAAATTATACAGTTTATTAAACAAGTTAATTGCAAGGATCAACGAGTATTAACTAGAAACCTTTAGTTAACAAAAATAAGTACTAAGTGATAAAAATATTATAAACATTTCCGAAAACTAGGGATACAATTAAAATGCTACTTGAAAAACCTGAGGCTTATGCGTCCTCTGGCCGACGCCACGCTAGTCGTGAAGGGATCAAAGTCATACCGCTCACATATATTATTGAACTGTCTACCCGCTCGTATAATAAAACTATTCTGTCTGTAATTTGTTGATGCTAGAGGCACACGTAAGGGTGGGTTATTGCGGAATAATTTTTGCGGTACATTAAAGTGAAATTTAGATAGAAGTTAAAGCTAAGCGAAGTTAAGTTAGTTAAAGCGAAGTAGAGTCCATAATTTGATACTTGTTAAATAAATAAATAAATAAAAACTTTATTGATGCTAAAACCTTTGTTACATTATGTAATAAATATAGGTTACAAAAAACAGTTGGTAGTATAAAGGTGTCTAGGATGATGAGACCCTGCCTCCTAAACTAGGGGAAACCTGTGCCTTAGGAGACAGTGTTCTACTGTTACTTCGTGCACAAGTAGTCCTTTTCATCATACCTTGTTCGTAGTAAACCTAATTAAATACATGAACGGTTGTAATAAAAGCATACTAAAAATTAATAAAGGAACAACGACAAAGTTAATGAGGAATATGAGTTTGTTATACTGACTGAAAGTGTGAGCGTGAGTGGGTGCGCGTGTTGGGGTGAGTGTGTGTGTGTGTGTGTGTGTGTGTGTGTGTGTAAGTGTTGTGTGTGTGTGTGTGTGTGTGTGAAATAACTACTAATATATACAATTATGTTTGGATAGAATCATTTGGACTTGTAGGACTTTTGGTTTGCATTAGTCAAGTAGGATATGCGTAGTGAAGTGGAATTGTACATTTAACTGAGACTAACGAAGAAAGATGAGTAGCTCTTCGGTTTTTAGATAGTCCAGGTCAAACAGCCATTTTTTCAGTTTAGTTTTGGCTTCATATCTATTTAACTTATTCAATTTAACGTGTCTGTTGATCTTTCTATAGATGTTAGAACCAACAACATACAGTTGTCGACTGGCGAAGGACGTTTTGTGGGGTACAGATGGGCATGATGTCATCAATGTTCGCTTATTAGGATCCGGAGGGGGGATTTGGCTGTGTTTCCAGAGCGTGGCTCGAAGCACAAAGAGCTGTCGAACAGTCAGTACTTTACAGTCCGCGTATAGTTGGGTTGTGGGGTACCTAAACGGTTTGCCTAGCATCACCTTAAGCACAGCCCTCTGTGCTCGCTCTAAGCTTAGCAGTTTAGTTTTGCCAGTGCCACCCCACACTGAGATGCAGTAACCAATAACGGACTCACAAAGCGCAAGGTACACCATCCTTAGTGTTTTTGGGTCCGCACACTGTCTTAACGACTTAACTATGTAGATTAGCTTCCTAACTTTCGAAACTAAATAATCAACATGTTTGTGCCACTTCAGTCCTTCATCGATCGTTACACCCAGGTATTTGGTGTGACAGACACGAGATACTGCTGTGCTGTGTGTGTGTGTGTGTGTGTGTGTGTGTGTGTGTGAGCATAAAGAAGAGTTATCACATGAATGTGCAGTTAAACTGAATTCTGGTGGGGCTTTGGTTCTATGACTAAGACAGAATGGGATAAAATTGGTTTTGGATAGGTTTAGGGTTAACAGATTCTGCTGCAGCCAGTTCATAACCACCTTTAACGACTGTTGCGAGTGGTATTTTACATCATCCCATGTATCCCCACAAACTACTATTGCCGTATCGTCAGCATATGTGAAGATGTTGGAATTGAGCAGTGGCAGTGTACAAAGGTCATTTATATAAACAAGGAACAAAGTAGGACCAAGTACACTGCCCTGCGGGACTCCATATGAGATAATTTCATCATCACTGACGCACGAGTCAATTTTGACACTGAGTGTTCTATTTTGGAGATAACTTTTAAACAAATCGAGCGTTTTTCCACGAATACCTATGCTTTCCATTTTTGACAGAAGAGTAGGAACAGAGACTGTGTCGAAGGCTTTTGTTAAGTCCAGGAATATGGTAAGGCATCTTTTATGGTCGTCTAACTTCTTCGCGACAAGTTCTGTAAGATCAATAATTGCATCTTCTGTAGAGACTCCTTTTTTAAAGCCATACTGGTTGGGCGCTATAATTTTATTTTTCTCTAAGAAATTCAGTAGACGACCATTAATCAGTCTTTCCATAACCTTAGAAATAGCTGAAAGAACAGAGATCGGTCTATAATTGTTCGCACAGTCCCTGTTCCCGCTCTTATAGATCGGATGGACCAGGGCCTTTTTGAAAGATTCAGGGAAAATTCCTTTTGCTATGGATATGTTGATTACATGTGTTATCAATGGTACAAAAGTTTTTCGACTCAATTTTAAAAGAGTAGACGATATACGGTCCCAACCTGTGGCACTATCACTTCTTAAGTTCATTATGGTGGACTCAACTTCAGCGTAATCAACATCAAGGAGGACAAAAGAGGTTTGAGGGGACGTTTTGGGTGAAAGAACTGGTTGTGTGGTGGAGATAATTTTAGAGGCTAGGTCTGAGCCTATGGTGGCAAAAAACTTACATACTTCACTGGCCGCAGTGTATGGGTCTGGATGGATTTTTAGGAGTTCTAGAGGTGGTGCTGATATTTTTTTAGTATTTGTGATCTCTTTGATTTTATTCCACAACGTTTTAGGATTATGTCTTGCTTTCTCCAGTTCAACCCTTTCATGCGCAGTTTTAAGTTTCCTAAGAAGGCGGTTGCAAAAATTCCGATAGCGTCTATACGTGATCTGCAAAATATCATTACTTGGGGAGTTACGAGCCTTTTTATGTAGCTTATCACGATTGCGAATGCAAGGCAATAGACCTGGAGTTATCCAAGGTTTAAGATTTCTTTCCTTTTTTGGAACTTTTACTATTTTAGTGTTCTTGTTTAGGATAGATTGTATTGTGCTAACTAAATTAGTGGCGGCAATGTTAGGATCTTCTGTGCCGGTGACTTGAGAAAAATCATGACTTTCAATATCTTTTAAGACATTGCAGTATTCAATTTTTGGGATTGTATAACTAGGAACAGTCAAATTTGGTGATGCTATATCTACGATTTCAACCAGGAGTGGTAAGTGATCAGTAATATAAGATTGTAGGACCAATACGTTTGTAGGTTTATTTGTTTTTAATAGTACGTGGTCTATACAATTATTGATTCTGGTCGGGTAGTAATGTCCAGGCAAAAGACCATGCGTGGCATTGAGCGTTAAGTAATTGGCACAGCGGTCATCTTGATTGGCCGGTTTAATATCAATGTTGGTATCACCGATGAGATATCATCATCTGCCTAGCCTTTTCCCAACTATATTGGGGTCGGCTTCCAGTCTAACCGGATGCAGCTGAATACCAGTATTTTACATGGAGCGACTGCCTATCTGACCTCCACAACCCAGTTACTGGGTAATACGATACCCCTTGGTAAGACTGATTGTCAGACTTTCGGGCTTCTGACGACCCGTAACGACTGTCAAAGATCCACGAATGACAGCCGGGACCAACGGCTTAACGTGCTTTCCGAGGCACGGAGGAGTCTCGGTATGTAAAGATGGTCACCCATCCACGGACCAACCCCGGCAAGCGCAGCTTAACCTGATGGATCGACCCATGCGGCTGATATTACTTAGCCACGAGCTCCTCTGTATATATAAGTATATATCACCGATGAGATATATACTTTTGAAATGATTGAAGGAGGAATAGACACTGTCTAAACTGTCTAGAAAGCAATCAAATTCAGCTTTAGTTTTGTATGATGGTGAACGATACATGGCAATTATTACTAAATTATTACTTAATTGGCATGTAAGACAGTTTCCATTTGTAAAAACTGGTTCATTTACAGTGCACACAATGTGATTTTTTATGTACAAGGCCACTCCCTCATTTTGGTTCTTAGTTTGTGTAGTGTAGTAAGAGTTGTATCCGTCCAAAACCGGGAGGTTAGCAATTTTACTTAACCAGCACTCGGTTAAAATTAGGATGTCACAAGGCACTTTAATCATGGAAAGTAGGGTTAACAGTTCATTAAAGTTCTTATTGATACTGCGTATGTTAATATGAAGAATAGTAATACATTTGTCTGATATCTCTAAAAATTTTATGCATTCTTCCGGAACACAATTAAAGGCCTTTGCAACTGTGATTTCGTCCAAGTCTAATAAGACATTGTTAATTAAATTAGCCATTTGCAAAATAGATAATGCATGATATATTAAACCAGCTTAACACGTCGAAGAATAGCTTGGCCACAAAAATGTAAGCATTCGGAGAAAGCCATAAAGCAAAAATTTGAGTTAGATGAAAAAGCGTGAGTGTTAGTGTACTTATGTGTTTATGGAAATTTGTCGTAAGTATTTGTGTAACTTTGTAAATAATGTGTGTGCGTGAATCGGTTGAATTTAAAGAGATAATATTTGGGCAAAGATTTAAAAGAAACTTAATTAAGAAATAATCGTTAAGTGATGTGCTATAAAACGTGTGTGTTATAAAACTTTGTACGTCGGTAAATATGTAGAAAATTATATGTTGCGGTAATATAAAGATGAGCGAAAGACGTTGAGTGCATATTATGATAACTTCAATTTACCTTGCGAAGTAACCTGCACCCTAATTGCGTGCACTTACACCATCCGAAGGATTTTGAAGGAAATTTATAACACACAACACAACACACAACACAACACACAACATCACGCCTGTACTTCCCGAAGGCAGAGGTGTCCTTCGCCAGTTAACACCGCAGTTCGCATACCTATTGCCATCTACCGGGCACAAATCGAGACTCCGGGCTGCTACTGAGAAATTCCAGATGGAAAAACCCAATAGCACTTAGCCCGGACCTCATGCTCCGCAGAAGTGCTTGCCACCACTAGACCAACGAGGCAGTAATGCATAATCCATTGCGTCTTAATTATTTTTTAAATTCGTCTGCTTGGACAACGTAACTAACGCAATTAATATTAAAATGTCAAAATGAAAGGCATGGCCATTGTTATTGTGTTACGTAATAAGGCTGCTATTCTGAGGGTATGTTGTCCCTATAAGTAGTTATATGCATGGCTACATAATTTCAGCATGCATAGATGCCCTCATAACCTCTCTTCGTAGAAATCAAGTAGTACACAAAAAAGTGATGAGGACGATGAAATCATCTCGGTTTTCTCTTTGATTGTTAACAATTTAACTTCATACATCAATTCAAACATTTATTTATTTAGGTTTACTTCTATGAACAATTATGTGATATCTACCAACCAGCACTGGGCCCGCGTAAATTACGGCCCACTCCCTCTCACCGAGAGGAGGTCTGTGTCCCAGCAGTGGGAACTTTATAGGATTATGCTATGAACAATTTATTACTAAAATAGTGCATCCAAAGGCATTCTCTTGTAGTCAACCTTTGGGTTCAAAACTCTGTCAACAATTGGAAAATCTGCTTTCCATTTTCAGTTTGTTCAACTCCAGTAGGTACCATAAAAAGAGTCAAAGTGTCCAAAGCTGACTAGCATTATAATAAGTCTTTTACTTTATACTATAGCTAGTACACCTACATAATAGTGAGGCAATCTTGACCTTAATAACACTGTGATGTGTATACCAACCAAAAAATGTACGCAGCGACGCAAAAATTTACGCCTCCTTTACGGCCGGACTAACACGTCTCGGCGGTTTACGAGTTTTGCCGACTTTTCAGGCAGAACTGTATAAAAGTTTTGAAATGTCCCGACAGCAGTGTCTTGTAAAGTTTTATTTTTCTTGTAAATTCCCGTTGGTGCTATAAATATTTTTGAGCTACGGAAGCTAGGAATTGGGTTTTTAATTCTATTGTTACATTCTTCTGCATTTCCATTTTTTTTTTTAAATTATATTGATTGTTTCCACAATAATGTTGTCGTTAAGTTCAATTAGTGACTTCTAATTATTGTATTGTTAGGTTTGCTATCAGATTCAAAAAACCATGGTGTCATTAATTCCAATTTGAATATCGCTTAGTCAGTCTATGAGCTTAATGCAGACTGTGCTAAATTCTTAGTATTTAAAAAAAAATTACCTTAATCCTTTTTAAATAGCTTTATAAATCATAAGTGAAAAGTAAATTATTTCCTCAAGTAGTGCACAGCCCAGTGATTCACACCGGACGAGCTTTAAGCCGTGGAGTAAACTCCGCTTCCATCCGTATTCATCCATGTGAAAGGCTAAACAAACCCTGGCACTTTTATGAGTGATGGAACTAAAAAAAAATATAAATACTCAGCGGATGAAGCTGGTGTTTCGGAAATACTAGGGCTGTTACGAGTAGATGAAAAATCAACATGGTCGCGCAAGATATTTTGGCGGGAAATTTGTTATTTTTGTTTTAAAATAACAGGGTGTATCAGCATGAAATTGTTTTGCATTTAGGTATCAGCGATCATAAGGTGATGATAATGGGAATATCTTCCATGATAGTTAAATAATTTACAATTTATAGGAACTCTTTGTCCAACATTGAAATCAGTTTTTCTCATATTGGCTCACGTCGAGCAGGGCTGACTATCCATTATGAGCTAGACGTACCTACATTTGCAATACAAACGTGCATGGAGGCTTTTAATGCACCCTAAATAATGTTTCTTAAGAGGGAACAGGGCCTGCGATTCTCCATACAAATGTATTCCCCTTTTTTCTTCCTGAACCCAATCATTTACTTTTCATAAAATTAAGGTCTGCTGTAGACAGGTTCCTGTCATTTTCTTTTTTTCAGTAATTAATTAATAAAGAAGATATGACCCTCCAAAAATTACAAAAAATGCCCCATTCTTACCGTCGTGAATAGAGGACTACCAAACAATTTTGAAAAGTTTTTATCATAAAAGAAAATGATAGGGACCTAGATATACTCTTTCTTAAAATTTGAATGTAAAAAATAATTAAATCGGCTCAGTTTTGGAGGAGAAAAAAGGGGAATACAAAACGTCGCGTCGTTCACGTCGAAATCTTTGTGATATAATCGGTCTGAGCTGTAGCTGTCCCTGTCACACTCTATGGGGGCAGACTTGAGGTAACGCGGCGGCAATAGTTTCTTCAAATACCTATTTTTCAAATTCCTCACAGGCCCCGTGCCCTCTTTATTTATTTTTTTTTTTTTGTGGATGGGAAATCATCAAATGACTTCTCCCGCCTGGGCGGAGCGGGAGGGCGTGTCAGACTTTTACTGACTAAAACCCACCCGTGTTCCTTCTGTTGCCTGTGCCGGGGCCACGGTAACTCTTTCGAACATCCCGCAACCCTAGCTGGCATCGGCCCTAGCGGACCCCGTCAATAGTGCTGACATCTCTTTGAGGCGCGCGTGGAACACGACGCGCCGTCGACTCGGGCTTGGTCCCTACCGGTCGGCGAGCTACCCATTGCTCGCCGTCCGCAAGCCCGTGCCTACGGTGGCCGGGAATCGGCTACCAATTCCCGACGCCCAGCGCGTCTCCTGCGGCGACTAGGGGCGTGAGGGCGCAAAGCTTGCCTCTCCCTTACGCGTCCCGCCTCCTCCTTCACAAGCATTACTGCTTCGCAGAAAGAGGTAATGGCTTCCCATGCACTCTCGCTCCGTACCATGGCCTGGACCAGGGCCGGACGCGAGAGATCGCCGCCGCCGATCGCTTCCGCGAGGAAGGCCCCGTGCCCTCTTAATGTCTGGTGAAAAACGAGCTAACGCAAACGATTATGCAATAGATTATGCCAAATTTAAAATAGGATGCTGTTCAACCCTAACTGCGTATAAAATATTTTTATTGCCTGCTTAATTTCTGGATTCTCTATACCTAATTAAATTAATGAGTTTTATAGTTAATCGTAAATTAGAGGAAGAATTTAATTTAGTAGACGTGGAAGCTTTTAGGAGAAAAACATATTCACGTTTATTGCTTGTTAAAATGGTGAGGTACCTAGGTATATTAAAATTCTTCACTCATCATTTTGATAGATAGGCAGAATACTCTTTATTATATACACACTATGATTACAAGTGATACAAAAATAAATGATTTTACAGATAGATAAAATTCGTCAAAACGCATTTTATGTAATCTAGCGAAGAAACGGTTTTTCTTATATCTGCATCAGGGTATCCTGCGAAATTCAAATATCTTACGTTTTGTCCAATTTGAAGGTCAGTATTAGGTTGTTTGTTGAGTAAAATATGCTTCGCGACCGTAACAAATATATATTTATAGAATGATATTCATAAAAGTCATCAATACAACTCTCTAAGTCCAAGTAATCCTATTGAATGAATATTTCATGAATTCGTGACATTTGTGGGTTATACTAATTTAAGGAGTTGTATTACTGATTCTAATGATTATAATTCTGTAAATACATATTTGTTGCGGTCGCGAATCATACTTTAATCAACATACACCCAGATACTGAGCTGCGAATTGCAAAATCGTAAGAAAATTTGAATTTCGCGGGCTACTTTAGCGCCTCCCTTATAAGTAATATCAAGAGTTTCGCTATCACAGACAGACATAGGTTTGAAAAAAAAATTAAACCGAATTATCAGTTTGCAGAAATTTACGTTGTCAAAAGCTGGTTCCCCAAGAAAACAGTGAACGGCCTCACAACAACGGCTGTCCACCGTGGGTGGGTTATAGATACGTCACTGTCAAATATTGGTAAAAATGACAGATTGTCATGACGGCCGTTTTAATAATATGGCGGAACCACTTTCCTTGGAAACCACAGCTTTAGTCTCACCAATAAAAGTTGTTTTTGTAGTTACTTAAGAATGAATTTAGGCATCGTTCACACCAAACGTATTGTCCGCCGCCGACTGTGCGTATGCTCACTGTCAGCCCCAGTGTGAACGTGGACTTATTTTGCAGTATGAGTTCTCACCAAGCCGACAATACGTTATAGTGAACAACGCGCTACTTGTGAACTTGCTTGAACAAAGAGTAGGCTTGTGTACGTTCACACCGGATGCGTTTGCTGAGCGGCCGACTATTCTACACATAAATAGGATTTGAAGTTGCTCGTAGTATTTCACAAACGATCTCTGAGTTCGCTCGTAGTTCTCATTACATGCAACTAGCAGTTTTTTTTTCGGTGTCGAACATCGCGAGATACACATTTTTACCTACTCATTGAAGTTTCTCGAGTGAATTGTGCCCGCGGCGCGGCGGCGCTGCAATCTAATACGCTGTTACGTTCTACAACGTAGCCAATCCCCGTCCGCCGTACATAATCGGCGCGTAGTACAATAATCGGCCACCGAGAGTCAGTGACAACGCACAACGTAATAGCGTATAGTCGGTTCGGTGTGAACGAGAAGAAATATATATAAAAAAGGGATAAATTGTGGTTGCGTGGAGGGTGGTGCGTTTGGTGTGAACTATACCTTAAATCCAAATTAGACACAACGTCACGACTGACAGTTTTCTTATACATTTAGTCCGCTAATGCCCGGTTTCTGAGGTTTTTAAACGGAGTTTATTTATTCTATAGTGTATAATGGTTCGATATCGTGTTTCTGAACACTTCGTTAAGGAAAAATTTTAGTTAAAAGTCGAGTGAAATACAAGGGTTTATCTGAGGACCTCAAAAACCGAGCATAAATAAGGAATTCGCTTAAATAGATATTTTAATAGCTATTAAGAATTGATCTGAGGATCTGAGAAACCGGGCATTAGTCATTAAACTTCCAAAACCACCAAAATCGATTCCAAATAACAGCCTACGTGTCGAAAAACACATTAGCACTAATAACTAATAACTTACGACACTTACTTTATCTTATCAGATTGCCCAAACGCCAGCCATCGGCACTTCCTAACGTATTTAATTAATTCTAACACTTAGCAGCCACTTAACCTTAATTACACAACATTGCGAAATCGATAAGGATTCTTTTCTTCCCTTTGTTTGTCTTCACCCGAAGACAGAATAGAGAATCGTTTAGCGCCAATTGTTTTTAAGGATTACAAAACTGAGGAAACTACGTTTATTTGTGGTATACATGACGTAAAGAAAGAACACAAACCCAAAAAAGAACAAATTGTGGGGAAAATATACGTCACGTCCACGCAAAACGGCCATTGCTCAGCATAATGCTGTGACCCTATGCGAGACAGACCACAGCGGCAGCGTGGGTTTTCTAGCGACAGTGCAGCATAAAATGAGATACAAAACAAAAACAACCACACTAAACTACTCCATAAATCTTTATTTGCATTCCATAGCGTGACCTTAACTTGCTGCTTTTCAAAGAACGTAGCGTAAAGAAGGCAGGTGTCCATACATTCGGGAGGTTCCTGTTCCGGATAAGGCGGGAGGTAACGCCCGGGTGTCAACATTCTGTGGTTCGTCCGGAGACACGGTGGAGCATACGGTGGAGGTCTGCCCGGCTTGGGCGGAGCACCGCCGTATCCTCGCGGTAGCGATCGGCGGCGGCGATCTCTCGCGTCCGGCCCTGGTCCAGGCCATGGTACGGAGTGAGAGTACATGGGAAGCCATCACCTCCTTCTACGAAGCAGTAATGCTCGCGAAGGAGGAGGCGGAACGCGTGAGGGAGAGGCAAGCTTTGCGCCCTCACGCCTCTAGTCGCCCCAGGAGACGCCCTGGGCGTCGAGAATTGACAGCCGATTCCCGGCCACCGTAGGCGCGGGCTTGCGAAGACCAGTTAGGACCAGGCCCGGGTTGACGGCGCGTTGTGATCTACGCGCCCCTCAAAGAGATGTCAGCATTATTGACGAGGTCCACTAGGGCCGATGGCCAGCTAGGGTCGCGAGATGTTAGAAAGAGTTAACGTGGCGCAGGCAACTGAAGAAACACAGGTGGGTTTTAATCAGAAAAATGTGACTTCTCCCGCTCTGAGCGGAGCTTAAAAAAGCTTGATACATTAATGAAAACTACCGTAAAATGTTCGTAATAAGTTCCCAGACATATCTTAGAAAAGATTTTCAAAAAAAAATCAAACATCAAATCAAAATTTTTGTGGGTGTACTATACGTACACCTCTGCCTAACCCTTCGGTAAATACAGGTGTGATGTTATGTGTGTATGTTATGTGATCTTCAAAAAAAGTGCTAGATCTGGCGCGAAAAGCATTCAGTTGGCAACGTTGTTGTGATTACCCATAAGAGTTGTTTTAAAATTCATATTTACCACTAACAAACCAAAGAATGAAACTCAATATTTATTAACCACGGAGTTTTTTTTTTAAATATATTTTCTACAGTAGGTATATTTAGGACTAGCTTTTTCCCGCGGCTTCGCCCGCGTGTATGTCGGAATATATCAAATTAGTACCTACCTTACGTGTTAATCCAGGATCTAAAACATCTGTATGCCAAATTTCCTCTAAATTCAGTCAACCGTTTTTGCGCCAATCCGGAGCATACATCCCGACAAACAACAAACGGACAAAAATTCTAAAAACTATAGTGTGCGCAACAGACGCGTTCAATCACTTCTTTTCAAATATATGCAATGCACAGTTCAGACTTCGTTACTATTTTTAACCGACTTTAAAAAAAGGAGGAGGTTATCAATTCGGTTATATGTTTTTTTTAATGTTTGCTACCTCAGTACTCCGTCATTCATAAACCGATTTGGAAAATTATATTTTTATTTGAAAGGACATACTTCCAGATTGGTCCCATTTTTATCAAAATTCAGTTCTGATGATAGGATCCATGAGGAATTAAGGAGAACTCCTCAAATATTATTTGCAAACACATAATGATTTTGGTATTATCGTCAACAAATCAAGCATTTGCATTCAGAAAGTATCATTTGGTGAAGTGCAACTGACGAAGAAGACCATAGATGGCCACAATGATAAGTATTTCACGGGTGGTGATAAGATATCTCGATTAAGATAGTTAAACGACTATGACGAAGCAAATTTAAATAATTTAAATAATTATTTATAGGCTCTAATGAAAATGGTACCATTGAACTCAAACACTCATTCATCTCTCATTGTCATGTGATGCACTCTGGCTATAAATTATTTTTAACCGACTTCAAAAAAGGAGGAGGTTCTCAGTTCGTCAAAATCTTTTTTTATGTGTGTTCCCCGATTACTCGAACACGGCTGGACCAATTTGGAAAATTATTTTTTTGTTTGATAAGGTATACTTTCTTGGTGGTCCCATTGTCATCAAGTCAGGATTTGATGATGGGATCCTGGAGAAATCGAGGGAACTCTTCAATGTAGGCACAACTATAGCGATTTGGGTACTTTTTATAGTAACTTCTACATTTGCTCTTGGAAAGCACCATTTGGTGAAGTAGAACAGATGATGAAGACCACAGATGGCCACCGGAACAACTCAATAATAAGTATTTCACGGGTTGCGATTCCATTACTTTGAAATTATTGCTAAGCAATAGAAGCTCGTCACAATACATATGGTGAAGTGGAGCTGATGGTGAAGTACCAGGAGAACTCCTCAAAAATTAACGTCCCTGCATCGGGAAAAGCAATGTTTTGTAAAAGGTGATGAGCAGTTGTCATTAGGCTATTGTAACTCAGATAAATTAGAAACTGACCCACCAAAAAGTGAAAAATAAAAAACACTTTTTTGCAAAAAAAAAACAACTGACTTCCAAAACAAACACTACAATGTGAAAAATAACTTTAATTTCGGAAGTCAGTGGCAAAAACCTAAAGTACAGATCCAAAGACACCGACTTCCGAAAAAGTATTAGTATTGTTCCTTACTGTTCTTACGGTCATTAGTGTTCCTTACTTGTTTTAAAAAACTAAAAGAGACAATTTTTATTATTTCCTGAGGCAAATATTGCCAAGTTTCAAGTGTATTAAACCAAAGGAATAAGATTTATCATATAATCTGTATCCCCTCTTTTCACCCCCACAGGGGAGGAATTTCGAATAATCGTTTCGGGTTTTTCCATAACTGGAATCAAAGATTTCTTTAATAGTTAATCAAGCCACACAGTAAAATCCTCCTCCTTAAGGGGCCGGCGGACCATGCGTAGTTCATACAAACGAAATACCAAAATAATTTGAATAAGTAGAAAAAAAATAAGTTTTCTATAGAAATTTGAAATTCCCCATATCTCGTCTTTAAATCAGTGTTCTTTCAAAATATATATTTGGGAACCTAGATATTCTGTAATCTGATCGTAATAAATATACACTACCTTAAGAATATGTTTGATTTACAAATTATTTTGGTATTTCGTTTGTATGAACTACGCATGGTCCGCCGGCCCCTTAAAAATCTAATTACCCCTTTAGGTGAAAAGGGGAGTCAGGAGTAGTTTTGAAAAACCAATAGTAAGAAACTTTATTGCTTATTTACGCAAATATTCGTGCCAAGTTTCAAGTTTATTAACCAAATGAATAAGATTTTTCATCTAAACTAAATCCCCGCTTTCACCCCCACCGGGGTGGAATTAAAAAAAATCGTTTAGAATATTTCCAAAACTTGACTCAAAGATTATTCATACCAATTTTCGAGTTAATCAAGCCACGCAGTAAAATCCTCCTCTGTAAAATTGACAACCCCTTTTCATCCCGTTTGGGGTAGATTTTCGAAAAACCTTGCTACAGGTTATTCTTTAGTTTTGGTCTTAAGTATAAATACTGAGTTTCGAGTTAATCGGACTGCGTGTTAAAATTCTTCCATACAAATTTTGACACACCCCAATCCCCCTCGTGGGGGTAGTTTAAAAAAAAACAAAAATTACAAAGTTCATAATTTACTAAAACAAGTATTTGGGCCAAGTTTCAAGTTTATTAACTCTAGGAATAAGATTTTTCAAACAAACGAAGTCCCCCCTTTTCACCCCCTTAAAAGTCGAATTTCCAAAAACCCCTTCTTAGTGCTCCCCTACATTATAAAAGGAAGCCGTGTGCAAATTTTCACGTTCCTAGTCCCAGTAGTTTCGGCTGTGCGTTGATATGTCAGTCAGTCAGACAGTCAGTCAGTCAGTTTCTCCTCTTATATATAGAT
Source organism: Fissipunctia ypsillon (assembly GCA_947568875.1). Classification (NCBI taxonomy): domain Eukaryota; kingdom Metazoa; phylum Arthropoda; class Insecta; order Lepidoptera; family Noctuidae; genus Fissipunctia; species Fissipunctia ypsillon. Next base: position 4,809,493 of record OX387643.1, read on the forward strand.
TTAGTAACGAACATTTTAATTTTTTTTATTTTATTTATGTAACAAGTTTTTTATTAAATTAATTAGTCGCTATTTCTTTTGGTTTATTCCTTTTTATGTCTTGTCCTGCTGATTTACAATAGAAAAGGAACATTTAAATCTACTTTGACAACTTGAGATATTTTTTTTTCAGTCAGACTTTTGCACTTTTTATAAAATGATGGCGAAGATCTTCGCATAGCTTTAGATTTTTCTTAGCAAATGAGTAGGCATATAAAATATTTGATGAAAAAAAGTCATTATAAAACTTTGACAAAGATACGCATAATTTATTATTATTTTCTTTATTCCCATACATACAAGGAAACTCAGTAACTTATGTGAGCTATAACAATGGGCTGTATCAATATTCTGTCTCAGTAACTGCTTAAGAGGAACGTTAAGGGGGATCAATAGCAGAACTTTTCTCATCGTGTCGAGTCTCGATGATTCCCTAAAGATTACTTAGTTCTGGGGATAACTAGGACGCGAAATGGCGTTTAGTTTCTTTGTATTTATGATATTATACTAGATGGAAAATATTGAGTAGTATGTGGTAGTTTGGTAGAAAATGTCGGGACAAGCTGGACAAAACAAACAGCCAGAGGGGCAATTCTGATAATTTTAAGAATATTCACAGTCTGATCTCAGTCTTAATATGTCACAAATACCTATAATTTCCCTACATTTTTGACATTCGATTGTCGCTGAGCTGAGATTGCGACTAGATTTTGAACGTTTTTAGTTACGGGAATTGGGCTTCAGTTGTCCACCCGACCCTGGATCGAAAGAGCTGGAAATCATGGAGAGAGGTTTTTGCCCAGCAGGGATGATGGCCCGATGAAAAATTAAAAAAAAACTGTCACACAAGGCCTAGACAAGTGGCAACCGCTTTCAAAGCGTTCTATATTTCTACAGCGAGATTGATATATTTAAGCTTTTCGGTAGCTTAGGTCAGTCCCATACATTTTTCAGTTTTCCATCATCGCTATTGCTGAAAGAATGTCACTTTGGCTAGGCCCTAAGGTATGAGTGACAGCAACGACGATCTACAAAAAAAAACTTTTTTTATATAAAAAAAAACAACCGACTTCCAAAAAGAAAAAAAATACAAAGTGAACAATAGCTTTAATGACGGAAGTCGGTGTCTTTTGATCTGAATTTTAGTTTTTTCACCACCGACTTCCAAAAGTTATTTTTTACTTTGTAGAGTGGGTCGGTATGTAATTTATCTAATAACAATAACCTAGTGCCAACTGCTCATCACCTTTTACAAAATATTGCTTTTCCCGACGCAGGGACGTTAATTGTTAAGGAGTTCTTCTGTTACTTCACCATCAGCTCCTCTTCACCATATGCGTTGTGACGATTTTAAATTGCTTACCAACCACATTAAAGTAATCGAATCGCAACCCGTGAAATACTTATTACTGAGTAGTTCCGGTGGCCATCTGTGGTCTTCACCATCAGCTGCACGGTTACTATAAAAAATAACCAAATCGCTCTAGGTGTGCCTATAACATTTGAAGAGTTCTCTCGATTTCTTCAGGATCCCATCATCAGATCCTGACCTGATGACAATGGGACCACTTGGAAACTATAATTACCTTTTCAAACAAAAAAGAATTTTCGAAATCAGTCCAGCCGTCTTCGAGTACCTAATTGGGGAAAACATATATTAAGAAAAAAAAAATACCGATGAAATGAGAACCTCCTCGTTTTTTGAAGTTGGTTAAAAACAGAATTTTTTCGTAAATACTTCTTTACTAAGTGCCTTTTTAATACGGCTGGTTTCATTACATCACTCTATGGGTTGCTACAGACATGCTCGGTTCGGCATGATGCGGCACATATGCAAGGCAGCAAATCGGCGGCGGTTTTGCCAAATCGTACCGTATCATGCCGACCAGAATACGTGTGTAGTACGCCTAACATTAATACAAGGTATATCAGAAAGGTGTGGAAACTGAACAACTTTCTCCATGGAACCAACATCGTAATCGAGAAAAAAATATCAGCTTTCCCGTACAAAGCTTCAATACCTACGCGACCCAAATGTATGGGACGGCTCATAATTTTTTCTCAATTACGATACTGGTCCCATGGAGAAAGTTGTTCAGTTCGATGGTCTGTACCCACACCCTTAATTTTCACCACACCTTTTTGATACACCCTGTATAGATAACGTAAATATTTAATTTAGATGTACGTACATTAAGGCTACCTTTCAAATACCACTATTCAGTTCCCAGTAATCGAGTACCATTAAGACAAATACTCCAAACGAACCGTATTAGTGATATCCATTGTTGAGGCTCACGGTAACAAAGGGATGCATCAAACTGCGGTGACGACAAAGGAACCTCATCTTGTAAAGTTGTAACTCTCACTGGAGAGTGATGACATACTAGTAGATTTGTAGTAGGTATGTGGGGTGAGTATTTATTCTTCTGCACAGGAAGATGTGGAAGAATTTGGTAATATGGTCAGCTAAGTGTAACTCTGCGTCCTAACCAAAAAGATCGTCCAAGAGAATACGAGATCGTCGCCTTTAGAATTATAGAGACCCAATTTTAAATTTTAAGATTTTAACTTTGACTCATAAAATGCTCTTGCGTGACCATCTTCGTCGATTTTTATTAAAACAGAGGCCTATTATGGCGTAGAAAGGGACAAACTTATACTTCGGTCTCTTTCACTCCGTTCCCTTCCTCTATGTCACTCATTTGTTCAGAAAACCGGAAGGCGCCCTCTGTCGACGCAACCACGCGTGACGATCGCGTTGGTTAGGACGTGACCTAAGACACTTTCTGCCATTACTACAAAACTGTCTTATTAAGTTATTTTGGCTAAACCACTTACCCTAAACAACTTATAAACACGGTTTTACGTACCACGAACTTCGAACGATATTAAAAATGAAAATACTCGTTTCGTTCGTTATATTAACTTATATACTTAGTTGTATTTTCGATACACAAAATCGTTTGAATTTACATAACGTTTACTTCGCGTATTCGTGTTAAGACCTCTGTATGTATTGAGTGTGACCTTTAACTGAAATAAGACTTGCGTTGATAAGTGACAAACGACAAGCGTCTCACTTTTTGTGGTAAGACCCTATAGATAAACAGTGTCCTAAAAATATTCTGCTACTAACACTTATGGCCGAATCCAATAACATATTTGTCACCAGTTTTGGTATACTGGAGATAGAAAAACCTATCTATCTATGGTTTTAATGTCCCAATAATCTATAAGAGACTGGGATGTTACTGGCATGACATAAGGACAGATAGAATTATACTGTCTACTAGCAATAGCGATCGCTATTTGAATGCAGCAAGTTCAAATCAACGATGTGAATTCATTGGGTTTAAAAGTCAAAATGGGTGTACCGCAGGGCTCAATATTAGGTGCGTTCCTCTTTTTAGTATATACAAATGATTTACCTCATTTACTGAAAAACCAACCACAAATGGTGTTATTTGTTGATGACACATCACTAATTTTTAAAGTTAACAGACATGCACAAGAGCTTGACGACGTAAATAACACTATGCTTAAGGTCCATAATTGGTTCACTGTAAATAATTTAGTATTTAATGAGAAGAAAACTAAATGCATAAGATTCACGTTATTAAATGTTAGAAGTGGTGAATGTCACGTAGTATTTAATAAAGAAATACTAGAGTTCATCGAAAAGACTGTTTTCCTGGGAATTACGCTAGACTCAAAGCTGCACTGGAGTCCTCACTTAACATCACTTGCAGGGCAGCTAAGTTCAGCCGCTTAGGCTGTTTGGAAAATCCGCCAATTAACAGACGTGGATAGCGCGAGACTAGTCTATTTTAATTACTTTCATAGCATCATGTCTTACAGTATTTTGCTATAGGGACGGGCTGAAGATATTGATTCGATCTTTATTCTGCAAAAGAGGGCTGTTAGAGCCATCTACAACCTCCACAGTCGCGAATCTCTAAGGGAACTGTTTAAAAAAATTAACATCATGACGGTACCTTGCCAATATGATATGAAAACATTATGTATGTTAGAAAAAATCTACATCTTTTTAGTAAGATAAGGGACAGGCATAATTTTAAACTAGAAATAGGAACAAATTAGATCAACCACGTTTCAGATTGTCTAAAGTACATAATATGCTCACCAAACGTCTCGCTGATAGTGGCGCGTGTGTTAGATCATTCGGTTCCCTACAAAATGTTTGAGCTGGATGGTGCTGATCCACGCGTCATGCTCGTGAACGGGCGCCGTCAGTTGTGACTGGTCATCTCTTATCTGTCTCTCTTGGGCTTATTTTTAATCTCATATTTTGAATTGCTTTTTATTATTTATTTTTTACATTGTTCTCACATATAGAAGCAACAAGAACAATGTACCCAGGATTTTGTAATAATTTTGATTTAAAAGAGTGTCCATGGAGTTTTTTGCCCATTCTTCTCCATAGAGTATACGTTTTGGAATGGGCAACTAGCTTCAACTTTCTGACTAACTGACCGACTGACAATTCAAAAGTGCCTGTAATTGGTTTAATTGAAATAAATGCTTTGAGTTGGAGTTTGATCTGTCTTTTACTGAAAATAGCTTATTGGCTTCGTCTCTTAGTGGATAAGTAGGTACCTGTCATTATTTTTGCTATGCTTTTGTTATAGAGGGTGACGTATTACGAGGAAAATTTGTTACTTAACAATACAAGAATAAGGTGTAAGGTTGTTATCTCTTTCTTTGTGTTACTAATAGGCATTATTCCATCACCTGCAAACTATTTTCTAAGCTTACTAAAGCTTAATAAATAGTTATGTAGTTGTAGTGATGTTGTTCTTGTTGTGTTATTATGTTATTGTAGTTGTGTGTTTTTGTTGTAGTTATGTGTTGTGGTGTTGTAATACCTAGATGTGTTTAATAGTTGTGTGTAGTGTAGTAGTTATGTAGTTGTGTTGTGCGTATGTGTGTGTATACACCAAAATGGCAATTTTAAAATAATAAAATTTTTCAGAGCTACAAAATGAAACAGCCCAAACCATATTAAATTCACAAGCACTTCATTACAAAAGTGTTCAGCAATTTACGAATGAAATATCACCATTCACCTCGTTAAAACTTTTGCAATGAACCAATTAAGAAATTCTTAACAGACACTCAAAGAAAAGTGCTAAACTGTCTACGAAAGGGTACCGAAGTACCAATTTGTGAGTATCACTTTCTCATTTAGCTACGTCATCTTTTTCTGAACTTCTGAACACAAATATTTGAGTTCCAAGAATTTGCTCCGTAAGTTTTGCTGAATTTGGATTTCAGTGTAAATATGTACCTTATACAAACTGAATAGTTAATCTCTGAGATTTATTTCAGGGTAAACTGAGAGCTGTGTAAATTGGCTCATATACTATGGCATTTCTAAGCAGTGAAATAAACCGCAAGAAGGATATTTAATGCAATATCTTGTAATATTCTTGACAAAAGAAATCTTTTGCATTTTAACCTAATTTAGTTTAAATCTTAAACTTTAGTTCCTATAGGTATAATTTTTGCACTTGCTGAAACGACCACTGTTTCATTAAGCAAAAACCTCTCTTACTTAAGCTACCCATTAAACCCTTCAAAGAAAAAAAAAATAAAGGAATATCAAAATTAATAGCGAGGATGCTTAAAACCGTGACGCAAATCTGCGTTCTTTGGCACAAAATACAAGCATAAAATTTCACTTATTAAAACATCAATCCGAACGACTACATCTGGTTTAATTAAGATTTACTCGTAAATTCCCCAAACGTCTTAATTATCACAAAAGAGTCTTAAAACTTTAAGTCCGGACTACATCAAATAATGAAGGCTAAACAAAACGAAATCCGTTGTCAATTCGTTGATGGATTGCGAAGATTTGCTTTCTGTCCACTAATGAAAATCGTTTGAAATAAATTGCTGAGTAAAGTAAAAAATATTTAGTAATTACTTACGACGCTGCCTAGCAAGTAATCCATCTACAAAGCATCAAATACCTACTATAGTGTCATTATTAATTCACTGGAGTAAATTGACAGACGCTAATGTCACTTTGTAAAATAATGTTGCCATAACTATTGTAACAGTCATGCGTTCCGTTCGTTGTGATTCAGCTCACTCACACAAAGTCAATAGGAACATTTATTATAAAAAGTAATTAATTTATAATATGCATAAATTCTATCAGAGACGATGAACACGAATTATTGGGCTGGACATTATTGCCTCCCTACGTGTCGGACGCCACCACGCGTAAAATGTGTAATCTCGACCGTATGATAGATAATGTTACGGACCGTTTATAATGAGTGTCACTGACAACGAAATCGATAGTGCTGATAATATGTCTGACGACGAGGAATAAAAATATATCCAATGCACTATTATTTCTTTTTATATAATTCGCTTTTGAAAGTCATTATCAATCGGCCTATAAATATATTAATACTAACTAGGCTGGGAGATTTCTTATTAAAATAAATAAAATAATGTGATTTGATTCAGGACGTAATGAGATTGAATGAGTGAGTGATTGATGTCAATCTTCTTGTCACAACACTATTTTCTATTCATCAGAAACTGGTAACATCGTAAACGCCAGATTACTCCAGTGAATTAATAATTAAACTTTAGTTTTATCTTTTCTAATCACTATCATCATCCTTCTCCCAACTATGTTGGGGCAGCTTCCAGTCTAACTGGTTGCAGGAACACTTCATTCTATTACGTTTGGTCGGATCCAAACCGACCGAACAAAATGAAATGAAGGGTAGTAGAAAACTTCCGAATGTTTGGCCGATACTTCGGATTTTAGCTTCGGAGTAGGCCTCCAGTATTTTACATGGAACGACTGCCTATCTGACCTCCACAATCCAGTTGAGCTTTCCTAGAAGTGCGGTGGCTGCCACATAGGGTCTGCAATTTACCGACGGCGAATGACGTCACTGAGACATTATTTTGAATGTAAGTTGGTGTGTTTTCTTAGAGAGCGTTTTTGACACCGTAAAGTTAAACTCCGCTGCCATCGTTTTCACGACAACCATCACTGCGGCCGTCATGTGGCGGCCACCGCTCTTCTATGAGACCGTAGCTGCAATCGTACACATCACAATTCGCAACAATTTTGGGATCGGCTTGCAATCTACCTAAATGCATCAAATTTTCATTACTTACCTAATTTAATGATACCAACAATTTCCATCTGACTTTGTAGACAATCAGGATCTGATAGATTACCTTTCGAGGCACTGGGTGAAGACTTTTCTCTGTCATTCTTCAGCCATACGATTTCTGGAGCATCAGACGTAATGAACTGTTAAAACTAGAAACTATTTCTACAGATAATCCTGTAGAAATTATTAGGTATACATAAAGGTACTACATATATTGTCTCTTCTACACACTTTTATAAATTATTTCAAGAGTTACAGAAGTTGCAGTGTTCGGGAAATATGTGATTGATAAATTGATTGATAAATTTAATGTCTCGAAAATGCTGACTAATATTATTAATGCGAAAGTGAGTTTGTTTGTTGGTTTGTATGTTACGCTTTCACACCAAAACGGCTGAACAGACTTGAATGAAATTTGGCGCATGGGTAGACCATAACCAGGGTTAGGACATAAGATATTTATTTCGGCTGTAGGTATGTTGCATACCCACAAGAATTCTTTCTGATCACGACACGTTGTGCACAATTTCTGAGAATTCACGATAGTATTTCAATCTTTAGTATTATGCTTCTAATAGGATTTGGATAAAATTTGAGATAGCTTATAACCTGGATACTTTTTATCCCGGTAGTACGTTTCCGTGCGATAATTTCCGACTTCCACGCGGGTAAAGCCGCAGGCAAAGCTAGTATTAATATAAATGGATGGAATATTGCATGATCATAATGAGTTAAACAAATTTTATTTGGAGTATCGATTATTATTGTTACCATTATTTTAAATGCAGGGTTTTTTCCGTATAATTTATAACAATTTGTTCCATAATGAGATTACCAAAATCGTAACTTTAAAATCACTGCGTTGTGTAATTTTGCATGAAATAAAGAGGATTTTTTATTTTTACTTTATTTATTATGTTAAATATTGCCACTTACAGATGGACCCCGGCCTCTCATAAATTGCACCAACTATGTAGTAACCTCAACATCCAACCTGCAACTTATTAATAATAATCAACCTAAATTCTGTCAGTTTTGGCCGGAAAATGATAGGCACACAGTAATTAGTTCATCCTAACTAAATGATGATTCCCTTGTGGTTATATCACTGCAGTGAGCACCGTTAGTAATTGAGCTGTAAATTAATGAGCAGGTTTTAAATTATGTAATAAATTATGCAGGAGTTGGATGATAAATTAATTATATTGTTACCAATCCAGTGACCCGTACAGCAAAGAGGGCAAAACTAAAGTTACACGATCTTGTAAAACCTTTCAAAATGACAGTTGTCTACCCTCACCATATGCAACAGATGAACTGAACTATTAATACAAAACTAATACTTTAATGTAAAAATATTGTAACAATGCCTTTACAAAAATATAATTAATAAGTAAATTAATCTCTTAGATATTCCAAACAAAATAATTTAATGGAACTTACAAACTCAATCATTTAGTATTTAAACATAGCTACAACAAATAAGTCAAATAGCAACAATAAATAAATAGGTCAGTGTGACCATAAACAAACTTCAACCAAACTTTATTATTTGATACGATAACACATAGTGAGTACTAGTGTCAACCTATAAAAGTTAACTGCTAAAATGACTGCTACAATGAGCGGTCAAAAAGATGTTGCTGCAAGCGCCAAGCTTGGTTAACAACCCGCACTGACTTGTATGGTGGCCTACTGCTCACTCCCGTCTCATAGAGAGGCCTGAGTTCCAACATTGGAACCAATATGGAGTAATTGAGTCGATCACGCTGGGCAAACACATTGGTTGATCTCAGTTTGCTATTAATCGCGTTGCTATCTCCCTACCCTCTCGGCATAAGACTTTTGGTCGCCTTCACGATACCCACGAATGAAGAGAGCCACCTGTCCTGTTTAGAGAAAGATACTCACTTAAGTAATACCTATTGTCGGTAAACTGCGCTATATTCTCCTTCTTACTGTATTTTCTCTTATCAACGATCTTGCTCCATATTTTAAAGCCAAGAACATACAAACAAAACAATATCATGACATATTTATATTAATCCAACTGTCATGGCGGCGTAGTTTACGCAAAAAACAGGTAAACAGGAAAATATATAAAATCCCAAACGTTTCATGAACCGCGAATATAAAGACAATAAGGAACACTAAAAATAGGGTTGTCGCTGTGTCTGTACCTATTTGGGGGACCGGTGAAAGGCTCACTCGGGTACCGCAGGAATCAAGGTGGGTTTGGGTTGTGATTCCCATCTCAGCGAAAAAGAAAATTTTCGGAACTAGACTAACTTCGTGTTAGCCCAGCGTAAGCGTTTAGGAGGGAAGCGCTAAGGTAACCCACAAACATTCAAATTTTCTTACGATTTTTGCAATTTGCAGCTCAGTGGCTGGGTGTAGTATGAGTCGCGACCGTAACAATGTGTATTTACAGAAATATAAAATTAAAATAAGTAATACAACTCTATAAGTTAGTATTATCCTCAAATTTCAAAATTTCATGAAATAGTCATTCAATAGGATTACTTAGTCTTCGAGAGTTGTATTGAAAGAAATAAAGAAAGAAAAATATTTTATTTGGGACACGCACAGGAAATACAACACTAAAAATAACATTAAAACTAACAATATCATGAACACAATTATAACAAAAGAAAAAAAAGCAATGAAGACCTGTGCGAGGCCAAAAAGGCTCCTATCTCAGCATGATGCTGCGATATTTGAATAAAAAAAACAAATACCGCAGCGCTGATTGCGCGTATTGATGACTTTAATTATTATAATTTTGTGAATACATATTCGTTACGGATGCGAATCATATTTTAATCAACATACTTCCAACCCTAATTAAACCTGCAAATTGCAAAAACCGTAAGAAAAATTTAATTTTGCTGGCTACCGTGTCGCTTCCGCCTTAACACACATCAGATGCGAGGGCGGCTTAATTAAACTGAAGGAATAGATTGTAAAGAACTTTATAGTTCAAAGCTTCAAATTGCTACTAAACAGTGATATAACGCGGTGATCAATGCTTGTTTTGGTTTGTATAGGAAGACCTTTTACCCGGTTTATCATTATATGCCTAGCCTTTTTCCAAAAAAGTTGGGCTTCCAGCCTAACTTGATGCAGCTGTATACCAGTATTTTACATGGAGCAACAGGCTATTTGACCTCCAAAACACTTTGCTGGTAAGGCTGGCTGTCAGACTTTTGTGCTTCTGTTGTGCTTCTGACCACCCGTCACGACTGTCAAAGCTCTACGAATAACAGTCAAGACCATCGGTTTAACGTGTTTTCTGAGGCACGGAAAATTCTCGGTATGTAATAGATGGTCACCCATCCACAGGCCAACCTCGGCAAGCGTTGCTTAAACTTGGAGATCGACAAGAAGGTTGTTATTACTTAGCCACGAACCTCTTTACCCGGTTTACATCATGTATTATAATAACATTTCTCGCTTACACTGGCACCGTACTTAAAGGCAGTGTCTCAGGGGAGCGCTCTCATCTTCTTATTGCAGAGTTTTTCCATCAAATCGGTGCCCTTTTCGTCAGGGCCTGTTTGTGATTGTGCCCCGAGAACAATAGGAACTCTCTCCAGACAGCTGCTTCTTATAATATAGTACTGTAACATAATAAGAAAGCACGAACGTGTCAAATCAACAGGCACGCAAATATTTTCTTGGTGACAAAGTGAATAATATGAATAAACTTTTCTCATTTAATATTATGGAGAACAATCGGAGACAAGAGTATTACATCATTTTTGAGAAATCTAAGGCCCGTATTACACACTCAAGACTCAAGTATAACTTAAAACTAGTTTCAACCAATCAAAAGGCTTTAGACGAGTTTTAAGTGACGCTTGAGTTTTGAGTGAGGTTCTGTAACACGGGCGTAAAACTCCAATTTAATTGAACTGAATATATTGGAAAAAGGCCAGGTGCCATATTATTACGTTCTAATGCAATCATGATTTCAGTGCGTGAAGGAGACCGATCTATACATGACCGATAACACCATCCCTTTTTCTGGAGTCATGATGGCGTTAATACTTCACAATACGGCCCCAGGAGGAGTTGATAATAATATCTACCTATTCTGCACGCACTCGGCTAAACGCTGACTTTTTTAAAGTGCACAGTTCTTATTGTATCTTATATAAAAAATAAAAGAATATATATAGAAGAATATATATATAAGAATATATATTCTTCTTTTTATCGTGCTTGTTAGTGATCCTAATATTTCTACTACTTTTTTCTTTTATTTTTATCCGTGAGAACCTGTAATTGGATCTGTGTTACATATAGAACTGTTATTATTATCTGTTATAGCTGTTGGTCGGTTGTTGGTTGGTGTTGGTATCTATAGAGATACATAAATAATCATAAACAAAAGTAAGTTACAGCTCTTGGGTTCTTTTACAAGTTATTAAGAATATTTATGAGTAGATGACCTCACACAAAATTAATAAGTACTTCTTTAACCCAAACGCCACAATCTCAGAACATTAAAAAAATATATCAAAAGGAAACCTTACAATGTTACATTTCGGTGTGACCCTCACCCACTTTTATTCCACCTGAATATTCTAAAACAAAATTGTGATAAACCTTTATTGGTGTCCTTGAGAGCGATACGGCTTTGTTCCCGTTTGTGTGCGATATTATTCTTGTTTTTTATCGTGTGCACACACCCTACAATGGGCTTGGTCTCAACAAAATGATTGGTGGTCTTATTCCAATGTTTTTCACTTTTTCGGTACTTAGTGGTGGTGGTTTTTTGGTTTTAGAGTTATTGCGTTTTTCCATCTGAAATTTCTTAGTAGCAGCCTGGAGTCTGGTTTGTGCCCGGTTGATGGCAATAAGCTCACCCCCTATTACATGGGACCTTGACATAATTGGAGAAATGTGGGTGTACTGTTGGTACACATCTTATGTTATATTATGTGTTTTTGGTACCTACTTTTAGAGTAGGATTTCTGCTAAGTTTGGAAAGGAATTAGTAATACACACGTCCATTTAGGTGATAACAACTACTTTTTCAATTTGATGATCAGTCACTATGCCAACCAAATACAGAACTTGGATAAAGTTACTTAGTGGAAGAGGCATGAAAGGCTAGCGTACGTCACGTCACCCACCAGTTAGATGGACCGACGTTCTTGAAAAGACGGTTATGTGACAGACTGGATGCAGTAGGCAGAGAACCAGATGTGATTCTTGATAATTTATTTATTAACTATTACCAGTTACAATTGTTTTACAGGTATAACAATGTAGTTACAATTTCTACACTCAGAGACGTCACCCAAAATCCAATTAGACACCACCACCAACAAAAATAAAATCTTTTTAACTGTCCTATTTTTACACAATGATGTTGATGTGGCACAATTTTGTAGAGACCTATATCAAGCAGTGGCCTCCCATAATCACTCTGAGTAAGTTAATGTAGACTAATTCTAAGGTTACTAATAAGGCTATTGAGCATGTAATCTAACGGTAACATGTTCAATAGCCTTAAGACTTAGCTGTATGTATAGCATTGCATTGCATTGCTGCATTCTCACGACATGACCACCAGCAACTGACGTCACATGAGGTATCCCATCAATGAACCCATGTGAACACCAACCACACCAGTTGACAGAATAAACAAACAGATACAATTAGAGCATCCCAATCACCAAACATTTGGAGTGAATCCAGATGGAATTGCAAATTGATTTGCGGTATGGATAATAATCTACGGAATTCCACTAACAAACTGCCCTAATAATCAAATGTAAATCAGTGAGATAGTAAATCAGTTGGAACTAATGAATGAGATATGAACTATGTACAGATTTGTCGTGTATGTTGGAGCCGTGGCTTCTTGAGTTTGAACCTTAGAATATCTGAACATACTATTATCTAAGTCCAGATATTCTAAGGTTAAAACTAATTCGTTGTTTTATTTCAATATTGTCAATAAAGGTTCCCTTGGGGAAAATTCTTAGTAAAATTTTTTAGTGACATGACCCGTCTTAATAATTAATAAACGAGTTTCTAAAGGGACTTAGTGGAACTAATCTTATTTTTCTATGACGATTAGAGTCAAACATTTCTGTCATTAGCAATGAATTACAAGCACTTATAACTTCGTGTTTAACTCAAATTATTGTTTTTAGTTTTACCGGGCACAGAAAGAATCCATTTACATTGAAGACAGGTCAGGACACTTCACGGAATCTGGTCAATCAGCATTTCGTTTCAGTTTCTCACTAACTCTTCTTAACAAAATGTAGGTGTAATAGGTAAACAAAAAAAATGTGTGTATACTATAGAGCAGGGTGTCTCAAACTATCGGCTCCACGAACCCCTGTTAAAATTTCCAGGTGACAGAGAACCCCTAACAGTTCGTTGTCACCAGTCAGTTAGTTAGGGCTTAACTGACTAATTAACCCCCCCCCCCCCCCCCCTCCAGGAAAAATATAAAACTGACTGTTGAAGAAAATAAGGTTTTTATTTGAATAAAAGGTAACAAATAAAGTGCCAAAAAATTATCTTTTTAATATCAATGTGATGGGTGTGCTTGTTTCTTGTCGCAAATGGATTCTATTTTAGGAGTAATTTTGGACAATTTTAACCTTAATTCTGACTCGGCATCAAGTCGATTTCTGTATTTAGTTTTTATCGTGACTAGGTGTGCCAGCCAGTTGTCAAGCCACCATTACGTAAATCTTATCGCGAACCCCCTGCCGTCGAATGGCGAACCCCTAAGGGTTCGCGTACCCCACTTTGAGTAAGCCTGCTATAGAGCATACCCACATTTTTTGTTAGTTGTTTTTGTTTTGTTTTGTTGTTGTGTTATGTATTTTATGTGTCTCCTTCACCCTTGGAGCATACCTACATACATTAATCCACGCTCTTTTTAAATTCAATTCTCAATAGCTTTGCACAAACCATAAAATCGAAGAAACCACACTGCACACAGCACAGAATTGGCTTTCTAACTTTATTACAAAATAGTTCCGCTGTAACCATTTCATTTCTGTAAAATATATAAGAAACCAATTGTCTTGGAACACTCGGTCTAACCAATTGCTTATCGGGAGTTGCCAGACTGGCCTCACTCCAAATAGATTCTTCGTCGACGTAAAGTAGACTATTCTATAACCAAGTTATGAGTACACACGGTGACTATGTTTGGGAAGCATATTATATATTTTAAGTGATGGCAAGGGCATCTTCAGTTTTAATGATATTTTAGGGAATGAGCATTGATAGGTAGAGGTACTCTAAAATATAAGTTTAGACATAACTTTACATAATAAATAAGAAAATTATTTTAGGTTCAATTTAAGTTATAATAATACTCTTTCTATGACTGAAAACTGCAACTTAGCAAATATGAATTTTAAAACAAAACGTTACTGTGCATAGTTCACCAAAACGTCAGAATGTGATAATAAGGTTTACACCGGATCTCAACGCTAATATAAAATCAATCTCTCATAATCTTCTATTACCAATAACTATAAAATCTGAACATTTAATACAGCATCATTATTACATCAAAAAAAAATGGAAGACGATCCAACTTTATACTTCCCTTTCTTGTCCATGAATCACTTTATAAAATTGCATCGTAACATTTTAGTGACGTAAAAACATTCATTTCATACATCCTGATCTAACATGGAATATGACGTCATATTTTATGTTTTATGAGCTCGGCCCTCAAGTTTGGTAGCACTTCGCCGTTCAGTAGTTTCCGACAGCCGTCATGTGTGTAAGTATTGAAGTGAAGTATATCTTTGTGAATTGGTCATGGGAGTTTCGATTTGTAAGAAAAAAATATTAGTAGGAATTTTATTAGTATTTTTTGGAAGATGGTAAGGATTGTTTTGGAGAGTAAGTGACTAATGCAAGGAGAGTTTGTTTTGAAGGTTGCTTAGTATACACACAGTGCAAAAATATTAGTTTGAACTTTCGAAGATTGTTATTTGCGTTCTCAGTCCATCACCTTACCATATTACAAACTAATGGATCCTTAAAGTGAGGTCCATAATTATGCTCAAATTATATTTTCCCATAATTTATAGGTACCTACATCAATCACTCAAAGCCCTACAATACTGAGATGAGTATGTTTTATATTTATTTCCTAAACAGTTAACACCATTTCCTTGGCAAATGAAAACAATAATGCCTTCGTCATACGAAAACACCTATAAATAACTCCTATATTGGGTAGTACGCAAATCAACAGACTTACGTTAAGAGCAGATAAAAATATTCGCTCCCGGTCCGTTTATCGGGATCCTAATAAAGATGTCTTGCGTAAAATCGTTGCCCCATTGAGCGAGACTTGTAACGGTCGAAACGATATATGTATGAATGTTTTTGTTCAGTATATACCTTCACATGTCATGTTATGAGACACAATTAAATTTCTATTGTTACTGACCTCTAGTCGACAGCGGAGAGGATTGTTGGGCTCTGTTTTGGTGGTAATTTAACTTGATAGAGAAATAAAGAGTTTTGTCAACAATGCCAATGTCAAGAATAGCAGTGCATCCAATAGGAGTCCTTCCAGATATATAAATATAGCGATGAGTTACAGTGTACTATTAAGTTTTCTAAATCACCAAATTCAACTATGCTTTAGATAAAGACGCGACACACCACTGATACACATGACAGCGCGCTGTTGCCACTCTTCTCACAAGTTAGTGAACTAATATTTAAATGGTGTTCTATTTTGTTTGCACTTTTATGCTATTTAATTTGTTAGAAAAAATCGCTTTTTTAATTTCAACGTGAGGATTTATTTGATAGTTCCTAAATACTCTTATGCATTAGTATTGCTAGTGTTTTCATTTATTGTTGTATTGTTGTCTCCACTTCGCATACCTAAGGCATCGATTTAAAGCGGCAATGGTTTATTGTAGTTTTGGTAGATTAAAAATTTCAAAATGCCTGTTTAATAACAAGTTCGGCAGTAGAAACTGAGCAGTATACCTACCAAATAAAAAAAACCGGCCAAGTGCGTGTCGGACCACCCACAATGAAGGGTTCCGTAGTTGGGATGAAGATAGAAGAGACAGAACTATCCCAAGAACAAACTTAACATTGCAGTTGAAAAACATGTTCTCCCATACCTTTCAACTGCAAATGTAAGTACGCACAATTTTGAGAGATTTACTGAGTTATTTTAAGACCATGGACTGCTTATAGGTTTTTCTGTAATCTCCTATAGATTAAACAGAACTATATTCTGTATTTTTTAAATATTTTTGGCTCCGTAGTTTCGGAGATAAGGAGGGAATTGTCAATTTTCATCTATTTTCATAAATCTTACAACTATTTATTTTAAAATTATAATAAAAATATACATGAGACCCTCGCAACAAGCCCTATCATTTGGTAAGTCACACGGTACAGTGTGCAAAACTTTTTTTTAAGTTTCTTATTTTCCCCCCAAAAGTGACCCCCATATTCAAAATTCATTTATTTACGTAACACGACCGTATTTGGGTCACAGAAATTGATATGTGTACCAAATTTCCACTTAATCGGTCCATTAGGCTCGGAGCAAATTGGCTGTGACAGACGGACAGACAGACAGACACACGAGTGATCCTATAAGGATTCGATTTATCATTTTTAAGGTACGGAACCCAAACAATTAGTCGTAACAATTATTTTAATCGGTAATTAAAAAAAAAAGAGCAGTAAAATGACTGAACGGGCAGTTACGAGTGGGTAACTGGGCAGTTAAAAAATTAGAATTGGTCGGTAAGAAATTTAACTCAGAAGTAGCGTGCGCCGGCTGCTGTCGTGACACCGCTCGCTTCGTTCGCTCGGCTCGCGCACGGATAGCTGCAGTTCTAACCTAACCTCGCCCATGATAAAACCCATGAAATTATAAACAAAAAGTCGGATTTGAAAAAATCTTTTTGCATTTGGTAGCCCAATTCTCGAGGATAGTTATAGGCTATTTAACATCACGCTACGACACTTAGGAGCCGAGCAAAAAGAAAAAAGTCGGAAAGAACACTAAGCGAAAACGAAGTAATAGTGCGAGCGGGCGATTCAACGCGACGGTTGGCGACGGGTCGGAGGACGAGGGCGTTTTTATTAAATTTATTAAAATGTGGCTGTTATTTTAGTATATTGTGTATCTTACGATATCCATGCGAACGAAGTCGTGGGGCACAGCCAGTCACAAATAAATATGAGACTTGTGGCTAAGTCAGCCGCACGGGTTGATCGATTAGATTAAGCTACGCTTGCCACGGTTGTTCCGTAGATCGGAGAGCCCCTCCGTGCCTCAGGAAGAACGTCCCGGCTGTCATTCGTGGTTCTGTGACAGGTCGCCAGAAGTCCGAAAGTCAGACAGACAATCAGTGTTACCTACGGGTATCATTTATTACCCAGTACCTGACAAAACCACCTTCCTGTGTATTGATGGTTATTAAAAACCAAACAAAGGCCAAACATAATCCCACAACGACACGTCACACACAAAATTAAAATAAAAACGCCATCAGATCTTCACCCTACCATCAAACGTAACGAACACCAATCCTAACTCACATAAGTTAGCAGTGGAAATTAAATTTAGGAAGAATTGCCCAATCCCGAAGCGAGTGTGAACATAGAATAAGAAACCCGTATAGAAATGAAACTCGCCTTTCTGCGTGCGCCAAAGCCGTCGAAATTATAACCTACTACTTCCGAAGACCCTAACTAGCCCAAGGCAATAAGTAGTCAATTTTGTCTATTCTGTTTCTTATTATGCCGATGTCGACCATTCTGGCAATGTCTAAAGTGAATTTGAAAAGCAAGTGCGCATTTATAAACTAGCTTTTGCCCGCGGCTTCGCTCGCGTTAATTTTATTTATTTTACTATTTACGTACACACAATAAAACATATACAGATATGACATTATAAGTATTGAGTACAAAGATACTGCTTATTTCTTAAGAAATTTCTTCCAGCTGACCTGCGAAAGGAGAAATGAAAAAGAAATGTAGACAATAGTGTGTGAGTACAAGAAAAGAATATGATTTGTGACGTCTTAACCAACAATATTAAATATACCTACACATTTATAAAGCAAAAATTAACAAATACTTAAATAAATAAATATGCTATAAACCTATATAATTATATAAATTCTCACAGTTGATAGGAGAGGTAATGCTCTTTTACTCGATATTTGAATTGAGAAATAGATTTGTTAATGTAGATTTTTTAAAGTTATTTTTCTATCCCTCGGGAACAGTACTTTTTTTATGAATGAAAGGCCCTATGTCCTTTTCCGTACCCTTGACAACGTGTATTCAAATTTCATGACGATCGGTTGAGTAGTTAAGACGCGAAAGCGTAGCAAATAAATAAACAAACAAACTCAGTTTCGCATTTATCACATTATAGTTAGAATAGGATTTAAAAAAATAAATAAAATGATAAAAATCTTCGAAGATACAGTAGAACTTAATGTCTATCGAGCGCGGAACACGCGCTCAAACCATACCATAGCTGACGTGCTGTAGACGCACGTCAATTTGACAATGACAGGGCCTTTACGAGTATATTGGACCAGTAATGATGAATGGTTTTCGTAATTCGAGTGCTAGCCGCTGAAATGCGTTTTACCGTGCGTGACCGCAAGAGACAATACAATTCTGACTACGTACACCTCGAAATTGTAGGCATCAGGGGCGTAGCCTTCATACAACCTGAATCCTATCGGCTTCCGTTAGGAACAACCAGTGTCTACTATTGGCAAATAATACGCTACACCTGTGTTTATAACTGTGTATCACATGACATTACATAATTATATTTAATACCAGTTTAATACATCATAAGATTAAAAAACCTTCAGTTTTTTGTCTAAGTTTATGAGGACTGAACAATTTTTTCTTCGGCTTCCCTCTAATGATAATTGTAGCTACGTCGCTGGTAGGCACTTACAATGCATTCGGAAGTATCGCTTCTAAACATTCTTGTTCTATGGTCCAGTTTCCGCGTAAAAGTTATACGTCATTTTTATGTGCGGTTACGTTGAATGTAACCAAATATTTGTATTGTGTGTGGAGCATCGCATATTTTAGGGGTTTATGCCCCGCCTTTTTCTATTAAGGATGAGTGTGGTCGTATATAAAGTTGGGGTATTTGAG
This sequence comes from Fissipunctia ypsillon, assembly GCA_947568875.1. Taxonomy (NCBI): domain Eukaryota; kingdom Metazoa; phylum Arthropoda; class Insecta; order Lepidoptera; family Noctuidae; genus Fissipunctia; species Fissipunctia ypsillon. The sequence goes on from OX387643.1 coordinate 4,828,884, forward strand.
AGCTAAATCTGGAATTTTGTTTTAGTTTGAAGTGTTTTTTGGAATTGTTAATGCCTTTATAGAGGCATGAGGAACAGGGTGTAAAGTTCACTCATCCTCCATAGAAAAGGGAGGATCCTCCGACCAGACGGGTGTGGGTGTTGTATCTGGTGGGCTACTGCCCGACGGTTGATGTTTTTTTGTTTTTGTTTTTGGGGAATGGCATCTCGCAGTTCAACCTATAGGAGGTTGTCGACTGCTTAACCGGGCTTTCCTGTGGATGCCTCAATAAATTAAGGCCTCCAGCCAGGCTTAAAACTAAGACTAAAAACTAAGCGACTACACGCTAAGGGCACCCCCTGTGGGGTACGGACCTCGGCTTAGGGCGTCGCTGGGAGAGGACAGCATTGGGACATGCTGGATCGGATTATAGCCCGACGGTTGATGTCGGGATGTTGTATATATGCTAGTCGCGCGGCAAACTCTGATTGCGCGATGCAGGATTTTGCGTGACGTCAGTGTGACGCGTTCCATTGTGGCGATGTTAGTATGCCGCCACACCTTGCACAGATTCATTAACCTGAACGGTAGCTAAATTCAATAAATCACATAACTTGTCTGTCATTATACGAGAAGTACTGCCAGTGCCCAGTATAGCCCGAGCAAGATGTTCGCGGTTATTCTTATCATAAACCTTTGTTAATGCAGTAGCCAATAGAACTTGAATTTTATTGATATGTTGTAGCACGTGCATGAGTGTCACATTTGTTTTGGGTTTCTTTTCAGCTGAGTCAACATCTGCCGTAACAGTGTTGTCTGCAGTTTGCAAAAGATTCGCAATAATTTGCGTAATTACCCGACCGAAAACAATTAAAACATACCTTGTAATGAGGAAGAAGCTTAAGCCGCTTCTCGTGGCTGAGACCAAGAAACTGTGGACAGTTGAGTAAATTATGTTTGTCACTACAATACGGGCATGACACCGGTGAGGAACTGGTATTATTTTTATTTTTCTGTGGTGGTTTCACTGCTCACAGATATCATTGTTTTATGCTTGTTAGTTTAAGGAGTACCATTATTTCAAGCAAAACTGCACGATTTCTTAAGAATTCTAGGAAGATTTCTAAAGTAACATAACATAACTTCACGCCTTGTTTCCCCGAAGGGTTAGGCAGAGGTGTACCTATAGTGCATCCACATTTCGCCAGTTATGTTTAAGTCCCACGTAATAGGGGGCGAGATTTCTAAAGTTTTTTTGTATCTGTATCTAAATGACCTTTTTCTTCCTCCCGTTAACGATAAGTCCTTGAATCTAATTTGTGGGTAACTATATAAATTATCGAAATATCCCAAAACTTACTTGGCTCACCTAAAGATTCTAACGCACGTAGTTTTTTGTTTAAGGTATCAATGATGTTTATTTTTATATTATCTGAGGATTTTTTATTGACCACTTCAATATTAAATAAGGCTGCCGTATGTTTTTGAATGAGAAGCCGCTTGTTATCAAACCTATCATATAACAGATTCCATGCAATGGAATAATTATTAGCTGAGAATTCAATAGCCCGTATTACTAAGGCTGGCTGTCAATTTCAAGGAAGCTTGGAGGTAGTGAAACTCATTTATTTCATCAATTTGGTCATCCAAATGTATTAAGAGGGCTGTCACATTTGGTCACCTCTCTCGCTCACACGGTATCAAATTTTTACGAATGTTAAATGAAAAGATGCTTTTTTGAAAAATGTAATCAATGGGCGACATACTAAAAATATTTATTTAATAGGTAGTTATATAAACACATTTCTATTGTGTTATCTAATAAACTTTGCGCAATAAGTATTATGATCTATTTTTGAGATGATTTAAATAAATGCCACAATAAAAATGTGTTTTTAAAAATTACCTATTAAATTAATATTATTTAGTAGGTCGCCCATTGATGACATTTTTCAAAAAAGCATCTTTTCATTTAACATTCTTAAAAATTTGGTCCCGTGTGAGCGAGAGAGATGACAAAATGTGACAGCGCTCTTAAGCTTGAAAACGTGTCATGGAACTCTAACCACTTGTCATACGTCCTGTCAAACTTAGGTAGTTTAATGGTTGGTAGCCTAACCAGCCTATTACGCGAGATTATATTATTTAGCTAACGCGAGAAAACTTATCTTCATTAGCAATGTCATTGTGTCTAGCTAGTAATACCTGTCCCCTTGCAACAACTTTGTTATATGAGGCTTCAAATTCATTACGTTCTGATAACTGTGTATTCATATCCTCAGCTATGCATTCTAACCTTAACTGAAGTCGTCATATTGCTAATAAACAAGTTCAATCTTACCGAGGCGTAACTGCAGTTCGTTCATCTGAGTTTGCGTTAAAGAATCCTTCTTAAAATCCTCTAAGTAATTATAAAATACCGTTAATCGACCTTTGTAACTTGCTCATTTTTTAATGAGCTCCTCTTCTTCTTTATCAGTCATTCCTTGGGAATCAGGTAACCAAACTGAAATGTAACAAGTTTAAATTTTATAAATATAATAATGGTATCGTTATATTTTCCCGAAAGGGCTTACTAAATCGCTAGAGCGAATATATAACAATAAAATTGCTGCTTTTAACTTAATATTTGTTCTAATGTGAAGATAGAAAACAAAATCTATTGGTCATTATTATACAAACAGAATACCAATAAACAACGTAATAATCTACTTTTAAGACTGTGGATAATAACATTATTATGATTGTCGGTTTTACTATTCACAATTTATTAGGAATACAAAACAATGTAGCTATTATATTGACAAAGTAAGATTTCTTATTATATTTATTTCGAAGATAACAAAGGAAACTGCTAAAATTAATGGTCACAATTATTGAAACCTAGTTTGCTGCTTAATTACTTTTAATACGATAAATTGAATGCAAATTATCACAATAATTTGGTAACTTGAAAGAAATCATACACATGGCAGACGAACAAAGAAGTTAGATCAATGTTGTACTAACCTTTATAAATCCATAAAAAACGTTAAATAGGTACTACCTTAATATGAGTAATGGGTTCTGAAATAAATGTAAATGGGAACACTGCGTTGTACTGCACTATGCTGCGCTTTGACCCTTTTGACCTTAGACAGCTACTCACAAAACTCCAAACGGCAGTATTTTCCGTAAAATTTTATATTTCCTGGATTTATCCGTATTCCTTGGTTCACTTATCCGGTTCGATATGGACCTAACTATGTTGAGATGAGCATTCAGGCAGGAAAAATGAAAATTATATATTGGAGCTGTATAATGCGTATTTATAACGAATAACAAAGGAAAGCACATAAAAAATATGTAGGTAGACATAAAACTAATTCACCATCACAAAAAAACGCCTGATGGAGTCTTCAATGCAATAAGTTGCACGAAGATGTTTTGGCTTCTAAATCTAAACAAACCTATCGTGGCTACTGCTGAATATAGGCTTGGCAGGAATGATACTGAATTCCTGGTCGGAGACTTTATTAGATTGTCTATAGTAGTCTACCGCCCATGAGCGATGGGGTTTTGGTCTTTCTAGGGATCCACAAGTCCGACTAAAAAAACGGAACCCTTATAGGATCACTCGTTTGTCTGTCCGTTTGTCACAGCCAATTTGCTCCGAAACTAATGGACCGATTAAGTTGAAATTTGGTACACATATCAATTTCTATGACTTAAACACGGACGTGTTACACAAATAAATGAATTTTAACTATGGGGGTCACTTTTGGGGACAAATAAGAAAGCTAAAAAAAGTTTTGCACATTGTACCGTGTGACTTACCAAATAATAGGGCTATTGTGAGGGTCTCAAGTATATTTTTATTATAATTTTAAAATTAACAGTTTTTAAGTTACTTAAGAAAATAGATGAAAATTGACCATTCCTCTTATCTCTGAAACTACTGCGACTAAAATTTTGAAAAAAAAAAATACAGAAAATAGTTTTATACTTATAGATCACAGGAAAACCTATAAAATGTCTATGGTCTTAAAATAACAAGGTAGATCTCCCATTATTGAGTGTACAAACTTACATTTTAATCTATACATACCTATTAGAGAACAAAGTTGCTTTTCGTGTCTATCTGTGTGCCCGAAAGTAAGATAAATAGGTTTATTTACCATCATCCGCATTGTTACGCTGAATTCTTCTAAACAACAACGGATTTGGATGCGGTTTTGATCAACTTTCAGAGAACTTATTCCGGTATGCTTATGTGTATAAGACCTTGATATTAAACTTACATAATATGTAAGTTAAATTAAAATAAATTTCTTTTTTGTAACATATGGCAAGCCTTCAGCTCGAAACGATACGATCTCTGATGTTGCGGAAAAACAAATAAAGCTGCTTAATCTCTTTTAATTGAATTAAAATCTGCACAAGTGCGAAGGATTATGTTCTGTTAAAAACAAGTAGAACTACTTACTTTCTTTTTATTGTGTAAGATTCTAAGTACTTTCCAATAATTCAGAAAAACCAGAACCATTTAAAGTATTTTAATTTGTATTAGTACAATGCTACAGTATGTTCAGAGTGTAAGCAAATTGCAACTAAAATAAGATATGAAATGGAATGTGTTTTTGATTGCAAGGCTTCAAAAAAATCGTACAGGTATAAGACTTTAGCTGTTATTGAATGCAGATGTTACTTAAAAGCTTATATTATAATTGTTTTTTTGCGTATCTATCTCGGAAACTATGCATCGTATCGAAAAATCGGTTTTATCTGTACATAGAGCTCAAAAAGTTAAGTAACTTGGTGTAAATAACTCATTTTTGAACAAAAGTGTAGATAATCGGTTTTACCAATAAAGGGACGATATATTGTTAATCGAAGCATATAACAATGAAACCTCGACGTTTTTTCAATTCGTAAGAACCGTGCAAATAAGATATTTATAATATCTACTACCAAAATGACGATTTTCCAGAAAAACTTTCATCCCCTATTTTACTCTCTTTTTTTTTGTGGATGGGAAATCATCAAATGACTTCTCCCGCTCTGGGCGGAGCGGAGGGCGTGTTAGACAGGGGTGGAATTTCAAAAAATCCTTCCTTATTCCTTGTCTAAATTATAAAGGGAACCTCTGTGCAAAATTTCAACTTTCTAAGGGTTTGGGCTGGGCGTTGATGAGTCAGTCAGTCAGGACTTTTCTTTTTATTTAGATAGATTAATGTTTCCAGTTCTACATAGGCAGAAATTCAACAAAACAATTTGTAATTACCGTCCACACCAAACCCAGGCAGACCTAAATCTAGACACAGAAGGGTACATACATACATACATAGGTACATACGTACATACATACATAGGTACATACATACATAACATTGTGACAGGTACAAATAAGTTACGCTTGTGAGAAATGTTTTCATCTATTGTGGAGTGTAGACGAGGGTAGGTACGGATGTCGAAACGTTGGCAAATGTATGAGTATACTGAAATTTACAGAGGTACTCTACGTACGTTGGACGTGAATAGAGCATTTTGGTACTTTCTGTGGGGTTCCATTAGGTTATTTCTCGTTTGTATGGCTAGTAATTTGAGAGTTGAAAAAGGTTCAGACGGCTACGTATAGATTTTTGATACCGAGGAGACTTTTTGAATAAAATCTTGTCGTAAAACGACTTACCTCGGGTTTTTTTTACATATTTACTATTCGGTTATTTTTTAACTGTGAATTTCTACGTACTTAGTTTAATTTTTGTGCGTAGTAGTTAAATAAAGTTAATCAACATAATTTCCGATCTTTTTTGACGCTTTTTGCACCACATTCAAATATTTTATTATTATTTATAGAGCTCATTGTCTAAAAAGAGGTTACATGCCTAGGTTTTTTTTTAAATAAATCCCTGGTAAGCACATCTATTTTTAAACGATGCCATTCAAATTCAAAATTATATGTGTGAATTATTTTGTACTATATAATATTTGACTTTCATTATCACACTTTTTCAAACATGTTTCAAACGGCTTCTCGAACGAACTATATTTTCTAATTTCGTCTTTCTTGTCTACCCTCCAGCTATTATTAAAATGACATTAATTCACGTCAATGTCAGTGTAACAGACGAAGTTATCAATTCCCGAGAGTTTTGAACTTCCATTTGATAATTTTCTTACATTTATTGAAAAATAATTTGATCGAAAGTGTAATTAGTGAAAGGTAATTTTGTATGATAGTGGAGCAATTAAGTTGATTCCAAAGGGACAATAATTAGTTTGCAGAACAACTGTATTTGTTGAATAGAACTATTTCTATTCAACAAATACAGTTGTTCTGCAGTAGTTCTATAACTAGACATAGAATCGACAGTAGTAAAATCTTATGTGCTGTGTGATTGCAATTTGCAATGCAAATTCGATTTAGTAATTGTATTTTGAGAATCTTATAAAATCTCTATCCACCTATTTATAAGAGAGAATAATCTGGTAGGTAGCCTGCATCTGAAACTATAAAAAAGAAATATTACCACCGCTGTGCTGGGTAAATGCGTTTTCTCAAACAAAGAAAGATCACTATGCTTGCCGACTATACTCAGCGCTGTGCTGTGGGTGCCCCATAACACAGCATCACGCTGAGTGGAAGCCTTCTTGTCACAGTCACGACGTACAGCTGCCGACTATTTCTGTTCTGTGCTATGTGTGTATATAAGCAGTATGTAGATCTATTTTGTTTTATTTTTCTGTTACTATATTACTCGAGTTAATTATATTCTTGTATGCACGTGTTTCTGTGATAAATAATTTTATTATTCTTTCTTTTTTTTTTTTAAAAAAGCTCTCTGCCCCCGATAGTAAAATGGACGTATCTAACATTTTTTCCAAAATTGAGTTACATATATTGCCGGAATGAGGAAAAGAAGACGAATCTGCTGATATATATATATTTTTTAAATCTCATTTAGTTTCGGATTTACCACAGTGAAGAAGGGCTCATCTCCATTAACAATTATACTTTAACTAAGATGAAAGGACACATTTTGATGGAAGTTAAATGAAAAGACGTATTTGCGTAGATGAGTCTAATATTTCAATGAATAACTACTCTGATCGAGAGGTAAAAAGGCGCATCTATTCACTAAGTTCTGCGTGTGACAATGAAACTGGCTATTGCGCCTTTCAATTCATTTGAAAATTAGGGCTAATACTGGGAGAAAAGGACCTATTTACCACTTGCGTCTTTTCAATTTAGTACACCACTCCTTTCAATAGACGTATGTGGTAGATGCGTTTTATTTTTAATTTTTAATTGCATTACATTATTAATTGAATAGCCGCAACAGCTAAGGTACTAAGGATGAAAGTCGTAAATAATAAAAAGCGCCTTTTATTCTTAAACTTAATAATTATTATGAAAATAGCTGTTACAATAATTGGTGAATTGGTAGTGCAGTATTTGTGCTAAATTGAAAGGGCACATATGGTGTTTTACGACTTTCCCCGACTTTTCTAGGTAATTTTCCGGATTGTTTTTGCTAAAAAGAAACGCTTCTTGTTGAAAAGAAAATACAATATATATTTTATGAACTAAAATTTTATAATACTAAATTAAGAGGTGATAAAGGCCAAAAAATAGTACATTTACAGAATTTTGATAAATACAGTAACTAAATCACAGCATGAGTTTTCCCGTTTTTTCAACTTAAAATATTTTTTTCTCCGTATTTATTTTTTGTCAGATACGTCTTTCTTATTATCGGGGGCAGGTCTGTATTTTAGAAGTATTCCCATTTGAGAACCTATTTGAGCAACAATCCATTTAATACCTTCGGTGCTCAATGCATTGGTGCCCAAAAATTAGGTGCTCAGGTGCTCAAACGGGAACACTCCGTATATCGCACGCTTAATCATATACTGACATAACTCAAAAAAGACGTTTTTCGGGAAGTCGCAAAAAACGATTTAGCAAACCTGACTTACTTTATAAAATGACTTATTACTCAAAGAAAATAGCTTTTTATAATTAAATAATGTATCGTAGGGATAGTCGATAGTCCTTAACGCATACTGATATCTGTGTCAGTCTCGTAAAAACGTTTGCCGAAACGTTTGCTTGTGAAAGAGACAGATATAGGTTAACTCCGCCTAGAAACAAGATATCAAAAAAAATCCGAGATCGGCCGAAAGAGGGCGTTAAAATAAACTTCTTGGTGTACTTAATTAAATTTTGACCGAAACACTAATCGGTCAGTATATGATTAAGCGTTCGATATTACACTAATTATTAATAATATGCACGTACATGTAATAATTATATACAAGCTTATTTTTTTCCCTTAAACCTCATAATAAAATTATGGAGTCATTATTATACTCACCATTATGATCAACTTTTACCAGGGGACCAACACTGAAATCGCGAAATAAATCACCTGTTCAGTACATTTTTGTCGATTTATGTGAACACAAAACGCACACACCCAGCTGTTTTTTTTTGTACAAAACTAAGGTTGTATTTGGCCGCCTGGAAACTGCTTGAAACAAACAAATATAACACATTAGTAGAGCTATAAAATTAACTAAAACAGCAGTTGTTGAAATTACAGTTGCAAAAATATTATGGTTGTTATAAGTAGTGCTTAGTTTCCGCAACCATTTCTCGGAAAACAGTAATCTGCACATTTATTCCTCGATGATGGAAAGTGTAGTTCTTCTGTAAACCTATCTCTAAAATCAGTCAGTTTCTAAAATTTTTGTCTGTTTGTTCCGACTAATCTCCGAAACGGCTGGACCGATTTTGAAGGGACTTTCACTGGCAGATAGCTGATGTTATAAGGAGTAACGTAAGCTACTTTTTTCTAGAAAAATAATTTGAGTTCCGCGCAAAAAACAAACCATGAAATTGTGAACAAAATCCGACGCAAATAGGGAAGTATTGACATCCACGCGGATGAAGCCGCGGGCTACAGCTATACAGTACCTAAATAAAATTTGGCATGTGATAGCATCATATTAAATTGATTCGGTTTTCAAAAATTCTTGGTCTTTAACATAAACATAACTGCCTGTATACCGCGAAAGGTTTCACCAGTTCAGGCATTTCGCCAGTTATATTTAAGGCGAATGCGCCAGGGTAGCCCGCGAAATTCAAATTTTCTTAATTTTTTTACAATTTGCAGGTCAGCATTAGGTTGTATGTTGATTAAAATATGATTCGCAATCGTAACAAATATGTATTTACCGAATTATAATCATTAGTCATCAATACAACTCTCTTAGACTAAATAATTCTATTGAATGACTATTTCATGAAATCTTGACATTTCAGGATTATACTAACTAGGGAGTTGAATTACCGATTCTAATGATTATAATTCTAGAAATACATGTTTGTTACGGTCGCGAATCATACTTTAATCAGCATTCATTCAGACACTGAGCTGCAAATTGCGAAAATCGTAAGAAAATTTGAACTTCGCGGGCTACCTTAGCGCTTCCCCATTAATGACAGATCGCCCGGTGACTCCTGCTGGAAACTCTTCCGGAAGGTCGGGCTTGCGTCCTGCGGTCCTGCCGGATGGTTGCCGAGAGTCCTGCTAGAAGTACGGACTTTGTATGAAAATTTTGTCTGGTCCTTCCAGCAAAACTTGAAATTGAACTAGCGCTTGTTAGGTATTTTAAACATTTATAACACGTATTAAAATAAATTTAATTTATTTATGTACAAACGCCAGCACATCAAACTATTACAATCTGTCATATTTGTTGGCGACGTGCGCCGTAGATTTGTTTACTATTAAAACAGTATTGGGGTTTTTCCCGGTTGCAGTTTACACGCCCCGCCACACGAATTCAAAATACACCGGGGTTCTCATTTAAGTAAACGAAATGTTAGTTCACGCTGGGGAAAACCCAACAATTTGTATAAAAGAAACGAGTTTAGAATAATTTGTTCAGTTCAGTTCGCAGCTTACTAGCGATAAGTGCTAAGTAATAAAACAGTGTCAATCAAGAAAAAACGTTTATTTCACCACTTCTTCGCTACCCGTCTCTCATCGAGGTCCTTGTGGTTTGTACCCATTCTTACGCATTCAGGGGTGCATGGGGACGTGTGTCCCTAGCAGTCACTCGACTCGGGTAGAAGGAAATGCACGTCAAAAACGTGGGAGATTGTTCCAGGACGATATCGGGTACTGGACGTACCGCTACCGTCCGAAACAATATTTATTTAATAGATTTTCGACTTTATTGCTAAAGCATTAGGTTCAAGGTTGATTGGGAAAATTTTACAGTTTCGGGTAGCTTGATATGGCGTCCATACATTCAGAATATTAATATTAATAATAGATTTATTTGTACCTACTTCAAATGACGAATTATTGTTATAGGAGGACATTTATCTCATATAATATTATTTATATAAAAAGAACTATAAATCTGTCACTTTCGTTTAATAAGCATAAATATTGTGCTTGTATAGTTAACAATATTATTAATAAAAAATAGGAGCGGTAGTCAAAAAAAAATGAAAATCAGGAAAGTTAAAAAACTTGATTACGCTGAAATACTGAAATGTTGACGACGCCGTGCGTTTTTCGGTACCTGTGCATCGAAATAAGTCACGCGAACGCGAACGCTGCCCCCATGTATGCACATGCGCCATCGCCTGCTGATTGAAGGTCAGTTTTGTTTTACAACAGTTTTTTGTATAGTGTGAAAGAGACAACATTCTTCTATTTTTTTCGTTCAAATTTCAATTTTGTACTATAGGCTGTTACGGTACTGTGACCTTATAAAGTTGCGTCCTGCCGAAAGTACTTGCCCGGAGTCCTGCTGGCAGGACTCCGGGCGATCTATCATTAAGTCCCATGTAATAAGGGGCAAGACTATTGCCAATTGCCATCAACCGGGCACAAATCGAGACTCCGAGCTGCTACTGAGAAATTCCAGATGGAAAAACCCAATAACACTTTGGCTGACTCAGGAATCTAATTCAGGACCTCATGCTCAGCGGTAGCACTTGCGATCACTAGACCAACGAGGCAGTCTTTAAATGGGAAATAATAATGGTTCCGAAAAACAAATTAATCTCCAGCGATCTGTGGCCGACTATTATTCTAATTAATCAGCGTTATAATGAATTACCGACAAAAAACCCAAAACATAAACGAAAAAAAAATATCCAATTTAACAACAAATAAGAGCATGTTCAAATTACATTTTCTCCTAAAAAAAATGGATCTTCGAATAACAAAACTAAACTTCCGAATAGAATACTGAACCTCCGACAAAATTACTAAGTTACCGACAACAGAGGTGTTCCACTCAGAATAATATTTTCAGTATAATGTTACAGTTAAAATAGCACCACAGTCTATGAAATATGAAAGGTAATTTATGAATTAGTAGTAGGCAAGTAAAGATAAAAATTACGAAGCATAGTTTTCAGTAGAACGTAATTTATGCTGTTAGAAAAGTATTATAGCAATAAACAGTAATGTTTATTTTTCGAAGATTTCAGTATCTCATTCGGTCATTTCGTCATTTTTATTCGGACAAAAGTAGTCGGAAAGTTAGTATTTTAGGCAGTAGATTTAATATTTTGAGTAAAGACAAATCTTCTTTTTTTGTCGGAGCTTTTATTACTACCCTCTTTAAATGAATTTAAATCTACGTACCACACAATATCTTTTGAATTAAAACCACGTTCGCATAACTCGTGCACGAATAAATTTTCAAATATTCCATTCGTTACATTGGATAAGTCATGCAAAGTTATAATTGGCTAACTTTAACAACTCGAATGTGCGGTGAGGTATTATGTAACAATCTAAGCTCCGATTTGGTATAGAAATGTAATGTTGAAGAATCTTGCTGGATTATATTTTATAGGTACCGCATAAAACTTTTGTGGGTAAATTTTTCGAACTATTCGTTATTTTTTAACAAGCGCTGTAGTTTCGGGTTAGAAAAATGTTTGATATTTTTTTTATTTATTTACTATTTTCTGCAAACAGCGATACATATAGTATTTTAAAGATTATGTATAGCAATAATAATAGGTTTCCCTGTATAACTAGGAAAGGTACAAAACTATTTTTTGTTAAATACATAGCCTACCTTGGGACCTATACAGAAACAAGTCGAAACGTTTCTAATTAATACGGATTCAATCGTTGTGCGAAATTAACAAATTGTCTTAAAAATTATTGGATTGACATACGCTACTAACTGTGAAAAAGCTTGAAATAATTGAAACTTAAGGTCTATGTGACCATAAAAGCACAGTCTTTGTGACGCAAAACCGTTGGCGAAATGGGTCCCAAAGAAGTTTTTCACACATTTCGACTGCACGCAAAATCTTTTTTATCCTCAAAACTACTTTGCCTTATTCTGCAACATCGGGGATGTTGGCGTTGTTTCACACTGGTGGCTTTCGTGCCATCATTCGCATCCCTGATCTGCAGAATGCGTGGCAGCTGCAATGAAAACTGGAAGACTTGGCGGATAGGATCTCATCCCCGCTTTGGAGGTCCTTGGTTAAATCAGTCGTATAATATTATTCATTTCCATTTTTGTAACCTTTTAATCTTGTTATTTTGTACGGATATTTGAAATAAAACATTTTTATTTTTATTTAATTTTTTGATTTTTTTTTCATGATTATAAAAGAATTAAGAATTTTTTTTTTAGCAAATTATGAAAGCCAAAACACAATTGATACATTTTGGCTCGATACAAAAAAAAAATCGCAAAGTTGCCTCAAAATTTAGCAATTTTATATGTCCGTTTGATCTCGAAAAAATAGTTCATTTCGCCTTTGATTTAATTAATGAAGATAATTTTCATAATATAGTATTTCAAGGACAGCTGAAGACTGAAGTGTGATTTTTAATTTTCTTGAAAGTTTTTCCAAATAATAGGAAAAAATACGTTACGGACAATTTCTTTAAAAAAACATATTTTTTCTTAATTATTTTTCTGCTATACTATTTTGTATCGAAGTGGAAAAAAGTGGTCCAGCAGCCACGTGCAAGTAGACCATAATTATAATGATGCTGATGATATTTTTTCATGTTCAAAATCAAATGTTGTTTATAGTAAAACGATTATCAAACGTCAGTCTCGTGTCATTATTCGGAAAACTAGTTGCGAATATTAGTGATTTTCCATTAATACATAAATTATTTGAAAAATCTCTTTCAGCCACATGCAAAACTAAGAACCCAACTTTTCGAATCATACACAATACCTATTGTTTAAATTATTTTACCCTTTCTCACAAACAGTGAACAAAAGTGATCAAAATCATTAGATATCGTGCACGGCCCGTCAATCCTGTTGAAAGTCGTTGTTGAAATTAATAATTATTGTTATGGAACGCTTTGAAAGCGATTGCCACTGGTCTAGGCCCTCTGGTTCATTATAATTAAAAGGCAATTAACAATGAGACGTTGTCAGTCTTTATGTAGCTTACAAAAACAAAGACATGCCGAGACGTGCTGTGGATATTTCGGTTAATCAATAACACCAGCTGACATAAGATTTGATAGCAGGTTTTCTTGATCCTTTTTTTTATTCCGGGGTGGACAATTCTCATGGGTGTCCTTCGCCCAGGGGTGGGCGGCGGGGTCTGTCAGACTGTTACTGACTAAAAATCACCCCGGTGTTCCCTTCCCCCACTTGGACCCGGGGATCATGGGAACTTGTGCGCCTTCCACGATCGCCGGCTGGTGCCGAAGCTGATGCCCGCCTTTGCGGGTCGCCTCAGGCTCGAAGTCAAGGGAAGTGAGGTGTAAGACTCCCGCCGCGACGTCCAATAGGGGCGCGCGTGGAACACTACGCTTCGGAGGCGGAGGTCGTCGCATCCGTTGTTCCTCCTGACCTGTTTACGGGGCTGGAAGAGGGCATTTTCCACCTTCTGCCGACGCCCGGTCCGCCTGCTGCGCGGGTTGGGAGAGTAGTTTCGATCTCCCTCTCCCTTTCCGCAGCCTCCTTCTGAGAAGTGACGGTTTCACAGAAAGAGATCACCGCATCCCACGACTTGTATCTTCCAGACAATGGACTCAGTGATGGCACCGAGCATCCGGCTCCCTGTTTATGCGACACAGGTACTTCCCGAAACAGCCATGCCTCGAGAGCACTGCAGAGAAACAGAAACGACAGAGAGCCGTGCCTCCTCCCGAGCCATTCGCCGAACACTGAGCGGATCACCTCGACGGTAGTGAGGCAGGGCGGGGTAGGGCGCATAAGCCTGTCCCACTATTCCGTCACTAGGACCTCGCGGAGCTGTGACCGACGATGCTCAACCTTTAGCTGCATCGGTCCACCGCTCCGCTTTCGCACTTCCTCGCGCCTTCGGTATAGTTACGCGAGGGCTCTCGCCTCTAGGTCCCAGGGCGGGGATCCCGTCAGTACACAAGCCGCCTCGATACTCCCTGATAGCTCTAATGGCCATGGCCCTCTATGGTTTTCGCAGTATTGCGATGCCGCCGGCCGTCAGGTCAGAAGCCCATACCGGGGTCCCGTATAGGGCCATGGAGCGCACGATCCCCAAGTAAAACCACCTATCAAGCGGTGCTCGGATCCCCCAGATTGGGTAGCAGCGTTACGAGCGCGCCTGCAATGCCCATCAACTTCGGCGTCAGCCACCGAAAGTGAGGGCCGAAGTCCCACCAGCTGAACTTTTATGAAGGACTATTAGGGATATAACACCTTTTCTTACAACCTGCAAAAACCACAAACTAAGTACTTATGCTTACAATAAAACTAACTACCCATTTCACCGTAAACCAGATGTTGTTTTGTTACGTCTGTTAAGTACTTTAGCACCTTTTACACCCCACACAGCATTGACACAAACTCAAAGGAATCCCCGAAACCGGTTTTTTTCTAGAAAACCATCATATTTCAATACCTGTCAAACATTATAATCCCCTTTGTTCTCTAAGCCATTGTTTAAAATCAACCAATTTTCTTAAGTCTAAGGTTCAAAATCGATTGGCAAGGTGATAGGTGATTAGTTTATTATCTAACTATCTTTTATAAATAAAAAGAAAAGTCCTAACTGACTCACTGACTGACTCATCAACGCCTAGCCCAAACCCATAGACTTAGTAAGCTGACATTTTGCGCAGAAGTTCCCTTTAGAATGTAGACAAGGAATAAGGAAAGATTTTTTGAAATTCATCCCCTAAGAGAGTAAATAAGGATAAAAGTTTGTATGGAAAATCGTCATTTTTGTAGTTTAAACCATGAAAATTGGTATTTAGGATTGTGTTTAAAAATTAAAAACCCACATGTTTCAGCGTTTTTTGAAAATCATCCCCTAAGGGGGGAAAGTAGGGGTTGAAAGTTTGTTAGGAAGAAATTGTTATTAAGCTTTTTGTTTAGAAAGTACGAATGGCGTGTTTTGGTATTTTTGGAAACCCCCCCCCCTAGGGGATAACCCCTAGGGGGTGTTGAAAATCCTTACTAACTCATCATCGGTTAGCCCGACTTTCGCCATCGCCAAAGACACTTTAGTAGGTAATTCAGAGATTTACGAAGTTCTGTATCTGTAATTATTTAGGTAACTATTTTTTTCGAAATTCCAACGGGATAGGGATTAAAGAGGATCTATATTTTCGCTTTAAAGGTGACTGTCATGGATGAAGCATATAAGATGAAAGGGATGAATATAAATGTGAATAAGACGAAGGTCATGGTGTTTGAAAGAGAAGAGGACGTATCGATGTGTGATGTAAAAATAAATGATAAAAGTGTGGAGCAAGTAAGTGAGTTTGTATATTTGGGGAGTCTGTTTACAAGGGATGGAAAGATAGATGAAGATGTGGAAAGGAGAGTAAATGTGGGAAATAAAGTGAATGGTGCTATACATGCGGTTGTGACCAACCAGTTAAGGCCCGACTGGCTGTTCACAATGGTGTGCTGATGCCTACGCTTATGTATCGAAGTGAATGTTGGGTATGGCAAAAGAAGCATGAAAGTAGAATAAATGCTGTGGAAATGCGTTCCTTGCGAAGCATGTGTGGTGTGTCTATAAATGATAGACTGAGGAATGATGTGATAAGGCAACGGTGCGGTTTAAAAGTAGATGTAGTGACAAACATTGAAAAGAGTACCTATGCTTAGATGGTTTGGTCATGTTGAGAGGATGAATGAGAGTCGACTAACAAAAGGTATTTACGCGTACCAAACCTGACTTACCTTACAAAATGGCTTATTACTCAAAGAAAATAGCTTTTTATAATGAAATAATGTATTGTAGGGATAGTTGATAGTCCTTTACGCATACTGATATCTGTCTCTGTCTTGTAAAACCGTTTGCGTGTGAAAGAGACAGATATAGGTTAACCCCGCCTAAAAACAAGATATCAAAAAAATTCCGAGATCGGCCGAAAGAGGGCATTAAAATAAACTTCTTGGTATACTTAATTAATGACCGAAACACTAATCGGTCAGTATATAATTAAGCGTGCGATATGTTCTGTGGGCAGTCCACTTTAGATCGTTGATTGTACGTTTATGCAAACGAAGTCGTGTGGGAAGTGCTGGTATAGTATAGTATTATCACATAACACCTGACAGGCGTCCAGTGGTACGTTTAGTCAGTGTTGGAACGCCAAGCGAATAAGTTGTGTCTCAAGTAAATAGTTCAGGTACATTCAACTACTGAAGTGAACGTGTGTTATTGGATTTATAGCCATTGTGATAGTCCTGGGATCTTTTGTGTCAGGTTGGTGTTTTATTGTAACAAGGTATATTAATGTATTAGCTATTGCCCGCGGCTTCGCCTACGTGGATGTCAATACTTCTCTATTTGAATCGGATTTTGTTCACAATGTCATGGGTTTTAATATTTTGCGCGAAACCCTAATTAATTTTTTAAATAAAATAAAGTTACTCCTTATAACATCAGCTAACTTCTGGTGAAAGTTCCGTCAAAACCGGTCTAGCCGTTTCGGAGATTAGCAATAGAAAATTGTTTTTTTTTTTTTTTTTTTTTTTTTTTTTTTGTTAAAAGTACCGTAAGCACTTTCATATGCATTTAGTAAAAATTTGTTCTTTTGACATTACAGACAGATGCCTCAATTTTATTTATTTGTTTGGAGTTTTGTAAGTAATATTCATAGGATTTATATGCAGATAGACAAGTAATTATTATGTACAGTACAGTCGAACAAACTATTTGTTATACAGACAAAAATATTCATCTTTCCACTGAACTGCCAATATTCATTTTTATCATGTGCGAAATAACTTTTTAAGCACACTCGCAACATTGTTTGAAATTAGTTGCAAGTTAGCAACGCTAGGTTATACAGCATACTAGCTTTTGTCCGCAGCTTCACCCGCGTTGAGGTCACAAATTATCACACGGGAACATACTACCGGGATAAAAAGTATCCTATGCCCTAACCCAAGTCATGGTCTACCCATGTATCAAATTTCATCTAAATCCATTCAGCCGTTTTAGCGTGAAAGCGTTACAAACAAAGAAACAAACTCACCTTCGCATTTAAATATAATATTTTGTATACAATAAGTATTTTATACAAATAAATAAAATTTAAGTGTAAATGCATATGACAGTACATACGATACTTATAACGAAAAATCAATTTTTAAAATTTTTGTCTGTCTTTCTGTTTGTTCCGGCTAATCTCCGAAACGGCTTGACTGGTTTTGACGGGACTTTCACTCGAAGATAGCAGATGTTATAAGGAGTAACTTTATTTTATTTTAGAAAAAGAATTAGGGTTCCGCGCAAATATTAAAACCCATGACATTGTGAACAAAAACCGATTCAAATAGAGAAGAATTGACATCCACGCGGGTGAAGCTGCGGGCAACAACTAGTAGTATCCTAATCCTGGCTTTACTATATTATAGTAAAGCCAGGATTAGGATACCGAATAGCTTATATAACTGTTCATAAAATATTACTTTCAAAATTGAATCTAAAACAATTCAAAATGCTACTGTCGTCAATCTTCTAAACCTAGCGAAGCTTTTCTACGATTTCCCTAGAGATGCGCTAGCGCATAAGCGCGGGCGTTGACGAAGCGTGACAGGTAAAGCGTTTGCGCTTGCGTTAACTCTAAACTAGAAGCAATGTTAAGAGACTTGATTAAAGTGTCGTTTCTTATGTGAGTGTCATAGTGTTGAATATACAAGATCAAATTAATTTAGCTTTGATATTATTTTTGGGATCAACAACCGCTTGTCGTATAGATACTTGAGTATGATCCATCACGTCTGTGAAGTTTACATTAAAAAAAAAAAACTTTTTTGCTAGTTGATTCAATTTGACCCTGGCTATATTATTGCTATGAATTATACAAGTACATGTAATAAACGAGTAGGTAGGCCGAGAAACATTAGGACTTAAATGTAACTTTTAAGTGCGCGGTAATTTATTTTCAATAGTTCGAGCAAACCCACCTCGGAGCGTTTACGACGTACGGCATTTCATACAAACTTTCCAAGTTCTTGTTTTTCGAAATGAATGAACGGATTTTCATGAAACTTCATACGCATAATACACAGGTCATACAGTAGGGCAGGATACATAGGTCTAAAAAGGTAGTTAAAAACATTATCGTAATGTCTTAAATAAAATACAATTGGAAATTCCTGTTTCTATGGAAAATTAAAAACGGTCGAATTTAGCTGGAACACTATTTTTCGAAAATGTTCTCAATTAACTTTTTAGACCTGCTTATGCGTAAGAAGTTTAATTAAAATCGGTTCATTCATTTCGAAAAATAAAGACTTGAAAGTAGCCGTAAATGCCTAAATGCCGTATGTCGTAAACGCTCTTAAAGCAGTATTATTTTAATCTTACTTCATAGTGAGAAAGAGATGGAGGTATACGTTGTGACTGTCCCTAAATTACCCTAGGCTGATAAAATATTCGTTTTTCCTAATTACTCGTATGATAATATTAGTGTTTAGTTCGGTTTCCCCCTAAGAGGAAAAGGCCGCACCCCGCCCCGTACGACCCTGTAGAGCTCGTCTCCAGGCTGGACACTCTTCCTCCAACTATAAGAAATGAATTCCCAAACGATGCCTTGTCCCGTTAATAAGGCAAGGAAAAGATTGATAGAAATCATAACTGAGACTTAGGAATTCATATTTATGAAAAAAAATTAGATGTGGTTATAGAGGGTATGCAAAGTATATTATTGTATAAACTTGTGAGTAACCCTTACTTTAGCGTAACGGGTAATTGATCAGTCATTACTCATACGATACCTCACATCTAAACTCGGTGTACTCAGAGCAACACTTCCATAAGTGACCTAAGTCGCTTTACAGCGACATTGCATCGGCATCATGCTCTTTTGGAGACATGGTCCCTAGCAGTTCTCTCGAACTGGTAAACATAACGAAGCGGCTTTCTCTGCGGCTACTGAGTGACCGTCCTTGTCTAACAACGGTGCGGCTAGTTCCAGCGGCATTGCGTCGGCATCATGCTCCTAATGAGACATGGTCCCTATCAGTCATTGGACTGCTTATGAGATAGATGTGGTCACCTAAACCCCTAGAAGCTCACCCTTTGCACAACAAGCATATCTGCTAAGACACGTGTTCATGTCAGTCTGACCGAATTATTGGTCAAGATAAAGAATACAACATTCAAGAATTACTTGGTCGGAGGCAAAGAGTACATTTCATGAATGATTAATTAATAGACTTGAAGGTCTATAGACAGCCCCAAAGCGCCCACCCTTCACCATTTCCTAGTGTTTGAGCTGGGGAGAAGAAATGGTGCAACAAACTCCCCAGCAGCCTCCGTCTGTAATATTATTATTTAAGGCTAAGAAGACAAGAGTGTAAGTAAAGGCATATAATTTATAACTATTTTTAGTATCATGAATGATAAAACGCCAACGCCTCTGCTCTCGCAGGTGGGAGCTGATATCTGCAACTCAGTCCTGATGATGTGAAGGGGTAAACGGATCGTTACGCTTCCGCTTAATATCATTATTTACAGCTACGTTAATTTATCTGTTTACAATGTACCCACTTCAGTGAGACCGGGAACCGTCTTACAACGTTTGTCTTATTGTACGTATTCTATTAGACCTAACGCATAGAACCTATGAGGACACTAATAAAATTCTAATAGAACATGTTTCCTAAGCACTAAAATGTCAATCCTATGACAGAGTACTGCGAAGTCCTACTGTCTTTGAGGAAGACAAGTATTGAGTAGTTCTAAACGCTTACTAATGTGAATGACACCCTTG
Source organism: Fissipunctia ypsillon (assembly GCA_947568875.1). Classification (NCBI taxonomy): domain Eukaryota; kingdom Metazoa; phylum Arthropoda; class Insecta; order Lepidoptera; family Noctuidae; genus Fissipunctia; species Fissipunctia ypsillon. The sequence goes on from OX387643.1 coordinate 4,849,103, forward strand.
CGGCGACTAGCTCCTTTTTACTAAGATAACACAAAACTAGCACCAGCGTACCGTAGACTCAGTCTCTAGCAGAATTCATTGCGATCGTACTTGGTGCACGCCGAAGTGGTATTTCGTCACTTCACATTTCCTTAATCTTCCCATTTAGATGATGCGGTGCGGCTGTTAGCGGCATTGCGTCTAAATAGCGTGTCTCGGTAAATAATAACGATTTAGTTAAAGTTCTTCAGAACAGACGGGGTACATATATCGATACAGGGTCCCTAGCGTTGTTAAAACGACTACCAAATCAGTTTGGGGTACTTGGTGAAGCCTACCCTCACTCCCGGAAAGGTGCGGCAACAGGCTTCACACAACGTATCCTGTGGCGAGACCTTCTTGAAAACAATATCATCAGTAACTTTGGTTGATTTATAATGCAATTCATAGCCTCATAGCCTAGTTCGATTTAACCGAATTGTGAGTAGTTATGGTTCTGCCTTCAATATGTGGTGCATCAGTTAAAGGTCAACAGTCGTCAAAGGTCAGAAGCGTCAGTGTCCAGTGTCAAGTATAGTGGAAAGCCTTCCCCGTTTCCCTATAACCAACTGCAACTGACTAATATTTGTTAAGGTACGGATTAGGAGATGGACACATAATACGATAGAAAATAGCATTAATTATAAATTACGGTACTAAATAACAGTAATCACGCCATGCTGGAATAAATGATCATTAATAGCTCGTCATCAATATCACCTAACTGTTACCTTTAAATTACAATCAAATCAACCTGCACATAATGGGCAAGCCTAACTACTATGAGTACACACTATTATTAAAGATTAAAGTTATAAAATTGACGCTCACTAAATATCTCCTTATAGAGAATATGATTATAACTCACAAAATCCTGCATGAATCACCAGTTTCACCTCGGGCACAGCTCCTCACAGTTATTGAGCTTAGACTACGTCTACCGCTACTTAAAGTGGTCTTAAGCCACCAACTTTAACTTAATAAATCCTATTCGGCTCATTACAACTAGTCTGCTAACTTAGCTTGCTAGGGCTATGGACTATGGACGTCTGTAGCCGCTATCATAGTCAAAAACCAACTATCCTTCCCTGTTTACTAGCTTGGAATATCACGACTGTACCCTATAGCCGTTCTAAACCCACTGTCCTTGACCACGCACACTCAGCGAGTCCGCGCCGTTCGCCAACCCCTCGTCACACAGACCCTCAATGCTTTTTGTGGAATCCTCGTCGGCTGCTAATTGTGGGACTTTTGTGGGACTTTGTCTAGAGAATTTATGTGTTTCTAAGTGGGCCGTTACCATGTGCAGGTTTTAAAATAAATACAATACGCTGTTAATAAATTGAGATAAGTGATAGACAGTCACAACGTCCTGCATAGCTCCATCTCATTCTTACACTGAAGTAAGATTAAAATAACACTGAGGTGGTGGTGTAAATTAGAATGTTTGAAAATAACTACTAAAGTAGAAGCTAACAAGAAGTGTAGGACGCGACATCGATTAAAAGAATAGAAAAAAACGTTCGAAGTAATAATCGTTTTACACCTAAGTACACAAAGTTAGACAAACACTAGTACGGAGTAGACATCAGACTACACACAAATAGAAATGATATGAATGTAAAAATAATATTATAATACTATTATTATTTATTTTTATAATATTATATTTATGCTTTATGCATTTGGGCCACACAAAGAAACCTTACTACCTGTAGATGACAATGTATCATTGCGGACATTTGCTGTGAACTACTTTTCGACCTTATTCCTAAGGTAATTAGGTTGAAAAATGGTTTACGGTGGTTGATGGTGGCACTTTAGTCGTGTTTTGTTTAAACAGATGGTATCTATAGCATCTTCCATAAGGCTCTATTACTAGCATGTGTTTGTTACCTTTACCTATAACTATGATGACTATGATGTTATGTTTTTTTCGGAGACCTGGCTTAATAATTCTATCCAGAGCAGTGAGCTATTAGATAACAGATATACGGTCCATAGGAGAGATAGTGAAACCAGTCAACTAGCTGGTACAGAGGGCGAGGGAGTCTTGATAGCTGCCAAAAAGAAATTCAATCCTAAACATGCTGAACATTTTGAGAGTGGATGTCTCTATAAAGGTTATCGTCGAATGGCTCTCTGCGCTGTGTATTTGCCACCGCCAGTACGCCTCCCTCACTTGGAAAATTTCTTAGTTAGTTCTAACGCTGTTTTTGAACAGCTTAATGAATCATGTACATGTATCATAGGTGACTTCAATTTAGGGTGCATAGACTGGAATCTTGGTAATAACAAATGGCGACCGGACTACTCAATAATAAGTATTTCACGGGTTGCGATGCAATTACTTTAATATGGTTGCTAAGTAATTTATACTTGTCACAATGCATATGGTGAAGTAGGGCTGATGGTGAAGTACCAGGAGAAGTCCTCAATAACGTCCCCGCATCGGGAAAAGCAATATTTTGTAAAAGGTTGACATTGGGCTATTGTAATTTATCTTTAAAAAGACAAAAAAACTAGTAAAAAGACTTTTTTACAAAAAAAAAACAACCGACTTCCAAAAAGAATACTATAAAGTGAAAAATAACTTTAATTTCGGAAGCCGGTAGCAAAAAACTAAAATACAGATCCAAAGACACCGACTTGCGAAATTAAAGTTATTTTTCACATAATAATGTTTTTTTTTTGTAAAAAGTTTTTAAGTGTCACGCTTATATTCCTCGAATTGGTAGGTAGGTAGCTACTACCTACCAATTTAAGGAATATAGGCGTGAGGTGTGTGTTTACTGTACAATAAGCACACACCTCGCCGGCTATGTTTCAGTTTCATTTTATTACAGAACAATTACATAATATTTCGTTACTAACAAAAAGCAAGCAAAAGGCTAAAATTATTAGATTAATTTCCTAGAAACTTATTCAAACCCTCTTAGTTTACAAAAAAAGCCTTGTTTAGATGTCACAACAGATTTGCAGCGTATTCACTTAATCAATACCTACATAACTACCCATGGCCAATGCCCTTATTGGATTAAGATAATCCCATTAGCACTATTGTATTCCCCATTTCTGATTATCCTTATCCCCCTTTGACACTCAAATGGTAGGTACAGTCGTCTGCACGTCGGTGGTAACACTTTGACCTTGAGCTGCCTAGCAAATTACGAAATTTTAATAAAATAAAAAGTCAGCTTAATGGGGAAGGCAACTGTCAAAATGGCGCTGTCGTAGCTAGTTCCCAACACAAGCCAATAATACAAGGCGCGAGATGGTTTTATTTTATTTTTGCGAAAATGATTAGATAGTTTGAACCTTAGTGAGAGAGAGGCCGAATACCTGTTCTGGAGTGGCGACCGCGTACCAGAAGACGTAGCGTGGGAAGGCCTCCCCACAAAGCGAACCGGTGAACTTGTGAAAGACGTAGGAATCCGTTGGATGCGAGAAAGGCCTATTTAAAGCAGTGGACGTCTTTTAGCCGGGATGATGATGAACCTTATTGAAGTTTAAATTCAGTAGGAATTGTTGTCATAAATGATTTAGCAATTTAAATCAAGTTTATTACAGTCGATCTCGCAGGTCGACTGTACTAAACTCAGTAACTTAAACTGAACAAAAATGCTCGTATTTGTCTTATCTCAAAGACAATTGAAAGGATTCAAAAGCGAGTTTTCTCAGTCATAAATTCCGTTGGCTTGTCGCAGATTCCGTAGTATAACAAATTGGGTTCCGATAAAGGGTGGCAAAAGGTAAAGGTACAATTGTATGGGAAATAGTTCCATAAGGTTTTATGTTTTATTCGTGTACTGTGGTTATCCTTCGTCTTTTATGGGCTTTGGGTAATCTCTGATGTGAAAGGATCGGGTTGTTTTGAGTCATTTATAGGTTATGTTTTGAGATCATGTCAATGTTTGGTAGTATTTGTGTTGTTTTAAAGCATGCGTTTCAACATGGTTTAATTAGACTTACAGCCTTTGCCTTTTAAATTTGCGTAGATCGCCCAATATCGTCAAATCAAATCATGTTAAGAAATTGTAACATTAGATAGCAAGAAAGAGCTTACTGCAACGAAAAGTCGCACCTTACCGCGCGTATCACCTTTTATGCAAAGTTACCTATTATTACCTATTACGTACTCTTCTAATAAGTCTGAAATCTACGATTACAATTGCCCCTACACAACCTTTTGACCATTTTTCTAAAACAATCATCCAAGTATGTCAAACAGCTAGGTAGGTACCTGTTTTGTAACAAAAAGGACATGAGTGCGAACAATAACATGTTATTACAGCAATGTACTGTTATTACTAGAAATATAAACTGTACCCAGGTATGTTAGTAGTGAGATCATTGTCCACCACGTGTTGATTTTTCTATGAATAGTTGATAAAACAATTGCAAAAAAACCATAACTGTCTTATGGAATGTCACATGGCTGACTTGTAATGATAGTAAAGTAAACCTGACTGTATTACTACGACTATTTGCATTCCACATTTCTAAGAGATTAATTGTTAATTTAAATCTCTACTAAACATTAGCCTCCTTACTAACAAACGTATAATATCAGGTGAATAGTTACACACCGATTTCTCTCTTTCAGTCGTCAGTAATTTGACTTTCGATAAAAGAAGACAAAGCGTTGTGTAACTATACAGATGCTATACAACGTTTATTAGTAAGGAGGTTAGTCTATAGAAATATTATTAAGGAAAATACCGTAATATGCGAAATGATGCTAGTCATTCTTCATTACTGCATACAATGCAATTCCAATGTACTCATTACCCAATACACTAAACGATGAATGTCGCTTTAATTACAAATGTTATAATAGCCGACTAGAAACTAATCGAAAAATTATTGTCCATCGTCAACCTTAATTATCCGTCGTCATCCTCAATCGTTAAGCTCCTTAAGTTTCAAGTTGAGCTGTACGCTTAATGACAGATGCGTGCACTGACTGGACAGGTCCAGTCAATCTGTGTGGTTCTTTCCTCAAAAGACCATTTCAGACACCAATCTACATGGTCTTCACATGATCTGACCAAGATTATGTCTGGACTTTAAAAGAGACTGTGACCTCTGAGTTTGTTTCGGCCTTTCTTCTCAGAGTAGTCAGATAGGAAACGCCGGCCTCATCTAGTTTAAAAAAAATTGACGTACAAAAGTGTTTGTATAAACCTACTTACAGAAATAACACCATTTATCATTTAACCTTAAAAAAAATATATATTTCGAAATTCATTTTTACAAAACACCCATTAACTTCGTCATTTTATCGTTACAGATCTCAAATGGAAGCAATAATGTCAGGGAACGCTACAAAAGAAAATATAATGCAGCCAGCGACACTTCAAGAGGCAATAAACATTATTAAATTCCTCAACACGACACATAAACAAGAAGTTGCGAGGCTGAAAGAAACATACACGAAACAAGCTGATTTTATAAAGAAATTGGAATCGAATAGGAAAAAGGAATTGGAATTCTTATCGGGTGAATTGAGAAAATACGAAGTAAATTTAGCTTTAAGAACAGAATCGGTAACAGAACAACTTGCACAGAAGGATTTAATAATACAGAGACAAGCTGAGAAAATAGAAGAATTAACGAATCAGTTGAAAATTAAAGAATTAACAGCTAGTGTACCAGAAATTAATATAATGGTCGATTCCAATTCTGACTCAGGAGTAGCGTTAGAGAACGAAGACTGTAAAGCTGAAGAAATCAAATCTGAAGTGAAAACAATTAGAAAGTGTAGTCGAAGATTTGGGGATACTATAAGTTTTCTCCGGAGAGTTGACTTTTCTCCAATTAAATATAAACCATCTAATCGAGAAGGTGCTAAAAAGAAAGATGATAATAAAAATAATAAATTGCAAGTGCCGACCGCAAATAACAGGATCTTTAATCGTCAAACGAGTAATGATAAGTCGGCAAGTGAAGATGAGAGAACCATCACTGATGAATCTATTTTCTTTGATGCTGGTATTGAGCCTGTAATACTACGACCAAACAAAGTGAACGATAGTATGAACAATCACTTCTCTGATGATGGAAGCGAGGATACCAGTGAAGAAATCTTCGACAGAGTAATGAGCAGAAGTAGCATAAGAAGATCTGTCAAAGCGAATCCCAAATACAAGAAAATAAATAGGACTAAATCAAAACTTTTGGAACATGTCAAAGTGAATATTGTTGATTAAAATATTCACGAAGCAAAATACACTGGCCTTCAAAACTTAATACCACACTTTTAAAATTGCAATTTATCCTAAACTATAGAAGTCAGAGTTTTGAATTATAAAATTTTTATAGAAAATTTCATAAACTTTCTTTAACATTATAGTTTATTATACATATATTAGTAACGTTTTAACCTTAAAAAAGATAAAAAACCTAAAAACCATTTTTAATTTACTGGCAAAAAACTCAAACAACATTTTATAAGTATGTTTTACGCCTTATTTACATTTTAATAACTGATATTGCCTCCTCTGACTCTGATTACAGCTTTGAGCCGGTTTGGCATACTGAAGACGAGTTTTCGGAGGCGATGTTGGGATATTCTTCCATTCTTCCATCAGGGCCTGTTTTAGGGCTCTGAGGGTGGTAGGAGGTGGTCTGCGGCTTCTGACTAGCCTCCCGAGCTCATCCCAGGCGTACTCGATCGGGTTGAGATCAGGACTTGCCATTAAGTTGATACCAACTTCCTAAATGTACTCTTGTACGACCCGAGCGGTGTGTGGCCGGGCGTTATCCTGCATCAGTATCGATCCATCACTTATATTTACTAAATATGGCCCTGCACCATTAATGCATGCATTAATGATCACTTGAGCATATTTTTCTCCAGTCAGGATGCCGTTTTCTATGGCCATTAGCTCTGTGTGACCTTCTGAAGAGATGCCAGCCCATACGTGTACAGAGCCTCCTCTGTTTTGGACTCTTTCTGTAAAGCAGGCTCGAATGTATCGCTCACCAGGTCACTTGTACACTCTTCGCCTTTCATCGGAAGTGAATAGTGAGAATCGAGACTCATCAGTGAACAAAACTCTTGTCCATTCTTCTTCACTCCACTGTATGTGTTCACGGGCGTAGCGCAGTCTTGCTACTCGATGCCCTTTCTCGAGTTTGGGGCCACTTGTTGTCCTTTGGGGTTTCAAGTTTGCTTCAGCAAGTCTTCTTTGGGTCTGAAGAAGCTGTTGCTGGACTTCAGCTGCATTGAGGCGGCGATTTTTCAACACAGTGGAGACAATATAGCGGTCTTCTCGGGTACTAGTACACCTGGGTCTGCCATTACAAGGTCTCCTCAGATGGTTTCCAGTTTCTTCGTACCTTCACTTCAACTGCCGGCGACCGTCCTTAATGTTACACCCACCATTCTTGCAGTACGACGCATACTGATACCTAGTTCCAGAAAAGCCATGATTCTTGCACATTCTTCAGGTGAAAGAGACATGATAAGTAAAGTTTACGTGCTGTAGACACCTTGACTGAATCAAAATTCATCGGTCAAGAAATAAATGTGAAAACAAAAACAAAAAAGTCAAAAGTAAAACAGCGATTTCAAAGGAGTGTTTTTGTATATAAAGTTTTCTTCTGCCATCTTTTATAAGAAGGTCATCGACTATAAAGTTTTTATATTAAAAATTAAATTCTTTTTGTAATCCTTTTTTATAATCCTTTTTATTTCGAAAATATATCTTGTGTACTTTAAAAGTTATTGCAATTTTAAACGTGTGGTACTAAGTTTTGAAGGTCAGTGTAATATCAATTATACGCAATCCTAATGTCATTGTACATGTACGTATTAATCTGAAATGATTAAAGGCTGTTTTTATCTGAATTTATTTTTATTCCCCTTTTTCTAAAACCTGTGTCATGAAACTTTTTTTTAATGTAGCTATCATACAGGTAAAGGTAGCAATAATTATCACAGCTTACATCTCCGTAAAGTTTATATGATCAAAGAAAATCAAAAGTGGAAAAGGTCTGGGCATTTAAAATTCAAAATAGCTAATCTCTTACATTTACCAGCACAGTCTAAAATAAATCGACATAAACTGGACATAATGGACGAATGCCTAAAAGCCGTCCGGATATAAACCCCAGTAAAGGTCGAAGGGTGGGCAGGAGAAATAAATTATGCCCGATTGAGTTGTCTGAGGACAGATCGCTCACGATACACAATAAAACACACATATTTACAAAGGTGATACAACATGTGAATACATTTATTTCTTGATTTGAACACTCTAAACAGCTTTCATAAAGTAAGTTAGACAAACTAGGCTCCCAACTATACGACAATTATAGCTTGATCCTAGTCAGTCCAGCCTGTAATGGTCTCAGGCCTCCTCTCTGACATAGGATGTATGCAGCAATTCATCACGCAGGCCCCCTTATTAGTAAGTATATTATATAGTAATAATATGTTTTTATTGTCATGCCCGTGATCCTGATGAAAGTTTATACAGTGTAACGGGAAGAAAATGTCCATAAAACGAGATTCTTAAGGAGTCGTCAACAGACGTTCAACTTAACATCACTCTTACACAAAGATTAAGTTAAAGACTGGACATAATAAAGTTATCTCAGACAATAACAATCAACCTGAAACTACTGCTGTAAAAGTAGTTAAACCGACAAAGTTAAATTACAAGTAAATACTTTATACAGTTATATTCGTGTAACTATTTTCGTGTTAAGTGGCAATTTTAGGTTTATGTCTGTGTTTGAAAGAGATTGAGCTGACGTTAGTTTTTAAGACTGGGGACTTCCTTAGTTAGTGGAATTTTAACTTAGCACATCAGTGCTAAGTGAAAGTTAAAATGAAAACATTATTTTGTCTTAAATATCAACATAGACAAATAATATTTTTATTTTCTTTATTGATTGAGGTTTTTAATATTCATTATCAGAACCCAATGATAATTAGATAATAATATCGAGATACTTTTAGTTAAATAAATGATGTAACATAATTGACCTGAATTTTGAAGTAGGTACCTATAGACAGCGTAAATGTCAAGTTCGGGATCAAGTCTCGGGAAAAAAACTAATTCCGAACACAGATTTATTAATTTAAAAAAAACAATGCTTAAAGAACAGGTAACTACAAAATCTAAAAACATTGTTAAAGTAACAAAGACCTATTATTATAAAAACAATGTCTTTTTATCTTTTACAACCTTCAAGCTTTTTCGCAAAACGGTTTTATAATAAATTGGTGAAAACTTTTGCTTACTAGAGCCATCTACGCGAGCAATATAAGTTTCCAACAAAAAATACAATCTCAGCGTAAACAAGATTCACTTGACAATTCAAAGTAATTCCCTGCGAAGTTAAAAGGTACTAACGCAGGACTTTATTTATGCCCTTCCCTTAGGTGTCCTTAAGCCTACGACATTATTCGTCCAAATATCTTGTTTAAGAAATGCGTCTCCTGTGAATTTATTGTCGTTTGAATGGATATTGGCGGCAAAGTAGACGATAGGAAAGTAACTGAAGTATACCTATATAGCTTCGTTCTGAAAACTTACGAAGCTCAATAATTGGATCAAGGTAAATATCTCCTGCTGAATATAGCCTTCTTTTAGATCCTGTTTCATACGATTATGGTAAATGTCTCCTGCTGAATACAGCCTTCTTTTAGATTCTTTTTCGTACGATTATGGTAAATGTCTCCTGCTGAATACAGCCTTCTTTTAAATCCTGTTTCGTACGATTATAGTAAATGTCTCCTGCTGAATATAGCCTTCTTTTAGATCCTGTTTCGTACGATTATTGTAAATGTCTCCTGCTAAATATAGCCTTCTTTTAGATCCTGTTTCGTACGATTATTGTAAATGTCTCCTGCTGAATATAGCCTTCTTTTAGATCCTGTTTCGTACGATTATTGTAAATGTCTCCTGCTGAATATAGCCTTCTTTTAGATCCTGTTTCGTACGATTATTGTAAATGTCTCCTGCTGAATATAGCCTTCTTTTAGATCCTGTTTCGTACGATTATTGTAAATGTCTCCTGCTGAATATAGCCTTCTTTTAGATCCTGTTTCGTACGATTATGGTAAATGTCTCCTGCTGAATACAGCCTTCTTTTAGATTCTTTTTCGTACGATTATGGTAAATGTCTCCTGCTAAATACAGCCTTCTTTTAAATCCTGTTTCGTACGATTATAGTAAATGTCTCCTGCTGAATATAGCCTTCATTTAGATCGTGTTTCGTACGATTAAAATTGACACACTTGTACACCTGCTTGATATAAATGCATTTGGTCTATTTGTGGGCGTCCAAGCAAAAAGGGTCCAGTAGTGGGGTATTGAGTTAAGACCAGATTCGGTATCTAGAATAGTCAATTGACAATAAGGATCAAAAAAAAAATATACAAAAACTGGCACATTTTTTTTTATCAGATATTTGAAGTTGATACTGAAAAAACTTGATTGAGAAAAAGCATTTTCAGTTTGATTTTACATTTTCTGATGTTTCTAAGTACATTTTCTGGTACTTAGAAACATCATATAAAGTCTTTTACTATATGAACTTGTAAATAATTGAGCATTAATTACTATTCAATTAAAATCGAGAAATGCATTTTTTTCACCCAACTTTACAAAACTACGCATATCTCGTAAACTAAATGCCAAGAACTGGACCCTTTTTGCTTGGACGCCCACATTTAGCAAAAGTGAAAATGCTGCTGGTTTGCTGAAAGCACACACAGAAGCAAACAACGATGGTGACAACAAAGAAAGACGACCTACACAATATATCACCTAATTTAACACAACTTCATATTAATATCCAAAAAATGAAGCTGACTCACTTAACGGCAAAATTGCTTATTTTTTGAAACAACAACCATGCATGGGAGTTACCGAATGGATGGTCTTTAATCCAGTCAAGCGGTAAATCGAGATCGTACAATGTCAGACATTTGAAACTATATTGCAATGAAGTATTCGCTTTATGAGCTGAATAAAGCAAATTCGATGACCGCTTTGAAACAAAACAGAGATTACGTTAAAGTTCATTGCTATTGCTGATCTAAGTTACGAGAACATGACTTACCACGTTTAACTTCATCAAAAAAAAGTTCAGTTTCGAACAGTTTATCTGAAAATGTATAGACGTCAATCATAGTCAACATCAAACGGCGGCAATACACATTTAGATAGATATATCTAAATATCCATCCCCACAGGCGTTTGATTCATCGCGGTGCGGGTAAGATGTAATGGTAAACTTATCACAGCGCGATTGGTTAAAAATTGGTCTTGGTTGGGTACTCAAATGCCTTCGTGTTGTGACACTATAGAGCCGCACTCGCTCAAAGCACTTCCTCTAGAAGAACTTAAAACCATTACGTAACTATAATATCTTGAAAGTTCTCTGTTGGTGGAGAGTGTCAATAGACCGTGTAATGTAGGAGGCGACAAGGCGCCAAAGTTGGACCCAACCTAGCGATACCAAACTTTTCACTCGATGTATGCTGATTCTCCTTTGTGGTACGGATAGCATGTTAGAAATCATTTCTATTTATTAATTTATTGTTTTTGATCTTACAAGTTCTGTAAACGGCGGGTTCGATGATTTGAATGTCTTATTCTGTCTTTTCCATTGAATAAATCATTGCCTTACACTTTACTTCAATTATTGAGGCATAAGTCGCATTTTTATTTTTAAATATCTACTTGTTTGCACATTTTCATTTTAACACTATTATTACCCACCATTAACAAAGAAGTGTTCCAAGTTAAAAATATATACATATTTTGGCAAAATTTTACTTGCAGCATCTGTGTAACATTTATTTCGCGTGAAAATCCCTTTAAACATTGGAGTACAATTTTTCAGGGGCTCCGTTTTTATGGATAAATGTATTGTTTGCATTTCATTGACAATATAGTCGCTTCCGGCTATGTCAGATTTCCGGTAATAGCTGGGATATATCGACATAAAACAATGGCACTTTGTGTTTTTATTTCGGACATACTTATTCACATTTTGGTAAAATGCTGATAGATTTCCAATTTTCAAAGGCATTAAATATAATCTAAACATAATCATTGATCTTCGCAGTCGCCAAACTTTTTAGCCCAAGGGCCAGACTAATTCCTATACTAAAGGCCCCAAGAGCCAGGACCTAGCTAGCTCATCATAGCAACATACTGTAGTTTTGAATTACGCGTAAATTTTTATTTTGGGACTAGTCGAGTCAATCCGGCCTGCTTTCGCGGGCCGAATAGTTGGTGCTCGCGGGCTGCACCTGGCCCTCGGGTCGTAGTTTGGAGACCCCTATTAAATATAAAGGAAGCCTTGTTAGTATCATCAAACCTTGAAATACATAGCTACCGCGTCCTAGAACTTATTTGAACATTCTTAAACCGTTTTTCTTCATTATCTTATTAATAAGATATTTTTGAGATAATTGACAACTTCATTTAGTTTGAGGGTAAATTGTTTGTTTTTTTTTTCAACTATCATGTAATTTATTGAATTTTTAACTTATTGTACAAGATAACACTAATATATATATATATATATATATTATGTACAAGTATACAATAAAAAATAAAAAAGGGGAAGACACCATGGCCTATCCTGCAGCAAGAACGCTGGTCGTATGGCACGGCACGCTAGCATTAACGACATCATCCGTCGGGCTCTTGTCACCGCCGGGGTGCCAGCTGTTATAGAACCCAACGGCTTGGCACGTGACGATGGGAAGAGGCCGGACGGAATGACCATAATGCCTTGGAAGTTGGGTAGGCCTTTGGTGTGGGATGCAACCTGTGTCGACACCCTCGCGCCATCCTATCTTCCTAGCACGGCGGGCAGTGCTGGGGCGGCTGCTGCAGGTGCAGAAAACCTCAAACGGCGCAAATATAACAACGTCATTGGGAGCTATATGTTTGAGCCGTTTGGGGTTGAAACACTAGGGCCGTGGGGTCCGAGTGCTCATCGAGTATTTCGGGACATCGCTAAGCGGTTGGTCGACTCTCTACGGGACCAGAGGGCTGGCCTATTCTTAGCCCAAAGAATCAGCATTGCCATTCAGCGTGGCAATGCTGCCAGCCTTTTGGTCACTTTTCCGATTGACAGCGATGCGGACGAAATTTTTGATGCCCAATGAGCTCTCCCCATTTGTTTGTTTGGCACAAAAGTTTTGAGCCACTATAAAGTAATATAGCCAATTTTGAAGTCCAATGTTCATTATTATTAAATTTTTCTTAATCAAATAACCCATCAAATTGTTTTGCCAACGCTATTTGCACACAACTTTAACTTGCAGTACCAACGTAGTGTCGCATCCCAGATATTCAGATACACCGGAATATCGTCTGAACTGTTAGTTGAGACCTGTGATACGAGCACAGAGACAAGTTTACCTTCCTAAGCTATGACATAGATATCTTCAAGTGATATGAATCGTGTCTGTAACTTACACGGTACAACTACATAATAGCAGATCATTGATGCAAATACTATCAGAAATGTTTTTTGAAACTGAAGGAGAATTTATTCGAGACAGAAGTTACAAATTAATTCGATTTCCCACTATTGGTATACAGTGTGAGTCTTTATAATGTGCACATATCGAAATGAGGGAATCTATGCTTAATTTTATCGACGGAAAAAATGTTAAAAAAAATCTAAATATTTATTTATATTTTTTATGGATTTTTAAAAAAAATTGTTTGCTTTTGTGACCCCAGTGTATACAAAACTGTGTAACTTTTAAACTAAACGATTTATCACGATGAAACAAACTCCATAATGTTTGGAAGTAATTAGGTGTCGTCATAAAATAAAAATTATGGAAAAAAATAGCCATAATCAAATATAAACATTTTTTTTTGGCAAAAATCTGATTTTTTTTCATTAATTTTTACAAAAATTGTAAAATTTCTCAATAACATGCCCCCATCACCTTCTTTTTTTATAACTTTAAGTTATTCTTCATTGTATTAGGAACCTAACGGTAAAAATTGCATGTTTTTAACTCAACCCCAACATTTTTTATCAAATGTCAAAGAAAGGCCCAACGCATAGCTACGCACATTGTTTAGCAGGTAGATAAACTTTTTTTTGTTAACTTTGTTGTGAATGCGCGCGGGTCGTTTCAAAGATGGCACTCCGAACGCGGAATCGTATTGTTCTCATAAGGGTGGTTTGTTTGGGATGATAATTAATGCAAAAGAGTTCAATTGAAACCCATTTATTATTAAATACAAAATTTAATGCATCAGGTTCTCAAAATATCCACCTCGTTGTTGTAAACACAAAGCCGCGCGAATTAGAATTTGGTGTGTCGCTCTCCTTATCATTTCGGGATCATTGCGAATATCATTCGCACAGTTTATTATGCGGTCACGCAAATCGGCCTCACTGTTGATGGGGGTACTGTAGACGCGTTGCTTCATGGTCCCCCATAGGAAATAATCAAGGGGCGTCAAATCGGGTGAACGCGCAGGCCACCCTACAGGTCCTTGCCGGCCGATCCATTTGTCATGATAATTTTCGTTTAAAAATCTTTTTACATTTGTAGCGTAATGGGCAGGACATCCGTCCATCTGAAGAAACATCCTTTGACGCACAGCCAGTGGGACATCTTCCAATAACTGAGGCATATCATCTCTCAATAGACTTAAAAATCTTTCACCAGTCAACGTTCTCGGCAATATGACTGGTCCAATCAACATGTTATCGATAAGACCAGCCCAAACATTTATCGAAAATCTTACTTGGAAAGTAGGTGACCGTTTCAGTTTCTGGTTTTCACCTGCGCGGCACCATCTGTGTAAATTTCGACAGTTAGTAATACCGTCTCTAGTGAATGTCGCTTCGTCCATCCATAGTATTTTTCTTGGAAAGTTTGGGTTTGCTCTGGTTTTTCTTTGAATCCATGTGGACATCACACACCTTGGACGCCAGTCTACGTCTTCATGTAGATGTTGCACCCTTTGATAGTGATAAGGATGCAATCCTTCTTTCTTTAAAATACGCCACACTGATTTTTGGGATATTCCGTGACGAAGAGCCAGTCGTCTAGTACTTATGGATGGATCAGCAAACAAATCACTTAATACTGCTTGTTCAGTAGCCGCATCAATAATTACTTGAGGTGGCTCGCGACGATCTCTACTTGATCCAAGTCCAGTGATCGACAACCTTCTGTGAACTTCCTGGAAGTTTCGGGCAGATGGCACTGGTTGCCTGTTAGGATACGCAGCTATGTAAGCCGCGCGCGCAGCTCTGGCACTTCCTTGTCCCACTCCATAATAAAAATGTATGTCGGCGATGTGTGCCGGGGAAAATTCACTTAAACGCGGCATCATGTAGCAGCGAACGAAAGTTATGAAAGTCCAGCGAACGAAAGTACCGAAACACATGTAGCAGCGGCGAATAATTCGGAGCGACTGCCAGTCTGACATCTGTCATAATTCAAGTTCCTTTGGCTGGCCCTACCTCCCCGACCAGCGCACATTCAAAAGAAAGTTTATCTACCTGCTAAACAATAGCTATGCGTTGGGCCTTTCTTTGACAGTTGATAAAAAATGTTGGGGTTGAGTTAAAAACATGCATTTTTTACCGTTAGGTTCCTAATACAATGAAGAATAACTTAAAGTTATAAAAAAAGAAGGTGATGGGGGCATGTTATTGAGAAATTTTACAATTTTTGTAAAAATTAATGAAAAAAAATCAGATTTTTGCCAAAAAAAAATGTTTATATTTGATTATGGCTATTTTTTTTCCATAATTTTTATTTTATGACGACACCTAATTACTTCCAAACATTATGGAGTTTGTTTCATCGTGATAAATCGTTTAGTTTAAAAGTTACACAGTTTTGTATACACTGGGGTCACAAAAGCAAACAATTTTTTTTAAAAATCCATAAAAAATATAAATAAATATTTAGATTTTTTTTAACATTTTTTCCGTCGATAAAATTAAGCATAGATTCCCTCATTTCGATATGTGCACATTATAAAGACTCACACTGTATAAACAAAGGGAAGTGTAATGAAATGAAATTGTTTATTCGGCACCCTAATTGCGTAAGACACAAAAATCTGAATGATTTAGAAGCATATTGCTAATCAATTGATTCGTATGTTCCAAAAAATTTACAGCTCAACAACGTAAAAAACGCAATGAATGTTGTTGAACTTTCAAAATGAAACCGATTCCGTCTGTAAGTGTGTTACGCAATTGTCCCGCAGATATGATGGCCGGAATTTATGCGGAAGTGGTGGAACAAGCCATTACTACTCGTAATAAAAAGGACTAAAAATACACACTATACATGAAGAAATAGGTCCCATCGCGGTGTTTGATACTTCTCTAAATTACACCAAACTGTTGCCAAAACAATAGAAAACCGATTCTGCGGTTATTTTGAACTAGCTGTTGCCCGCGGCTTCGCCCGCGTGGATGTCAATACTTTCCTATTTGAATCGGATTTTGTTCACAATTTCATGAGTTTTAATTTTTTGTGCGGAACCCTAATTCTAAAATAAAAGTAGCCTTATAGCTTTATAGTCCAGCCGTTTCGGAGATTAGCCGGAACAAAAAAAACTGAGAGACCGACAGACAGACGGACAAAGATTTTAAAATTGTTTTCTGGTTTTTTGTAGGTGCCGTATAAACTTTCATGTGAATAAAATTGAGTAAAAAGCTGTTATTTTGACATTACAAACAGACACTTCAATGTTATTTATTTTTATGTAGATATTTTTATATTTATATATAGAAGATACAGATACTTAATTAATTATAATCCTATTTATGCTGTAATTATACGGCAGACCACAGGATTATTACTGCTGAAAGCATTGGCAGGCTTTAATTAATTATAACTGTTGAATAGGGTATTTGGCAAAAGCTTTTAGCAGCAAACAAGCCAATAATAACAAACATACTTAATTAAATATGAATTTAAAATTAATTATGAATTTCAAAGTGTTTAGGGTTCAATCATTCTGATGAAAAAAAAAAATTTAAACTAGGAAAGTTACTTAAAAAGTTTTCATTATTTCGGCGAAGGCAACACGATTGCACTAAAAACATACCTATTAAAGTAAAGATACCACCTAGAGCTAGACCACGACCTCATAAAGCAGTATTATTGTAATCTTACCTACTTTAGTGTGGGAAAGAGATGGAGCTAGACGTCCTGTATAGCTCCATCTCTTTCTCACACTGAAGTAACATTAAAATAATACTGCTTTAAGAGATGGTGGTTGGCCCCCTGAACAGATTTTAGTATTTCTTCTTATTTCAAAATTACAAAAATATATTGTCCCCTTATCAACACAGGCACAGCAACAATGTGTGTCTGATTAGGCACCTATAGTTTCTTAAGAAATTCAACTTCACTTATGAAAATTAGTTCATTCATATTACTGTAGGTAGTTCTCGTATGCAAAATGATTCTTTAAGTAATCATTATACACCTTCCGCCTGACGCAGGTCCTCACCGGACACGGGTGCTTCGGGAGGTACCTGTTCCGAATAAAGCGGGAGGAAACGCCCGGGTGTCACCACTGTGTGGATCGCCCGGAGGACACGGTGGAGCATACGGTGGAGGTCTACCCGGCTTGGGCGGAGCACCGCCGTGTCCTCGCGGAAGCGATCGGCGGCGGCGATCTCTCGCGTCCGGCCCTGGTCCAGGCCATGGTCAGCGAGAGTGCATGGGAAGCCATTACCTCCTTCTGCGAAGCAGTAATGCTCGCGAAGGAGGAGGCGGGACGCGTGAGGGAGAGGCAAACTTTGCGCCCTCACGCCCCTAGTCGCCGCAGGAGACGCCCTGGGCGTCGGGAATTGGCAGCCGATTCCTGGCCACCGTAGGCGCGGGCTTGCGGACGGCGAGCAATGGGTAGCTCGCCGTCCGGTAACGACCAGGCCCGAGTCGACGGCGCGTTGTGTCCCACGCGCGCCTCAAAGAGATGTCAGCAGTATTGAAGGGGTCCGCTAGGACCGATGCCAGCCGGGGTTGCGGGATGTTCGAAAGAGTTACCGTGGCCCTGGCACAGGCAACAGAAGGAACACGGGTGGATTTTAGTCAGTAAAAGTCTGTCACGCCCTCCCGCTCCGCCCAGAGCGGGAGAAGTCATTAATTTGATGATTTCCCATCCACAAAAAAAAAGTATTCATTATAGGCTTTTTTCTTTTCAAGGCGATGGTACTCTTTCAATTAGTTAAGATGGTACGTTTTAAGTTAGTAATGACCAGAGGTCGGAATTAGGTAGAATTATTTATGTTCTTACACTGATTTCATACAGCAACAGAATAAAGTGGATACTTCAAATCTTAGTGGTACTTTGAATGAATCGGACAAGGAAAATGATTCTGATGGGCCGTTTGAATAAGCAAACCCTCACGAGTCTAGGCTAGAAGCAAAAGTATTTTCTTATTTATAAAAAAGGCGAGGTATAAGTATGAGAATTTGCTTAAGGGCTGATTTTTCAATCGTCAGATAACTTTTACCTGAGGAATAAATATGGCGGTTTGACACATTTTCTATACAAAAGGTGTCAAAACGTCAAACATATTCCCCAGATAAAAGTTATCTGACGATTGAAAAATCAGCCCTAAGACTATTAATAATTTGTATTGTGAATAAATGTAAATACTAATAAAAATTGTATCTTAATTATCTTTGTTTTATTTGTCTGTCTATCTCTGAGGTATTTATTATTATTTATTTGTAATATTGTTGGCCACACGGGATTGACCACTATAAATCCCGGGAAGATCCATATTAATATCAACATTTCGATGCAAGTACATAAATAACTCTACCTAATTGTGACCTCTGGTAATGACCTATTGGGCACACCCAATAGGTGGCTACGTCGACAGCACCATCAGTGGTGTTCATTAGATCCTCATAACCTCCTAAATATAGGTAACAGTCTTACTCTAATTTGCATACCCACAATTCGAGGACAGACTTTCAAACAAAGCAGGCTTAAGGCGAAAGCACCAGGGTAGCCGCGAAATTCAAATTTTCTTACGATTATTGCAATTTGCAGCTCAGTGTTTGGGTGTATCTTGATTAAAGTATGATTCGCGAGCGTAACAAATATGTATTTACAGAATTATAATCATTAGAATCAGTAATATAACTCCTTAAGTTAATATAATCCTGAAATGTTAAGATTTCATGAAATAGTCATTCAATATAATAACTTGGTTTTAGAGAAATGTATTGATAACTTTAATGATTATAATTCTGTAAATTGACATTAAGGCGAAAGCGCCAGGGTAGCCACGAAATTCAAATTTTCTTACGTTTTTTTGCAATTTGCAGGTCATTGTTAGATTAGGTTGTATGTTGTAAATATGATTCGCGACCGTAACAAAATATGTATTTACAGAATTATAATCATTAAAGTAAATCAATACAATTCTAAGACCACTGACCAAGTAATCCTAAAGTAAGTAAAAATGTTGAATTGAATTTAAAATGTTTGACCTGTAAAAGTGTTTGTATAAACCTACTTACAGAAATAAAATCATTTATCATTTATCAATGATTATTTCATGAAATTATCATTCATTTCATTTGAGGATTTTATTAACTTATGGAGTTGTATTACTTTAATCTAATGATTATAATTCTGTAAATACATACTTATTACGGTCACGACTCATACTTTAATCGACACTGACCTGCAAATTCCAAAAATTGTAAGAAAATAAATTGCGCGGGCTACCTTAGTGCTTCCCCCTTAAATGACTGACATAAGGTCGGTGTAACGCTGAGATGGTCCAAAGGAGAGTACTTAAAATCTAATCTAAACAGTCCTTCGACTATTCTGTTCTATCCACAGGTCTAAGATTAAACATCAAGTTTAACTGTAATGGATATTGCAAGTCTAGGTAGTACCTACGAGTAAATGGTTAGTTTTCTTGTGTACATAGTTGCTATATTATATAAGTTTTATTGTAATGGCTGAAGCAATAGGTGTTTGAAGGTGTTGATGTTTGCTTCATTATTAATTACACACCTAGTGTGGTATAGTAATTTTATTTTAAACGCATCGTCTTAACATAATTATTGTACCTATAAAAAAATTTGTAAAACTCTGTAAAAAAGTAAAGGTGGAGTTTTTTGCCCATTTTTATCCATACATACGAAACTACCTTTTAGGAGGGGCGACTAGAATCAATTCAATTTTGTTTGTAAATGTGCACGTTCAAAAGTGCCTTTTATGTGCCTATTTGAAATAAATGATTTGATTTTGACGTTTGCTAGAGATGGCGATGTTAATGATAATGATGGGAGGAAAGAATGAAAATATGGTAGGACGCACATCTGTGATGATAACATAACCAACGGGTCTGATCTGTAAAAATCACTTTGAAAACTTAGGTGAAGTGAGCGTCAAGTGAGCTGTCAAACCACCTGATGAGATTGACACTATAGACAGCTCACTTCAGGTAAGTTTCCACGGCGAGATTTGTACAGAATAGATCGCCAGTATAAGTTGGTCTCTTATTCTATTGAAACTCCGTACTAGGTCAGCTCCAGGTCAGTGTGTTACCATTGACGTAAATAAATACAGATAAATAAATAAATAAATGAATGATGCAGTCAACGATGGTGCATGCCTGACCACATGCCTTTCTTACTGAAAGCAATATAAAAATAAAGTCACCACAACTATGTATGTAGGTACTAGGTAGGTAGTCCTGATGATGATCACGTCTCGAGCTCGGCGTGTAAACTGCAACATACTGGAGACAAAGGACCACGAGCAATTGCTCTTCAACCAACCCGGATGGTGCAAGGTATAGATTATAAGCGGATATGCTTTAACGATAAAACCACACAACATGCCAAGATTACAAGAAGCCCTCACACTTAACCAATGCCACAGTCTGAACCATAGATTATAACAATTTCTAAGCACAGTTTGGTTTGATGCCTATGTAAACTAGGGGGTGCCTACTGGTTTAAGACGCAGATATACGCCAACGGCCTTCGAGTGGTTGGTGGATAGCTTGGGTGTTCTGTGCTGAGCTCACGCAACGCGTCGTACGTCCACCCAGTAATAGAACTCGCCCATCAAGGAGCGCTGCCCCAAATTAGACGCATTATTAATTTATTATACATAAAACAAAAGGTATTGTAATAAAACACGTATACTAAAAGATAAATAATTATAATATATTTAAAATGGTTAAGGTTTCATAAAAAATACGCTTGAAAGTTTTTGCGTGATTCAGTATTTAATCCGCGTTAATCAACATTCGCACGGACGTAAAAATATCGCGGCAGGATTTTATCGCGCACTGGATTTTCAACTCTCGGCGGTAAGCTGTGCGTTGAAAATCCATTGCGGGGAAAAATCGCCGCGATATTATTACGTCCGTGCGACCGGCCGCTTAGACGTAACTTTACAAATTAATTACACTATGTAATCTAAACATAGTCTAAAACACACACACATATTAAGTCATTCAGAAAATGCTGTAATTTAACAAAAGAAATCAAATTTAACATATTTTTTATCATTAAAACTAATTGTTTAGATGTGATCTTCAGTTTAAAATGATTAAAAGTCGTTTATCTGCGCTTTAACTATTTATATTTTTGTTACAAGCCGATGAAAGATCAAAATGCGTTAGGTAAATATACTTTATCGATAGATCCTTAATCAAGAAATCACAGTGAATGCATGTCACTCGAAAAGGTAACCAATTACGAAATCAGGCTGAAAACGACCACAGATAAATGAAGGCATCATTATATTATTAACTTTATGGTCTGATCCCACGGACAAAACGTGAAAACTGTTTCGTAGGGCATACTTACTGCTGTAAACTTTTACGAAGATAGAAACATAATAATAATAATTGGGCTTCAACTGTATTTTTAGGGCCTGCACCACATGTACATATCAATACGCGTAACTACTTTCATGTCTGATGAGCCAGGTAAAATATAAATGCTAATCAAATCTTTATTGTGTGTAGTAAGTGTGACTAAGAATGCTTGAAGGGAACAATGAAGACGCAAACGCTACCGCTCACACCTCGCGCCACAATTCAATTGTACGTGAATCCAACCACCCACGCCCTAGCCTGGTCAAAGGAGACTGCTACTAGGAACTCTTCTTAATATTTTCTCAGGAAATAAAGGTTATTTGTGCTTTCTGTGCGGGTTACTCTGTATTTTCATTGTATGCTGGTGTGCTTTGTTCTAGAAAGAAATTTTAAAACCTACAAGTATTGGTGCACGTTAAGCGGAGTGTAATTGAACGACATGACAAATAAATATTCAAATAACTTCCTCTTTTTCTAAATAAGAATCTATTATTTTTATATTAAGAAAATTCACCCGATTCTTACATTGAGATGCAAGACGCATTAAGAGAACATGCATGCATGAATGAAGGTACGTCCGGCGCACGTTGCGGAGTTAACCCCGCTGACTGCTTCGTTGGTCTAGTGGTCGCAAGCGCTACTGCTGAGCATGAGGTCCTGGGCTCGGTTCTCGGGTCTGACAAAGAGTTATTGGGTTTTGCCATCTGGAATTTCTAAGTAGCAGCTCGGGATCTGGATTTGTGCCTGGTTGATGGCAATAGGCTTGACTCCTGTTATAAGGGACTTAAACATAACTGGTGAAATGTGGATGTACGATAAGAACACCTCTGCCTAACTCTTCAGGGAAAACGGGCTTGATGTTCTATTAATATGTTATGAACTATTTTCGCAACATGAGACAAAACTTAGATCTCACAAATATGATTCATAGGCGATCTATCATTCATCAAACGCGCCACTCCACAGTAGTGGACGATTCTACCTACATTGTCATACAAAACGAAGCTAAGGCCGGCCACACAGTCGGAATTCCGAAAGCGAAGCAGCAAATCCATTTATAATCTAGTAGTCTAGTAGTATTATCAACTTATGAATGGATTTGCTGCTTTGCTCTCGGAATTTCGACTGTGTGTCACCAGCCTTAGCTTCGTTTTGTATGAAAATGTGCCTAATCGTCCACTGCGACCCACGGCCACGCTACGCACGAAAACAAATGAACCGCGCAGGTGACGTCACAAACCTCTCGTGCATATCCTACGGAGCAGTGACTTCATGCATATGTAATTATTATCAAACAACGCCTCCTTTTCGATAACACCTTCCCTGCGGCTACGCTAGATTAATACTTACTTCCAGTGCTGTACAAGTCACATACTTCCCGTATCAAGAATGCCTGATATGCGTTACGACGTCTATTTTCCCGTACGTAATCTTGACGTTAAACCATCACAGAGACATGGAAAGTCTACAGATTTTTTTTTTTTGTTGTACTAATCAATAGGTTACATCCTTGTGTATATATAGCTGCAGTCGCACGGGGTTTTAAGCAATATCTTAAAAGTTGTACGAATACTTGAAGTAATCACCCCCGCACGGAGTGCAAAACAAGGACAACTAGCTGCCGCACAGAGCGAAGCTCAATTACAACCAAATACTTCCCGTAACGCACTGAATGTGATAATACCAGCCTATTATTGTCCCGCTGCAGAGAAAAGGCTTCTTCTGTTACAGAGAAGCCATGAGCATTGATTACCACGCTTGCTCAAGACGGGTTGGCGATTTCCTTTTCGATTGTCACTTTGTTGTGTACATTTTTATTACCTATATCCATATTTCCGTGTAAGGATGGGACAAATCCATAACATGATGGACAGTTATGTCCCCTGAGACGACCCTTGTCTCTTTGATTTTTTTATTTGTCTCTCCCTTAGCGTTGTACCTCTGACGTTGTTATGTCATATTATGTATTTCTTCCTAATATCTTCCATGTTTGATGACGTAAATATCGTTATTATTGCAAATGTTGCTTCAAATAGGCTTTACTTATAGAATCAATTTCTATACGTATTTTTTATACAATGATTAAAAGTGTGTTTTGTGTGGGTGTTTACATAAAGAAACAGGTTTCCGGTACAGACAAACCTGTACTGGTCGGTACCGACCGGTGCAGGGTTAATAAGGTAGTCGGCACCGTCAAGTTTAAACCGGTTTCTTTATAAGTGAGCGCATAAGATAACATGGGAATATTATACCTGCACCGATCAGCACCCATCAGACAGACAGACTCGCCTGTACCGGAAACCTGTTTCTTTATTATAAGTACCCTATAACTAACTGTCTTTTAATACCAAAATGAGACTGAAATAAGCGATTTTGTCTCAAAGTATACTTCAATACCTAAATTATGTGAATGGAATTAATTAGTTTGTTGACATAAAACACCTCAAAGTCAAATAAATGACTTAAGTTACTAACTTAAAAGAATATCTGAACACACTTTCAAGTTCTTCAAAATCAATTACATAATTTACTTTAATTAAATCCATTTGAAGATAGTTACATAAAAGTCAACTTACTCTGTCCTTACTTTGACTGGGTTTACGTAAAATACTGTATTTTTTTTTTCAGCAAGTATATTAACCCTTTATTGTTTTTATCATTACAAGCCTGCGTTGTCCCACTGCAGAGCAAAGGGAGGCTTGCTCTTTTCACTTTTCCCGGTCTACTGCAATTGCGGACCAATCCTTTAAGAAGGAGTCCAGCTCATAGCAGCAGCCATCTCTCTCTGGGTCTGCCGCGTAGTCGTTTCCTGCTATTTGGCATCCACTGTGTGGTGGTTTTTGCGTATTGCTGCTCCGACATGCGACAGATGTGGCCAGCCCAGTTCCACTTTAGTCCAGCAGCTGTGAGATTAGCGTCCGCTTTTTGTGTTTTGGAACGAAGTATAGGTTTTCTAACGCGGTCTGTTACCCTTAATATTAAAAAAAAAACCATTAGTAGGCTTTTGAGAACCACTTATTCTTAGATAAGCAAAACGAGCAAAGCAAAAGGAGTTTAATAGAAACTACAGAACGCCTGCCCTCGTCGGAAAAAGGTGTGAGTTTATGTACCTATGTGTCTTCTAAGAGTAGATTTTAATATAAAAACAAACTCAAACTCAAAGCATTTATCTCAATTGTCTCAACTGTTAAAGAGTCGGTCAATTAGTCAGAAAGTTGAAGCTTGTTGCCCATTCCAAAACGTAGATCTCTATGGAGAAGAACTGGCAAGAAACTCGAAAGGCACTCTTTTACATTATTCTTATTGCTTCTTTAAGTGAGAACAATGTAAAAAAACAAAATCAAAATATAAGATTAAAAATAAGCCCTGATAGTTAAGGGATGACCAGTCTCAACTGACAACAAGACGCGTGGGTCAGTACCATCCAGCTCAACCATTTTGTAGGGAACCGAATGATCCAACACACGCGCCACCATCAGCGAGACATAGTGAGCATGACATGCTCTCAACTGCCATGCTCTTATAAGTCAACATACCTACATCATAACATAATAAACAGCTCCATGGTACTTACTTTTACCACCATATAGTCCACGCGAGCAGAACGGGAGCCTCAGCTTGTAAGTAATAAAATCACCAATATATCCTATAGAAATTGCCCGAGTAATTTGTAGCCAAATATTGAAGTAGTGCTCACAACTGTTGTACAGGCCTTCAATTACAAACTGACGGCTGACAGACAGCCAATACGGGTGATGAACTGACGCGAGTCTGACTGACCGGTGATTAATCTCTAGGACAATTTTAGATAGGAGTTGATTTTCGGATTGCTTGCTAGAGTTCTTGCTTGAAATTCCCATCATCAACGAGTTCCCCATAATACTTTCAGGTAGGTACAGTCACGAGCATAAATACTTTACACTTTTTCAAATTCAAATTTAAAATATTTTATTTCACATAAGCCTACATGGGCACTTATGAAACGTCAGAAGCTAGGTGTACGGTTCCAATTGGTCGTTTCCTATGGAGAAGAACCGGCAAGAAACTCCACGGTTACTCTTTTAAAAATAATTGGTTTGTACATACAATGTTTTTAAATTACAGTGTTATTAAGTATGGGAGGACAGCGTAGGCCTGTCAACAAGTACATGGGAAGCCATTACCTCCTTCTGTGAGGAAGTAATGCTCGCGAAGGAGGAGGCGGGACGCGTGAGGGAGAGGCAAGCTTTGCGCCCTCACGCCCCTAGTCACCGCAGGAGACGCCCTGGGCGTCGGGAATTAGCAGCCGATTCTCGGCCACCGTAGGCGCGGGCTTGCGGATGGCGAGCAATGGGTAGCTCACCGTCCCGTTAGGACCAAGCCCGAGTCGACAGCGCGTTGTGTTCCACGCGCGCTTCAAAGAGATGTCAGCACTATTGACGGGGTCCGCTAGGGCCGATGCCAGCTAGGGTTGCGGGATGTTCGAAAGAGTTACCGTGGCCCCGGCACAGGCAACAGAAGGAACACGGGTGGGTTTTAGTCAGTAAAAGTCTGGCACGCCCTCCCGCTCCGCCCAGAGCGGGAGAAGTCATTTGATGATTTCCCATCCACAAATAAAAAGGCCTATCAACAAGTACTTAACAAAATAGAAAATGGTCAACAAATCTACAGTCTATTAAGCCTACAACGTTCTCACATTCACAAAATGTAATCGAATCTGTTTAAGAGACAATACTATATAATGTAAAATTTAAAAAAATATAGACATTTACTTATATAGTTATGCTGTTAATAAGGTACCAGGGAAGCAACATGTGCAGAAGGAATTAGCGCCAAATTTCCCTGTCTTCAACGTATGTATATGTTTTTTTTATAAGGACACGATTGATGTGGGTTTTGAACTTTCCATCGCTAAGTTCTGTAACCGGTCTCGGCTAACAAAGTTACACCAAAGACGTCCATTCTCCTGCCCTTAGGTACTCAACTTATTTGGGGTCATGCCAAAGTTATCTACACCAAAGTATTGGTAGAAAAAGATAGTATCGTTATTTCACGAGAAACTCGTTTTTGAATGTTGCGTAAGAGTAAGATATGTGTAAGGATTGTGACTGTAGTAGGTACTAAAGAAAAGACACATATCTGTGTGTCAGATCTGGAAACATAATTATCTGTGAATTTCGTTTCGAGTACCCAATTTTCCTTTATTTAAGGTTAATCATTTTATGAAACGAACTCGAAAAATAAGAAAAGCCTTACATTATGGGTTAAAAAAATTAATGCAGTTTTCGTCAATTTCATTTATAGAATAGGAATACCCGCATTTTAGAACTTTCATTAAATTTTTCTTAAGCAATCCAAAATTCCTTTACACTAAATAAAACCTGCAGTTTAAAACGACATGGTGATGTTGGGCCCAACGGCCGGCTCGTTCAGGGAGCTGTTACGCGTGTGTGAGCGATATGTCACGAGTCATGGGCTTGTTTACAATGTAAACAAAAGAGTATACATGGTCTTTGAGGCATCCGGTAGACGTGTACATAGCGACCCAGTTGTAATGCTGAACGGGCTGCAACTCAAAAGAGTTGACAAATTTAAATACCTAGGACATTTTCTAACCGGGGACCTCAAAGACGATGTAGATATAGATAGAGAGCGCAGGGCGCTAGCGGTCAGGGCCAACATGCTGATACACACGTTCGCTCGTTGTAGTATTGAGGTAAAGATTACGCTGTTTAAAGCGTATTCCTAATCATTCTACCCGAGCGACGTATGGGTAAGGCATACTCAGAGATCGCTAGACGCCCTGCGTATTCAATATAACAACTGCTTCAGGATGCTGTTGGGACTGCCGCGCTGTTGTAGTGCGTCAGGTATGTTCGCCTTTGCGCATACTGATGGTTTTTACGCCATAATGCGCAAAAAAACAAATAGCATCTTGTCAAGAGCGCGGTCTGGTTCCAACGGCATCCTGGGTACGTTGGTAGACAAGTACGAGGCACCTTGGTTGTCGCACGCTGTGGAGGTGCTGGTCAGAAGACCCCACAGCTAACCTTGCAATTTCCTTTTTGTTTTTGTTTCTGTGTTTGTTTACTAGTTTTTAAGAACAATATTAGTAACAATTGGGCCTAGTTGCCAAAAATAAAATAAATATTTGATTTGATTTGATTTGAAAACATAATTTCATGACACCAGAATTTAAAATCCTTTATAAAAAGCCCAGGATATTGTAACAACAAGTCCAGGTGACGTATTCCGTACAATGGACGGTCGTTAGGAGTCGCCGGTACGCCAGCAATTTGCACCAAAGTGGATTCTTTTAACAGACGTCCGACATAGAATAATATTGCGGAGAAGCGACACTCAACAGAGGGCCTGAACAGGTGGCAATCGCTTTCAAAGCGTTTCGTATTAATTCTACAATGACTTTCAACAAGATTGACATATTGACATAGCATTTTGGTCACTTATGTCAAACATTTTCGAATTTTCCAAAAGTTGACAGAATGTCACTTTGTCTAACCCCTTGACAAAGTAATCTATAAACTTTCCCTAGAGGGCCTAGACTTTAGGCCCTCTGCTCCGAACAAATGCCGACGATCCAGGATGCAAAACAGCGGTGCTGCAATTTAGCACCGGATGCCCTCACGAGCCAAATACTTTGTTTATGCCTCTACGGTAATGAGAGGACCATGGTCTTTCAATGCCTACCTGCTTTGTCTTTTTCTTGACGTTGTAATATCAAGCAAGAGGAGAGAGGTTCTGGATTAGCGACCGCGTACCAGAAGGCATAGCGTTATAAGGCCTCCCACAATGTAGACCGATGACCTCGTGAAGGCCGCAGGAATCCGCTGGATTTGAGTACGTGTATGTTCAATAGTGGGTGTTTTTTGGTAGAAACGATGCCGATGAATACCGTGTCTTTTTAAGTTCGTCGTATTACACGTATTATGGCCGATGATCGGCCAACTCATTTATGAGTTTCGCTTCTGTACGGGTTTTATTATTCTATGCCCCTTTGAAATACGACGAGGATTTAAAATTAAATTCTGAAGGAGTTTGTCTGCAGGGAGCTGTTATTTTGTTCGACTGAGATATTAAATATTGACTACGTTTACTTGTGAACTGATAATGTCGCAGTTTGTGAACTTCTATTCTCCATGGATCGGTAAGTTCAGATCGCAGTTGGTCCGCGTGAAATAAAACGGTACTTCGAGCAAGACTTTCAACTTATAAAACAGTCTGGTGACATTGGTAAAAGAAGTTGAAACTTATATACGTTCATACGTAAACTCAGGCCTTTTACCCATGGGGGTAGGCAGAGACTACAAAACGCCACCTGCTACGATCCTTATGTACCTACTCCTGTTGCTTAGTTTACGTTCATACATCAAGATCAAGTTTAAGTGTCTAGTTGAAACTTGAATTAAAATAAATGCCGAATATTAAGTAGAATAGAATAGAATAATTTATTTCAGATAATTAAAATCCATATCTTGTTAGTATATATTAGCAACAATATTAGCGTACAATTATGTTAGTATTGTTAGTACTTATCTTTATGTAGCCTACTATATAAAACCATTCACTACCCTCACCCAGTGTTTTTGAATCGGGCAGTCAAATCGAGCAGCAATGACTTTCTGAATGCCATTTGTAGCACCCAGCAGACGCTGCAGCAAAGAAGCCGATTTTTTGCGAGTTATGGCCTTGAGCCGTCCGTGTGGGCTTCTGCAAACATCCCGGAGACACTGCAGCGCCACGGTAGCCTATATTAAAGGCCATTCCGCTGTTCTTCTGCATTTTTCATTGGCTTACCTAAAATAGTGGTCAGCAAAAAGTCTTTCGTTGCTTGAGATGTAAATTATTCAGCCTGTATGCTCTTGGTTCCTGCCCGATTCTTGATGCCTTAATTTACGTAATAGTCTTCAGATTCTCTTTAGTGTATATTTGCTCAAAATTATAAGCGCCGAGAAAAAACGTAGTAAAGCGTAGCCGACGGAGTCCCGTGAAGCGGGGCTTCATCGTCTGTTAGGTTTTTTTTTAATTCTTTTTTTCTTTTAATTAGAGGTTTTTATCCAATGCGGATATGTCAACCCCATCATACCTTATAACAAAATAAATTGACTTAGTAATAAAATACACCAAAAAAGACACTTAATTATAGTGATACCAAGAAGTTGCTGCTCACTGCTGAACGACTAACACTAAACTACATAATTTTTCAGCTGCCTCCGATTTAGGGTTTGCTAAAATAAATTCAGCTGTTCCCTAAGCAATCAAAAGTTAAATGTAGGGAACTGCTGTTTTTTTTACTAAGTATGTCCCTTGATTAACACACTATAGAATGGACAAAAATTAGATGTAGCATCTCGATAGTTACAGGTACAACACCAGAGGACAACCTTCATAAATCGGAGTTCAAGGACGACTGAAACATGAAAAATATGCTGAAATTGGAAAGATTTCTATCTTTTACAAACCAGTGTAAGGGCTCATTCACACAAATTCGTGATTCGTGTGAATACGGCCATTTAAAAACCATTGCCGCCGTCAAAAAAAATCACGAATCGTGAGATATTATTATACGCAAAAGACACGAATCGTCCTTATGTTATGTATAGTTTTTAAGCTTGTCTTAATTCATAAGATGCACCTGTTTGTGAAGAGAAAATAAATTATTTGAATTTACAAGTACATACGTATTTTACAAGTACATTATAACAGATAGCTGGAGCACCTTAAGTTACACAGGAGTTAACAAAATAAAAATCCATATAACTTTCAAAATGGTTGTCATTTTAATTCCTACTAAATCTTGCATTACTTACAACCCAATTAGCATAACGTTATAATGCAGATACCATACATGTAACCTTATCTCATAGTCGTATGTAGCAGTTTACTTCAAAAGCTTTAAGGTGAAACCTTCTAGTTTACGATTATAACGAAGAACTTTAAAAGCTTTGTCACATTATAGAAAAATATGTGTATGTGTTAAGGGAAAATACGATTTGCTTCGTGGAGAACCTACCTTTTGCCTTTAAGTTTGTAATGTGTACGTCATGACCAGATCTTAGAATTGATCATTTCATAAAGTGTTCGGTCATTTTATAAAATGGTTGTATTTCATTAAATGGCCTGCTAAAATTGACCATATCGTTTAAACGTCAACGTTTAATGATATGTCAGTCGACGTTTAGCCATACCATTAATGTAAGGTATCTGTCGTGGTCTGATCGTAGAAATGGCCATATCAG
The DNA here is from genome assembly GCA_947568875.1 of Fissipunctia ypsillon. Classification (NCBI taxonomy): domain Eukaryota; kingdom Metazoa; phylum Arthropoda; class Insecta; order Lepidoptera; family Noctuidae; genus Fissipunctia; species Fissipunctia ypsillon. The sequence goes on from OX387643.1 coordinate 4,880,212, forward strand.
TCACGATATTACGTGCTTTCGTCAGAAAGCAACCTATTTATCGACATTCCCAGCTGATCACTGGGCATATCGCAAAGTAGTTGCATTTCACGCCACTAGTGGCACCCCGACCAAATGGGTTAGGTTAGGTTAGAACCAATTGCGCGCGAGCCGAGCGAGCGAAGCGAGCGGTGCCGTGGTAGTGACCGCCGCGGCCGGCGAGCGCTGCATCCAAGTTGATCGCAGTTATTTAGGAATTATTCGAGTAGCAATAAACGCACCACAAAAACAAAGCGACATCAACGCCTGTACCGGTGGATAATTTAATTATTTTATGATATGATCACTAATATTTGGCCACATCATGAAGTAGTCGTGCGTTTAACTATACATATTTCATGAAATACTTAACCATTTCATGAAATGGTCTAACACTTCATGAAATGATCAATTCTAAGATCTGGCCACGACATTTATGTTAAACTGTATGTATATCTAAGGGCTAAGTTTAAAGATCAGATGTGCCTTAATGTGACATAGGTACATGACGTCACGCCTATTTTTACTGAGAGGGTAGGCAAGATGTAGGTATAGCACACCCGCGTGAGGGGTGCGTCTCATATCATATAAAGTTATTTGGTATATTTTCATTTCGATAACGTTCACAAGATATAATAAACGTGAGTTATACCAACTGTTGATATAATTTCTTTAGATATAACATTTTTAAACTCTAAAACTTATTTCGTATAACGTTATTGGATGTAACGTTTATTTAATCGCAAATCATTAGGTATATCGTTTAAAATATCTATTGATACCATTATTATGGTTCCCCGATTCAGAGCAATCCGACTCGGATAGGTTAGTTTAGAAGGCTAAGGCGGGAGCGGAGCGGAGCCCCGTTGTTTTTTCTTTTAGTGGTTTGTGGTTATTGGTTTTTTTCCGGATTAGGTTCGGAATAAAAGGATTATTCCGAACCTGACCCGAAAATTTTAACCATAGACGGTCGACGACAAGAGCACCCCGAGGTTCGGTTTGGTTACTTCCTTTAAACCCTGCAGACAGAAATAGGAGCCCCACGCAGCGGGGTTCCGTTGGCCGACGTTGACAGAGTAGTCGTTGACGGCTGCTCTTCCGACCTTATGGCTATTGATGCCGGAGTTCCTCAGGGGTCTGTTCTCTCTGCAACTCTTTTCCTGCTGCACATCAATGACCTACTTCAACCTGGTATTGTTGGGTACGCAGATGACAGTACTGATTCAGAGAGATACTTGTCCAGCGCAAAAACCAGTGGGGCCGAAGTTCGTTCCTTAAGAGAGGCCGTGGTAGAGTGGACAGATTTGACCTTAAGTCTTGTCTCCCAGTGGGGTGATGATAATCTGGTCTCTTTTAACGCCACCAAAACACAGGCGTGTCTTTTCACCGCTAAAAAGAATCGTTTCGATCAAACTTCTACTTTTCGGGGTGCATCTGTTCCTGTAACTGATCGGCTCGAGCTCCTAGGCATGGAGTTGACATCATGTCTCAACTTCGAAACCACCATCGAGTACAAAGCCCAAACTGTGGCCAAGAAACTGGGCATCCTAAATAGGGAAAGAAAGAAAGAAAGAAAGAAAAGTGAAGCGATACTTTGCGCCTGGACTGCTTTTAACTCTCTACAAAGCGCAAGTCCGATCCTGCATGGAGTATTGCAGCCACCTTTGGGATGGCACAGCTAAATACCAACTTGCCGCGCTTGATTCGGTGGAACGCAGAGCTAAGAGGCTCATTGGCGACGTAAGACTGGTGGATGCCAAGCTCACAGCTTGGCTCATCGCCACAAGGTTGCCTGCTTGTCGGTCTTTTACAGATTGTACTTCGGTGAGTGTGTTCGAGAACTCCACGACCTCATTCCGCCTGCCCCCTTCTACCATCGGACATCTAGACGCACTTCAGGTTACCATCCCTACCTAGTTGCTATTCCACCAATTCGCACTAAGCGTTTCCAAATGTCTTTTGTGATGCGCACAGCAAAGGAGTGGAACTCTCTGCCTGCGTCTGTGTTTCCGAATGTATACAACCCCGATCTCTTCAAAGTGAGAGTTAACAGGCTTCTTCTGGGTAAGCTCGCTCCATCGTCGACTTTGTCTCTGTCATCTCTGACCTAGACTAGAGTCAAGAGCAAACCTATCTTAAATAAAAAAAATAAAAAAACCTGCTGTCAGTTTATGTTTGCATGCTTATAATAATAATTAGACAATGTTATAATGTGTATTATCTGAAATTTTGCTTTGTATTTTTACTAGGCGTTTTATCATCATCATCTGCCTAGCCTTTTCCCAACTATGTTAGGGTCGGCTTCCGTATCATCATTCATCGTTATCATTCATTATCATCCCGAGCCTACTCTATAGGTTTTGATTTATTTGCGAGTATCAAAATATCGCATAAATGCCCGTATTTTTTATTGCGTTGACTTAGAAGCTTGATGTTTTTAGAGCTCCAAGGGACCATAGGTCTACGTATTTGATATTATTTCAGCTTGATACCCACACGCATTCCTGAGAAAAAGGGTCTTGACAGACTAACAGACAGACATATGAACAACGAAGTGATCCGATAAGGCTTCCGTTTTTTCCTTTTGAGGTACGGAACCCTAATAAAACAGATTCAGATATGTTTGCCACGTGTTATGTTGTGCAAATATAAATAATTATGATTGATAATAATTTAGGTAGTCAAGTAATTTATCTTCATAATTATAATTAATTTAACTTGAGTTCAGCACACAACAAGAAATTATAAATGTCAACAGTAAATAAAAATAATTCATAAAAATCTATGTCAAAAATAAAAGTTTTGTCAGAAATTCCTTAATATTTTATGATGGTCATAACCAATCATTGAAAATAGCAAACTTGGCCTCCAGGGGGCCAACCACCACCAGCAGTATTATTTTAATGTTACTTCAATGTGAGAAAGAGATGGAGCTATACAGGACGTCTAGCTCCATCTCTTTCCCACACTGAAGTATGATTACAATAATAGGTACTGTTTGAAGTGGTGGTCTAGCTCCTGGAGTCTACTATAGTCTTGGTATGGTTTTCATAATGATGACCACCAAACCAAGACAACGCCATTAACATCGTGTCAAACGTTGAAGAATGAAGTGTCAGTGGTAAAACGAAATGTCAAAATAATAGAAGGTTACAATCCTAACTTATCTGTGAACTGAAAGAGGACGCCACCGTCGATTCAGTGTTGCTAACTAATTATAATAAATAAGGTGCCCAAAATTGACTAAGTTTTCAAGAAGGAAATTTCACATTAGACATAATCGTTTAATAAGAATTACAGTTTATACAAATTAAAAACAATGATACCTATATCAAATTAATTTAAAAAAATAAATAAAAATAATTTGATAATTTACAGTTACGTAGGTACGCTAACAATTTAGTCTCTCAGCAATAAACGATGGCTTTATCTAAAAAGTAATCCAATGAAGTGGAAATTCAGCAGATAAAATGTTCCACGGGGTATACAACTTTCATTTAATGCGAAGTTAAGTAGGTACTGTAGAGGCCTTAGTTGAGCCTGCCTTCCGCAAGAATCCTCTTTGGATTATGACATTGGCTGGTTAGACAAATGCTGGTTTCAATTGGAATTTAGAATAGGTGAAAAATAATGACATATAGTGATTTTGTTCTGTATCGAAAAGAATATAGGTAGTTTTAGCCCCAGTCTTTGCCTGTTGTAATTTTATTAAAAATATAGCTGCAAAAGCTAATAAACAAGTTCATTGAGTGTAACGGTCTTTATATTCATAAATATCTTCGAGAAAGTTCCCCCAACACACCTCGAAGTCGAGACCGCACACCACATATGGTGGAGGCGCCTAATTTCAAAGGCGTCATATTATAATTCACGTGTGTTTTAGTTAACTACAAGGCGAGCGCCGTGTGTGAGCGCTGCGAAGTGCGCTGCACGCAATTCCGGATACGATATTCGTGTTTGCAGCAATACGAGACCTCTCGTTTATAAAGCCAAGCGGTATTATTTTTGAAGATGTAATAAGGAAGTTTATAGGCACGTAGAGAGAGGTGCCCCATGCGAAGTTGAGTGGTTTATTTATATTTATTATTAAGGAGTGATAATCGAGCGCGATGTCGCTAGATATTCAATATTACTCGGGCTACAATATGTGCCTTGAGAAGTTTATTATGGATTTTATAAATCTAGCCGTTCGTAGCGGATGGCCACATGAAGATTGGGCGCTAATCTTCGGAGCACCTTTAGTAGGCACTGCTAAAGCATGCTATAATTGTTTCTATCGCGAAGGCGTGAGTTTTATTGATATAATTAAGGTGTTCAGAGAAGAACTCGGGTGCAAATGCCATAGGGGGATTGCCTATGGTAGGGTGCCAGATTAACTAATTACACAAAAGCCGGCGGAAGAGGCCGAACCGGAAAATGTTATTATACCAGTTGTTGATGCACCCCTAATTTCTAGCGGAAATCCACAAGATCCACTAGATGTCATCTACGATGAGGATGACGATGACTACGAGCCAAGCTGCATTGAGAGCAGCCCCGTCTACGATGAGCAGCTGGAGTCGGCTCAAGCGATCCAGACGGAACACGAGATAGAAAGGGAAGTATCTGGTGAACCCAGTCCTTGTGTTAAGCCTAATGACCTTTTTTTAGAACAGCAAAGCGAGTATATTGATCACGACGTCCAATCCATGAATAATAACGCCGCCGAGATTCAATGTTTCGAGTATAGTTCAGAGGAAAAAACGATGAGCCTTCGTCACTGTCCAAGGATGGACTTAATACATTCAATATTTATAATGAAATGGATGGTGATGACATCATGACATGCGTACCGGATATGGGTAAAATAGAAGTTAATTCTACTCATAGTCAACGAAAAAATAATATCATTCTTAATGTTCCCATACGACGCATGCGTGCTAGGCGCAGTTCATCCAAAATATCAACGAAGAAAAAGAATTTATTTATTTAAAATGCCAAGAAGAAAAGCTTTATTTTTAAACAAAATAATTTCAAAAGATGGCCTAGAAATATAAATGAAAAGTTTATAAAGACAATTTCTATTATAAAATATAATTTTTTTAAATTAAATAAGCCACCTTGTAAATTATTTATAGATACTTTTATTAGTAATAATGAATGGAAACTTTTTCTTTTAAGAATCATTTAACCTTTTCGATGGTCTTGTAATGTCATGTAAATATTTTATTTTTATGTCAGTTAACTGTTATTGTCATGTCAATGTAATCTAGATGTAAACATAATTTTTTTTAGCACATTATTTTAGTTGGTGAATGTAATGTTATTCTAATGCATTGTTTGTGTGTGTTTCATATGTACGAGCCACATTGGATGTGGCAGGGGGAGCTGTTGAGGCGCCATGCCTCTCGGCTCTAATCAGAGCTTGAGGGAGTCTTTTCGGGCCACTTCAGCGCGCTAGAGCCTCATCTGAGCCTCTCCATCCAGTGCACCAGCTACGTGCACCATCTTCGATATTTAAACATGCGCGCGGCCCAGAATAGGACGGTCATCCTCCAGATTTATTAAGACGAATTAGAAGAGGGAAATAGTTAATGAAAACTGTGGTTCCAGCCTTGAACGGGGGGGATAAGCAGTCAAGTTGAAACCAACCTTGCTGACGAGGCATAGTCCTTGCGAGGTGTGTCAGGTTGACACAACTGGTCCAACTGACGATTGTGGACCCACAGTTAGGTCAGGATTGTCTGACAGTTAATGGAGCCTAGTATTTCCGCGATATTTTGAATTTTTTTCCTCTGGAGTGTGACCATGAGTTAGGACTATACATGAACTTATGATTCTTGGACTTTTACCTCCCTCAGGGTCATCCCCTACCGGCGTTGAAAGTTTAGGTTGACTAGTTTAAATTTTCTTCATTAAGCTCCATCTGGGCAGTTGTGAATTTGCCACAACTATGTGTTAGCGATTAAGGGACAGCGTTGGTATTCTTTTTGACGTACCGGTTTTTGGCCAACGAAGTTGGGACAGCAAAACGTTAGCTTATATGGGTGCTTTATGGCACGTATTAAAGATTAGTGTGACGGACGCTCGGCAGAGTGCCGGAGCTTCGCGGATCGTTTTTGCTGAGCCCAGCTTTCTCTTGTAAGGGAGTGATCCCATATTGTATATTTATACCAGTACGTAGGTCCTTTTCGAGATAGGCATAGGTAGGATTAAAGCAACGTTTGTCTTGTTTCCTATAGATAAAATGGGGCACCCTGGTAACCCAATTTATCCAGTGGGGGCGTAGCTGATGTAGAGGTCTTAGTTGAGCCTGCCTTCCGCAAGAATCCTCTTTGGATTATGACATTGGCTGGTTAGACAAACGCTGGTTTCAATTGGAATTTAGAATAGGTGAAAAATAATGACATATAGTGATTTTGTTCTGTATCGAAAAGAATATAGTTTTAGCCCCAGTCTTTGCCTGTTGTAATTTTATTAAAAATATAGCTGCAAAAGCTAATAAACAAGTTCATTGAGTGTAACGGTCTTTATATTCATAAATATCTTCGAGAAAGTTCCCCCAACACACCTCGAAGTCGAGACCGCACACCATAGTACCTACCTTGCAAGAGGTACCTGGATGTCTAGCATTTAGTTATAACCCCTAACACCAGATTTGACTAATTATAATTAGCAGTGGTACCTAGTGGTAGTGTAGTGTAATAAAAAAAAAACAAATTGCTTTACAATGATTTATTGAAAACCAGTTTTACAGTAATTGTGATCTTTAGATGAACCTGCATACACAACTTCATCCTGGTTGTGAGGCCATACTTCGCTTATTTCCGTACCACTATCATCATTATCACTATCGCTTTCGATTTCAGTGTCACTCACCACTTCTATAGTAAAAGGTTTATCTAAATGCAAATCATGATTTAAGTATAAATTCTCCTTCTAACCTGCGAACGTGTTTACAATGCTGTGCCCACTCATGAACTGTAATAGCGTCAAAAGCTTCTCTAACTAGGCGGGGAATTTCAGCATTTTTGTGCTCAATATTTCTGGTGTCCGAATTTTTGTACCAGTTTCTTCTGCTGCGTGCCCTTTCTTAACTATTTTTGAAATTAGTCCTTGACTCACACCTGAAATATAAGATAATAAAATAAATGTTAGTAGAAATTTGAAATCTGGCAGATTAGTTTGCTCACTCACTTAGCAGGTTACCTATTAAATGTACGTTACCGTTACGCTAACCAGCAGCAAGAATAGAAACGAATATTTCGTGGACTTAAATAATTAGTTAAGTATCGGGTAATTTATAACAAGAAAGTTGACAACACTAACCTGTCGCTGCCGAAATTCGTTTGTATATTTGATTAAATGGAATAATCGGAGACCCCGCCCGAGCTTGTTCTTCAAAAAAGGTTTAACCTTTAGAATAATGTTTCGAGCATCACTTTTAATAGCTTTCGGCATATTTAACTTTATAAATTCAGCAATATCACGACAAAACAACCAGAGAACCCGAATGTAGTATAATACACTGACAATCGAATGACATTTCAATATGACGGCCGTAGTTCCAATTTTCGCCATTTCACAGATAAGTGGGTAGGAGTGTAATACCAAAAACGATTTTTTTTCCAATTGAGTGTCAGTGACACGCTATCGGCAAGCCATAATGACGCTTTCCAATTAGTCTGACCAACGTAACCTGGCCAAGAAAAAAGGCGGGAATTTTAAAAAATCAAGAGCTGTCAACCCTGGCTAAACACTGCTTAAACGGAATTGATAAAGACATATTATGCGATATTTAAATCAGTGTTTCATATTTATACCTATATACTTAGACTATAATAACTTTATTATCCTTGATATTTACTTGGAACTGTTAAGCCACCATTATGTATTCGCGCAATGGTGGATAAGCAAGTTAGCGTTACAATATTTCGCCGGGAGGATGATCATTATCAGTACCAAAGTTAAACTCTAAACGAAACTAGTTTGGCATTTTTTGACTTCTGCACATTGAAGTTCACAGCTCAACTTTCCTGGCACAGCCTTATACAGAAAAGGTTAAATTAAACTTAAAATTATTACTATACATTTATTTAATGGAATAGAGAACACTGATGTGATGCGAATGACACAATAAAATCAAAACAAAACATAGGGGTTATGAGTCATAGTCGAAATCGGATTCTAAAATTCTACATCTGATAATATTGCATCAGCTTCATTGCTTTCTTCGCTGCTATTGCTACTGTCCCTAACATGTATTATGAATCGCTCAAGTTCGTATTCAACAATACGGTCCCTTAATTTGTACTGATGTTCAACATTTAGTACATTATCAGTGTACTTCTTCCAGTCATCAACAGTTATAGATATATAGTATGGAATGATGTTGCTACAGTTAACTAAAGACTAATACGTGCTGTGCAGTGATTAGTTAACATAAATTGTAATGTTAACCAATCACTGCTTAGCACGTATCAGTCTTTAGTTAACGAAACTCACGATGGGGGCGGCACCATTGCGGTGGCGATGGAAGAGCGCTAGGACTCCACGGTCGGTCACTCAGCCGACGCGCGCGGCGCGCTGTATTATGGAATGATGTTGCTACAGATAGAAAACATTCTTTTAATAAATTTTGCATTTCAGACCCTGGTATTCCTATATTATTGCTTGCTACTTTTCTCTTCGCCTGACTCCATACAAGCTCAATTGTATTGAGGTCGCAATGACACGGTGGCAGCAACAAAATTTCGTGATTGTGGGTATGGCTGTGTTTTTTTAGAAGTACCTCTGCTTCATAAACAACTGCAGGTTTATTATCTTTCACCAAACACATTAATTGAGCTTTAGTATGATATTCTTCAAAATGAATATTATTCTCTTGAAGCCATATTCGGAGAATAGCTTTAGAATCAGACATAATAGGGGGTTTGTTTACTTGTTTCACATGGTAACTTGCATTGTCCATCACAAGTACACAAGGTTTAGTGAGATTTCATAAAGTTGGTAGCATTCATACCATCATAGTAGTCAGCCGATTTGGATTTTGTCCTGAATATTAAAATGAATAAATAAAAATACTTTAATTCGGACCTTGATCCATATTGTGTTAGTATGATACAGACTTATATACTGTGTTAGTACAAAGATATTATTATTATTATTTATTTAATTCATATATCTGTTGCAGTCACCTGACGCACTGGGTACATGCACATGTACATGCACCCAATGCGCCATGATGGTGCAACACGGCTTATCACTGATGACCCCCAGAATGCTGTTGACGCTCCCACGCACTCTGCGCATCATGAATGCAATCCTTTTTCGAAGTATGGTGTTGAAACCATCAGTACGTGCTTCGGCAAACATTCCTGATGCACTGCAGTAACATGGAAGCCCCATCCTGAAGGCATTAATATTATATTATTATCTTTATTTCATTTTGTGTACATAATATTTACATTTTTAAATATTTTTATAAAAACATTTAAAAATATAAAAAATAGTGGCCCATTGGCATCAGGAACAGGGTCCAAGGTGCCGGGGTCAGGGCGGTAGAGAGAGGAAGGAGGAAGGAGGAAAAGCGATATCAGCATCATTGCACGGCGCTCTCGTCGATCTATCACCACAATTATATTATTATTATTATATATATTGCATCTGCAAGCACAATAATATGTCTTTATCCTGACAATATATTAGTAGTGACACCACTTGTTGAAGGTCCTCGCCACGATTTTTTAACTTTATAGTTCTGATGTACAGTCGACTACAAAGAGATGTATACCCCCTAAAGTTACAAATACATGTACCCATTGAAAGAAGTGTACATGCTTCGTTACAAATAATTATACACATGATATATGACGATTATATGTGTTCACTCAATGTGCCAAATTTATGTATACAGCAAGAAGGACACTGTAATGTGTACGCTCTGAAACTAATTAATGTGTTCGTCTTTGGTTACAATGATATGTATACAAGCGAACATTATAATTTTAAATTTCAGAAATTCTGTCAAAACTAATGAAAACTCTTTGGATGCAGTATAATAGGTTTTAACTTTTTGTGTTCTTTGATGACACTTATAAATGTCAAAATATAAATACTGCTTATTAGTTAATAGTTCCTCTTATCCATCATCTTTACGAGAATAAATAACATTTATTCATTATTTACAAAATGTATCGTATTGATGAGCACACCAAACACCGCATTGTCTCATTACAAATCTTTTAGTTTCTTATATTATCTAAGAAATTGAACAAACCATCCGTATATAAAAGAACCGTATATCCGTCCGTGTATCCGTCGTGTATCCGTGTATATTTGTATGCATAAATATGAAGGTCACACATATATTTTTATTTGTTTTGCAGCGAAGAACCGTATATTTGTGGTGGAAACGTTGGTGCGATGAAGGATCATTGACGTGTCACGTATCTAGCGGCCGCCATAAGAAAACTACTGCAGCCAGCGACAGAATGTTAATTGAAAACGTGATGGTTAATCGTTTTGTAAGTGTTCCCACATATGCAGCTGAATTGAATGTTAGTTCTAATACTATTCGAAGACGGCTACGTAGCGTGGGCCTACGTCACAGGATCCCCGCCAGGAAGCCACTATTGACTGCTCGACACAAATTTTTAAGATTGCAATTTGCCAATAATTACTTAAATTATGACTTTAACAAAGTTATATTTGTCGATGAAAAGACATTCACGACTAATGCAGATGGACGCGTTTCCCTCTATCGTATGGATAACACTCGCTATGAGGAGAGAAATGTATTGTCTAACAGACGGAGTGGCCGATTATCTTTAGGTTTTTGGGGATGGGTCTCTGCTTCAGGCCCAGGGGAATTAGTTGAAATTTCAACTCGTTTGAATGCTAATAATTACATTGAAATCTTAAGGGATGTTTTAATCCCTACATTTAGAAATGTATTTGGAGATGAAACAATTTTTTTACTTCAAGACAATTCTTCCATTCATAACTCTAGGTTAGTTCAAGGATGGATTAACGAACAACACAATATTGAGCTAATAAGGTTGAGTCCCAAGTCTCCTGACCTTAATATTATTGAGAACGTGTGGGGTATTATGGTCCAAAATTGGGAGCCATCTCAAGTAAGAACGATTGACAATCTAACACAACATGTCCATGAATTGTGGGATTATTATCGTGGCTCGAACTTTTGTGAGAATGCAGCGAATTCCATGCGAACTCGTTTGCAAGACGTAATCGATGCTAATGGAGGGTATACAAAATATTGAACAAGTTTTATAATTTATTGCCAAAATGTGAAGTAGATCTACTATTGTTATAAGTAAAAGAATATTATAGATAGTTATGTTATTAATAGCAAGATGACAATTTAAGTTTAAATAAATGAGTTTTATGATTCGATAGTTTCTTTTTACGAGAAGGTTGTAAATAATGGAAATATGTGGTGAAAATAATTTTTAGTCAATGGGGAAGGCAACTGTCAAAATGGCGCTGTCGTAGCTAGTTCCCAATACAAGCCAATAATACAAAACGTGAGATGGTTTTATTTTATTTTTGCGAAAATGATGCGTTATTGTGTTACTTAATACTCCGAACCTGGAGTCTACCATTTCCCGAGAGACCCTAAAATTAAAAGATGGTGGCTTAAAGCAGTTCGTAGAGATGTTTTATAAATTAAACAGAGTACTTAGAAACATTTTGAAGAAAGTGACTTTGAGGATATATTTATGGTTTTAAATTCTGACACTTTCCATGTCAAATACTTGATTTAAAATATTAAAATCACCGAAAATAACGAAATAGCGAAATAAAAGCAAACTCACGAATGAACGAAATGTCAAATTTACTGTAGGCCGTGGGGACCTAGCTATGACCACGCCATCTACAATTAGCTTTGCCCGACCTTCCACATTTTAATAAACAAACGACAAGCCAATAACGTCACGCATACGTGTCGTGGCCAGATTTTAGAATTGATCATTTCATGAAGTGTTCGACCATTTCATGAAATGGTTGTATTTCATGAAATGGTCAGCTAAAATTGACTATATTGTTTAAACGTCAACATTTAATGATATGTCAGTCGCCCCCTATTACATGGTACTTAAACATAACTGGCGAAATGTGGGTGTACTATAGGTACATCTCTGCCCAACCCTTCGGGGAAACAAGGCGTGACGTTATGTTATGTTCATGAAATTATCAATTCTAAGATCTGGAAAACAGTATTTCCGTACTGTTCTAAAATTTGAAAATATAATGTCAGACCTGTATACATATCATTGTAACCAAAGACAAACACATTAATTCGTTTCAAAGCGTACACATTACAGTGTTTTTCTTGCTGTATACATACATTTGGCACATTTAATTGAAACATACATCTGTCATACATCGTGTCTACAAGTATTTGTAACAAACAATGAAAACATCATCAAAGGATATATATTTTTGTAACTTTCAAAGGTATACATCTCTTTGTAGTCGACTGTACATACATATGTCTCATCAAGGTAAACAATCTGTTTACCTTCTAGCCTCTTTTGATTTATTGTCCTCAAGAATCTGTGTCTCCATGCTGCAGTATCATATTTTTCTGTAAATAAAGCCCGTTCATTTTTATTGTTTTGAAACTCAAACCTGTCCTTGGGTAAAAATTTTCTAAGGGTTTCACGGCATCCCGTAAATTCAATTGGTTCATTGTGCAGGCTTCTCAGTGTTGGTGACTTGTTTTTTCACTCCATAAAATTCGTTTATTTTGTTTGTTATAGCCGAAATATCAAAATTATCCAAATTGGAAACTGACAATTTTTACAGTCCTCAAATATTGCCATACTAAAACTTTTGAAAATAATTCGTGGCCAGCTTTCGTTGGCTAAACTCAAGTAGGTTACCAAAACTGTCAGAATCAACATTTACGCGGTCAATAATAATCGGCTCGACTTGGTTCCCTGGTTGCTACTGAAAATGTCCTAACGGAAAAACCCAATAACACTTTTCCACTTGTAAAAGTCAGGATATAATCTCAGCCACTCATGAAAATGGTTTACCGTTATGGTATAAACAATTTCTGAAAAGAAAATTCGGTCGGTCAGTGAGAAATGTGTCAGGGCTGCCTGTCCCTTGAGATTTTTCGGGGAAACGATTCGATTCCGGAATAAAAAAGTACCTACGTACACAGTCCGTTCGGGCTGTAATTCGGTTCTGAGGTTTATGTCCAAAATAAAGTAGGTAGGTACCTATGTGTGGTAGGTAAAGTAATCACGGCGCAGAATTGCCTGTCTTTAGTTATTTTTAATCGACTTCAAAAAAAGGAGGAGGTCCTCAGTTCATCGAAATGTTTTTTGAGATCGCTATTAGCATATTACCCGGTCAAGAAATGTAAGACAGCTCTAATGCGCAAAAGCTTACTGGGAATGGCGCCCAGAATATAATTATAATAAGTTACCTGACTCCTTAAAGCAACTCAAGATTACGAGCTTTAAGAAGTTATCACAGTTTCTAATGCGTAAATGTTATTACACTGTAGATGAATTTCTTAATGACAATAATATTAATATAAATTGACCAGGACGTAATGAATGTGTGTGTTTTTTGTTGTAATTTGTTTACTGGATTTAATATTAATTAATCGAAACGAGCTGACTGAATTTGTAAATACCTAATTTAATCATTTATAATGTTTTTCAATTTATATTAATTTATTATTATTTCAATTTATTATTATTATTGTACCTACCTACTGTAAAATTTGTACGCCGCTGGCAAAACATAGAGAATCAACTTAATTATTACTGAAGACCAAAGGTATGTACCTGTGTTTACAAATAAATATTCATTCATTCATTCATTCAAATTAAATTAGATAGCGAATCTTGGCAGATGTGATAGGTATCGGTATTAATAATATGAATTTAATCATTCGTTTTATTTTTGCTTTATCGCGTTTAGATAACGATATCCATTACTTCTGTGAAGTTTACACAAAAAAACTGACATTTCAAGTAACTATTGATTAAAAAAAAAACATCAAATCAATTTTTTTCTGTTTAATCATGTTGAGATATCGACACTAATACTAATTTACTTTGACTCTGTATATGTATGTGGGCGTCCAAGCAAAAAGGGTCCAGTAGTGGGGTATTGAGTTAAAACCAGATTCGGTATCTAGAATAGTCAATTGATAATAAGGATTAAAAAAATATTCAAAAACTGGCACATGTTTTTTTAATCAGACATTTGAAGTTGAAACTCGCCGGAACGCCCGTACCGAGCTGCTCCGACTTCCGGTACCTCGGGTCGTTTGTCCAAGGGGATGGCAAAGTAGACCGAGACGTAGCGCACCGGATCAACTCAGGATGGATGAAATGGCGACAGGTCACAGGAACAACTTGCGACCCACGGATGCCCCTCAAATTAAAGGGAACAATTTCGTGATAAGGCCCGTCGTACTGTATGGATCGGAATGCTGGGCCGTGAAGAAGACGGATGAAAAAAGATTGCATGCAGCGGAGGTGAGAAAGTTGAGATGGATGTGTGGAGTGACGAAATTGGATAAAGTAAAAAATGAGTATATAAGGGGAAGTTTGAAAGTGGCGCCAGTGACAGAAAAGTTGAAAGGAAATCGTTTGGCTTGGTATGGACATGTGAAGAGGAGGGAGGAAACGCATGTGACTAAAAGAGTGATGAATATAACTGTTGATGGATGGAGAGGGAGAGGAAGGCCAAAGAAAAGATGGATGGATTGTGTGAGGAATGATATGAAAGAGAAGGGAGTGAATGATAGCGTGACTTTTGACAGGGGAAAATGGAAAGAGAAAACGTGTTGCGCCGACCCCAAGTAACATGGGACAAGGGTAGGAAGATGATGATTTGAAGTTGAAACTCTGAAAAAACTTGATTTGACAAAAAGCATTATCAAAGTTTGATTTTTGGTACTTAGTACATTTTCTGATACTTAGAAACATCATATAAAGTGATTTACTATATGAACTTGCAGTTAATTGAGCATTAATTAATAATCAATTAAAACCGAGAAATGCAATTTTTTCATCCAACTTTACAAAACTGCGTAAGTTTATCTCGCAAACTAAATGCCGAGAACTGGACCCTTTTTGCTTGGACGCTCACATATTTCCATGGTTCTTAGAATGGTTATGGTTTTCGTAGATGTTACTGTATGTACTACAGAGTGATGATGTAGTTATCACATCAAATAATACAGTGGTTAAATACAAGCTGAGTCTTCGAAACGCGATTTCCGATGCAGTGTGTCATCTGAATGCATGGGCGCCGGCAGAAATAATTTCCAGGTGGTGCAGATTTTAGTTTTCTTACAATCTTTGCCGTATATGATTATTAATAAAAAGATGAAATTTTAGTCTGTATGTTCGAGACATTTACAAATTTCTGACTATTCATTATGAATTTATTATATAGGTACCCAGTCGTCACGGCTCACACCTATTTGTTCACGACGATCAAAATTTAAAAATTCTAAGTTGGTGGGCCAGGAGTACCGGGATCGATATTAATCGATTTCCATTACTTCTCTGAACGCACCCTTTAAAGTACCGCTACTCCACACCAGATGGCACCAGCATAAATGGGATGAACTTAACAGAGAAAGCGCAATACAGTTTCTAAGCAGTACGAAAGAGACCGACTCTTGTCAAAGTCAATCGCGAATGAACTAGAAAGATCATAAATGTGAAAGAGACATAGATTATAGATGATAGGGACAGAGCTACGTTCGAGAACGTTTGGGAATCTGGAACCTTCCTTACATTTTGATATATAAGGGGATTAGGTCACGTTCCGAGTCAGTCAGTTTTCGATTGAAGTTCGAACAGTTCGTTCCGAGTGGTCAAATCGCGAGTAGTAATAGTTCCCGCCATATTCGTTTCCATAGATTAGTGTTTTTAGTGTTTTTATAGTGTTGCCGTATTTTAATTTCGAAAATATATAGATAATTCATACAGTCTAAATAATCCAATAGTTCAAGAATGATTGCTTGATTACATGTGCAAGAGCGAGCTAATTAGTCAGTGTCAGTGCGCGCCGTAATTAATTAATCAGTGCAAGCAAGCAGTGACAAGTGAGCTAACGTGTGTTTCTTTTCTTTATAATTTTAAATATGAGTGAGATAAGGCGATTTTTGTGCAAGAGAAAAAAGATTGAAAATGAACAGTTTAATGCTAAAGATTGTCCAAGTACTTCGGCACAGCAAAGTACTAGTAAAATTGAATTAACAATACAACAAACTTCAGTTAATATTTATGATGTGGGTTTATATCTGGATTCTAACGTACCTATCAGTGATGAAATACGGTTTAAAGTGCTCGAAACACAGTGGAACCTCCGCAAGATTATGATTTCAAGCAGGACATCGATCATAAAAACCAAACACAACAAAGTGCATTTCGCCACGAGTGGCTCACAGCATACCCTTGGTTAGCCTATTCTGCTCAGGCTAAAGGACCACTTTGCCGTACATGTGTATTATTTCCCGCACAAATTCATCGAGGCAGTACTCAGGGGCCATTTATCGTTCGGCCATGCAAAAAATATCAAAAATTTCATGAGTGTGCGAAATCTCATGCAAATAGCCAGTGGCATCGTGAATCGGTTATACGTTCTAAAAATTTTCTGGAAATCATGCAACAAAGAAAAAAAAAAGACGTTTATGAACAGATAGATACTGAATATCACAGGGAAATTTCAGAAAACAGAAAAAAACTTCAACCCATTATATCTTCGGTCTTATTTTGTGCTACGCATGATTTACCCCTTCGAGGAAAAACAGAAGATGGGTCAGTTTTCAAACACTTACTACATTTCCGAGTTGAGGCAGGAGATACGGTTTTAAAAGACCACTTAGCAACTGGTTCGAAAAATGCCCTCTATGTATCCCATCAAATACAAAACGAAATTATTGAAACCTGTGCTGATGTTCTTCGTGAAACCATTACTGATGAAGCAAAAGAAGCGGCATACTTTTCAGTCTTGGCTGACGAGACAGCGGATATAAGCGGGACTGAACAGCTTTCAATGGGCATAAGATACGTCAAGTTTGACCAAACGAAACACAGTTACGTAATACTTGAAGAATTTTTGGAGTACAGACCACTTCAAAAATTAGATGCTGCATCGATTTCTGAACTTATAATATCTTTTTTGACATCATGTGGTTTAGATCTCAACAAAATGGTTGGGCAAGGGTATGATGGTTGCTCCACGATGGTTGGACTTGTTGGTGGAGTTCAGAAAATAATTAATGATAAATATCCTAAAGCAAAGTATTTCCACTGTGCTAGTCACATATTAAATCTTGTTGTCAATGATTTAAATAATTTGAGTGAAATAAGAAATACTGCTGGAATGATTAAGGAAACTATAACTTTTTTTAGAGAGAGCATTTTACGGCGAAAAAAAAATCCAAATATTCCCTTGTTTTGCTAAACCAGATGGTCTACAAAGTACAAAAGTATTCGAATTTTCGCTCAAAATTTCACCAAAATTGTAGAAGCATTACAAGACCTCTCAGAAGATCAAGCCACTAATTCTAAGACAAAGGTAAGAGCTTACTAACTGCGCACTGCTTTGACCACCACAAATTTTATTATGGCATTGCATATTATTGCTACTTACTCGGTAAAGCTTGAGCCTGTCTGCAACCAGCTTCAACAAGTGGATATTAACATTAATTCAGTGAATGACCACATTTGCAAACTCACTAAAATAATAGAGGGTCAAAGACAAAACGCATCGCAGGAATTTACTGCTATATTTGGAGAAGCTAAACAAAGTTGCGAAGACCTTAATATTGAGATTAAATGCCAAAGAGTTACGAAACGACAGGCTCATCGATCCAACCACCCATCCGAAAACGTTGAAGAATTTTACAGAAGAGCTTTATACATCCCATACCTTGATTCGATCATTTCTTCTTTAAAAGACAGATTTTCTGAAACACATAAAAAATCATTTTCTCTGTTACAACTACACCCAAAAATAATGAAAAGCCTCAGTAAAGAAGAATTTCTTAGAGCTGCAAAAGACATTGATCTATGGCGATCTTTTACCTAATTTTATTTCAGAAATCACGACTTGGTTTGAAATGTGGAAATATCCACAGCCAACGGCAAATGATATCAGTGAAGTTGATCGATATGAAAAACATCTTATAGACTACATCGACGAGGCAAAAGATTTCTTTCCTTCAGTAGCAGAAGCGATCAAGATTGGCCTTAGTCTACCCGTCACAACGTGCACAATAGAAAGATCTTTTAGCACACTGAGAAGAGTTAAAACTTGGAATAGGTCCACAACAGGTGACGAGCGACTGTCTGGATTATGCTTGTTAAGTGTCCACCGAGGCAAGATAACCGAGGACAATAAAGATAACTTTATAGAAAACGTCATTAATAAGTTCGGTCAAAAACCCCGCCGGCTGCAGTTGCTTTTTAAATGAGAATTGTGTAATTACTGCCTACTAATTATTGTGAATAAAAAAATGATTTCCAACAGACGGCTTTTTATTTCAATAATTCCTGTTGATCCCGAGATTCCCAAGGGGTGCAAGACCCCCTGGCACCCCCCTGCCGGCGCCCATGTCTGAATGAGTGATTGAATCATACCATCGTCGCATCATCGCAAGCGCCGGTGAAATACGAATTTCGACAAAACTCACTCCCATCACCCAATTCCATTTCGCGCATAGAGAATTATGCCTGAAGTCGTTTTCAAATGCAACTAGTATTAAATGACTGCATTACTATGATTACACTCGGTCTGACTCCAACCCTATATTATATTCATATTCTGAAAACAATTTTACTAAAATTTACGGAAATGGAAGTATTATGTAATTCACGACATTAGGTTGCTTTTTATTTCACAAGAAGTAAAAGATTGTTTTAAACCTGAAACCTTTATTACACCTATTAAAATAATTATATTTATGAATAGAAGTGTGTTCTCGTTTGATCAAAGCACAGTTTAATTTGTTCTGTTTTCACTAATATTGCGAATGGATATTGTTTTTCAATTAAGTAATAAAATTCACTTAACATGCAAATTATTTTGCTATTGTTTCAAATTATATGAAATTGATTTTCTTGTAGACTGCACTATCAATCATTTGTAATCTGTGGACTAATACTTTGTGAAACTTAAAATTTTTCCTTACTACCCACATTTAAAATATTGTGAACACTATTTGAGCCACAATCCTACCCTATTCCTGTATCAAAATCTATGTCATGACGAAAGTAACTTCTACTTGATAAGATTTTAAAGTTTTCTTTTAAATTATTAAAAACCTGCAGTGGTACCAGTAACAGCCATTAAACAAAAGCAGAACAGAAAGGTAAGAAACATAATAAACATGAATATCACTCCTTGTTTTCCAGAAAGGTTAGGCAGAGGTGTGCCCATAGTACACCCTCATTTCCCTAGTTATGTTTGTCTAATATAATATAGGGGGCGAGCCTATTGCCACCACCAGGCACAAATTTTAGACTCCGGCTGCTTCTGAGAAATTCCAGATGGTAAAGCCCAATAACTTGAAATGGTATCCCAAATGGTACTTGAAAACAGTGTGGTACTGAATTTATATTGTAGTAAGCAACAGATGAACTTATGATAGAACACAACAAAAATATTATTTTCAAGGGCTTTAATATTGTGATCAATATTGTTATAATCCAATAAAATACTAGCTAAATTGTTAAATCATACCTTCAAATTTTCAATTTCATTACTAATGAACATTTCAACATTATTGTTATGTAAATCCTCTGGGATGAACAACGAATTAATGCCATTTCAATTTCAGGTTTGTTTCACAATGGCACTCACAAGATCGGTAGATATGACTTCATATACCAACTCAACAACCGCACTACAACCTAGAAATATGTTTTACACGAGAGAAGCTAAAGACATGGCAAAGAAGATTTTTCAAGGCCATATCATTGTCAAGCTAAAGAAGAAAGTGATGAGTCAGGGTACCATGTCACCTTGCCAAGGGCTTTACAACAAAAAAGTGATACCCGCTCCTATTCTGATGCCGACAGCTCCTTTGGTCACCACATCTTATCCTTATCAACCTAAATTGAATGGTCCTCTAGCTTTGAACGATTGGCATCCAATGAATACGCCCCTATTCACTATTCAACCTTTACCAGTGGTTATACCTAATCCTAGCACAATATTTCCAACACATATTTATCCATTTGGTGGAATTGTGCTACAACCTATTTTTACTCCAATTATTCCACAAACATTTGTACAGGATAATGGTACAAATGTTGCTAATTACATAAATGAATTTAATTATTCTCCGGACCAAATACATATCTCTAATGGCATCATAGAGGTAGCTAACGATAAAGATACATATTATATGAAAGCAGATACTGCTACAGAGTTAGAACAAACTAATGTTTTGAATGATGCAAATGGAGAAGCTCAAAGTGATCCTCTTGAACTTTATTTGACTTTACCAAAAGAGTTGTTTCCAACACCAAGAACGCTGACAGTTGATCCGAATTCGATCATAGATGAGTTTTGTAAAATTCCGGATATACAGCGTCACGCCCCTTGGATTTTAGACCTGGAGTTTGGCATCCCGAAAACTCTTGTAAGTCGTCCGTTGCCTATTTATGATGTCAAATTTAATAACATACTCTGTAAGAATACTCCGGATGCCATACATCCGATTTTCGAGAGCTGCACTCCAGGTTTTAAAAGGGCCTTACTATTTTATTACAACTGTATAATTTCTGCATGGTACAAAGGTTTTATGATGATAACTAGGGATAGATCGGTTGAGAACTTCCAGACATGGTTGCTACTGCCAATGCAGGTTCTAGGGATGTGCTGGCCATAACTCATGTTGCATGTTTAGTTTTTTATGAAAAATATTTTTATTACATCATGTTTTTTTTTGTTTTAATATATTTTAATATATAAGTTATGCTTAAGATATATTTTAATGTATAGAGAGAGGAGTTCGTGGCTAAGTACTAACAGCCGCACGGGTCGATCCATCAGGTTAAGCTACGCTTGCCGTGGTTGTCCGTGGATGGGTGACCATCTTTACAAACCGAGACTCCTCCATGCCTCGTAAAGCATTCCGGCTGTCATTCGTGTATCTTTGACAGTCGTTACGGGTCATCAGAAGCCCGAAAGTCTGACAACCAGTCTTACCAAGGAGTATCGTATTATCCAGTTAATGGGTTGTGGAAGTCTGATAGACAGTCGCTCCATGTAAAATACTGGTATTCATCTGCATCCGGTTAGACTGGAAGCCGACCCCAACATAGTTGGGAAAAGGCTAGACAGATTGATTGTTATAAGATAGATTTTATTTGTTTTAAGTATCATCACCTTTTTCTCAAAATTATAATCTTTGTTAAGTTAATAATCTATGTTTTTCTACACCTACCACCATCAGAACCAAAATAATAATCCCCTTCAATCACCGTAAAAAGTTACGGTGCAAAGATTTTAATTTAAAGCCAGAGCTATCTCATTTTACCTTGACTTCCACAGTTGATTGTACGATGTCCCAGCCGCATTCTCTCATCAAAATCTGACCCAAATGTAAGATTCCTAATGACCCTGTGGTTTGTGGGCCAACCGCTCTGGGCACGAAATAGTTCGGAAGGTTAGCTCTATGCAACGAGCGAAAAGGCACGCACACATAGATAACATTCTCGTACGACGAGTGCAAGCGCTATCGCGACTGGCATTCATTTGAGACCACCACCGCCACCGTAGGTTCGTCCGCATACCGGTGTTCGTGTGCGTATACCGGTTGTCGCTCGTGTTATGGAGCTGACCTTCTGTATCTCTCTATTCTGTGGACCAAACACTCTGGGGATTCAATTCACGCTGCCCTTTATATATCGACGTTGACTTAGTTTGTGGATTTGAAAGGCAGGTTTAAAACTAATTAGATGCTTGACTGTGGATGATATCGTGATGAATGATATGACATTCATTCAATACGTTGCAATGCTAAATTAACCATTTGGAAATTATGAATTGATTTACAAGAAATGAGTCAACAATTTGCAGATTATTGATTTACTAACTGAACAGGGAATGGGCGAAAATGTCTTAGCAAAAGATGTACTTACGCAGAAGTAACAAGCCTAAAATATAGAAATGAAACGAAACATTAAAAAAAAATATCTCAATATTTTAATAATTATTAACAATAATATTATTGTGAAACAATCAACGTCATCATAAACTATCATTTAATAAAATCGCAATAGTTAACTAAATCAAACAAACAGCACTGAAGAACGTCGATATTTTAGTAAATGCAGTAACAATGCGCGATTTGGTAATATTCACATTCATCCCCTTTGTATATAACAAGTTAATTTATATCAATTTACAAAAATATATTAATCATTACGTATAAAAGTGTTAAATCCGGAAGTGTTTTTATAATCAGATAGTGAAGTAAAAAAACTTACTAAAGATGAAAAGTAAGGTTATCATATACAAATTGGATTTTATTATTATAGCTTGATTAATGAAACTATATTTTTTAGCAAATATGTTCAGCTTTGACTTAAAACACCTTTAGTAGTCCTTTCTTCGTCATCTCATTATAAAACATTTCGATTTCCTAACAAGAAACTACAATAAATTCAGATAATATTTACAAAATTTACGATTCCTTTGCTAAATGCCAGAATCAAGTAAAATAATACTGTATTATTAGTACAACCTTAACTAAAAACGGCAAGATACATACGCAAAAAAATTTACAATACGTTTGAGCATACAGAATTACCTTAGGATGTATTAATATAAACTAGTAAAGATAAAAATGGTCTTAAAATAGTTTGTATTTACAAAGAATCGTTTCAAGTGCATCATGCAAAGTACATAGTTACTACTGGGCTTACTGTATTTCAAATTCATGACGCATGACAAACTGTACTTACTTAATATTATGAATAATAATAATAATGTAACCAGGCTCTTGCTACCTTGGTTCCTTATTTACCTTAAGAGCCAAAGGTAAATAAGCAACCAAGCGCGTTAGCTATTTCGACTGCAAGTCGGCTTCGTTTACCAATCCAATCTGCCTACGCCACATCACGGTACGTTGAATTAGTTACGTTAGCTGCTTAAGTTCTAGTAAAATGCTCGTCATCTGCCTCGTCTTATCCTATTGAAATGGAAGCCAATCCCAAAATGGTTGTTCCGTTTTGGGGTCGGCTTCCATTTTAACCAGCCGCAGCTTAATACCAGTATTTTACATAGAACGAATGCCCTATCTGACAGCTACTACTCAACTAAAAAAATAGCACCAATTTCGCCAATTTGGACATAGTAAGACTAATGTGGTGTATACTCATGCTTAAGGTCTACAGCCTCAAAGCAGCCATTAGGGCGTTTATTGTGAAGCTTAAAAATATCACCATATTGAAGCTCCGGTAACGGTTGTTGATGCAGAATCTCGCTTTCACGAGTTCTGCAAGCTCCTGGCGAGATATTTCCGAATAAAACGCCTCAGAAAACGTTGAATCCAATCAACATTTTTGAAGGTAACTTATGCTGCACTTGTCACCAATTTGTTTCGTGTCTTTGTTTCACTGTTCATCACTTTGTCACTTAACTCAACCACCTTCAACTATTTCTTCGGGTTTTAATACACTTATCAGGTGCTTCGGTTTAGGAGTTGACTGTTTGCAGAATCCAAGGAACAAACTTTGAAATCCTGGTGCAAACGCCTGGTAGGTTCGCTTCGCCGCATCCGATGCCCCAGCTGATGATTCCAGCTAGGAAATATTTTGAGTCTTTTCCTCTGACCTGAAATCAAAAAGCGAACATTATTAACATTACTGTGATAACAAATAATATTTTATTTTAATTTTATTTATTTGGGACAAAAAACAGTTATAATAATATGCTAAAGCGATACAATAAGATTCTTAAGATAAATTATTAAGCATATAACCCACACTATTGTCCACCGATTAATAAATAAGTGAAAATCCGAAGCTGATTTTAACAATACTGTTGAAACATATAAGTTACTTGAAGTAAGTGCTAATTTAAAATTTTGATATTAAGGAAGTTATAGCGAGAGTTTTAAATTTTTTATTAGAGAATAAGAAAATGTCTACATCCATGAAGTGTACGTTATAAGTTTCTACAAGGCGTCGAAGAGGAACTCGTGCCCCGGCATTGGTCTTACATGAATTTACGTGGAACAGGCGGGGCATGCGAGTCCCACGCCTAATTACATTTCTGGGTACCGTATAACATAATTTATTCGTGATTTCAGTGCAATCAAATCTATTGTGGCACAAACCATGCAGCATCATTGCATCCAAGAGTCTAGATTGTAGACTTAGAAGGTTGTACTTACGCAATAAATGTAAGTAGGGAATGTTCGAATGATAACATTTGTAGTTCATGCCACGCAAGAATTTTTTCTGTATCATTTCCAATTTGGCAATGTATTTATCATAATATGGATTCCAAATAGGTACGGCATATTCCACCTGCGTACGTATCAAACACCTATACATCAAAAAGGTAGAGGGTCGCACAAAATAATATGATGCTTGATTGTGTTGTTTGCTTGAACATTACACTTACACAAGAAAAGCCTCTAACTAGATCACGTTTTTGTAAACTATTTCAGACATAAACTTGGAAGTTTCATTACAGGAGCTCTTTGTCAAAAGCCAGCAAGCCTTTTCACGTCATTTCGCAAAGCTCTTAAAATTTTGTTCAAGAAGAAGGCGTTAATTAATTACTTGTTTCTAAGCCTGTACATGTTTAGCGCAGATTCCAAAAGACCAAAGTAAAGTTTGCTGAAGATTTTGTATAATGAGTTTCCGAAACTCCTATGAAACTATTTCTTGGAACCTGTAATGTTATTCATGAAAGTTTTGAGCGCTTAAGATTTGTTAATACTTATGAGGCTTTAGAAACTAAAATTGTTTGAATTTTCACAACGATAGTTCACTCGAAAGTATCCCGAGGTGAAATTAAGGGACATGGGGAAAGTTGGAAGGGTTAATCAACGTTTAACTAGTACTTTGCGGGTGTGGAATTGTTATATTACTGCAGTTCTATTGGGGTTTTTATGGGTTAATGTGGCTGCCGAAAACTTTTGACGAGATGGTATGAATTGCAAGCAGCTTTTATGCTTTTTAACGACTTGTCCGTTTTTTTTCGAAAAGGGAAAAACAAAATGCACAAAAAAATGAAAATTCCTTACAATAATAGTAAACGCGTCCTTATTTAATTCTGATTGTGAAATCAAATACCGCTTTGCAGTCGTGCATAAAACTTAATCGATCTTCTTGGTTCTTTATAGTTGTACATACAGAACGAAAACTTCATGTTTTCAATGTAAGTACGTATATTTCAAGTGTTTACCTGCAGAGGTCCTCCTGAGTCTCCTTGACAAGAGTCGTGACCTCCCCTCTCGTGACCAGCGCATAAGAAGATGTCCGGAATGAACTCGTGCCTCCCAGCTCTCAGGAACATTGACTTACATCGCTCATTCGATACTATTGGTACTTGCACCTGAAGAAGATAACAATCAACTATTAATTGATTTTTCATTGGCAAGAAGATTTGATTTTTTTGTGATATTGGCAGATTGAGATATAAAAATTAATGAAAAGTGTCCAAAGTCTAAGATAACACATCCATCGCAAAACTTTCAATCAGAATCAAAACACTTTTAAAATCGTCGACAATAATAACTAGGTGCAATCACTGATCAATCATCACATAACATACATTATCCGTGCCGTAATCCACCACACGGGCCTAGTGCGGGTTGGTAGATGTCACATGTCTTCAAATTTTCGGTTCTAAGACATGCCGGTTTCTTCACGATGTTTCTTTCACCGTTTCGAGAGCAGAGGTGATGAAATAATTCAATCAATCATCGTCATCAGCCATTGTCCGACAGTAAAATCAAAAAATCAAAAAAATCAATAGTCATTTGTTCAAATTAGGCTGAGAATCAGCCCTTTTCGAACGTCATAACTACATTAGATGCCTCAAAACGCCCTTCACCACTTCCTAGTTCTTTAGTCACGGCCGGACGACATAGAGACGTCGCCCAATCAGTGATCAACCACTATTTAACCACTAAGGTAGAAAGGTAGAAGTCAATTATAAACTTTATTGGTTCATGGAGTATTGCAGCCACCTTTGGGATGGCTCAGCTAAATACCAACTTGCCGCGCTTGATTCGGTGGAACGCAGAGCTAAGAGGCTCATTGGCGACGTAAGACTGGTGGATGCCAAGCTTCACAGCTTGTCTCATCGCCGCAAGGTTGCCTGCTTGTCGGTCTTCTACAGATTGTACTTCGGTGAGTGTGCTCGAGAACTCCACGACCTCATTCCGCCTGCCCCCTTCTACCATCGGACATCTAGACGCACTGCAGGTTACCATCCCTACCACTATTACACTAACTACTTCACCAATATATACTATTCCACCAATTCGCACTAAGCGTTTCCAAATGTCTTTTGTGATGCGCACGCAAAGGAGTGGAAAAGCTCTGCCTGCGTCTGTGTTTCCGAACGTACACAACCCCGATCTCTTCAAAGTGAGAGTTAACAGTCTTCTTCTGGGTAAGCTCGCTCTATCGTCGACTTTGTCTCTGTTATCTCTGACCTAGACTAGAGTCAAGAGCAAACCTATCTTAAATAATAAAAAATAAAAAACTTCAATAGTTACCTCTTGCAGAACCGACGGCAACACACCACCTTCAGACAGCCTTCCCCATCCAGTAACCGTAGCATTCTCCCCAACCAGCAGATCATCAGTTGCAGGCAAACATATAGGCGAAATATGAGGAGCAAACTGCACAGGAGCTTCCAGTTTCACCAACGCCAAGTCATATTCATAAGTGTAGTAGTTATATTTTGGATGAACTGCCTTTCTGGCTACACCACTCTCCACGAATGGGAATTCTTCCGACACAGATGAGAAGTCGTATTCGCCAACTCTGATCCTTATTTGTGATGTTAGGAGGCTGTAATAGAGATATTAATGCCGTTAATGATGCAAAGCATAAGTAATAAGCGATGAGGTTGATAATCATTTCATTTGTCACATTTTCACTGTTAGTGACGTAGTAGTTACCTATGGGTGTTCAAAATAAAATTGGGTTGAGTAGGTAAATCATGAATTGCTTGCTATATTTTCTATGCACTATAATCATGCTGTAAAAGATCAAAAGAATGTGTTCTTTTCAGATGAATCAATGCTTACAGTAGTTTTTATTCTAACATACAGGAGGACACTACTGATATTCCTCTTGGTATACGTCATCTTTTTACAAAATCTTCTGATTAGGAAGTGGAGCCCTATGAATCCAAGAACTGCACAAAACACAAAGTACTAGAAAAGTTTCTAAACGTATTGCAGTAAGGCTCAATCGTCCATTATGTGTTGAAGCCATTAAAACTCGCTCAGAACGACAGACGGTTCGCCTTGATTCCCGCAAAACCAACACACGTTCATGTTGAACGTCACATTATTTTGTCGGCAAAACTGGTAAAGGTAATTCCGGCACTGTTTCTGAAAATCTTTAAGCCTGTGATAAAGAAGGTTTAATCTCTTACATAAACTCACGCCTTCTTCCCATGGGGTAGAAAGAAACTATAGTACGCCGTTGTCAGCAAATTATTAACTACCTATCATGTTGAACTTGGATTTCCGGAAACCAGTAGCTACAGCGGCACCATTTTTTTTTTCAAAAATAAAGAACAACGGTAGGTACGTACCTACTTTTATCGCGGTCGTAAAAAAACTGAATCCATGTTGCGGAACATAAAGTTGCAGTCCTTAAATTTTGTAAAACCTTATCCTGTATAAGACAGCCGCCATTAAATTAACTTCGCTTTTTCCTTTTTTACGGTGTTTAGACCGTTCCCTTTACTTTGTTTTTACAGAAATCTACTAAGAGATGGGAAATATAAAAAACTAATTTAAATAAGCCGTCTGTCTGTCTGTATGAATGCGTTAAGCTCGGGATTACTAGATGGATTCTGATAAAACATTTCTCAGGAAGACTTAAGTTGTTTAAGACTTTTTTCGTGATAAAAAGGAGGGAGGAATGCGAATCGTGAAATTGTGGGCAGTTTGTTTCAAGCTGGCTAGCCTTTTTAAGTCGGCAGTTTTGTGAAGTATTAGCGCTGTGGTACTTGGAAAAAGTCAATGTTTCCTGGTAGACTTCCTTTGGTTGAATTAAGTAATTAAAATAAATACTCATTGCGGTAACATCGGGACACAGAATTAACTTATTTATTACTCAACTCGACAAAACATCTAGATTTATTTAGTATTTGTAAGTAATATAAATATATTCCTCACATAAACCTTCCGGAATAAATTCTCTAAATTATAGTGAAAACCGTATGAAAATCCGTTGCGCAGTTAAAAATAATAGCGCAGTCATGCAGACAGACACGAAAAGTGACTTTATTTTATCATACGCATAGATGCTCCGCCATGAGAACGAATGAATCCATGCTGGAGGAACTCAACATCACCAAGCGGCTATCTACAATATGCCAGGAGCGTGCCCTTAGCTTTTGCGGGCATACTATGCGTTCACCTAAGCATGGTCTGGAGAAGCTTATGGGTCGGGTGGAAGGAAAACAAGCTCAAGGCAGAGCACCGGCAAGGTGTTCAGACGCGACCAAGAAGACTGTTGGAGATAGCATTTACCGAGCGGTCCACAATGCAGAAGACCGCATAGCTTGGAGACGCGTCGTATATGTTTGCAATCCTCAGCATCGAGGGAATGACGAAGAAGAAGAGAGTTGCCTCTATGGTGTAATGGGAGAGACCTACAACCAGCATTCGGTGGTTACCGGTTGAAGAACAAGAGGATTTTAATCAATGGAATTTAAATAAAACTATTGCTTTACGTTCTTATAGATATTATAGCAACATTTATGAAACCACATTTTCTCTGACTATATTACTATGTAAAAGCTGGAGTATTGCCAGTCCAATTTTCATACGGGTTACTTATAAACACGACTGTTTTATCAAAACACAGAATCAGTATACAGACTATTATAATAATGAAAGTATTTGTTCGCAGAGCACGAGCGGAAAAATTCTTTAGCACTGTTTTGGGATGCGAGTTCCAGTTGAAACATGCAAAATAGTTAATAGAATCAAGTCTGGTGGAAAGTATGTGTTTGAAAATGTAGTGAATTTATTCATTCACATATTTTGGGTTTATGTTGGTTTTAGTATGGGTATTTCATATTATGTTCTCGTGGTTCAAACATCCTTCTGCTTTCTATGAATGTCGGGAATGGGAAATTATAGGCGTGATAATAGCAGCTACTAAATAGGTACACAAGTCGTCATACTCATCATCTGCCTGCTTTTTCCCAACTATGTTGAGGTCAGCTTACAGTCTAACCGGATGCAGCTGAATACCAGTATTTTACATGGACTGCCTATCAGACCTAGACAACCCAGTTACTGGGTAATACGATACACCTTGGTAAGACTGGTTGTCAGACTTTCGAACTTCTGGCGACCCGTAACGACGATCAAAGATCCACGAACGACAGCTGGGACCAACGGTCTAACGTGCTTTCCGAGGCACGAAGGGGGTCTTGGTATGTAAAGATGGTCACCCATCCACGGACCAATCTCGATCAACCTGTGCGGCTGTTATTACTTAGCCACAGGCCCCTCTTCTCTCCAACACAAGCCATCATACTGCTGGGGTTGTGTCAAGTTGTTATTGTACTTTGAGAGTATTGGCATGTTCGTTTGTATGGGGTTTCTCTGATGTTACACTTTTCACTGAAAATTATGCCAGAGATACATCAGTGAGTGAAACCTATAGATTACAAGTAACTCGACGGCTCTAGATAGCTTAGCAAGGATTTCACCACTTGTTATGAGTTCGGGTGCTTGCAGGTTTACCCGTCCTAATTTCTCAGTACCTACAGGTTGGTACTGATAGGTACACAAGCTCAACGGACGAGTGCCTGGTATGAATAAGTGTAGGCGGTACCAGCAAGTTTCAACCAGTATCTTTATGCAAGCAGCCTTACTACACCCAGTCACTCGTCCATCCAGCAAAAAAATCGAATGTCACTAATTACTTACTCATCAACACAGTGACCAGCCGTCGCAATCCAACCCTCATTAATGATGGCTCCTCCACATCTATGCGTTGAGGAGAAGCCGAAGTAAGACGTTCTCCTGACCGACACCTGCCACGGCCACCGACCGAAACTGGAGTCTTTTCCGCCCATGATCCTCGACTCTGGACGTGGCCACATTGCTGTGAGGCCACATTCTGGAAAAAAGGGTTTTATGTTGTTATGACCCTAGTTTTTAAATTTAGTATATTTATTTTTTATTGCTTGAGAGCGCTGCGTCAGTAAACTTTTACTGACGCAACTAATAATAATAATGCGTGCTGTTAGTTGTGTTTCTACTTAGAAACACAATTAACTCATCATTTCACACAATAATTTAGCTATTTTATAACAAAGGAATACGGTAATTTCTTAACCTAAGCCTTCTACCATGAGCACATTAGGAACGCTAAAAACAAAGGTTATCACCATTCATTACAAAAAAGCCAAGAAGGCAATGCTCATTCCAAAAAATAAATGTTTCTTTCACGAGATAAACATAAATTATGATTCCCATTTAAATGCAAACCGTTGCAACTCAACACATTTTCTCTGCATTTGGAGTCCAGCAACGAGGTCGAGATTACTCCAGAATCCCAGATAGAATCATCCAAATGCATAACGAAAAGGTAAATTACAGGGGAAACTGTGAAAACCATAAAAACTTTCAAGTCCAGCTAATGGCTCTTATAATAACGCATTTAATGTAAGGGTTCCTGACGGCCACGAGATTTGTGAGCGGGAAGTCTATTTGGGTCGAGTCTATGTAATTTGCATTCGGTGATTTTAATTCTGTGGGAGAGGTTAAACGGATTTTAATGCTATGATGGGAATTCATTGTGGAGTTTTTTCAGAGTTTAACTTGCAATCCATTAGTGACGCCTAATAAAATAAGGCCGAACTAACTTACAGTTTATTAATTTATTACAGAGTGTGATGTATATTAATATGTATGATAATGGTCATAGGCTAAGAGTGACTTCATGACGTGCTGTCTCACTATCCACAACAATCCGATAAAATGCTTAGCTTGCCATTTAATACATTTCACTAAGAGCTCCCACACAAAACTGCGATTTCGCATCGCATCGCAGTTTAGTGTTTTGGCCCTAACATTGATATGTTAGGAGTGGACTGCGATAGGCTGAGTTGATTGTATCAACAATCAACTCAGCCTATCGCAGTCCACTGCTGGACATAAGCCTCTCCCAGTCTGTGCCACAACACCCTGTCCTCCGCCGCCTTCCGCATCCAGTCTGTCCCAGCCACCTTCTCAAGGTCGTCGGTTCATCTAGCTGGTGGACGTCCCACACTACGCTTGCCGATACGTGGCCTCCACTCCAGGACTCGTCTGCTCCACCGGCCATCGGTCCTTCGACAAACATGGCCAGCCCACTGCCACTTTAGTTTGCTTACTCTGCAGGCTATGTCGGTTACTCCGGTTCTTTTCCGGATAACTTCATTCCTGATTTTATCCATCAAAGAAATTCCAAGCATAGCCCGATCCATAGCGTGCTGAGCGACCTTGAATTTGTGAACCAGCCCAACTGTCAGTGGCCCTAACATAGTATGGTGAAACTGGCTCTAAGCTAATGCTTGCCCTTGCTTGCTTGCTTGTATCTAAATATCTGATTTAATTAAGAAATCTACACCCATTTCTTCTGTCTCCCATTCCTTTCCTTCTTTGCTTTGATTTCTTTTGGATCAAAATACTTACCAACAGTGTTGGTAGCAGCCGTAGTCTGAATCGGTGCAGAAGTAGACTCCTCAGTCCTGTTAATCATATTCAGCGCCGGATCCTTAGGCTTGATGTAGTTCTTGTGTGGCTTGCTGGTGGTCGTGGTGAACTTCTTCGTTGGTTTGGGCTTTCCCGCTGGCTTCTCCCATGAAGGTCGAGGCTTCGTAATGAAGGATGGCTCTGTCGTGGCCTGCCAGTGGATCGTGTTCAGGTTGCTCGGCCTTGAATTGAATTGGCCTGGAAATATTCGACCAAATGTTATAAAAATGAAGTCTAAGAGATTGTCAATAGTTTAAATTCAAGTTGCTTGAATTAAAAATTACAATCAGTTAATTTTCAAACAATCAAAGCAGCGTTTTAACAGTAGGTATACAGCTGGACAAATCTATCAGATGAAAGGTACATAACTACCCCGTCAACCATTTGTATAACTAAGAAAACCAGCAAGGTAAGCTAGCTTATGGTGTTTGTTATTGATAAAGGAATTTCAATCAAATTAAATACTTAGAATATCCAATGAATCAATAAAACAATTAACTTTTATACACTAATAATTATTGCTTCTGATCTATTAGAGCTCACACAGCATGTCTAAACACCTCTGCCCAACCCATCAGGGAATAAGTACAAGCGTGATTTTTATGTTTATTAGAGATACTGCCATCTTGCTTGTAGCCTTTCTACTCACAAACTGAACCCGGACCCTAAGCTAAATTGTTCAGTAATTTCAAGTAATCTGTACCTCAGCCAGCAATTACCTACCGATCTAAAAGTTTCATACTAATCGGATAGATGGCAGCATTGTCATTGCTAAAAAAACAAACTACAGTAAGTTTGAACATAAAAAAACCCACCTGAGTTGATGCTGTTCTCTGAATGCTGCTCCGACACAGCCATAGGCCGTGCTCCAGATAATATGCTAAGACTAGACGAAATCTTATTGTGGGGACTAGTTTCCGCTTCACTGTTCGGTCTATTTACATTTTGGTATTTATTTACACTGTTATAAGGTATTTTATTAACTATATCACTATTTTGTTCGCTACTTGAATCTAAATTTCCTAATGAAGGTAAGTTTATTTCTGGCGGCCGGTAGCTGTATGAAGTCGGGGCGCCATCTATTGGTTTGGTCATGAACGACGGCCGTTGCGTTTGCCAGTTTGGCCGCGAGATGATTTGTGTCGATGTCTCTGGCGGTTGAGTTGTAGTGCGAGCAGTACTAGATGGCGTTGTATAGGTCTTCTCAGTGACTGTGACTGGGGGGGCAGGTTCTGAAAAAGAAATTAAGGATGGTGAATTTTGGTTGTTACTGTAAACACTAGATAACATTACTTAGGCCAATTTAAACAATAGAATTAACAATTAAATAACATAATAAATAAATTATTACATATTTGAGAACAGAGCTTTGTCATGAATCTAGCATGGATGACGAGATCTCTACATGTTACAAAATAGCTCATAATTATCATTCATCATCATTTTATCCGAAATACGTTATCTGTTGAACATAGAACCCCCACAGCCATTGGTCATGTGCTTCTCGCACCCAGCGGATTCAGCGACCTTCACCAGGTCATCGGTCCACCAGATCATCGGCACCTTCCGGTAGGTACGCGGTCGCCACTCCAGAACCCTTCAGCAGTTCCTCGAGCAATGTGCTCTGCGCACTGTTACTTAAGTTTGAAAATTCTTCGGACTATATCGGTAAAGTAATTCAAGGTGACTTAGATAGAAGAACATGATCAGGTACTGTTAACATGGACGTGGCTTACCTTCTACAACCACCGGCTTGTCGGGCAGCCGACAGCAGGACCCGAACATGAAGCCGTCGACGCATACGCCAGCATGCGTGCCCCCCACTCGGTTGCACTCCTGCACCCACATGCAAGAGCCGCGCGCGCCGCCCGCCACGCACGATTTGCGCGACATTTGGTAACCTGAAGAAAAAAAGAAGATGGTCTTAGTAATTGAGAAGATAGAAATGAAGTCGAAGGTGCGGTGTATTTAGAACATGCTACTATAAACCAAGAACAAACACACACAGTAAATCGGATCATTTGTTTTAAAGACGAAATCCGTAAGACCTTCTATTTAGTACACGGGCTTACCTAACAATGTCCGTACAGGGACGATCTGCCAGATATATGAAATAATATTTATCAGTTTTTCATTGAAATTATCTGCCACATAAGAGCGTTCGGCCACTCTCGATCTAATTATTAATTAAAATTCATACGATGTAACTAAATACATCATCATAACTCAAGCCGTCATTAGAATCCGTCGCAATTTGATAGCACAATAAAAAGGTTTTCCTAAAAAATAAAAAATAAAACGAACAGCTGCATGAATTTCACAAAAAAAGAAACATGTTTCATCAATTTACTCGACAACTGAAGATTAATTGACCAGAAAAAACAATGTTAGACCATAAACAAAAAAAAAAATAAAAAATGCGAACGTTTGTGAACCGATCCAATTCGAAACAAATACCTACATTCTTAAGACCCTCTTTCAATTTTGGAAAATTGTGTTGTCCGAAAATATTCCAAGAAAACACACATAGGGAAACGCATTTGAAGTAACGTGTAACTAAGGAGATAAAAATCTCGCTTAAAATACCAAGAACCAACACTTTTTGAACCACAAGATATCATAGACGACCTCCAAAAAATGTACCCTTTAGCGCTTCGAAAAAGAAGGACAACGGCTCAATGTACGAGTAACATCGCTATTAAAATACCAACACGGTTGCTTGGCCTTACATCAGCATCGAAACAAAACCGCTATTCTAAACGCAGCTAAAAACACCAAAGAACAATACTTACCTTTCAGAAACTAAATACGCGCTAAACATAACACTTACCTGGCTTACCGTTAAAATCGCCTAACTAAATGCATTGTCTATTTTCCATTTCGCGAAAGATTCTATTTATTGCCTGGTGAGGTATGGACAATCTAATCTGCAAGTCGCTGGCACGTTTCTGTTACACCCATCGTTGTAAATCATATACAGAGGGGGGAGGGGGGTAGTGCCAATAAATTTACAAGTGGTGGTCTACAAACGGCTCGCCGAAGGCGGAATTTGATCCATCTATGTAGCTTTATTGTGGAGGTGGATTGGCAGTATGGTAAGTTGTAAGCGTCTTTGGAATTGGTGCAGATTTCTGTTCATTCCTATTATCCCACGGACGACAGACAACTTTTGATGAAAAGCAACGCTCAGCTGTATTACTTCTTTTTACAACGAATTAATGTAAGTAGAATTATTTTTCCCATTCAATCACTACGCAATAACATAACAAAGAAAGGTCGCACATCTGACGGAAGATGCGTCGCGTATCGTCGGTCGAGTAAGGCCAGAGCGGACTAGTAGATAATAAAACATTCAACCTTACACACTCTACACACTCAAATTACACACTCAACCTATGATGCAAATGTGCGTCGAGCATACACCAATGAAGTTACGCTCCACGCATCTTTCGTCAGATGTGCGACCGACCACCCTTAAAAGGTTGGTGACATCAATAGCGTCCGAAAAGCGGTTACCGCCGCGCATCGAGCTGACAAAGTAACTTCATAAATTCAAAAAAAGAACATCATGCAAATTATATGCGCCACAGCTCCAAGATTTGCAACATTTTTAGTCAAACAAGAGTGAATAAGAAATTACACAACGTTAGCTTACCGCCTCTTCCAGCAATAATTTAAAAATCCACATTATGCAAAGTATATGCGGCACAGCTTCAAGATTTCAAACATTTTTAGTCAGACAAGAATGAGTAAGCAATTACAGAACGCTAGCTTGCGCATTTTCCAGCAATAATTCAAAAAACGACACATCATGCAAAGTATATGCGGCACAGCTTCAAGATTTCCAACATTTTTAGTCAAACAAGAATGAATAAGCAATTACAGGACGCTAGCTTGCCGCGTCTTCCAGCAATAATTCAAAAAAGGAACATCATCTGCGGCACAGCTTTAAGATTTCCAACATTTTTAGTCAAACAAGAATGAATAAGCAATTACAGGACGCTAGCTTGCCGCGTTTTCCAGCAATAATTCAAAAAAAGAACATCATGCAAAGTATATGCGGCACAGCTTCAAGATTTCCGACATTTTTAGTCAAACAAGAATGAATAAGCAATTACAGGACGCTAGCTTGCCGCGTTTTCCAGCAATAATTCAAAAAAAGAACATCATGCAAAGTATATGCGGCACAGCTTCAAGATTTCCGACATTTTTAGTCGAACAAGAATGAATAAGCAATTACAGAACGCTAGCTTGCCGCGTTTTCCAGCAATAATTCAAAAAAAGAACATCATGCAAAGTATATGCCGCACAGCTTCAAGATTTCCAACATTTTTAGTCAAACAAGAGTGAATAAGAAATTACAGAACGTTAGCTTACCGCCTCTACCAGCAATAATCCCGCTTGACTTAAATATGGGTCACAAGTCGCAAGGAAAACTCTCTCGGAATAACAAACATACTTATGGTTGCTCTGTCCTCTTTTTTCCTAAATCAACATGCTTTTTTATTTCTGCTATAAAGGAAATAAACGCACGAGGACGAGGTATTTATTGTTTTAATCCTCTTTTAGATGAAGTATTTTTGCGTTGACTAGTGGGTGTGAGAATAAAACGTATACAACAGAGGTGACAACTTGAAGATTAATATTTTATAAGGATTTAACATTACCGGAACATTTCCGGAAAACAAACACATGACTAAACGGGATGAAATCTGAGGTACGAAAGGGGTTTTGAAGATCCGTAAACGTAAACAGTCCGATCCAGAACTGGATCGCTTATTGACGCTTAAGTGAACGATTGGCCATAGAAGACCCCACCCTGATCAGATAATCTCAATTAAAACGAAAATACTTTCAACTTAATTCAAGAAATATTGTTCACGACCGAAATATGAGAATCGACAGATATGAAATAGTTTTGAATTGAATAGAATATTGAACTATTGCGGTACTTTTACAATTGCAACCTAACATTGTTAAAGATAGTTAGTTTCAAGAAGAAATAACAGGTTCGCGTAGGTACGTGTTACTCGTGATTTTGTTGTAATGCGTATAACACAAGTGAAAACTAATGCAATTTTATACACAGAAAATAGAAAACAACAGCTGTATCCGTTACTGCGATCGCAGTACAATTTCATAATATTTTCTCTACTCCACAGTAATTAAGATATTGTTGACATAAAGATGAAATTGTAATGAGAATTTAAGTTCTTACTGTGGCAATGAGAGCTGGAGCTAGACCACTACCTCTTAAAGCAGTATTATTGTGTCTTATATAGCTCCATCTCTGTCTCACACTGAAGTAACATTAAAATAATACTGCTCTAAGAGGTGGTGGTTGGCCCCCTGCTTTTTTATAACTAAGGCAACACCAACGTTGGTGTGTTCACCAACATTCAAACCACTGGATAGTTATTTAAACAGTTGGTTTATGTCAAACTTTCTATGAAAATTGTATATATAGAACTGATTAAATATCTAAACAGTTGATTTAAATATTGGTGAACACACGACTTTATATTACTTAACCAAGTAAGATTTGAGGTTTATATAGGTACCATAGGTAACCTTTTGTCCATTTGGTTTGGTCTTTTACAACTACTAATAAGGAACCCCTGTCATGTGGTGGGTAAGGGACAAAGGACAACAGGAAAAACAGAAGCATCAATTTGTCTAATAGTCACCACAACGTCTCACACCACACGAGACATTTCAACTTTGTGGTCTGGCCACTCACCTACAATGCCTAAATCACCATACACACTCAGTGCACAGTCATCTTAGCACGGTCTGACAGTAGTACCTAATAGTCATCGTAAAACAACGTATCATTTCTTCAAATCGATGATTCGCTAAATCAAACAGATTATCACCTGATTATCCTCCAGCTGTAATAGTCGTTATAATGTTCATTTGTAATGGTCTAACAGCTTGTCGCTACTCGAGCTGTGACCGGTTAATATATAGTTAGCTTAGAACTACCAAGTACAGGTCTTGTTACATCTGGTCGTGTAATTCAGTTTATTGCAGTCGTATTCAATATAATGGATATTGTTTTTAGCAACAGCCTTTTACTTTTAAAAATTTTTGAAACAAATTCTTTATCGCACGTTGTAGGTATTGTACATTTTGACCGTGACGACACTTTTGTTACGTAATGAAAGTATCGTAAAGGTCAAAATGTTACACTTTTTTTTGGTCTAACTCTTATTCGCCGTGTGCAAAAGCGAAAGGAACTTCGTTCCATCCGAGTGTCCCACGACACCCCTCGACTGTTTCTTGTACTTATCTTTATGTAATTATGAAGACACATTAATCCATTGTCGATACACTTCTGCTCAACCCTTCTCACATTACTCCAATTTGTGCAAATATTAATATTATTTACTGTGTGTTAATTTTGGTAAGTATGATAAAGTTTTTCGAAAAGGTACCTAATGTATAAGTAAGTAAAGAATATGCAACTAGAAAATTTTATGAGGAAAATACATGTAAATATTGCAGCAACAGGTATTCCGTCCACTTCTAAAGCGAAGTGAATCTACGTATATAAAAATGGATGTGTGTATGTGTGCGTGTATGTTACCTATGGACTCCAAAACGCCTGGAGCGATTTTTATGAAATTTTCAGAAAATATTCAGATTAGCCCAGCGGGTGATCCTCTGAAGTTTGGTAGTGATTGGATCTACAGATTTATTTTTTTGGATTTTTGGTAATTTTGTGTCATATTTTTTTTCTGAACCTTACAAAAAGTAGCAGGCTTGCAAGAATTAAAGATAGTATTTCAATAATTAGTATTGATGTACCAATACTAATAGACCATAACGTAGAATACTTTTACCCCGGTAGGTAGTACGTTCCCGTACAATAGTTTCCGACCTACCCGCGGGCGTACCGGCGGACAGCAGCTAGTTTATTATAAAAGTGTGTATTTTCAATATCTTCTCTTTAGAATGTAACTGAAATCTGAATTTACCTACAACTACGCTCATAATATATTACCAAGTCTATGAATCCTCATAAGTACCTATGTACATATACTCGTATACAGGGTGTCCGGTAAAGAATGGATAACCTTGAAATCGCATATAACAGACCTTATGGCTGTTCTAAAAAAATACAAAAAAAAAATATATCCCAAGTAATAACTAAGATTTTTTTGAAAAAGAATACTAACTTTTTTTACATTTTTCATCACCACAACCACAAATGAATGAATTCCATCGGTTATCTGTTGTTATAATATTGTACGTTGACTATGCCGCCGACAGAGAGGCAATAAATAATGTGACTAGAAATTACACAGAATTTTTTTCTAAAAAAAATATATCTTAGGTAGGTACTTACTACTTGGGATATACATTTTTTTTGTATTTTTTTTAGAACGGCCATAGGGTCTATTATATGCTACCGCAAGGTTATCCATTAATTACCGGACACCCTGTATATCTACGTTTATATCCTCCGCTCCTTAACA
Source organism: Fissipunctia ypsillon (assembly GCA_947568875.1). NCBI lineage: Eukaryota > Metazoa > Arthropoda > Insecta > Lepidoptera > Noctuidae > Fissipunctia > Fissipunctia ypsillon. The sequence continues at coordinate 4,919,680 of OX387643.1, forward strand.
TTACCATACTGAAGGTTAAACTCGGCTTTAAATAACAGCAATTCTATTCATAGGGATCCCATTTAAAAACTGCCATTGAAATATAAGGTCGGGCGCTCCGGGCGGAATGAAGAGCTCATGAAACGAACGCCTACTCAGAATGTTATTCATTCACCCCAGTGATCTAGTGACCTAGCAAGTCTCAGTACTAACTTCATGTCAAAACAATAGCAACCTAACTGAAGCACTTACAAACACACTAAACAAAATAATAACATGGATGACAGAACACAACCTCGAGATTAATTTTAATAAAACTAAAATCATTTCCTTCCACCCACGACAAAAAGCACCTCTGGATATAAATTTTATTTACGATGACATAAAAATAGAGACAGTACAAGAATTCACCCTACTCGGTCTATCCATAAATACAAATTTAAATTGGAAATCACACATAAAAAATATTCGGTCGAAATTATCTAAATTTGCTTATGCCCTTCGCGAAATCAAAAAAACCACAAACCTTCAGACAGCCCTGGTTACGTATTATGCCTATGCATACGCATGGTTAAGCTATGGCGTAATATTATGGGGAAACAGTACACATGCACCTACACTTTTCACACTACAAAAACGACTAATCAGAATCCTAGTTAACATAGAAGACACAGACAGCTGCAAACCACATTTCCAAGAACACAAACTTTTAACACTTCCCTGTTTGTATATATTAGAAATATGCAAATTTGTTAGAAACAACCAACAATTATTCACTACACGAGAAAACATACAACCTAAATATACACTACGACACAGAAATAGGCTAAACCTACCTGGTGGCTCTAAGCTGAAAATGCACTCAACAAGCACTTTAGTAATGTCAGTTAAAATATATAACAAATTACCGGAAGTAATTAAAAATGAACAAAAATTTAATATATTTACAATTAAACTAAAACAGTACCTAATCCATAAATGCTATTATAATATTAATGAATATTTTAATGATAAATTAAATGAATAATTAAAAAATGAATAATGAATGAAAAATGAATAATAAATAAAATCTAAGTCGAAGTGAGTACTAGAAAAGCATGTATATTTTACTATTTTCAAATAATAATATAATAATAGCCCTCTTCCTCTATCCTACCTCGCTGTGCCCGACAGGGTCCACAATGATCTACAATTATGTATATTTTTATAATGTACCTACCACCTAAGTTTACATTGTGGAATGCAAATAAATGTATTGAGTATTGAGTATTGAAGCTGCGGATTTAAAACGTTTGGAGTAGAGATAAGCTGTTGTTACTGTCAGTCTTCACCATCCCACTGCTGGGCCCGGCATAGCATCCTGTTATTTTAATCCAGAACGGAGTAATACTTAATATACAACCACTTTGCGAAGCCCTGATGCGGTCAAAAGGCGTCGCAATATACTACGCAGAAGATGGTGGAATGAGCTGAACGAAACTAATAATCCATGGTCCACATTAACATCTCCTGTCTAGCCTTTTCCCAACTATGTTAGGGTCGGCTTGCAGTCTAACGGATGCAGCTGAATACCAGTAATTTACATGAGCGACTGTCTATCTGACCTCCATAACACAGGAGTGACCATGTAACTCCCAGCTATTTTGATAAATAAATGATTTTTTGCTGTAAGTAGGTTTGTACTACAAGCATTTTTACACGCCAGTCATATTTTTAAAACTAGATGAGGTCGGCGTTTCCTATCTGATTACTCTGAGAAGAAAGGCCGCAACTAACTCAGAGGTCACATAAAGTCCAGACATAACCTTGGTCAGATCATGTAGATTGGTGTCTGAAATGGTCTTTTGAGGAAAGAACTACACATATAGAGTGGACTTGTCCAGTCAGTGCACGCATTTGTCAGTAATCGTGTAGCTCAACTCAAAACTTACGGGGCTCAACGATTTGCTCAACGGTGGGATGATACAGGCTAACCAGTATTTAACATAGACCATTGGTTGTGGATTTAACCCAGATCGTGCCGCCATGTTCTACGTGAAAAATGTGTTAAATTGAATTTTCTGATGGAAAAATTCTCAGCTATTTACCATCGGGGCGCTTGAAAGCGTTGAATCTGAGTGCAAGTAAATATTATACGGTCCGAGAATGCTAAAGTAAATCTACTTTCGGGTTGAATGCAGTGCACATTCACAGCAGAAGTTCTGAGCTAGCTGCTTGTTGGTGTTAAATTCTATAAAATGTCATAAACTCACATCTTAGTACGTGATCTTTTCAGGAAGAGTCAGTTAAGTTCTTTTTATAGAAAGAAGACCAATCAATTATAGGTTTACCTAGTAAAACCTTCATAATTTTCTTTTTTTAATGAGAATTAGCTTGGATTGAATTTCTCATACTTAAATAATGAGTCTAGGGGTCTAGGTGAGGTGAATTTGTGACCACGATTAGGGCCACTTAGTTGAAACGTGAAACTACGAAGGAAAATGCATTAATTATTTTCCCATACTATATTATTATGTACTAATAGGTTCGTATAGTTATCGTCATCGAAACCAAGAGTTAACAATAGTAAATTTCCACATCTTTGCCATATTTTAACAACAGAGGCTCTATTTTTAGCCATCCTATTTAAAAAGAAGTACCTTAGGAGTTTAGTAGTAGTATCTTTGAAGTGCAAGGCCGCTCGCTCGCTGCAAAATGAAGAGCTCATGAAAAATGAACGCTTGCTTGCAAGAACGCTTTTCAGTGTTAGATGTTTATAGTTGAAACTGAAATTACTAACAAAACGGTTTTAAAAATGGTATAATTATCTGACTCTTAACTGTAGAGTATGGTAGAAGAATGATGATAAGGTTTTAATTTATAGGTCTTATAAACAGCTCTTTGTAGATAATTTTAAATGAAGGGTCAAGTGTGTGATGCTATCTGGCACATGCATATTATACAGGGTCAAATTAAATTAGCTAGCGAAACTCTGCAGACGTGATGGATGTAAACATGATAAAATAAAAATAAAAGATTTGATGTTTTTTTTTGGTTGACGTTTGAGTTGAGAAAATCTGTTTTCTTTTGATTTATCGTGTTTAGATATACATTTATGTTCGCATGACTCGCCAAAATGTTGGGAACATCTGATTTTTTTTTCTCATTTCACGTTCGGTCTCATAGTAAAAGTTGTTCATTGTTACGAGTACAATGACCCCTTAAGAGGTTGTGCGTTATTTAAATTACACATTGTATTGTATGCACACAACTATGCCTATTCAGTTTTATCGCAAGTGTACTTAAGCGACTTCATTATTTGATCGATAGTCTGCCTAACAGTCTCGACTCAGGTCTGCACATAGCCTTAGATATTATTGTCAACTGGTTAGCACTATAGGCCTAACGCAGAATTCTAAGCCGTAGCTCAGTGACGTCACAAGAACACAACAGAAACACTACCTCACACCTTGTATCACACGACATCTTGTCTTGTAACTCAAATTCTACAATCGACGCGTTCAGATCAATAAATCTCGACCAATAAACTTAGGTGTCATCAGTATCAGATTTTCCGCAGCATTATTTACCAATAACGATAAATATGTCAGTGGAACAGGTACTGAAGGTATACTTTCAGTCCCTGGTTTAGTACAAAGACCTCAAGTCATATTTTGTTAGACCCTGGATTTTCATCGAGAAATAATTTTCTAGTGGCGATAAATTGCAAGTAACATATTGTGAGTTAGTGCACAGAGCTAGCTACCGGTTCGTTGTGGTGTGGTTTAAGGGGTGAAGGTAAAACGAGTTGAGAAAATGATTTATGGTATCTCTAAAAACGGGTTAACAACATTCACATCTGATAAAATTACATTATTCTTCCACACCTCCACCACCTGGAAGTCTTTAAACAGACTCCGGACCCAGGTTGGCCAAAGCAGGGAAAACCTGTTCAGGTGGAGATTCATTGACGACTCCGCCTTGGAGTGTAAATGTGGTGCTGTTCCACAAACTATGGGACGCTTAATATCATGTCCTGCGTGTCCTGTCAGCTGCAAGTTACAGGAACTGATGGACGCTAGTGATGGCGATTAAAATACTGTATACGGTACATGATATACACAAGTTTCAAATTCCTAACTTGTTTATTTGTTGGAACAGAGCTAGTACAAAAATGGTCATCATGGACTGACAACTTTTACGGCCCCCTAATTCTTCATTTATGAAGATAAAAAAATATATATATATATTTGTACTCTACTTGATGAGTTCTCTAAACAATGACACACATGCCAGGGTAAGATTTTTTTTTTTCAAAATCAAACGTTTATTGTATGAGGAACCCCTTTAATTTTTAACTTTATGATTTATTCTTATAGCGGATTGCCGCCGTAAGAATAAATATTAACAATATAATAATGAGAATTTCTATTGAGAAATACACAATTTGTGAAATTTTCAACTGTTTACCTATTACTATTCATGAGATACAGCCCGCTGACAGACGGACGGACGGACGGACGGACAGAGGAGGCTTAGTAACAGGATTCCGTTTGGCACCCTTCGGGTACGGAACTCTAATAAAAAAATACGTATAAAAAGCTTTATAAACTTACTTACATCAATAAATATCATTTAACCAGACAATGTCAATTATTGGAAAAAATGCTTCATTTAGACCATACTTAAAATAAAGATTATATCAAATAAAAGTTACCCCCACGAATACCCCGCTAAGCTCCACTAACTCGTTCCGTATCAAAAACCTTGTTCTGAAGAACATCGATACGATCAGCGCACGCGACGCCCGGCGAAAGTGTGTACTCAGCTTACAATCATATTTACTTATCCTCACGGTGATCTTCTCTCGTGGAGTGGACAGGAGCCGAGGCTTAACTTTATGAGTCAATATTTGAATTTGAATGCAACAGAAATGTAGTTTGAATAATGGAATTGCTACCCGATTTTACAGTAGGTAAACGGAGACAGAACTCTCAGAAAATCCTTATCACACAACTCCTCTTCCTCAAGAAACAGCTTAAGAAAATGAACACAAACAAACAGACAAAACATCTACAAACAAACATGGCCGCGACAAACACAGGTGTTGCTTATCTCATCACTAATTAAGCAAGGGAAACTGTGCCGACAGCCAAGTTCAATTTATTTATGTTGAGATCTGCTTATTTACGAGTCGTTTACTCGTGCTCTAATCAAGAAAGGTTTGATCTGAAATAAGATTTGATGCTAACTTGTATTGCGATCTGAAAGTGTTTAATTAACAACTACTATTAATTACTGAACTGCTCTTTTAAGAAACAGCACCCCAGTTGCGTATCACAATCCGAAGGACTTTGAAGGAAATCCATAGACCATTGTTTCATATGGTTTGAAAAAATGCATCCGCTAGACAACGTTGATAAAGCAATAGATATTGCAGGATCAAAATAAATGGCATTAAGATTGTTATGTTACTCATCTACGCCGCTGGTTATTCAAATATAGTGTTCCTACATGTTGGTATTTTTCAGAACCGTTAAATTCGATGTAATTGCTGTAAACTGCCTATCATCAATGAACTGGTTTACTGATAATTTAGTTATCATTAGCATAAGTATAAGTAGCGTATAATGTTCCCACTACTGGGACACAGGCCTCCTCTCTGTGAGAGAGAGTGGGCTGTATTCAACTACGCGGCCCAAGTGCGAGTTGGTTAGTAATCATTTAAATGAATTATGAATATCACCATCCTTCATTCTGTAGTTGAACAATATTACTGTAAAGTAAGTAACTAAACTTTATAATGAATTTCTCCCTTACCAAAGATAAACAGACACATTCATTTCCCGATAATGACATCAAAATCTTCCTCCATTAAACGTACAATTGTCGCGATTTCCGTGTTATTTCGTTGTACAATTGCTCTGATTCCGTTGCTCACAATCATTTTCCTGTAGGATGTTAGTCCCCTGCATATCTTCTGTAGTATATTCCCCTGCGGAAGCTATTCAACGCCGAGATTGCGTCGGGAGCTATGTTGCTCAAAAGGGCTGCTAGCGGTCATAATATTGTTCTGTGTGAAAAGCGCAGAATTTATGCGATATAACAAAAGACAATAGAATCCAAAATGCGTGAAAATGTGAGGTAACTTCGTGATTATTTTCCAGAAAATTTGATCATTTTATGTTTCTGTTCCACAAAAAGTTTGGAAATATCGTTTAGACTCATATTATTTTAATTTTAGAAAGCTCATAAAAAATCGAATTCACGAGTCAATTTTGCTTTAGCCCCTTTCAAAATAACTATCATTAGAGTTACTGTAAATTAGGCTGGACGCGTTATACTTTACGTTATTGTGGTGTAAACGTTTCAAGTAATAATTATTTTTTGGGGTAGATAGACAAAAAAAGATCTTAACACAAAGATAAATAAATATACACAACAAAAGACAAAAGTAAAATATTAAAGAAAATATTCCACTGAAATCATTAAGGATTAAGGGGAAAGCGCTAAGGTAGCCCGCGAAATTCAAATTTTCTTACGATTTCTGCAATTTGCAGCTCAGTATCTAGGTGTATGTTGATTAAAGTATGATTCGCGACCGTAACAAATATGTATTTACAGAATTATAATCATTAGAATCAGTATACAATTCCTTAAGTTAGTATAATCCTGAAATGTTAAGATTTCATGAAATAGTCATTCAATAGAATTACTTTGTCTTAGAGAGTTGTATTGATGACTTTAATTATTATAATTCCATAAATACATATTTGTCACGGTCGCGAATCATATTTGAATCAACATACAACCTAATGCTGACCATGCTTTGTTACGTTATTTTGCAAATTGCAAAAAAAGTAAGAAAATTTGAATTTCGCGAGCTACCCTGGCGCTTTCACCTTAATACATTATTATCTACCTTAATTTGCATTACAAAATGATTTGATTTGATAACCTGATGAATTATTTATTTTCAGAACTCTTTAAGTATCCTCTGCGTACTCGATCTAAATAATTATCTGCGAAATCTCCTCAGATACAAACCGATGCAAATCCCTGCCGCGCAGATGTGTTAACTGTATAAGCGAATCATTTCCTACGACAACGAAATAATTTCTCCAGTTTTCAAAGACATTTTTTGATATTTTATGGTCTACGTAAGGTTTGTCTACAATTAGGTCCAATAAAAAAATTGTTCGTGCAGCACCGTACACGTGATAGAACTGAAACTTCTTAAAACATAAAGAATAAGACTGATATAGTGTGCGAGTCAGAGAGAGATATATTTCTTCTCTCTCATGAAGCGAAATGTGCCTAAACGTGACGCGTTCTTGAAATTTCACTCTCAATTCTCGTCCAGTTATCGAATTGCCACCTAAGAAATTTCGCTACAAAAAGTTTGAGCATTGCTGATTCAGAGGATGCGTTCATTTTCTTTGAACGACAATTAGACCTTTGTTTACTTCCTTTCTTTGATTTTCCTGTCTGATACGATACTTTCAAAGCATCATGTTTTGTGGGACCGAATTATTTGTTTTGTTTATTTCTTACAATTATGGTGTATTTACTTTTATGGCTATTGTTTCATTCAAAGGCCTCTCTAAATGGTATCTACTAGTCCACAGAAAAATATACCTTTCATAAGATTATAAAACCTAATACCACATTTTCCTGGAAAAAGAAAATATCAACCACAAAAAAACCTAAGAAACATCTTCTAAAAGATAAATCGAAAGGTCACGTAAAACGCTGGGTCCGAAGAGCTTTTATCTTATACTTCATCGTAAGGAAAACACCAGGAAAATGGTTTTATCATGTCCATATAACTTTTGCAAAGGCTTCAGGGGAAAAAGCAAAATATGTTTTTATCTCAGAGCGGCCAAAAATACGATGGAATATTAAATATCTCATCTCACTGACAGCTTCAATAAGCGCTTACCTTTCCAAATCCGTTGGACGTTTTAGTAAACTTTTCAAATCCAGCAAATTAAATTACGAAAATAGACTTTGCTGCTCGAGTTTAAAGTTCAAAATGCGTCTGAAATGTAGGCTGTCAATTAAGGCAAGTCTCGTCCCCTGTCGCGCTTGATTTATGAATGAACACGAGAGAAATAACCGTTGATTCCCTTTGGACTCGAACTTTCCCTTTCAAATGGTTACGTGACTTGTATCGCCTCAAACTTGCGCGTCCATTGACGCAAGTAAATCAATGTCGAGTTACATCATAGAACGTTGACAGCAATGAATTCTGAATGATTCGGAAAAGTCGATTGTCTTGGGACGTTGGCTGTTGAATAGTCATGAGGTAACATGAATGGACCTGAATAATGTAGGGTGAAGGTTGAGTTGGTGCTCAAGGGACAAGGTTTTTTTGGTTGTACTTGAATAGTAATATGGGAAAGCGGGTTTACTTTTCCTTTTAATTTGAAGTAACAACAGTGGGTTAATGAACCGATTAGTTGATTAGTATTGATTGTACCCTAGGGCTGGGAAAAAGGTCTGCTATATAGGTAACAGGTTTTGCTTTCATTACCTACTGATTTATAATAATTTGCAACGAGAAAGCTTGTGTATAAAATAGGTCCTGATTACTTAAAATGTATTCTTCTACATGAAAGAAAAACGTATTTCTAATTCGAAAACAAGATAATTATCAACTTCAAACGCATTTATAAGATGGAAACGCATCCCGATTAACCAACAGATAAAAAAGGAAAAGCATTTTCTTTAGAAAACTGCCGATTACAATCTGAAAGTCTTTGACAAGTTTCCGTTACCAATTTTCTAATTATACCTTATTAAGAGTACATGTCTACCATTTTTCTGAATTTATGGTGGACCAAGTAGGTAATACATGCACAGACATCTTAAGATCCCTTAATCTAGGCGATCTGCGCTGGAGGGCAGCAATTACACCATTAGAACTAAGAAGTACCAGTTCTTAATTAAACATGTTAGTTAAATTACTGCCCTATTTGCGCTATTAATTAGAAGTAAACTAGTGTACTTTATATAGTGCATTTAGCGCTTAACGTTTCTCCGAATGGAGATTTCTCATACTAATTATTTTGCTCGTGAATAAAATGGTTCTGGTCTTGGTTATAATTTTGTTATACGATAAAATACTAGAGCAGACTTATTCAGACCTTTCCTAGCCACAAAACCTATGATAGATGCCCATTGTCAACATTGAAAGAGTTTAGGCAGCAGGGAATCTACTAGTAGAAAAAACTACGGGCAGCTTCAGTAATCATTCGACTAAAATAATAAATCTGCTTTTCAACATCCAAGGGTACACAAAGCAAAATAAAGTGTTTCGTTAACATAACAAAAGACTACAATACAAGAAATCAAATTAAAATCTTTTTATCGTGTGCCTCCATTTATTTCTACATCAGACGAACAATGCCTGTCATCATAATCAAAAGACATTATTTCATATACATATTTTTCCGAATCCAACTCTTACCGAATCTTAAAGTCTCGTAATATTACAAACGAATCCTAAAATTTTGTAACATTTTCTGTTACAAATTCAGAAATTTCGTGAAAAACTAGACCGTGAAACGTTTACATTGACCTTAATAACAATGAATTTTGTTTTCATAGCCCTCTTTTGTTTTTACCAACAATGGAATGTGATGTAAACCTTTGAAACTTTTCTGTGTTCATTTATTTATATATCATTATAAAGGTAAAAGGCTGGGACAATGGAGAGAGGGCTTGATACATTCACAGGGTATTTTGTCATGTAATATGTCGGAAAATTCGTTTGTATCCGTCTGTCCTATATATTTTGTTAATGGCTGCTGTAGTATTTTAAATTATGTAATGTTTTGTTTATCTTTAGGGTTTTCGTCGTGCAAGCTTTAATCTTTTTGTTTTGAGTTTTGAGGACCTTGTTTGCCAGTGTTTCCGAGATTTATAAAGGAAAATGTATAATTAGGGTTAATTACTAATGCTCGCTCAAGTATTTATTGCAAAATTCTCAATGCCAAGCACCAATGAAGTGGTGAATTTTTCAAATAAGACTTTCTCCATGACTTTATTAAGGATCTATTCTTTATCTACGATATAGAATTTCTGAACTCTCATGGAGGTATTTAGTATACCTTTTGTCTCCGCGATTTGTAAAGAGCCACCAGTCTTTCACAGCCTGATGACATTTACGCAGACGATGAAGTTCTCCATAATAGGAACTACCCTTGACAAGATATTGGATGTCTGATAAAGACTGGTTGTTGCGGTGTTATGCGAGTCTGTTCATGAAAATAATAAGTAATTTAAAAAATTACATCGACTTCAAAAAGAAATTAACTCAAAATTATGAAATAACTTCAACTTCGGAAGTCGGTGCCTTTGGTTTAGTATTTTCATGTTTTAAATAAGTTTTTATTTTCCACTTTTTAGTCGTGGTACCTACCCCACCCAAATTCGTATACCACTACTTACTAAGTAAATAACAGTGACAGGAAATTATAATAACAACACCAACATAACTAAATGGAACAAAAATACGTATTATTAAAGCTAACTCAAAAACCACTCATCAGAATCTGACCAAATTTATATGCGACCACAGGAGTCTTTCAAATAAAAACTTTGCAAAAAGGCAAATATATGTTGCCTTTTTGCAAATTTTGTAGTGTTTTTTTTTAAGTCGGTTGTTTTTTTTATAAATAAGTTTTTTGAAGTCAGTTAATAACTGATAGCAAGGTGCATGGATGTGTGCTGAATAATGACAATAAGCTACTATTTAATTGGACTTATTAAGAATATACCTAACTGGCAAAATGTGGATAGTATTCACCTTCCTACTCTTTCAGAGAATACAGGCGTGACGCAATGACGTTAGGTCATTTACAGGAACCATAAGAACTAAAGACATTGTCCGTACAAATTACGCCACACACAAGACAATTCAATCCTCGTAACAGAATCATGCGCTGACCAATCCTAGCCCACTTACGTTCTTACATAGTATCGGAACAAAGTGAATAGCTTCCCCACATTGTTGTTGACAAGGAACTGTATGATATCTCCCTATTGTTTGAACAAATGAATTAACTTCTTGTAACTTCTTGTTCTTAAAACTTTCATAACAAGATCCTTTCACTCAGTTACATATAACTGAGTGAATGGAGCTTGTTATGAAAGTTTTAAGGAGGATAACAACCCGTGAAGGGGTTGGAAGTTTTCAAAGTTGTATGTTACGTATGTACATAATAATGCAGAAAGTAAACTGCATTTGTATGGGGAAATGATATCTGATTAGATAAGATTAAAACGTACCCAACATTACATGAGAAAGATCATGGTCTCTTCGTTGGACTGGCCCAAACTTGCACCGCGATAAAAACCCATTGCAACTGTTGTAAGTCAGCACAGATACAATATTTTATGGGATCACAATTTAGACGGTTAGATCTCCAAACTTTTTCAGTATGAAGGCGTTAGTCCATAAAGTCAACTTTAAATTAAAGGTTAGAGAAGAACGTTTCGTGTCAGTTTCCAGCACTTTTCGTAAGACTTCAGACGCTATACGGTAGTGGGTGGTCTTCGGAAATCGAAACGGCCTCCTATTTACGACCAAATAAATCACGATTCCATCCAATACATAAACGGCTAAGTTACTACTTCTTTAAGAGCAATAATTAATTACTGAAGGAAATAAAACCAAAGAAAATGGCCAAGTGTAATGGATCGTAACATTACGAGCCAAAAACTTTTGTGCGGAAAAATTAAAGTAACGACTTGAGTTACTGTTATTGTTTTACTGGCATATCGCCATGTACATAAACAAAGGATATTAATATTTTATGCACCGAGAAATGTTGCGTTTACTTAGGAAAATACTCGATACTTGTCAAAAGGATCAGAAAAATTATAACATTAAAGAACCTACTGAATATGCTGTGTGGCATTACGCTACCATCAAGAAATGTATGTACATGAAACTAAACGTGTGTTTGGTAATTAGAACTTACTGCTTGCAAAAAACAAGAAAAAAAAAACTTTATTTCAGAAAGAAAACTATAACGTGAACACGACAGTTAAAAAAAAAATAATATACAAAAATAAATAAAGTTGAAGTGTCTGTTTCTAATGTTAAAATTACAGGTTTTTACTAAATGCTTAAGAAAGTACATACATACGGTACTGATAACAAAAAAAAAAACAATTTTTAAAATTTTTGTCTGTCTCTTTGACAAAAACCCATCAAAAACAAATCCATGCAAAAATAATAACTCTGGAACATACCAGAAAAGAAAGAAAGAAAATAAATTTATTTGACCCAGGTTACCAGTCGGATTTTAAACACTTTTTTTTTGCATTTGGTAGCCCGATTCTCGATGATAGTTGTAGACTATTTAAAATCACGCGACGATCTTTAGAAGCCGAGCAAAAAGAAAAAACGTCAGAAAGAACGCTAAGTGCAAACGAAGTAATAAGCGCGGGCGGGCGATACCACGCGGCGGGTCAGGGGGCGATGGAGTTTTATTAAAATGTGGCTGTTGTTTTAGTATTTGTCAATCTTACGATTAACACGCGAACGAAGTCGCGGGGCATAGCTAGTAACGGAATAATAATATGCTTGAGTTACTCGATACGATAATTAAGCTGAATCATTAATTTACTTCTATTACATTCGTTTCATCATAATAATACGTACAATATACCCGTTGCCCAAAGCCTTTGCCTCATTAAAATTAAAAGCAGTGGTAATGAGACGTGTTGATTTGCCAAGTGGTTGGTCATTTTGCAAATCAACACGCCTAATTAAGGAAGTAACTGAAGCTGGGTTATTATCAAAATACGTGTACCGCCAATAAAATAGCTAATTGTTATAATAACACTTATAATAACTGTTAACGACGACGCCTTGCCAGCGAGCATGATTAGGGTTGATAAGTATGTAGACGGGAATGGTTTTAAGGCTGAATAAATAGATAAAGATGACGCCGATGTTGACCTTATAGTTGAAAAAGGAAGGAATGGTGGTGAGAAAGTGGACACAAGAGATTTCACGACTGTATAATAATGATTGAGAAGTCGCTGAGAGAGACAAAGAGATGAAGAATAAGTAATGGTAGACTGAACGCAGAAGACCATAAACAAATAAGAGAAAAAAAATAATTAGGGTTCCGCTCAAAAAATTAAAACCCATGAAATTATGAACAAAATCCGATTCAAATAGGGAAGTATTGATATCCACGCGGGTGAAGCCACGGGCAACAGATAGTAAATAAATATAAATGTAAAAAGAAGAAGAGATTTTCTGTAAGTAATAGATGCCTATTATGTTGCTTGAAATGAAATGAAATTAAAATGTTTATTTCAGTAAGAAAATCTTTATCTCTTGTTCATACTCTCTAACTAAAAGTTTGTTATTTTCTTCAGGTGACAAGTTACTTAATCGGCAGTAAATCCAATTTAGCGCACCTATTTTTAAAGGTAGAAAATTAACCAGTAAACTTTGCTTAGCCTGGATTTTCTTTACAAAAACAAATTGTACCCTTAAAATGTCGAAAAGAAAATCTATTGTGACCTTTATAGCCACTTTTCACTTTTTCTTAGCAATTTGTCTTGATATGTATGGCTCACTTTCTTCATCTTGCGCCCTGGCACCTGTGCACTTGGCCTTATGAATGACAGGGTCAGTGAGCAGAATCCGCGTAGCTGAATTTTAGGTAAAAGATAAAAATTTGTTCTTTTTGCGAAAAAGTAAAAATATATACAAATCCGCAAAATATAAAATATTTCGAAAACAAAAGATGAAAAGTGTTAAAAACATTGTTTTCTCATAATTTAACAGACCCCGATCGTAATCTCTAGTAGTAGGTAACCCTGAAGGTAACATGATCAGTGAACTGCTTCAGCTATTTCTTAGCTGTCCGTGCTCATAATTTTAATGCGTCGAAACCAGTAGCTATTAAGATCCTGGATACCGTTGAATACCAAGGACGCACAGCATACTCTTACGGGTTCATACTATGAGACATCTATTTAGAACTGGAGTGATTTATATTCGAGATCCCCCGATACTACGCAACACACAAACGATGACGGACTATAGTGTACAAATAAAGACACAGAAATAAAAAAGGACCCAAATACATTGTCTGCCTATATTACACGTTGTATGATGTTCAGTGATAGAATTCAAGTTTTCTGTGCCCAAGAGTAAAAAAGTTTAGACTTCTAATTACTACATAGGTACAAGATAACACTAAAATATATATATTTTGTTCAGTATACAATAGAAAATAAAAAAGGGAAGAGCTCATTGGGCATCAAAAAATTCGTCCGCATCTCTGTCAATGGGAAAAGTGCCCAAAAGGCTGGCAGCATTGCCACGTTGGATGGCAATGCTGATTCTTTGGGCTAAAAATAGGCCAGCCCTCTGGTCACGTGAAGAGTCGTCCAAAAAGTTTTGGATATAAAAATATCGCGGCGATTTTTTTTTTCGCGCACTAAATTTTCAACGCTCTGCTTAGCGCCGAGAGTGTATGCTCGGCTGAACACCGAAAGGTGAAAATCCAGTGCGCAATAAAATCCCACCGCGATAATTTTACGTCCGTGCGAACGTCAGCTTAGTATCCCAGACGCCATTATTATTATAGACTTTTGTAATGTTCCCAAATAAATAGGGATAAGGGCAGGAGAATTTTGAATTTGAATTTTATGATGACGACTTTTTCGTGTCGTAAATTATGTCAAAAGATTAAGATTAATCTTCATTTGGATTTATAATTTTCGACAAACAACAGTCATTGGCTCCAATATATCTTAAGCCATCTGATAAGATCTTCTATTCCTGCATAATCATCTTATAATGTTCCCACTGCTGGGACACAGGCCTCTTTTCGGCAAGAGGGAGTGGGCTGTAATCCATCACGCAGGTTCAGTACGGGTTGGTAGACATCACATGTCTACGAATTTTCGGTTCTAGGACAAGCCGGTTTCCCCACAATGTTTTCCTTCACCGTTTTGAGAGCAGTGGTGATGAAACAATTTACACAAAGTAAAGCGCCTGTCTGGGTTCGAACCAACGAACTTCAACTCGTAAGTCACGGCCGTTACCACTGGGCGACCACTGCTTTTTCCTGTCTAAATATCAAACTTCTCACAACCTCATCACCTTAGTAGGGCCAATAGTTTGCGGAAACGAAAGCTTAATAAACGGCTTGTGGGACAGTACAGCATCTGTATTCTTAATCAATGTGATTCGCCGGAGCTAGGCATTAAATAGCCCTAGGGGTAACAATTATTCAGGTCCAAGGGAGGCGTGGGGTAGACAGCATAAATAACCTCTAAATACTACGAGCTGGGTTTATTTATTGTGTTGCCATGGTGATCGGGGAAAAATATGTAGATTGTATCTACTCTTGGTAACTTGGGAATGTTTCTGAGAAAAATGTGGCGTTCATTAAAGTTTTGATGGTGTTCATTTAGTTATTATATCCTGGGTTTTAAGGGAAAAATAAAATAGGATACTACACTTTGAATAACACTCTGAATTCGAGTATATTATTATAATACCAGATTTTTTTTTGTATCTTCATTTTCTGCCAACGACTTCAGAAATTAAAGTTATTTTTCACTTTGTAGTGATTTTTTTGGAAGTCGGTTTTTTTTTCGAAAAATATTATATTTTTCACGATTTAGTTGTGGTACCTATCTCACACAAAGTCGTATAGCATTACTTGCAATATAAAAAACAGTGACAGAAAATTATTATAACATCATCAATACCTATATACAATAAGTGGGAAAATACGTATTATTGAAGCTAACTCAAAAACTACTGATAAAAACTTGACCAAATTTATATAGGACTAATCTGAAAGTATATCCTTTCAAATAAAAAAAGAAATTTCCAAACCAATTTATAAATGTCGGAGTTCTGAGGTAACAAACATTAAAAAAAATACAAACTAATTGAGAACCTCCTCCTGTTTTGAAGTCGGTTAAAAACCGCAAAAAATAGGTCCCAAAAATAGGGTGTTATATGCTTCTGCAAATGAGGTCAATGAGGAAGCTATGGCTCGTCCAATTAACAATGATCCTTATTGGTACACTTTAATAAAAAAAGGTCTAATTAATAGAAAAACAACAAAACACAAGATTAAAGGCTCAAACAGGACCAATCCACATTTCATTCCCCGACATTTGAATAGAAATCAAAAACTCAATCAAGACTTTTTTTCTCCCAAATAAAGGCCTTGGTCTTCAGTAACGGCGAATATCCTTTAAATGTAATGAGTCCTCTCTTTGTTCGATTACTGTAATTGCAGATGGAGGGACTTCTTTTCTTCGAAGATCCAATTTTGAGTTCGAGTTTGAGGTATTTACTGGTTGATTTAATTTATCTTCTTCTTACATTCGCGCATATTTATTTATTTAATACTTCATGCACAGAAATGTACAAAGGCGGACTTAATGCCATAGGCATTTTCTACCAGTCAACCTTATTATATACATATATTATTGGGAGAAAAGATTCTCGTGTGTCAGGTGTAACGCGATGAAAGAGTTCAGTGTTTTGTTTTGTTTCTCGGTAAACTGGAGATGTGAAATTGGATTTCTTTGTGATAAAAGGGTTAAGGGGTGTTTAAGTTAAGGGACTAAAGGCTTCTGTAAGGATATTACTTTCATAAGAACAGTAAACCGTAGGTATAGTCGTGCATCGTGGAGGCTTTTGAAGGTCCCTGGAACAGACTATTAAAGATCCAGTAGTAATACCTCAAGGAACTACATAGGGGCTATCAATGAGGATGTCTTTAAGAAGAAAATAATTGGTCCTAATCTTTACAAAAAGCTTTTTGCACCTTTTATTAATTCGTTAACGGTTTATCAAAATGATAAATGATTTCAGTCTAATCTTCGATTTAATTAACATTTCACATCTGCAAAAAAAAAACTCACTATAAAATTAAAAAAGAAACAATTGTATCGATACCGTAGAATCGAAACATAATGGCTAACGGAACGTATCTGATCTTATACATATTTGAGCATCGATTAATATTCTTCAGAAAAAAAGATCGACTTAAACAACAAAAAACAAGGCATATCAATTAAATGCAACACCCTCGCTGTGTTACACCGTCAATAGGTGAAAATTAACACAGAATTTTCACCTGTACCTTTCCGGTAATAAGGTATGTTTTCGTATGAAGCTATCACCGTAATTGTATTAACATTAGTTCGCGGCGGTACCGTGAAGAATAGTACTTTGAATTGAATTGGAAATAAATGATCTGTACATTTCTATTGTTAGTTTTGGCAAACAATGGGATGCGATACAGTTACCGTATTTTAAGATTTTGTAAGACAATGATGAGTTTTACATCTATAATCCTTATTAGAGCTGTGTCTTTGTCTGGGAGAGACGATACACTTAAAAAGTTATATGTAGACAACAAGGGCTCGTGGCTAAATAGTAACAGCCGCACGAGTCGTTCTAAGCTTAAGCTACGCTTGTCGAGGTCGGTCCGTGGATGGGTAATCATCCATTACATATCGAGATCATCATTGAGACCCTCCACGCCTCGGAAGGCGCGTTTAGCCATTGGTCCCGACTGTCATTCGTAGATCTTTGACATGAAAATGAAATGAAATTGTTTATTCTTTTTAAAGGATATCGGAATGACTTTTACATGATGTCATATTTAAAAAAAATAAGCTTGATGGAGTCGACATTTCCTATCTGACTACCGCCTGAGAAGAAATGGTGAATCAAATTCAGGGGTCAAAGTCTCTTTTAAAGTGTAGACATAATCTTAGTCAAATCATGTGAGGACCATGTAGATCCGTGTCTGAAATGGTCTTTTGACAAAAGAACGACACAAATTTGAGTGGACCCGTCCAGTCAGTGCAAGCATTTGTCAGTAATCGTGTAGCTCAACTCAGGACTTAAGGACAGTCGTTACGGGCAGTCAGTAGCCTGAAAGTCTGACAACCAGTCTTACCAAAGAGTATCGCATTACCTAGTAAGTAGGTTGTGAGGTCAGACAGGCCATTGCTCCATGTAAAATACTGGTATTCAGCTGCATTCGGTTAGACTGGAAGCCGACCCCAACATAGTTTGGAAAAGGCTTGGCAGATGATGAATTTTTTTCCTAAAAATTTTATGGATAAATACCTACTTTTGACCACTTCTTCAATAGTAAATTATTCTAATATCTATCAAGATATTCCATGTCCAACTTATAGGTGGCAAGATTGTCATGTAAACATGTAATGCATCTGGCTGTCTCATCAAAAAACTTTAAAATTAAATTATCTAATAATTATTATTGTTTACAAATAGAAGTCAAAATATTGAAATCAAGTAAATAATGGGGTAACGATATGTATGAGTATGTAAAAAAAGTAGCTGTTCCCTACATTTTGACGAGTTATGCGAACATAAATGTAGGGAGCAGCTGATTTTTTTTGCAATTTCAGGTTTGGTCCCCTAGTAAAAGCTGTTCATAATGATGAGTGCAATGACCCCTTAAGAGGTTGTGCGTTAATTATGTTACACCTTGTATATACACAAATATACAAATAAATAATATCCGGTCGTTACTAATTGACTTAATATGTATCATAACCCCGTTTCTCCCAATCACTTACAATATTTCAAACAATTTAATAAACAGTTAATTAACTTCACATTTTCCATGCAAATATACTAATTAATATCAAATATCAGACACAAAATGAGTCCTACTTAATAATACATAGCATTTAAATGATAATTACACCTATTTATTTATTTTAATTAATTCATAATTACAAAATAACTTAATGGATTTCGAGAAATTGTAACTTTTAGTGCCAATTTGGAAACTAAAATAATTTAGAAAATGAATTTGTCAGGGTATTAAGATCCGTTGTCTATGGATAGGATGGTTATAATTTTTATACCTATACACACTGATAATAATATAAAGAAAGAGCGACTTCTTTAAACTACTTGCAATGTAATGATAGAAGAAGAAGAAAGAACAAAAACCGGCCAAGTGCGAGTCGAGCTTGCACACGAAGGTTTTTTTTTTTGGTGGGAAATCATCAAATGACTTCTCCTGCTCTGGGCGGAGCGGGAGAGCGTGTCAGAGTTTTACTGACTAAAACCCGCCCGTGTTCCTTCAGTTGCCTGTGCCCCCACGGTAACTCTTTCTAACATCCGCGACCCCGGCAGGACACGAAGGGTACTGTACCACCGTACAATATTTAACAATACATATTATAAAAAAATTCTTCAGTTTAAAAAAACCGTTTCTTGTATGGGAATCTTTAATTTTTATTTTCTTTTTATTATTTTAGATTAAAATGATTCTACCTATTAGTCTACCTATTACGGCTCTTGAGATACTGCCCGCTGACAGACAGACAGACGGATAGCGGAGGCTTAGTAATAGGGTTCCGGATGGCACCTTTCGGATACGGAACCCTAAAAAAGAAAAATATATATTCTGCACAATTATGATGCGCATTATATTATAGACACACATAACATCACGCTTATATTCCCCGAAGAGTTGGCAGTGTACCACGCATGTACAGGCGTGGTACACTTCTGCATAGAAATGCACCTATAGTACACCCACATTTCGCTAGTTATTGTTAAGTCCCATGTAAAAAGTTTAATATATGTAGTTTGATTTCCATTTTCGTCTTTTGTGAAATTCTGAATACAAGCAGGCATATTAAAACAGAGGTTTCAAATTCAGACGTATTCATAGTAAATGAAGATAGTCTACAATTTCTGTTTTAATTTTCCTCATTCAACCATACTTCAAATTTATACAAAGATATCAATTAAATTAATTAAGATGACTTGCGATCCGAATTCAATAATATTCCTATAATACTGCTAAATTCAAAACACCCTTTCCAAACTCACGCTTAATGAGAATACGAACATCTTTTTTCACCAGGGATAATCTCAACAAAAGTATAACAAGGTACATTGTATTGTCAGTTTAAAATTACAGTAACGGTGATCAAATCGTTAGGATTGAAATAGCTGATGACATCATGGCATGATGACGGATAAAAAATATGATTGTATCATTATACAGTTAGAATCGGCAGTGGTCTCTGAAGCGTTGATTTCAGAAGTTTCGTTTATTTTAAGTTTAGACAAACACTTCTAAGTTTCTTTAACGAAGCTCGTTTGGGACTAATTTAGCAAAATGCGACTTTTTTAGGAAACCGTCACTTTAAGCTTAGCTAAACCTATAGTGTACTCTAATACTAAAGTGCAATCTAATAGTGTAGTCTAATTCTAACATTATTGCGAAAAGTGCAGATCGCCCAACGGGTTCTCCCATGGGGCGATCCGTTGAAATCAGGAAAGATTCTTCTTTAGTAAGCGCCAAGATTTTTCTAGGGAATACAATGCAGATGGGAGTTCCCATCTATGTAAACTAATAATAGAACTGAAGAGTTTGTTTGTTTGTTTGAACGCGCTAATCTCTCTGGAACTCCCAGTCAGATTTGAATAATTCAATTTGCATTTGGTAGCACAATTCTTGAGGAACGCTTTAGTCTATGTAACATCACGCAACGACCTTAGGGGCCGAGAAAATGAAAAAAGTCAGAAGAAGTAGGATAGTGCGGGCAGGCGATGCGATGGTGGGCCGGTGCCCGGTAGTCATTTCACGCGGATAAAGTCGCGGGCAGAAGCTAGTATTAAATAATATCGTTGCAGACCATTACGTTCTTGTTAAACAGTGTACACTATACCTATGCTGAAAATGCAATAGAACTTATGGATAATTTTCTTATAAATTCTTGAATACGAAATATGTAGAAATACAGGAAATATTAAATAGCTACAGTCCGGCTGATGATGAATGCGTTCCTGACACCTATCAGGTGGACAATTTCTAGTAAATAATAAGGATTAAATTCGCAAAACACATATTCGTTAGTATGAAACTGACAGGTGTCAAGAACGCCTTCTTTCAACAGCCAGACTGGAGGAAAGAAGTGAATGCTGCCGCTGAGATGATGGCTGATAGAGATATATGGAAGATAAGGACAACTCTGAATAAATTAGGATAAGAGCAATAAAAGGTAGTATGCAAGTAGGTATGTTTTACTTAATATGTGAATTGTTTTTTTTTTATTGTATGTATTGTATTTTCTCTTCTACTCTTACACACGGCGTTTACATCACTTTTTATCCTCTGTCCTATCGCAGGTGTGTTAAAAGAGATTTCTTTAGAAAAAATCATCACCTTTGTACGTATTTTTCTGTTCCTTTCTTCTTGTCTGTTTGTAAAAATAAATAAATAAAAAATATGAAAAGTAAAGTACAATATGGGGCAAAAGTAATGTCATAATATGAATATGCCATATTTTTTGCAAATGGCGTCATAATTTCATTGTAATTTGACACTTACATTTAGATTGTAAACAGAGATAGAGAATTAGTTGAAAATGCAATAGAGCGATACACTCAGCTCAAGGAACGATGGAGATTTTGAAACATGCGCTTTTTGCACAAACTTTGAAAGTCTTGAAAGCCAACATTGAAGAAGAAATCACTAATTTGGAGCCAGATGTTTTGCGAGCAACAATTCAAAATGCGATAAAACGAGCACAAAATAATTTACATAAACTCGGGAGGTGTATAAGTGGTAATTTAATCGATGTAAATTTTTTCACTTAATATTATTAATTTCACACATTTAAATAAACTTTCCGTGAAAACAGAGATCAATTTTTATCATTCCCAACAAAAAAGGCAGCCAATTCACATAATGGCTTTACTTTTGTCCCACCGCGTAGACACACATCAACATGATACTTAAAGAAAAGACAAGAACATAAATCTCTAAAGCCTAACCTGTGCTAACCTTTACACAGAATACCAAGAAAAGAAAGAAGAATTTAATCGCTGACAATAAAACTGAATGAACGGAATCACACACTAAAATAAACACGTATTGAGCTGGTAAACGTTTAACTCGTTCAAGTCGAACCGAATAAGGCCTTAAACATTTCAACAAGTTTAATTTAAGTGTCGTAAAAAGCAGGGAATATGACCACTGCAGAGATAAAATAAAACTTTATCGACATTTATAGTGCGATAAAGGGGATACACACTGGCTGAATGCGCAAATTAAATTTTTATTTTTGTATTGTGATTTAATTGGATTAAAATGGTTTTATGGTAAATAAAGATAGCTAAGAATGGGATAATTATTTCATTCTAAATGAGATAAGAGGACGATGGATGATCAAAAGTGATAATAATTGTACAGAAATAAGTAAAAAATGTAGGGATGACCAAATGCAAAACACCAAACCAAACTTCAAGATCCCATGGGCGTCGTAGTAACACATCTGTCGATTGACACCAATCAAAGTGTTACATGAGATATAGTCAACGATATGGAAGCAATGAATATGTATGAATATTGGCATAATAGTTCTAAAGTGTCTGAAATTCCCGAACATTCAAACGTGTGGGTAGATTATGCAAAACGTGACACGTTGGTACTCCTATCAACAATCTCAGCACTTCACACCAATGAAATTTATAGAGAAGTTATTGACGTATTCGTTAATATCTTGTGTCAGTGACGAATATTCAACGTGCAATATAAATTCCGACATACTCATATGCACAATAGGTACATTTTGACTGTATTGTCAGTACCCGACTGCCCGTGTCCAGGTTTAAGTCGGAATTTTGCTTTTCCGAACTAAATTCTCTATTACGATAAATCTCAGTACAATATTTGACCCAATCCAACTATTGAAGATTCAATTCTAAAAGCGTTGAAATAAAATCTTCGATCCTCCTTCAGGATTGCAGACCATATTACTCGTATATATTTTGTGAGTAGTTTGGATTTTCAGATTTTTTTTGTTCTATCTCACGATCTTGTTACTACCAATAAATTGGAAAGTATATACCAAGCTTAAGACCGTGGCAACTATTTTTAATTTGAACATTAGTTCCGAATAATAAAATTACTATTTTGACATCGGCCGTTCCGCGAATAAGATAATTTCGACATAAATACTGTAGAACTTTAGTTAATTCTAATTGAAGTCTTAAAAAACGTAATGTTTAAAAGTTATGATCGGCTTATCCATTAATATAACTTAAGCGGCTTCCAATAAACTTTTAAATAAGTGCTTAATAGAATTCCACCGCTTAATTAGTTTTAAAGAAATTATTGTAGGTAATTTAATTCAAAGGATGCACGTCCTTTGAATTACATATAATTATTTCTGGTCGAAAACATCCGCAAAATAAAAGAGTCCGTTTTTTGAATAGCCGAATTCATCAACTTATTTCCCTAAAGGCTACAAAATATTACCCAACACACGAGATAATCTATTACTGAAAACCAATACTTACATAATATTTATTTTTAATCATAAAATGAAATCTACAGCATCCGAGCATAAAACAAACATTGACATAGCCTAATAAACTCCCAATCTAAATTAACCTTACGCAGAGCTCTAAATTCTACATATAAATTACTACCGATATAACAGCAAAATAAATTCGGCTACTCAATTGGACAGCAAAAACCAATCGACCAATGTACACACTCCTTTCCACAATTCGCTTTCGTGAACGGTACATGAAATCACGATTCGGAATTTAATTCGAACATAATACTTGACAAGGGTCGAAAGTTGAGGCAGCCGTTTTTTTAAAGACAATATATTGTGCAGTCATCGAGGTAAACGGTGATACCTTCAATGTTAAGCGTTTAATCGTAACCGTAAGACCATAACTGTTTTATGAAGACTTTGTTAATGAAATCCTTATTTGAAGAAAAGGATTCAAGGAATTAATTTGGTTAGTTTTCTGTTGAATGACATCAACACTTAACCATGTCGCGAAATTAAATTTGATTGTAAGCTCTGAAACTGTCTGTTATTTTCAGATTTAAATAATATTTTTTGCTTTAACTATTTTCTGTTAATTCCTGTCAATGCCAAGATAGGTACAGTCTACAATAATTATAAATGATAGATATAACATCAGCCACCCACCCACCCACTTAACATAATCTTTTAATGTATTCTTACGAGGGATTGACTACTCTTTAGAGTTAGACCACACAGCTTAGCCGTACACTGAACTTTAATCTCAATACGTAACTGTTGAACGTGACTTTCAGCACTACTGATGGATCCAGAGTTAATAGCAAATAGTTGTACTTGTGTGAGTACGTGCCCTCTATGTTCGCGTGACTCACATTGTCGTGATAGAACAGAATTGTTATATCTTATTATGCTTAAAGTTTTCGATTACGATACTCAGAGGTTAGTCATGGTCGAAGATTTTGGATATGCTCAACCCGTTTACAACAAATGTGTGTGTGTATCTTTATTCGCTTCAAACTTATCAGTTAATCTACGTCGATATCGTAAAATCAATTATTAGATCCAAATAGTGAAATAATACAGAAAATTTACTTTATTTTTTTTTATTTGTGTTGTCAAATTAGCATCATCTAAATTTAAAACATTTTCAAATAGGACCAAGACAATTTTGAAGAAACTATTCCAAAAATTATTTACCCGTCTTACATTCATTGTTACCCGGAGATCTTTTCATGGTCCATTAGATTCAACCGGAATCCATTTTAACTTTGCCTGCTATTAAATTAATCCATTCAGACTTCGATCCTTCCAGACGTTTGATTTGGAAGCCGGGATTATGAGCTTTAGTCTTGAGACAGCTTAATGGGCAGCGCTGAAAGGGCACTTTAAAATAGGTATTGGATTTCGAGTGGAAACGTTTGACTACCGTCTGAAGTGAAATTTGGATTTTCTTGTGTAATATCTTTGTCTTGTTCATGGTCCAATTGTCTATTAATGGAAATATTAACATATCCAAATGTAGCAAACAAAATGAGTTTAGCATTTGACAAACAGTTTCCAATGAGATCTCATCAACGAATAAGAAAAGGCAACGACGGAAGACATAAAGAAAATCAAAATGGGAGTTAGCCAACAATTCATCGGGGCTAATTCGATGGCATCTGCCCACATCATAAACAAAATCAAGCTTACTGATAGCCAAACATTCATCAGTCCAATAAGAAGTAATAAAATACTCCACAAGCGAGCCATATTCGTTGGTGCCGCCGGCAATACCAAAAGTGGCGGGCGCTGGCTACAACGCGTCAGTTCCCAAGAAGCATTCATTCAGAATCGGGTCGTTCGTCACGACCTTAATGCGAAACGAACAGCTGTACAGATTCCAGGTTAGAACATATACAGGGTGAATGTTTTTATGGGTTTAAAGATGATTGTTTATGGGAGACTTTGAGAAAACAGATAATTTAATTGATGTAATTTAAAGAAAATTTACTTGTCCAGCATCGCGTGACGAAACGACAATGAGAGCGGGTGTTAAAATAATGTACATTCATTCTCCTATTGATTTGCAACAAAAAAGTGAACGCGCACCGACCGTTTCTTGCTTAAACATTGATCAATAAAAATAAATTGAGGAAAAGGCTTCAAATACATTGCGCTCTAAGTCACATACAACTTCAATAGATCCGAGACGAGAATTTCTATGTGCGATTCTGATGTTACAATTACTCCAAAATCGAATCACACTATCTCAGATATAGAACTACGAATGAATTAACATCAGACTAGCAAAGATAATGCATCCCAAACGAAAGAAAATGATGATAAAACAAAACACAATAGCGCATTACTCCACTACAGTTTACTCAACAGTCTTAGCATTAGAGTATCGGCAAAGTGCAGGTGTAATGAGCGAGCTATTATAGCGCTAACTAGCATAAATACACTAGTAACTAGAGTCTGGCTAGTTTACGTATCTGAGGAGATCTCAGTGAATAACATCGTTTAATTTTACGCTACTCGCGGGGGTTCGGACGTGTCCATTGTCGAAGAAATGTTATATTTGTATTGTGATGATGTTCGAATTGTGTGAAAAGTACATGGTTGATCATGATATCGGTAAAATTGTCGCTAGTATTTACATATATCGCTTTCAGTTCAATAAGTGGAAGGGGGAGAGAAGTTAATCGAGATGCTTTTTGTCCGCTGTAAATTATAGAAGATACGAGCAGTCCTGCAGACTACTGCAGTGGGCTGACAGCATTATAATGAAGAAAGTTCAACAGAAGCGACAGAATCGTCAAAAATGAGAAAGCATCTTCAAACTATATCAAATAATGTCATGCTAAAACCACTTATCAAGTCTTTTTATCCTTTTTCCCACCCAAATCTTTTTATAAATAAAAAAGAGGGTGTATCATTATCACTGCATCTTACAAGTGCACTGACTGACGATTCAGCATCACTGACCGACTGGCGCCTAGTATACCAGATTCAGCGTCACCAACCCGAGAGTGACGGTTCAGTTTCATTCACTGTTCTGAACGAAGCGCTTAAAGAAGTTTTCACTTCAAAAAACGTAACGCACAACAACGAAAACAGTAACCCCGTTGAATTATACCGCATCTGAGTGAGCCGCAAAGTGGAGTAAGCGAACGACCGATGTTTTCACTATCGTTCGGCCAGTACAGTTAGCTTGAAGCCGGCTGTGCCAACGTTATCAAGCTAGGCGAACTGCACACACCGCGATTATGTGTTGCTGATATTTGATAAGCGAAAAGTAATTTATATTGTGTTACGTTATTACAACATGTTGTCTATGAATATATTTTTATTTTATGATGAAGTTTCGATTTCATTAATTGATAGAAAACTTAAGTTCGTTTTTGTACTTTGGTGACTTTAATGTTAATTAAAGTCATTATTTATTATTTATGTAGACAAGGCAAACAGTGAGATGTTAAATATTTCAAATATACTTGTCATCATTTTTTATTTATTTTTAATATCAGAGAGATAATAAAAACCTAAAACAAAGTCCAAAGTCATGGTTCAGTCACTCTATTAAATAAATTCCTTCTTATCTTGTTCAGTAGCAGAATACGGCTGGACTTACGTGTAGACGCTCGCGTTTTCACTATCGTTCGTAAGAATACAGTTAGTTGGATCCTCAGCCGAGCCAACGACGTCTAAGGCGGCTTACACACGGAGCTGTGTCGATTAAATAGTTGCTGATGTTTAATAGGTAGTGTGTGCTAGTGTTGCTTTATCAGGTGTCAATCAGTTGGATGTCGGAAAGGCGTTCTATTACATCTGTCATCGGATCATCCATGGTTGAGTGATGCCTAGCATTCAGTCAATGAGATGGTTGTGTTTTGGCTTGCGCATGATAGTATTTTATTTTGCATGGGATTTCGATTTTAAAACTGCCATTCAATGTGGTGACACCTAAAAGTGAATCTGATGTACTATGAGCCCTGCCGATACCTTGCCCATTGGCTTACCTATATTTTGCCACGGCATGTGCTGTTCTTTTATAGTTCGTGGCAATATAAGAGAAGAATGTAGAATTTGAAATTTTTTATCGTTATAGGTCTCCAAGGAATATTCTATCAAACAATAGTGAACCAGTTTCAAATAGCAGTTTGGTAGGGTATAGGATGGAACGTTTTAGCCATTTATCACTCAACTTGAACATTTAGACATTGATAAATTGGAAGCTCCTGAAACACTAAATATTCTGGAATATACTACTAAGAATTTCAACCACAACTTTATTGTAGCACTAAATAACAATATTGGACTAAAACACATCCTTTTTCAGTTATTTGTTAAAACCATTTTTTCATTTACTCTATAATTCGCTGTGCCAATTGAGATTTTCAATACACTCTTTTCCGTAAATACACTTTACAAAAAAAAAAGATTTGTCAGGTTCAAGTGGCTAATAATCTTTGCAAGAAAGAAGGCCGGCAACTCTAGTAAAAAATAAAATTTTATAAACTGTGTACTTAGAGATTCATGAAAAATTCAAGTCACCTTGGACTTGCAATGTCACGTAAACTTGAAATAAATTAGGGGACAAATCTCTAAAGCAGGGAGATATACTTTGGAATGCAAATTTAGGCGAAAAGTGTATCTAAAGCTTAGGTCTCATTAGCAGGCGCGCAACCATGACCAACTCGCGGGTATGCGGTTGGGTTGCTAGTTGCCAACCAATTTTTTTCTTTAATTTTTTTAATGAACGGACCGTCTTGTCCGGGCTGAGACCTAATTTTTGAGTCTGAAAATACTGAATCACAACTTGGTGTCTAGTTCGCAGATAGAAAGTATTTTAAGCTTACTTTAACAGTTTTTACGCTCATTTAAACTGTCATCCAAGCGAGATTCTTAATTCGATCAGCATTTTTGCATCTTCGTTTTGTTCATTTCAATTTGGTTGTCCGGTTCAAAATTTTAACATGCAACAAACACCGTTTACGAACTCCTCAGACAATTTACTTGCCAGCTAATTAAAGAATGAAGAAGTTCTTAAGGAAACACGTTGCCGCGTTTCTCAGTATGGCAAGCTAACAACCTGTCTCCATTTACACCTACTGCATTATTTAATCGCAATGAGTTATTTTCGCACCTCTCCTATAGCTGTAGGTACCAACGCCTTGTTAGCACACGCTTAAATTCCATTCAGTTCTTCAATTATCTCGCTGTTTTATGAAACACAATTATAATAAATATGTGCATATTAGATTGTCGACTAGACAAGTTATATATTTTTTGTCTTATTCATTGATCTTATGCTATTCTGGTTAAGAACTTTTCCAACAGCTTTAATTATTACTTACAAATAAAACCTTTCTCAAGTGGGCTGAGCCAATTAGAACTTAGTAAAAGGCTGTAAATTCATTGGCAAAAAAAATTGGGCACAAAACGTATACCTATTACAGAAAGCCTTGTATTCCTCGTAACAGTTCAAAAGGCTTAAACTATTCAAATTTTTCTTTCAACGAACTTGTAATCCTCCAGTGGGTAACAAGCCTTACTTCCATAAGAATTGTGCTAAGGACTTATAAACAATTTCGCGTTGCTTATCGTTCCTATTATTGCGCCGTGAAAAAGTGGGACAGAGCAGATATCGTTTTATAGGTTTAGGTACAACTAGCTAGTGTTTTGCCTGTGATTTTGCTTGGGAATCAGATAGTATTTTCTTTACCTGATAACATGAGAATTTCTATAAAACAATCTGGGTCTTATAGGCCCAGGAGGAGATGGCGGAACGAACTCGACTTTCTTCTTATGGATTGGCCACAAACAGAAAAAGATAGGAATTAGAGGAAAGAGGGAAGGAAGGCCCTTTATATGTACAGTATGATAGTATAAGACCTATGGGCACCCTTTTGGGATAATTGCTACACGTAATAGTGACAGAGTAAAGTATTGCATGCAAAACGGACCAACCACAACAAACGCAGTTTAAATTTTGACAAACTGTATTGACAAGTTCTATTACACGAGCTGTGTCCAAGGTCCGATGGAGCCGGAATGTGGCCATAGGCACTCCTCAACTAAACAAGATACCCTCCTTGTGTTTTGCCTCGTTTGCCAAGGCAAGTGGCAAAAACTATAGCCCAAGGAATATTGCAGGGTCTGATGATGGAACGAAGGCGTCCATTACAATGCCAAATTGAAATATACGTAGGCATACGAACAGTTTGACACGGAATAAAAGCTCTTTATTTCCTAATTACTTTCGCTGTATTAAACAGAGCCTTTCCATCCTACATAAATTCTGTCGTGCTTATTGAATTCGAAGTACTCATACAGGCAAAATCAATTTTGAACCCCGAATGCCGAATGCTAGGAATTTCAATTAAGGTCGTAGCTGGCTGTACATCGAAGCCTTCGTATCTTATTGAACGACAAAAAATTGGGTGAAATAAAATAAAGAGTAGGTAGGTATTTGGAAGGTGATTGATTTTCTACTGACCCAGATTTTGACAGGTCTCTCTATAATTTTTTGCCAATCATATTGCAAGTACGATTGTATAGACAAGCCCTGAATTCGATCACTTGATTAAGCATAGCGTGACTTATTTATTATTTATCTATATATATTATATAAAAATGAAATGCTGTTCGTTGGTAAGCACATCACTTAAGAACGGCTGGACCGATTTGGTTTTTTTTTTTAATGTTCGTAATAGTTCGAATAAGGTTTTTAGGTAAAGAGAGAAAACTTCGTTTTTTTCTATTGAATTTTATATGAACTATTGTTTTGAACAAAGTCTGTCGGATCAGCTAGTTAGTAATAATAGCTTTGTGAGTGTCGTTCACGTTTATTGAACTTAGCGGTTAACGTGCAAATTGGTAATCGTGAGCTGAACAAATATTTATAATAGTTTGCCAGTCGGTATAAAACTCAGACCCACTAAATACATTTAGCGCTAAATACATTCAAAATATCATTCGATCACTGACAAATTTAAACTATTTAACAATGTTAAGTTTATAACTTTACTGATTTTTGGTACAAGTGGGTTTAAAAGAGTTCATCCGAAACTTAACTAAAGTAGCATTTTAATTCAAAAGCTGAAAAAGAGTACGTTAACGCCTTAAATCAATATCGATCGCGATCTTGAACATGTCCCATTAAAGAAAAAAACATACACAGTTTATTGCTTAGATTCCTACGGAGAGTTAGGTAACAGGGAAAGGGCAATGACCGCTATTGCCACGCTAAAACGCTTCTACTATAGTCGAGTATATATACCCGAAAAGTGTGTGTACTGCCTACTAAACCAAACTTTTTTACAAAGAGCCAACTCCCGACACTTTGAAACATTATACACGCGTTAATTAGTCATGCAATATTTGATTATACTTATTTAGGTTAGTACGTAATAACATCCGATGCTTGTAGCGATTGTCGCGAAAGCGCGCATGGTAGCAGGATACCATAGCATACAAGATACCTAATATGGCGTTTACAGTTGAAAATCTTCGCTTAGTATAGCTTCTGTAACTCGAAAGGCTGGCTGGATATAACCTAGAAATGTAGGAAAGGTTCTAGGTCTTTGTAGGTTTTTGTGGCACTTTCCCGACAAAAAAAAATATATTCACGACACTAAGGAAACAAAGCTGTTTCTTTTATCTTTACCTACATAAAACAGTTCGTGATTCAATGACTGACGGACAACTATGTAAATATTTTTGTGCGCCCTACGTTCTAACAGCGCTATGTAATGGTATGGTATTGTTTGATCGAAAACGAAACAGCGAGCAAAAAAATATATCATGTAGGTTACCTATCGATCGAAATACAAACATTAAACAATGACAAATTACCCAAACTTTACAAACAATATGACCATCACATACCCAAAATACATAAAATAATATACTGGGCTCAAAGCCACGTCATTCTGATAAACTATGTGATTGATCACAGTAGCCACCTGAAGTGATTGATGGCAGCCCCTCCAGTGAGATAAGTTATGTAAATCGGCTTCTGTCACTTGAGTTATATACTTAAGTGGCACTTTGATGTATTCTAATTGAGCTTGGGCGTAATTTTTCTTTTGTGTAGGATTCTTTTTTGGGTTGTACATAATGCATAACCATACGCAGAAGTGTACCTATCTAATAGGACTCCGGGCTGCTACAGAGAAATGACACACAGATAGAAAATCCCAATAACATCTTGCCTGACCTTTTGTTTTTCTTTTTTTTTGGATGGGAAATTTACCCGTGTTCCTTCAGTTGCCTGTGCCCAGGGGCCACGGTAACTCTTTTGAACATCCCGCAACCCCAGCTGGCATTGGCCCTAGCGGACCCCGTCAATAGTGCTGACATCTCTTTGAGGCGCGCGTGGAACACAACGCGCCGTCGAGTCGGGCCGACCTGGGAATTAAGTCCAGGACCTCATGCTCAGCAGTAGCGCTGGCGACCTCTAGACCAACGGGGTAATTTTCGGGGTTTTTGGGTTGTATAGATTTGAAAACTCCAATTTTTGCTTAATTATTTTGACTAGAATCACGACCACGGTTACTAACCTGTTTGTGATAATGTGTTGGGTTGGGAACAGCCAGGATTTTATTAAGGAGCCTGGCTGTTCCCAAAGTGTCAGGTTATCCAACGGTAACCTGAAATTTTTGGATCTTTAGGTGTAAGACTATTAGGGGTCATGTGTGGTATGTCCATGGCTTCCATATATTTTTTTTTTATATAAAACCTCTTCTGAAGCGACTGTTTACAATGGTCTCCAAAGTTACTACGGGATTTACGAGAATGTGTTGGAAAGGTGATTGTTTTCTTATTCGTAATACTCGCAACGTCTAAGCATTACCAAAACAAAATAGCTAAATGTCAAAATATTTACAGGGTTTTTTTAAGATATCATAAGTAAAGATCTAAAGATTCTAATCTGACCATATCCTTATCGTTTTTATGAATTTCTTAATTGAGTCGTATCTTTCTAATTAACCTACCTACATCGGTGACTTACTTAAACTTAACTTATTTTAATTTAGCAACTTAATGTTTATTCATTATTAACTTGTTATGTGGCACCAAAAACGAGTTTTATATTGTATATCAACATTACTAAAAAGGTTAGAGATCTGTCTGTTTGGACATAATTATTTTTTTAAATTAAATAATTTGCATAATGTGGGAATTGAATTCTATTAAACCGTATTTAGATGTGCAAATATTAACAAGATAATTAATTAACAATAAATCATAAATCAAATATTGGTCCTCTATCGCGTAGAGGCCCACTGTTGGTTGTTTCTGGATGGTATAAGTTACGTTATGAATAATATGATGCTGATACAAAAGAAATCTAAGGGAATCGCACTTAAAATACATACATACATAAACTCACAACTTCTTCCCATGGGGGTAGGCAGGAACTACAGAACGCCACCTGCTACGATCCTTACATTAATTTGCCTTTTGCTTCGATTCCCTTAAGAATGGAAATTGTAAAAAAAATGTATGTCTTATGGTCATACTCAAGAAATTAGAACTTAATTTTTCTTAAAAACCTTTTTAGTAGTAAACAACCACAAAATACAGTAAGAAAACTGATTAATAAAACTTTTATTAAAACGAGAATTAAAATCAACACTTTATATAATCTTGAATACTCTAAACCAGGTCTACAACATGAAATCTGCAATTCTGAATACCTACAATCAGCAAAAGCCACGACTGAATAACAGTTCATCATAAATAAACGTGATAAGCATCGGAGATTTAATCAACAACATAAAATCACCGCTGTGAAACTCGTACAAATCATTAATCTTATCTAATACGACACGATATGCTAACTGTTTGTCTGTTTACATATAGCTCGGGAAATAAAACACCGAGTATTATTCTTACTCAAACACGGACACTAAATTTTTTAGAGTTTAATAAACATCACCAAACGTGCAATGATTTACATTGCACCTTTGGGAAAAAATGCTCTTATTCAGATTCTTTCATAACCCAGGTGAATCATAAAGATTACTGAAATTAGTAGTTTCGGTCATGATGTCTCGGTTTTACTATGCGAGAATTATATTAACTTGCGGCAAGCCGACTTTCTGTTTTTTTTTTTCACAATGCAAGTCTGGTACTGCTCCCAAAGTTGAAGATACATATCGTGAAGAAACGAATTCGAAGACACGTGACATCCATGAACCCGCACAGGGGGAGGCCTGTACCCCAGCAATGAGAACGTTATAGCCCAAGTAACGTGTCAGGTAGGTACCAACTGGAGAACGTGCACTAAACTAGAAGATAATTATTCTTTACAAGCAAACCCGCGTTCAAGACATTGACATCAACAACCAGTTAATTATCTAGTATTAAGTCCAAAACCCAACATTGACGGCCGTCCATCTAGTTTTCACATAATAAAAATGTCTGTTATAGTAGAAAGCAATCGATTTGAGGCTCAATCTCCACAGAATGATGCCTGTTAAGACTTTATGGCAATCAACTCGTTGATAACTTCTATATCTTAAATAAAAATAAAATTTAAAAAAAATATTAAAAAGCCTTTTATTTAATGCATTGAATTTTTTTTTTTTTTGTGTTCAACCTTTTTACGTTATTATGTATGTTATTACAATATAATGATTTAAAAATAATTGCTACATTAGTTATCATTTCATAATAATTAATTAATAATTTCTTCTCTTAACTTGGCTGGTGAGGATGTGGACTCAGCGATCATTGTGCCGATAGTCCTATCAGCCAATGGCTTAATAGCCAAGAGCCTCGACCAACACCTGAGGATTTGAAGAGGCTCTCGTTAGGCAGCTGAATTACGGGCTTCATTCAGAAAGCGGTTTTTCTGAACACAGCTCGCATTGTTAGGAGGTTTCTCTCTCTGGAGCCCTGACCGCCTGTAGCTTGGCCCCTGTTCTTAATACCGGTGGGTAGGTACATTATTTTTATATTTTTGAATGTTTTTATATTCTTTTTATTCTAATATTAAAAAATATAACTTATATGTGTAAAGTAAAATAGTTAAAATATAAAAATTAAATTGTAATATTTACAAAATAGTTGAATTGTTGAAAATGCTCAAGTAGTGAGGATGAAGGCCTCCTCCAGACACACCAGCGGTCTCGATCTTTGGCTTCTGTCAGCCAGTTTTTGCCTGCGACTCGTGTGATATCGTCTGCCCATCCAGTCACAGTTTTTCCTCGATAAAGTTACCAACATAATATAAATTTATATCTCTTTTCATGTCTGACTGTGTAACCACGCTTTTCTTTCTAAACTACGCAACGGATTTTGATGCGGTTAACACCATTACTTAGAGAATTTATTCCGGAAGGTTTAAAAGTATAATAAATTAATGTTAAAATAACACATGATAAAGAAATCTCGTAAAAATCGTGCGAAGCAGGGGCGGGTCGCTAGTTATACGTGTGAATACGTGTTTCTATTGGTTAGTAACAAGACTTCATCATGATTCGTTTCTGTCAGTGACTGTCCACTGTTGAATGTGAGATTTGAAATAAGCTGTACAATGGTTATGCATTGTGGATGGTAGATGGTCTTTTCTTTCATTGACAGACAAAAGTAAGCTACGGTAAATCCGCTAGGTATTTTCTCGTCTGATGTGAAAACCACGAGTTGAATAGCCTGTTTTCTGCAAGATATCAAATTACGCGTAGATATTGGACAGGTATTGTTCATTTGTTTCAATTTCTTTTTTAAAGAAAATCTGATTTTAACAATGCATAACTAAATGAGACATAATTAGATGAGGACATAAGATGAAATGTGTTTATAAGCAGTCTTAACAAAACTGGATGTACTTTAGAGTAATTTCTAGCCTTATGAAAGATGGTGTTCAAAGCTTCAACAATAGAGAAATTGATGAACTTAACATTAATGAAAGCTTTAACAACAATATAATTATTATCATTTACTCAGCTCACTTGTTTATTCAATCTTCAAATCAATACAGAATTGTATCCCATATCAGATCTTTAAAGTATTGTACTTAATAACTATGGTGAATAAACAGAGTGCCCACAATGGGTAGATGGCAACGCCTGGAGTTTATCTAATCTCATTTGGTACAATGGAACTATTTCAATTGTACGTCTGTTTGAGGGGGACTCATTGGCAGGAATTTTGGCGAGCGAAAACTGGAGCAAGTTGGAACAATAAGTTGTTAAAATCAAAATGTGACTCCGTAGTGACAAGGGAATAATTCGGGCAAGCAGCTGGGACATTTGACAGGACAAAAATTTAAAACTTCTCTGGTAGCTCGGACGTTACAATAGATAAAAAATAATAAATCGCTCGCTGCGTTCTTAAATCTTCTGCGCTCATCAACCAACAGAAGTATGTCCCATCTTCTTGAGATAATCAGTTTGTTTAACACTTTGTATGGAAAAAGTGTTAGTCCTTTCATTGCAACAACAAAGTTCGTTTTAGTGTCGTGTCATCATACTTTTTTTGTTCTTATTTTGCAAAAAAAATAACAATGTTGTGTCGTGTGCCTTTAAGTCTATGCTAAATGTATTTTATTTCTTTCTTTATTATTTATAGCTGCTAGTGGCTAAGTAATAACTTATAGGAGCTCGTGGCTAAGAAATAACAGCCGCACGGGTTGATCGATCAGGTTAAGCTACGCTTCCCGCGGTAGGTCCGTGGATGGGTGACCATGTTTACATATCAAGACCCCTCCATGCCTTGGAAAGCACGTTAAGCCGTTGGTCCCGGCTGTCATTCTTAGATCTTTGACAGTCATTACGGGTCGTCAGAAGCCTGAAGGTCTGACAACCAGTCTTACCAAGGGGTATCGTAATACGGAGTTACTGGGTTGTGGGGGTCAGGTAGGCAGTCGCTTCATGTAAAATACTGGTATTCAGCTGCATCCGGTTAGATGACTGTAAGCCGACCCCAACGTAGTTGGGAAAAGGCAACGCAGATTGATATCATTTATAGCAGCTACTTTTTGAATAGAAACCTATTCAAAAAGTAGCTAGCCTATCTGCATGCCGACAAAAGACTTGTAAATATTGATAAACGTGTGCTGTCACTTTCTAACAAAGCATTTATGATGAGGTGTTAATTGGACAACTCACACGTCATTATCTCAAAAGCTCTTCAACTTGCGAAGCTTTCGAAAAATTTACATAATTGTCAAACTAAAAAATAAACAATCTTCACATGGGCATGGGCAATAGTTATTTTGCTTAATAACCGTGACATTTAACAAACACTCAAAATTCTCAAGTACGTCTCAATAGTAAAGCTTAGGGTACTCCTAAATCGACTTTCCACACCATTTCACAAATCGAGAAGAGAAATCCGAAATAAATTCGTAAACAAACCAGCCAACTTTAGCAGCTACCCGGTTTATTATCAACACTATCAATTTCTCTTTCTAAATGCTCATGTTGTACTTGAATGTGTGAGCTTTATCTATCCGAGCGATCAATTGCTCGCTTGTAGTAGCGTGTGTTTGTAAGTAGACAATCGTGTTGGCTTTTTGCATAATTTTGTTATGAACTAATCTAGCGGGCAGTGTGTATTGCGGCGCGTCCATTTCAACGCAGCCATTTTCTCATTTTCTCCTTAATAAACTGAACCATTGTGGCTAGAAAGAAAATAATGAGTTGGCGAAATATGAATAACTATGCCTATAACATATAGATACATATTACTTATTTATGTTTTCTGTAGCGCAATATTGTTTGCTTCCAAACGATTTTTTTTACGATTATTACATTTAACATATAAAAATTAGTATTTCCGTTTTCAGCATAAATGATAAATGATATGATAAATGATTTAATTTCTGTAAGTAGGTTTATACAAACACTTTTACACGTCAAACATTTTTTTTAAACTATCTGACTACTCTGAGAAGAAAGGCCGAAACAAACTCAGAGGTCACAGTCTCTTTTAAAGTCCAGACATAATCTTGGTCAGATCATGTGAAGACCATGTAGGTTGGTGTCTAAAATGGTCTTCATAGATTTCCGACAGTGGAACTTTGAGTACCTATAGTTAAATTATTCACACATATAAATCCATGAATTATCTTATCTTCTCCATAATAAATTTATCAACACAATCAATCTTTCTGCCTGCCTTTTCCCAACTATGTTTGGGTCGGCTTCCAGCTTAATCAGATGTAGCTGAATACCAATATTTTACATGGGTCGTCTGCCTATCTGACCTCCATAACCCAGTAATAGAATAATTCGATACCCCTTGGTAAGACTGGTTGTCAGACTTTCGGACTTCTCACGACCCGTAACGACTGTCAAAAATCCACGAATGACAGCCGGGACCAACGACTTATCGTGCTTTCCGATGCACGGAGTAGTCTCGGTGTATTAAGATGGTCACCCATCCACGGTCCAACCCGTGCGTAGCTTAACCTGATGGATTGAGCTGTGTGGCTGTTATTACTTAGCCACGAGCTCCTCCACAGTAAAATTATCAGCACATCTTCACAAAACAAAAAATTCTCAATGTATATCGACAAAAACGCACCCAGTACTAAAGTGTGCTCTGGCACACTTTAGCTGCACACGCGACTGACCCGGGTACATAGAATACAATCAACAAAACAGTATAGTTTGCAAGCAAATAATCAACATTACGATACATTTTAACTACTAGACTATTGGCTATTTTGTATTAGTGCGAGTATTGTATGTTTACTTTGTAACTAGCTATTGCCCGTGGTTTCACCGAGTGGATGACAATACTTCCATATTTGAATTGGATTTGGTTCACAATTTCATGGCTTTTAGTTTTTGTTATTATTTTTTATTATAATTAAAACCAATTCTTTTTCTAAAATAAATGTAGCCTAAGTTACTCCTTATAACATCAGCTATCTGCCAGTGAAAGTCCCGTCACAATCGGTCTAGCCGATTCGGAGATTAGCCGGAACAAACAGACAGACAAAATGTTTAAAAATTGTTTTTTTGTTATAAGTGCCGTATATACTTTCATATGTATATATTTAGTGAAAAGCTGTTATTTTGACATTACAAACAGACACTTCAATTTTATTTATTTGTATAGATGAGAGTCTTATTCGTTCAGAATAAACAATTTTTTGTTTTGAACTGCTCACCTGCATTGTAATTTTGCACACAAAGATTACGTAGGTGGTGTCTTTTGCACCACGCACATGGAAAAAGATCATCATCACTGTTTTCATAGACTTTTCACTGTTTTCTGCTAGCATGCCGTGCACGTGCCATTGATTTGACTACCCAACACACGCTTAAATGTTGAAGTTCAAAACAGAGCTGCATTTAGCTGCTTGTTTAGTTGACTGTACGAGTGTTCGTACTGTTTATGTACTGAGCGAACGAAAGCGACATCTGACACGCTTTGTATGTGAGTGAGGTAACTGAATATTGTGAATTGGTTGTAGTTCAAAGAAATGTCAGTCAGTAGTTTTGACCATGGGTTGAGCAGAGATTGATATCAATTTACGAAATTAAGTTTACAAGCTATATTTTTTTCCCATTCACTTCTACTTGGCAGATAATTTCCACGTTTTTATTTTTTTTTTTAATCTGTCATATTTATTACTTACTGTGATCGGAAAATGTGACAACTATTCATGACGATAATGACTACATAATCAGCTTAGAATGTTCCCACTGCTGGGACACCGTCCTCTCTGTGAGAGGAAGTAGACCTTAATCGACCACGCGGGCCCAGTGAGGATTGGTAGATATCACATGTCAACGAATTTTTGGTTCTAGGACATGCCGGTTTCCTCACGATGTTTTCCTTCACCGTTTTGAGAGCAGTGGTGATGAAATCATTAACACAACGTAAAGCGCCTGCGTTTTTTGGATGGGAAATAATTAAATAAATTCTGGGCGGAGCGGGAGGGCGGGCGTGTCAGACTTTTACTGACTAAAACCCACCCGTGTACCTTCAGTTGCCTGTGTCGGGGCCACGGTAACTCTTTCAAACATACTCGTGACCCTGGCAGAAAGCGCCTGCCTGGGTTCGAACCCACGACCTACAACTCATAAGTCGGGGCCGATACCACTGGGCCACCACATAAACGAACCGATAATGACTAACTCAACAATAATTTATAAAAAATCTACTGTACATAGCAACAATGGGGTTTAGGTCTCAAATTCAGTCTCAATTCGATTACCAATTAGTCAAAATTACCTTCTGATCTAGGAACAGTAACTAGAGCAGACTTTTACTAATCCAGTGAACCAATCAATCTCATAGAATTAATTGGATTTAACACCCACACCAAATATGTAAATGTATACCTAACAAATGATGGCATTAAATTTTATCGTAAGCCAGTTAACGTCTCATTTGTTTAGATCAGCATTTAACGGCCCAACCCAATAACCTATCTAAGCCTCCTATAAGTAACCTATCTTCATCAAAGGCATACTGGAGATGGCAGAACCTATCTATGGTTTTAACGTCCCTATAATCTATTAGAGATTATGGAAACTTACCGGCCTGACATAAGCACAGATAGAATCATACTGTCTACCATCAATAGCGATCTGGCTTTTACTGAAAATAGGTTATTGGGTTAGGCCGTCACACGAATTATGTAATAATGTTAATCTTACATATTTAATTGCAGCTGCCTTCAAGAACAACTAAACCAGCGGCACTCTATGGTGTCACCTGTGCTTACAAATTATAAAAATCTAAGCTACGCCCCGTGGTTTCACACACATAACTCTCGATCACATAAGAATATCGGAATAAAAAGTATTCTATGTCCTAACCCAATTCATGGTCTACTCATGTGCCAAATTTCATCAAAATCCGTTCAGCCGTTTTAGCGCGAAAGCGTAACAAACTCACTTTCGCATCTAATACAATCATATTAGTTAGGATAGCTTATCGAATTCATAAATTAAAATTCCAGCGGTACGTCATTACTGTGGCATGTACTTGCAACAATGTAGGACATCCTCACATTTAGTAGTTAATATTAACGGACACTTATAAAAAACGTCACAAGCCATCATATAATGTCGCCATTACAGCATTAAGGTGACGATAACCGACTTTTAATTATTTTAAACTGAAGATCACGTCTAAACGAGTAGTGTTAATGATTTGGAAAAACTATATGGTAAATAAGAGCGTTTTCTTAATAACTTACTATGTGTATGTCTAACGTGGATAAAAAACTGAGAATCACGCAAAAACATCAAGCGGATTTTTATGAAACCTTCACCGTTTTAAAGATAATTTTATTATTTATCTTTTAGTATACGTCTTTTAATATAATACTTTTTATTTTAAGTATAATATAATAAATTAATAATGCGTCTTATTTAGGACAGCGCTCCTTGATGGGCGAGTCCTATTACTGGGTGGACGTACGACGCGTTGCGTGAGCTCAGCACAGAACACGCAAGCTATGCACTCAAGGCCGTTGGCATACATCTGCGTGTTAAGTACGTAATATTTCTAGATTAATAAAATTGTACACAAAATTGTTTCTATACATAATGTGTTACTTTCCCATACTTTCCACTTACAAAATATAAATTTTCCTTTTTTTACTTTATTAATTTAAGTATTTGTATTTGCTACAGATTCTCGTCAGTACCAAGCGTGAAAGAATCACGATGCTAATATTATTTATAATGTAACCCCAAAAAGCTCATGTTATTTTGTATTGTAGGTAACACTTTAAGTACAATAAGTATTGTAAAAATCCGGTCACACGTCCTATTTACTTAGCAATATTCTGACAAATGACAGTACAAATATAAACAAATCGTGGACATAAGCTCCGAGAAAAACTTAGAAATTTTCTAACAACTTTTCTTTGAAACTCGTATGTACCCGACAGTTGAGAGTCTAGTAAGACAACTCCATTATTCAGTTCCAAGTACTTAATACTTTGTAGCGCTACAAAAGAGTGAAAACGCTTGAAATATCGCGCACTAACACTTTGTATTGGAAAAACTTAACGCATACTTGACTAAGTAAACGTACTTGGAAATAAGGGCGCGAATTTTCATGTGGGGTTTTCACGGTCGCTTTCCCAAATGCGAAATGGGAGAAAATTAATAAGTGAAGTTCTATTAGACTTACAGGTAGGTACTCATTTATTTATACTGAGTCTTTCTTGAACCTATTTCCGAAATGGAAATAATTTTGAAAAGAAAACTATAATAAATCCTTAGCTAGTCATAGGGATTTCTGGTTAGCGACAAGACTTGAACTGAGCAGTTTTCGCTTCCTATTCATTTTATTAAGAACATATATTTTGTACAAACAATATTTTTTACCCACAGCTTCACCCGTGATGATGTCGGAAATTATCCACAGGAAACATACTACCGGGATAAAAAGTATGTCCAACGTCCTAACCTAGGTCATGGTCTACCTGTGTGTCAAATTTCATCGAATTCCGTTCAGCGGTTAAGGCGTAAAAAGGTAACAGACAGACCTACTATAGATTCACAAAATTCCGGAATGACATTGAATGAAAAAGCCATTTCTCATTGCTATATCTTGTTCTTCAAATCAGTATATATCTCTTTATAACCTACCTAGACCATCAAACACTCTCTTATTTACTCCAACAAAACTAAGACACACGACCGGAATCAAACTAGTTCGAGTGTCCGACGGAACATTTCTTGTCGTTTGCCTCGTGGACTATTAGCTCCATTGTAGGGCGTAATTGTAGGATTTCCGCGCGATGTGCAAATAGTTTCTCCGACACGTCGAAAGTAGTCGGCGTGGACGAAATGACCGACTGACACGAGAGAGCCCTGCTGATTGTTTTAAGGGCTATATTTGTGTTTGCTTTTTGGTTCAACAGTTTAGTGTAGTTTGAAATAAGTATTTTAAATAATAACATTAAGCATAAGTATAATAAGTAAGTTTAATATACCTACTTATGCTTAATGTTACTCTTTGATAATTAATTTTTAATTAATGTTATATAATGCGCGGCATAATATTAATAGACCGAATTCCAAACGAACGAAAGTTTTCGATATCGGATCTCAAATGGAGTTGGTCAGGACATCTGGCAAGGCGCAGTGATGACAGGTGGAGTAAGGCAGTGACCGAGTGGCGTCCAAGGACTGGAAGACGAAGCGTCGGTCGGCCGGCGGCGAGATGTGCAGACGACATTGTTACCATCGCGGGTAGAACCTGGATGAGGTTGGCACAGGAGCGTGGGGATTGGCACATGAACAGAGAGGCCTATGCTCAGCTGTCGGTGAAGTCAGGCTGTAGATAATGATGATGAGTGTCATTATCTTAGACTAGTAGACTAGTTTACTTAGGTATTTATACTGTTGTCAAATGCTAATGTTCGTCTGCCTCAGTGCCCACTACGCTTTGGTACGGGCAACTAGCTTCATGTTTCCGACAGACCGACTCCTTGACAATTTAAAAGTACCTGTAAATGGTTTAATTGGAATAAATCCTTTACGTTTGAGTTTGAGAGTCTGATGCAAATAGTGAAATCAAAACTAATTTTATTTTTACCTTTCAAAATGTATGTACCAACTTATATTATGGT
Source organism: Fissipunctia ypsillon (assembly GCA_947568875.1). Classification (NCBI taxonomy): domain Eukaryota; kingdom Metazoa; phylum Arthropoda; class Insecta; order Lepidoptera; family Noctuidae; genus Fissipunctia; species Fissipunctia ypsillon. Next base: position 4,962,554 of record OX387643.1, read on the forward strand.
AGGGGTGGATGGAACTAAGTAATGGATACAAAAAGGCCTACCAATCTTGAGCAAAATGTTAAAAGTGGACGCCCAAAATAGGTACAAAGTGTGCAAACACTTTGTACCTATTTTGGGGAACTTATCGTCCTCGAGATATTAATTTTACATACAGTGGCTGTTCCTCCAACTAGTGCAGTACCTACTTACACGTAATTTGTAGCTATGTTAGATTAATCTCTAAACTCTCTCACACTATCGACGACGAAGTTAATCTCATCAGAAATCTTGATCATGCTTGACGTAATAACCGTCCCCATACCCACACTTTTTCTGTGATCCGAAAGGCTTTGGTCCACGACTCAATTTCCGCCACTTTCCACACGCGGTGAAATGTTTGCGCATCTCACGGAAATCCTACAATTACGCCCACTATCTCTGACTTATCACTGATCGCAGCTAGATAAGGCAGAGTTTCTCTTCGTAATCATAACATGACATAAAGGTAAGGCACGGATAAGTGATTGTTAGGGGCTTCGGGGCTTCACACACCGATGCGATGACGGTGCGGTAAAGTGAGAGACTGTAGATATGCTTTTGTTTTGATTACCATTCCTTCGATGTGATGCGGAAGGCAGGGAGGAATTTATGCCCAACAGTGGACTGATAGGTTGAATGTATACATTGGTGATTGATATCATCGAATTAGTGTCTATTGTGTTCAAACACAGTAGCTGAGTGAGCAGAGCCTACCGACAGCGAGCGGTTTGCGGAGATCGTACAATCGTCTTGTTATTTTTTTTTCTGATTGACCCTGCTCTTGACTTCGATCACGCCTGATGAAAACCTCTGATAGAACCAGCGGGCACAGAAGATGCCTGTTCACTCTTGCTTTGAAGGCAGACGGGATAAATGTGGAAGGGAACACAGACGCAGCACTGAGTAGGACTGGTCGAGATATCGACCAAGTGCTGATGTTATTTCCATAAGTATTTCATTATTCAAGCATTCACTAATTTAATAACGGTCTACGGAGTCAATGTTTGGTTTGAAATGCCTGTGGCTACAAACATTAGCACTACACCTACCTACATGAAATATGTAAGGACACACGTAAATATTGGATCGGTTGAGAATATTCTGCACGACAAACTAAAGGACTTCAGAATCAGTAGCCGCATTAACCAGAGACTACATTCCTCTTTAGACACAATCTTGGAGCTTGGACACAACATCGTTGAAGCAACATTGGTGAAAATCCTATTGTCTCCGAGATACAGAATTTTGTTGAAATGCAAATAACTATTTGCGACAGCGAAATACTCTTAAGCTCTCTAGTTCCAGTAGTTTAATAGTTATTTTACTGTTCGTAAGCATTTATGTGAACAATAACTCACCTAGTTCAGAGCCTTTGGGTATTCCAATTGGACAGTGATTTGACTGTGTACCTTCTATCTCATGGTTTTCCCTGTCTCAAATGAAAGGGTGACAGGGTGTCTTTTTCAAACTAATCTAGCTTATTTTCTGATGACAAAGCTAGGGAAGCCAATCTATAATAAATAATCAATAAATAAAATTGAAGTGTCTGTTTGTAATGTCGAAATAACAGCTTTTTACAAAATGCATATGAAAGAATACACGGTACTTACAACAAAAAAACAATTTTTTAAATTTTTGTCTGTCTGTCTGTCTATTTGTTCCGGCTAATCTCCGAAAAAGCTGGACCAATTTTGACGGGACATACACAGACGGGACGGGACGGGAGTAACATATGCTACTTTTATTTTAGAAAGGAATTAGGGTACAACGCAAAATTACTTATGTAACTTAAGTTATCCTCGAAATAGGTCCAGACGTTTCGGACATTAGCCGAAACAGACAGACAGACAAAAATTTTATAAATAGTTTTTTTGTTTTATGTAGTACCGTATATACTTTCATATGCATTTAGTAAAAAGCTGTTATTTAGACATTACAAACAGACACTCGATTTTTTTTATTTGTATAGATATAGCACGCATAATTTTAGTCGCAATGCTTCATTTTGGCATGTTTTTACTTGAACTCTTTCTTGGGTTGTGCAAAACTACTAAACCCGATCCATACCCGGTTTTTACCACAGATTAAGAACATCGAGGTTTGCAATAAAATCTTTACTAGAATAATTCACTTTTACCTCCGAGATAGAGTATCAACAAATTACGGTAATAGAACTATAGATCAAGGCGGACTACGAGGTATTTCTGTATCAAAGTAACTAAGCTTAGTACATTGGTTGAGAGCAACCTGTTTTAATAAGGTCCAATTTGTAATTTTAGAGTTTCATCAATATAAATCCGCCCAGCCCTTATAAATCCTGAAAATGTTGATACTAGCCCAACATTATCAGTACCATCGAGTCGTCAAGTACTTGTACAAGATCGGTACAGCCGGGTAGTAAAGTGGAAGGCAGCGATTGAAAGTGAAGAGTGTACTCACTAAACAACTTGAAAGCTTTTACTATAGCAGTAGGGAGAGCACTTATCGTGGAAATGTGAGACTTTTCTTTACGAGGCTTTTGATGTTCTTGAGTAGGTATGGTTTTGTACGGTCGTGTAAAGTAAGTTGTTAGGTTATGGACACACGTGCGTGTAAGTTGGACAGGAGATGTTACATTATTTAAATAATAACCGTACCAGACATTATTATTCAAAGTCCCAGAAAGCCATCTAATAAAGATCATCATTTCCCAACTATGTTGGGATCGGCTTCCAGCCTAACCGGATGCAGCTGAATATCAGTGTTTCACATGGAGTGACTGCCTATCTGACCTTCACAACCCAGTTACTGGGTAATACGATACCCCTTGGTCAGACTTTCGGGCTTCTGACTACCCGAAAATACTGTCAAAGATGCACGAATGACAGCCGGAATGCTTTACGAGGCATGGAGGGGTCTTGGTATGTAAATGTGGTCACCCATCCACGGACCAACCGTGGCAAGTGTAGCTTAACCTGATCATTTGACCCGAGCGGCTGATAATACTTCGCTACAAGCCCCTCCCCCTTAAGTAATCTAATATAGATTACAGTTATTATATAGATTACGAGTTGAAATACATTAAATTAAAATAATTATACCTACGTATTAATTTGGTTTAATAACTTTCGTTAGTCCGACGTTATACCTAAAATGACCCATCCAAACATATAAGTAAAACTAAATGAATGATTGTTTATTTCCTTGTCGTCTGTCCCCCAACTGAAGGGCACCACCCGATCTTTGGTGTAAAAACCATATGCCACCTCGTGGGCTTTGAGATCCAGAAGCCCAATAAATATGGCTTCATCGGTCAGTGCCACCGATGCCAGCTATACGGCCACGCGCAGAAGAACTGCCACGCCAAACCCAGGTGCGTCAAGTGCCTGGGCGAGCACGGCACTTCTGACTGCCCCCGCCCTAAAGACCGTACCCTCTGCACCGAGCCACCTAGCTGTGTGCTATGTGGTGAGTCAGGTCACCCGGCAAATTACCGGGGCTGCCCTAAAGCCCCGAAATTATCCCCCAAACTGGCCAAGCGCGCAGTCGCCCGCCAGCAAAGGGAAGCCCCCGCCCCTTCGACCCAAATGCCAGAACGGCTAAGCCCTCAAAGGCCTAGCCCCTGGACGGCCCTTAACCATCAAAGGGCTTTCCCGGCCCTGGCCAAAACCAGCCCCCCACCTCCATCCATCCCAGCGCTGATGGACCCCCTCAACCGCGCCGCTGCGCCCGCCCCCGCCCTCCCCCCGAGACCGGTGCAAGCGCCTAAAACCGCCCCTGCAGCCAGAACTGCACCCCCCCACTCACCGACTACGGTTGGCCCTAACCCCCTTGACCCCTTTAACATCATTTCGGGCACGTTCACGGCCTTCCTCACCCCACGCGCCAGGAAAATGGCAAGCGAATTAGTCGCTGCCAGAAATGCCGGCAACCTTCTCCAGATTCTGGAGATATATAACTCTTATCCCGAAATCACCCAAGCCTTATCCTCCTTCGCCAACCTTCCCAACCCCCACTATGGATAAAGAAGCCAAAGGGAGAACTAAGCCCCGATCCCTTAAATTAGGCTACTTCAATGCCAATGGCATTCGCGATCAACGCGATGAGATCGCCGAGTTCCTCCGTGATCATCAAATTGATATTCTCCTTATACAGGAATCCTTCCTCAAGCCCAACGTCCGTAACCCGTCAATCGCTAACTACTGCGTAGTTCGCAATGACAGGTCTCGGTGTCACAAGGGTGGCACCCTCATATACTATAGAAAGGTTCTTCACTGCATCCCTATGGACCCTCCCCCCCTATCCAAATTAGAAGTGTCTGTATGCCGGTTAGGCATGTCAGGACACCAACCGATCACCCTAGTATCGGCCTATGTTCCCCCCCAAACCTCGTCAGAAAATCCCCAGTCGATTTCTGACGACCTCTCTGCCCTCTTCGGCCTGAGCGATTCCGTTATCATAGCGGGCGACCTCAACGCCAAACACCCTGCCTGGAACAGCAACACCACCTCAGCCAGAGGGAGACAGCTGTTCGGTCTCTGCCCCATACTAAATTTCGATGTCATCGCCCCGATGACTCCAACCCACTTTCCCCACGACCCCAACCATACTGCCGACGTCCTCGACATAGCGCTTCTGAAGAATATCAACCTACGGTTGGATTCTATAGAGGCGGTACAAGAGCTCTCCTCTGACCACCGGCCAGTGGTCATGAAACTGGCCCCCCGTATCGGTCTCCATGACCCCACTCAACCCCCTCTCACCAAAATAGTCACAGATTGGAGGAAAGTAAGCAATAGCCTGAAATCCACTTCTTCCCAACACCTGGACTCCATCCCTGATCAGTTCGACTCTGTCGCAGACACGACGGCCGCGATCGACTCGCTCACTGAGCACGTACAATCAGTCCTGAACGACTGTTCAAAGGTAACTCCAGCGGACGATGACCGTCGCTGGAGATTGCCGGACGATGTGCGTGAACTGTTGCGCGAGAAGAACGCGGCTGTCCGTGCATACAGCAACTTCCCCTGCCTTGCGAACAAAGCCCATATGCGCCATTTACAGCGAGCTGTAAAGACACGCCTAGTGGAGCTGCGTACCGCTGGCTGGGACAGGATGCTAAGCGACCTAGAGCCCACTCATCAGGCCTTCTGGGAACTTCAAAGGAAACTAAAGTCCAATGAAGTAGTCTCCATGCCCCCCCTACTCCGCCCTGACAAGACCATCGCCTTCGACGATGCTGACAAGGCTGAATGCCTAGCCAACAGCCTCGAGGCTCAATGCTCTCCCAGCTCTCAACCAGTAGACCAAGCTCACTTGTCAAAAGTCGACGCTGAAGTCGAACGTAGAGCCTCCCTTCCCCCCGTCGAAAACCCTGACTATCCTCTGCCTCCCGTCACTCCAGACGAAGTGCATGATATCATCAAGGGTTTAAAGCCCCGTAAAGCTCCCGGCTCAGACGGCATCACAAACAGGGTAATACAACTATTCCCTGCCCACCTCATAATGCTACTGACCACCATCTTCAATGGTGCCATGAGCAATAACATCTTCCCAGATGCATGGAAAAAAGCCACTGTCATCGGCATCCCCAAGCCTGGAAAGCCCAAATCTGAGCCCTCGAGCTACCGCCCCATCAGTCTGCTCAATGTCCTCGGCAAAGTCTATGAGAAACTTATTTATAAGCGTCTCAGAGACTATGCCGAAACAAAAGGCCTCATCCCAAACGAACAGTTTGGTTTTCGAACCCAGCACTCTTGTGTGCATCAGGCCCACCGCATCATCGAACACATAAGCGCTGGCTTCCAGCGTGGCATGATGACGGGTGTTATATACTTCGACATAGCGAAAGCGTTCGACAGAGTCTGGCACAACGGCTTATTATATAAGCTCTACCAACTCGGTGTGCCGGACCGTCTCGTACTCATCTTACGAGACTTCTTGTCGAACCGCACCTTCCGCTATCGCATCGAAGGAGCAATATCCTCCCCCCACCCAATCCGCGCAGGCGTCCCCCAGGGCTCTGTGCTTGCCCCCCTCATCTTCACGCTGTTCACCAGCGACATACCCAGGAGCAAAAAGGCACAGTTGGCTCTGTTCGCAGACGACACGGCCATTTATTGCTCAGGCACCAAACAAGCCTCGATTTCTCTCACTCTCCAAAGAGCGGTCACCAAACTTGGCGACTGGTTCAGGAAGTGGAGAATTGAAGTGAATCCCGACAAAAGTCAAGCGGTTCTTTATTCAAAACCGCGCCATAGGCCCACCCCCCCCCGACCAATCTCCATGTTCGGTAAGCCTATCCCTTGGGAGAAGCGAGCCAAATATCTAGGTGTGATTCTCGATGAGCACCTCACCTTCGCAGAGCACATAAAGAAGGTTCGTTCGCGCGCCGCTTTCGCTCTCGGTAGACTCCACTCGATAATGAATGCAAAAAGCAAGTTGTCACTAAAGTGCAAGTTGCGCATTTACACGGCGTGCATACGTCCTATTATGACGTACGCCTGTGCAGTCTTTGCTCACGCGAAACCCCACCACATCCATAGGATGCAGACCCTACAGAACCGTGCCCTCCGAATGATCACGGGATCCCCCTTTTATGTCCGGAACGAGATCCTCCATCTCGATCTCAAAATCCCCACCATCCTCCAGTTCATGAAACGCAACTCCAAGCGTTTCTTTGATACCGCCGCCAAACATCGCAACCCCCTAGTTGTCGCGGCCGCTAAATATACCCCCTCCAATATTAGTAAAGTCCGCCGTCCGAGGCACACACTATTAGACCCTGACGACCCTATTACTCTCCTCCAGGAAAGCAATAGGGCTACTAGTACAGTACACAAACATAAAAAACCGACATTCCGACCCCGCCGCCGAGGTCCATCGCGAAAACCCCGAGTTAATAAATCCCCCCGACCCTTGCTCGAAGAAGCGCCAGCCCGCGCCGAAGCTGAGCCTGTAGTTTTAAATTCCCCAGTTAATAATAATTATCCAAGTTTTGATCCAGCCTGTCCCAACTTGCTGTCCCCCCAGTGACGCCCTAAGCCGAGGTTCGTACCCCACAGGGGGTGCCCTTAGCGCGCAGTCACTTAGTATTTGTAAGTATCACGCCCCTGGCTGGAGGCTTTGAGTTATTAGCTTAAGGCAGCCACAGGATTGACCGGTTAAGTAGTCACGGCCACTCTTGGCCAACTACGAGATGCCATAGTTAGGAAAAAAAAGATTGTTTATTAATAGTAAATTCGAAAGACTTGAAGTTACCAAAGATATAGAAGAATGTAAAACAACAGATGATCAAAACACGCCGTATTTCAATTACATTACGGCATGATATTGTCCAGAAAACACCGTTTTTTGAACAAAGCTTACAATTTACGAACCTTTCCATAAAAAAAAAACCTTCGCCCAACAAATCCCGTCCTCGCAGACAGCGTGGCGTCCCCACATTAGGGCCACGTGAGACAAATAAAGGTGTGTGTTAGATCCCATCACACCATAATTTGAATGAAAGTGAAACCTCTTCGCTTTCTTTACACGACCTAGAGTTTGGGACACGAAAATAAACTACGTAAACGTTTCCGGAAAAGTAGAAAAAATTTCACACGTTTTGTGTGATATTGACTTAAATTGAAAAGAAATCTTTTTGCGTGTTAAATTGAAAAGAAAAGTTACTTAAAGCTTTGGTCAAACTGAGGTGAATCCCGCGCGGGATTGTTTTAATGATTAGGAAGTCACACGACTATTCACGCTTATCCACTGCACGTCAAGTCACCTTTATACAAGCTAGATGACAAAATCGTCGCGAGCGAAATTCGTCCCCATCCCACGTGAAATTCGTCCCTCATCCCGCGTGAAATTCATCCCTCATCCCGCGTGAAATTCATCCCTCATCCCGCGTGAAATTCGTCCGTCATCCCGCGTGAAATTCGTCCGTCATCCCGCGTAAAATTCGTCCGTCATCCCGCGTGAAATTCGTCCGTCATCCCGCGTGAAATTCATCCGTCATCCCGCGTGATACTCGTCCCTCATCCCGCGTGAAATTTCTCCTTCATTCCGCGTGAAATTCGTCCCTCATCCCGCGTGAAATTGATCCCTCATCCAGCGTGATACTCGTCCCTTATCCCGCGTGAAATTTCTCCTTCATTTCGCGTGAAATTCGTCCCTCATCCCGCGTGAAATTCTCCTCAGTTAGACTAGACCGGAACTTTAATTGGAAAGATTTGTGTTCAGAAAATATGAAAACATACCTGAACAGGTAACCATGCATATTTTCAGAAAGATAAGAAGAAGCAAATGCTTTGAATAATATTGGTAAAGATCAGATAGGTTCTTTATTTCGAAGTAGGTATATAAGTGTACCATTAGATTAGGTATCTGCTTACAAGTATCTTTTATTAAAATTAAAATATCTTTTAATATACAAATGTACTAGTGTACTTTGTAGTAATGTTAACTTAGGAATGTGTCCGCGGATACTGTATGTTTTTTTTTTTAATCTACAGTGTAACATACTACAGTGCAATGCACATTACAAATATTTCAAGCTTTAATACTTTTTTAAAGATATAAAACGAGCTTCCAATGTGCAATTACATCGCGTTATCTCAAATATATGTAGATTGCACAGTTAAAATTGCATGAGTATTAATGGAAGTACGATTATCGCAATTAATTTCTCTAAAAAAAAAAAAAAAATACTAGCATGTTACTGTCCCACTGTAGGGCAAAGGCCTCTTCTCATACAGAGAAGGTATGAGCATTGATCACCACGCTTCGCTTGCTCAAGACGGGTTGGCGATTTCAAACTTATATTATTCCCAATCCTAACTCATATAGTAAAAGTCCAGGTTTCCTCACGATGTTTTCCTTCACCAATGTCAATAATGTCCCAGATATACTTATAGAGTCCTATCGAGGAAACTTACATCTGACCAATTTGAAAACAAAATCCCGTGCAAACGATGACCACATCTCTTAGCAAGCGTTACTATAGCGGCCGAGCGATGCAAGCAATAGTCTTTACGGTATCTAGATGTTCGTTTCTCACATGGTATGTACGAGTACATAATTTTTTTTTAAAGTTACATTGGTACTTTCTCGGATTTGAACCCACAAGCTCGTGTATGAGAGGCGCGGCTTTAACCACAGGGCCATCAAGACACCTCTCTTATTATCTAAAGGAATAAACCAAGAATGTTTCTTCTCACAGCTCCGTAGGCGATGAAGCGTAAAACACATACGGTCATATTTTACGGACTATTCCAGTCGGATTAAATGGCTCGTGATAAAGCATTGACTTTGCGATACGCAGGTTTATATACCTACATAAAGATAAATATTACAAACTAGCTGTGTCCCGCGACTTCGTTCGCGTTTCTGTCGTAAGATACACAATATACTAAAATAACAGCCACATTTTAATAAAACTCCCTCGTCCCTCGACCCGTCGCCAACCGTCGCGTTGAATTGCCCGCCCGCACTATTACTTCGTTTTCGCTTAGTGTTCTTGCTGACTTTTTTCTTTTTGCTCGGCTCCTAAGAGTCGTAGCGTGATGTTAAATAGCCAATAAGTATCCTCGAGAATTGGGCTACCAAAATGCAAAAAGAATTTTTCTAATCCGACTTTTTGTTCATAATTTCACGGGTTTTATTTTTTTGCGCGGAACCCTAATTATTTTTCTAAAATAAAAGTGGCCTAAGTTACCCGCCGTAGCATCAGCTACCTGCCAGTGAAAGTCCCAGCAAAATCGGTCCAGACGTTTCGGAGATTAGCCGGAAAAAACAGACAGACAGACAGACAACAATGTAAAAAGTGGCTGTTTTGTTATAAGTACCGTATATACTTTCTTATGCATTCAGTAAAAAGTTGTTATTTTGACATTAAAAACAGACACTTCAATTTCATTTATTTGTATAGAAGATTAAAGTCGCTTTTCGTGTCTGTCTGTTGTTCTTCTAAACTCTGCGACGGATTTCGATGCGTTTCTCACCATCAGTTAGAGAATTTATTCCGAAACGTTTATGTGTATAATACATGAATATTGAACTTGCATAATTATAATAAAGAAATCTCGAGGTTCTGTCAAGTCGTAATAACCGTGCGACCCACGCGGAGCAGGGGTGGGTCAATAGTACCCAATAAATAAAATTGAAGGTAAAAATAAATAAAATTTAAGTGACTGTGTGTAATGGCAAAATAACATCTATTTATTTTATTTATTTCTTTATGTACCTTAACAACTATCATAACAGGATTAACCTAATGCGATAGTGTGGTATTTATTTACTTACAATATTATATTAACCTAATAAGTAACTTCCAGTATATTATACTACCTAATCTAAATTATATAAATCTCATACGTAACAATAGCACAGAACAACTATTGTATAGCTTACATCTAACAATCTAATCTTTTTTTTACAATTTTTTAACTTTTTGTCTGTCTGTCTCCGTCTAATCTCCGAAATGAATGGACTAATTTTGACTGGACTTTCACTGGCAGATAGCAGATTTTATAAAGAGTAACTTAGGCTACTTTTATTTTAGGAAAAGTATTAGGGCTCCGCGGAAAAAAATTAAAACCCATAAAATTGTGAACAAAATCCGATTCAAATAGTAGTATTGACATCCACGTAGGCGAAGCCGCGGGCAATAGCTAGTGGATAATAAGAATGAAACAGGTGCCATCAGACGTTGCGTGTCTTTGAAAGAATAGATAAAAAGTGAGAATGAGAATTGATATCAATCAGCTGCTTCTGTCGATAACTTGTCTGGGAATAAGTTGTATGATTTGAGTAACGGGGAGATAAATACTCTAATCATTGTTTAAGATTGTTTATACAAAGGTGCTCAGAACTTGCTTCTACAAACATTTTTGTGAAAGCTTGCTACTCAAAGAAGCCAACCGATTTCTGAAAGCCTGACCACTGGTATTGCTTGACACTGATCCGGGCTAAAGATAACATAACGCTGTATGACTAATTAAATGACAATCAGAGCCGACACCAAATCATGAGTCTGGCCCTGGTACAGGCAACTGAAGGAAAACGAGTGGGTTTTAGTCAGTAAAAGTCTGACGCCCACCCGCTCCACCCAGAGCGGGAAAAGTCATTTGATGCTTTCCCATTCAAAAAAGCAAGCTTCCAGCTTATGGCATCCCAGCTGATTTTTGCAGCTGGATAATCAGACTTCCTTAGTGAACGGTCGATAAGAGTAGTCGTTGATGGCTACTCTTCCGGATTTATGGCTATTGATGAGCTAAGAGGCTCATTGGCGACATAAAACTGGTGGATGCCATGCTTCACAGCTTGGCTCATCGCCGCCAGGTTACCTGTTTGTCGATCTTGTACAGATTGTACGTAGTGAGTGATTGAGTGTGCTCAAGAACTCCACGACCTCATTCCGCCTGCCCCCTTCTACCATCGGACATCTAGACGCACTGCAGGTTACCATCCATACCTAGTTGCTATCCCACCAATTCGCACAAAGCGTTTCCAAATGTCTTTTGTGATGCGCACAGCAAAGGAATGGAACTCTCTACCTGCGTCTGTGTTTCCGAACGCATACAACCCTCATCTCTTCAAAGTGAGAGTGAACAGGCTTTTCCTGGGTAAGCTCGCTCCATCGCCGACTTTGTCTCAGTCACCTCTGATCTAGACTAGAGTCAAGAGCAAACCTATCTCAAATAAAAAATTTAAAAAAAGTCTGCTCTGCAGACTGCTCATTTTCTAAATTTAGGTACCTACAATTTTTTTTTTCATTTTGTGATTGCAGTTTTCCCCACAAATTGAGAAAAAACTTTGATAAATAGGTACACGGTTACAAAACCCATCTGAAAACAACTGTATCTCTCCATTATATTCATATTTTGACAAAAATATCCGTAAATCAAATAACCGCTCTACCGGTGCTCCGTAATTTACAGTTATGGCGCAAAAAATATGGAAAAATTTCGCAAATAACACAAATTCTATTCTTTTATATTCCAAAATTCTGTAAGTGCCAAGATTCGAAATAATCTGTTAAAATATGGAAGAAAATAACGTTGAATTTCTAACAATCATATTTTAAGTATATTAAGCTCGCCTTCTTTTTCATTGTGTTTTTTTTTATTTATTTCAGCTTGTACGAGCACATCGTTGATATGACAACATAACACATAACATCACGCCTGTATTTCCCGAAGAGATAAGCAGAAGTGTATCTACATTTCGCCAGTTTTGTTTAAGCCCTATGTCATAAGGGGGCGAGTCACCCCAATCCGCATTGCAAACCCCCATCCCCATACATATCAAAGCAATGGGCTCAGTAGGAATTTCGCATACAACACTGCCAAGTTAAAAAAAAAACTATTCATTAAATTAAATAAGACATTTCGAAAATGTTCTTAACTAACTTTTTAGACCTATAGATCCTGCTTATGCGTACGAAGTTTCATTAAAATCTGTCCATTCATTTCGAAAAACAAGGACTTGACAGTTTGTATGAAAAGCCGTACACCGTAAACGCTAAGCAATTTTGAATCGTAACAAACAGACAAGAAAACAGACTTTCACATTGATATAATTATGATACATTGACCCAAAATTCAGTTCTCTCTAATTGAATAGATTTTCATGAAAGTTGGCAGTGACATTTCAGTACCTATCTGAAAAATATTTAATCTTCGCCAGAGCCACAGGGTGCATAGTTCCAGTTCCCGCATAAACCTACACCCTAACGATTGTCAGGAAGTTTTAGACCATTAAAATTCCTCTATACAATAATACAAACTAATAACTTTTAAAATAATGCGCAGGGACCAGGATTTGTGTGAATATCTGAATAGGGTCTAGGAACATAAACATGTCGGTACACAGAACTACGCGTTAATGCCAGCAATTAATGTGCTACAATGTTGTGATTGCATTTATATGGAAATAATAAGGTTGATTCAAAGTATATGGTTTATAGAGCAATTGGAATAAATTAATGTTTGTAAGGAGGAGATGGTAGATGGTGAAGTGTTTGCTTAGCAAATAATGAAGGTATGGTAATGGTTTCTCAGCATTCATTAACGAGTTCAATTTTATTAAATTAAACCTAACCTAAATTTGGTTACAGCACGCTGCACGCTGCAGACAACGCTGCTCCGAATTTGCGGCCTAACCCTTTGTTCTGTATTTTAGTATTCGCTTTTTGTTGCAATAAATAAAATCTAAATATAATACCCGCGGTTTACGATACACAGCGTGTTATAAGCTACAGTTTTTGTTGGTGACCCAAAAACTAAAAGTATGTTTAGCTCAGTTCAAGCTACAAAGGAGCTGAATTGAGACTGTTAGGTAGCCAAAATATGGGTCAGTCAAATATCATGATGCAGAACAATGAATTTGGTATTTTAATGGACAAGAGTTCCTGAACTATTTTGGGTCAAGTAGCCCTATTATTGTTGTTAAATGTAGAACTAAGTTTAGGAATAAGAATTAAATGTCAGCAACATACATACACATACATAATCTCACGCTTTCTTGTCATGGGGGTAGGCAGAAACTACGGAACGCCACCTGCTTCAATCCTTCAACTACAGTTTGTAGTTTAGTTGATTATATTAATAAATAGTCTATCAAACAACACTTTAAAAGGCAGTCGTGCAACACTAAACAATTCAGTTGGGATATTTTCTCCACGAGGATAACAATACTCTTTGAGCCAAACAAACTTCTTCATAACAATAGACAAGTAAATAAATGTTACATTTCTATGAAAAAGAACCCGTACTTCGCTTCCATTATCTTCTTTCCAATAAAGTGAAATATATACCTACTGAAGAAAAAAAGAAAATCTATTTTCTTTGTCAAAAGCAAATCTCTTCATCCCATCTTTCATTACTTTACAAAACTAAGATATATTTTATCCTAGAACAAATAAAAAAGTTCTAAGCAAAGACAATCTTAAATCTATACAAACAAATAAAATTGAAATGTATGTTTGTAATGTCAAAAAAACAGCTTTTTATTAAATACAATAATTATGAAAGCTTATCATCATCATCTGCCTAGCCTTTTCCCAACTATGTTGGGGTCGGCTTCCAGTCTAACCGGATTATGAATTAGGAATTATGAAAGCTTATACTGTACATAAAACAAAAAAACAAAAATTTTTTTTGTCTGTCGGTCTGTTTGTTTCGGCTAATCTCCAAAACGGCTGAACCGATTTTCACTGCCAGATAGCTGATGTTATAAGGAACTTAGGCTACTTTTATTTTAGAAAAATAATTAGGTTTCCGCGCAAAAAAATAAAACCCATGAAATTGTGAAACAAAATCCGATTCAAATAGGAAAGTATTGACATCCACGCGTGCAAAGCCGCGGGCGATAGCTAGTTAAAGATAAAAGTCCTATTATCTGCGAGTTATCAAAGTGTTTCTTTCCCTTTTGTTTTTTAAGTTAAAAGGAAGAAAAAAACTTTTGGAAAGCGTTGAAATATCGACGCTGTAATTTAACGTTCATTCCAACAGTTTAGAACTCCTGGAATTTCTTTTATTCTCTTGAAAGGAGCACAATCGAAGTTTTGGAAGAATATTTTAATAAAAAGCTGTGCGTTGTAATTGATTTTTCTTATTTTGGCAGGTGCTGGAATTGGGTTCATTCGCACGCAAGATGGAACTTGGCACAGAGATTTAGGAGCCATAATCCGGACCAAGGAATAAAATAAAAGTAATTTGGCACTTTTTTCGGTAAGATGTAAAATATTGTGGACATAAATGAGTCGTCTAAAACTTTCGTTACATTGAGTAAACTGCTTAAGTGAGAAGCGCCAAGGTAGCCCGCGAAATTCAAATTGTCTTACGATTTTTGCAATTTGCAGCTCAGTGTATGGGTGTATGTTAATTAAAGTATGATTCGCGAGCATAACAAATATGTATTTATAGAATTATAATCATTAGAATCAGTAATACAACTCCTTAAATTAGTATAACCCACAAATGTCACGAATTCATGAAATATTCATTTAATAGAATTACTTGGTCTTAGAGAGTTGTATTGATGACTTTAATAATTATAATTGTGTAAACACATATTTGTTATGGTCGCGAATAATATTTTAATCAACATTAAACCTAATACTGACCTGCAAATTGCAAAAAACGTAACAAATTTTAAATTTCGCGGGCTACCCTGGCGCTTTCACCTTAAGTTATGAAGTAAATCACAATTTTTTTATAAAAATACCAAAATTATCAGACAAAGAAAATATATTACAAAATGGTTGAAACAAGAATAGTCTTTTTTTCTTATTTCAATCAATTTGACAGGAGCTTTCAAGTGAAAATACATAAACCAAGTAGAAGTACAGATTCAGCTAAATACATCAAGTAGGTACAATATATACCAAAGAAAATCGAAAGTAAGTTAGTGCTTACTGACGTCACTTTGCTGATAAGTAGTGATTGCGCACACGCACCGTACAAACACTGTGATTACTAAGTCATCGAGTTTGTGCGACTACTCCTTAACTGGAGCAACCTATAGCACCGCTGTTCTTCACATTATTTTTTCAGAGGTAAAAATATAATTAATCGGTAAGTAAAAAAAAAATACAGTTACGATTATTTTAGAGACAGAAGATATAGATTGTACTAGAATAGTTTTTTTTTCAAATGAAATAACTCAGTGAGAAAAACAGTTTTTAACTACATGCGTAGGTGAAAAGATTATACGTTCACTGTCATTGATGTTTTGAAAGCCGTGAATTCGGACGATGATGCACAAAGAGTTCGTTAAAATCATGTCCTCAAGGTCCATAAAACACCGACGGCATAAACATGACCTTCGTCACGATCGGTTGCCAGCAGGAGCGCAATCACGCGGGAAGTTGTGCACAAAGTGATGCTTACTGTAAAATTGCTCACCGTTGCCCGCCCGGGGCGCGGGGCGGGCGGGCGCCAATAGCGCTAGCAGCGCGAGCGCCCACCACCATGTCATCACAACCACACCTGGAAAAAAGAAAAAATAGTATAAATATGAGAACATTTAATTAACAAAATCTGCCTAGCCTTTTCCCAACTATGTTGGGGTCGGCTTCCAGTCTAACCGGATGCAGCTGAATACTAGTATTTTACATAAACCGACTGCCTATCTAACCTCCACAACCCAGTACCTGGGTAATACGAGACCCCTTGGTAAGACTGGTTGTCAGACTTTCGCCCTTCCGACGACCCGTAACGACTGTCAAAGATCTACGAATGACAGCCAGGTCCAACGGCTTAACGTGCTTTGCGAGGCACGGAGGAGTCTCGGTATGTAAAGATGGTCACCCATCCACGGACAACCCCGGCAAGCGTAGCTTAACCTGAATGATCGACCCGTGTGACTGTTATTACTTAGCCACGAGCTCCACAGAACATTTAATTAACGTCAGTTTGATTATAATAAGCAAAACCGAGGCCAAGAGGGCTTGACAAGTGGCTTCGCTTTCGCGTTTCGTATAATTATATAAGGTGTAACATTATTAACGCACAACCTCTCAAGGGGTCATTGTGCTTATCATTATGAACAACTTTTACTTTGGGATTAAACCTGAAATCGCGAAAAAAAATCAGCTGTTCCCTACATTTATGTTCGCATAACTCGTCAAAATGTAGGGAACAGCAGATTTTTTTTCGCGATTTCAGGTTTAATCCCAAAGTAAAAGTTGTTCATAACGATGAGTACAATGACCCCTTTTGAGGTTGTGCGTTATTTATGTTACATCCTGTATATGCAACGACTTTCAACAGACTGACGTAAGATTTGCGGTAGCTCATGTCAACACAATTCATTTCTGACTTTTACATCGTCGCTATCCCCGATTAGAATGTCACTTTGTCTAGGCCCTCAGGTTGATAAATTCAACCCAACCGTGTGACCTACCTACCTATGGGAAATTAAAAGCCTATTTTGACTCGGTGACCCATGAAACTACAGATCTATAAGTAATATTCAACACAAAACTTTTCTTAGTCCAGAATACTAACCTAAATTCAATCATAACTTGACAGTGGAATAAAATTACACATTTATAATAACTAAGCTTTTCTACAACGAAAATTAAATTCAACTCGAACACCTGCTCTCGGCAAAATAAATTGAAAACACATTTATTTTAGGCAGCCGAAACTGAAAATGAATTATTTAACAGCAATTTAGAGTTAAAACGAAAACAATGACTATGAATTATTGTTGAATAAAGGTAGTATACAAATGGTAATAATAATATCTAGAGGGCAAATAAAATATCGATGCTTTAGATTACAAAACTCTATGAATAACTGCAGATTAATTCGACAAATCCTTGAACAGACTGTCAGGACCTGAAAGATAGACCAAGATATTCTTTTCTATGGTCATTTAGCACTCCGCTTAAAAAGGCCAAGTTACGTTAAAGTTTCACGCAAATTTTTTTTAAAATAAAATATAAGGTCCGTCAAACTCAACAATTTTCTTTTAACCAATCAATCTGCCTAGCCTTCTCCCGACTATGTAGCGGTCGGCTTTCAGTCTAACCGGATGAAGCTAGTTGAATATCAGTATTTTACATGGAGCGACTGACCTCCACAACCCAGTTACTAGGTAACACGACAGCCTTTGGTAAGACTAATTATCAGACTTTTGGGCTCCTGTCCGCCCGTAACGACTGGCAAAGATCTACGAATGACAGCCGTGTCCAACGGCTTAACGTGCTTGCACGGAATACTTTTCTTTGCCCCTCATAAAAAAACTACTCATAAAACAAAAGATAATCACATAGTCCCATATTTGTTATCACAACAACATAAGGGCACAAAGTATGCCTTTACGCACAGTGGTACATAATATATTTTTGCTGGCCCACTTTTGATATGGCCGACTATTAAAGTCAGTGCGATAACTGGCG
The DNA here is from genome assembly GCA_947568875.1 of Fissipunctia ypsillon. Classification (NCBI taxonomy): domain Eukaryota; kingdom Metazoa; phylum Arthropoda; class Insecta; order Lepidoptera; family Noctuidae; genus Fissipunctia; species Fissipunctia ypsillon. The sequence goes on from OX387643.1 coordinate 4,980,450, forward strand.
AAAGCAGACGTCGTTAATATTTACGATGAACTGTAACAATAATAAGTATATTACTGGTGAATTATGAGCTTTGTTGAGTGCGAGGTTTATAAGGTGTTGGTTTTCAGGCTTTGAGGGTTGAAGGCTTTACAATTTTATAATGAGAGGCATTACAGAACTGTTTTTATTTTGAGCTTCTCCGCAATCGGGTAAAACCGCCAGAGGTCAATTTTAGTCATTTACCTTTGACTTTATAAGGTCTTACTTAAGAGAGGCCAAAAACCAGTAGGTTACTGTGGGATATAATAATTACAGCTGTATATAAAACCGCACGTAAATCATTTCAATATAACATCTAAAATATAAATTTCATATCCAAGCTCGGACGTCAAATGAAAATATTTCAACCACACGAAAACAATCACAAACACAGAACTCAATTTCGTCTCTTCATCAGAAAACCCACAGAAATTCCCGAACAAATTCCAACAAACATCGTTTGGAGCACGACAGTGACAAACTTCAAAAATTGCTTCTAAATCTCATAACCTCCCATTCTATCCCTCGTCACAAGGCGAGTTCAAAAATTCTGTTACAAGAACTATTTTGAGAAGGGTGGTCGAAAATTTACATTTAAACTTTTGTTATTTCACAAACAACTTGCTTTGTGTGGCGACGGAACGGTGATTTTGTGAATAGTGTTGATGTGGGTAGGTAAAGGTAAAGGTCGTCTTGATTTATTTGCATAATTGTTTTTGTTTTTAATGGTGATTATGCGAACCGACTGTGTAACTGAACGCGGAGCTAAAAACTAGTTCAATCCTTGGAATATCACATTATGATAATCACACTAGCCAACAGAGTTAGTATATGTCATACTTAAAATCGAGAAAGTCTGTAAGCTCATCCCAGCACTATTGGCAATATGTCTACACATTGAACATAGCAATGTTTTCAAACTTACAACAACCGTAGCAATATCTAATTATCGAACCCACCACTTCCTAATTCGCTTCCTGGTTTTAATAAATATTTTTAACAGCATAACACATTAGCAAACAGAAGTGAACGGCAATGCAGCAGGCCCAGGAGAAGACGGCGGGGTGAACTCGACTCTTTTCTAAAAGATTGGCCACACACATCAATAGATAGGGATAATGGGAAGGGAGGCCTTTGCTCTGCAGTGGGAAACAAACGGCTGATAATAATAAAAATTATTTACACAATTAACATCACTAACCGAATCTGAATCACGTGTAAACATGGCACTCAAACTGATTATTCATCTTCTCAAAGATTCTAGTCTTTATAGATAAAACAGATCAATCAACCGATCATTAGAAACTTCACAGCTCATTTCCACGTCGCAAGCACTCAGACATGATCATCAAAATACCATTTAAGAGTTCTTATCATACCTGTCTGTACTAATTCGTTTAGATGTCGTTAAAATACTTGCGATAAAATGTTCTGGTTTAATTACCGACCAGGTGGTTGAAGCACAAGTCACCATAGGTTTCCTGTTGACGATATCTAGTGGATTTATGTTGTAGTTCGTTTAATTACTGTTTCAAGTCTGATATACTTTCTGGGTATAAGAAGATATTGACTCTATACCAGACTAGCTATGTCCCGCGACTTCATTCGCGTGGAAGTCGTAAGATACACAATGTACTAAAATTACAGTCATATTTTAATAAAACTCCCTCGTCCCCCGACCCGTCACGTTGCATCGCTCGCCGCGCTTATACTTCGTTTTCGCTTAGTGTTCTTTTTGACTTTTTTCTTTTTGCTCGGCTCCTAAGGGTCGTAGCGTGATTTTAAACAGTCTATAACTATCCTCGAGAATTGGGCTACCACATTGAAAAATAATTTTTCAAATCCGACTTTATGCTCAAAATTTCATAGGTTTTTTGCGCGGAGTTCTAATTATTTTTCTGAAATAAAAGTTTCGGAGATTAGCCGGAACATACAGACAGACAAAAATTTTAAAAATTGCTTTTTTGTTATAAGTACCCTATACCTATACGTTCATATGCATTTAAAAAGTTGTTATTTTGACATTACAAACAGACACTTCAATTTCATTTATTTGTATAGATGTGAAAGTGATGCATGTTAATCGATGGCAATTTTAAATGTTGGCATCGGAAAATAAAGTAGCTACAATTTAATGACAATAAAGAAATGATAATTATGTAAAACCCTCATTGATAAATTAATAATGTTACGAAAACAACGGAACGACGCTTAGTAGGCAAGGTATGAAGACACTGAAGTCATAATTATAAAATTCCAGAAACATTACAAAATACCAACAATAATAATTCAAAGCAAAGACATCAACATTTATGATTATTACTCCCCATAAGATATAGAAGGAATCTCCTCTAGCCTTCTAAATGCACTCAAAGCCTGGATAAACGTGAAAGTGAAAAAGATCACATTTTACGATGGCCGAAGGTTACAAAACGTTTACTTCTGACGTAACTGGAACCGGGCACTTAAGTTTCGGGCCATAAAAACTAAGGGGACCATTAAAAAATGGAAAGTAAAAGCGGTGATGTAAATCTTTCTATTGATGGCTTTTGTTCCGAATCGGAACGGAGAAATAAATTAATTATCGAAATTGAAAGCTTTTGCTTGGAAATAATTACCAGTGAGTTTAGTTCTTTCAGGCTTTTTCTAATGAAAATTACTTTTGTTTGTAATCAAATTAGAATTTGGGTAGTAAATTGTTGTGTTGTTGTCATCTGGCAGAAAAAAAATTAAATTTTATTTTTGGTTACTTTAAGCTCAAATCGGTACCATAATACTATTTAAAACCGGCCAAGTGCATGTCCGACCACGCACAATGAAGGGTTCCGTAATTGGGATGAATTTATCCCAAGGACAAACTTAACATTGTAGTTGAAAAACATGTTATCTCATACATTCCAACTGCAAATGTAAGTTGGTCGACTATTACTCGTAAAATTGTAAAGCCTACTTAGCTGTGATAGCTTTCCTTTTAATGTCGTTGTACGAGTATATACTACCACTGTGAATTTTTTCACATATCCAAAACAAACCGTTTAGCTGACAGGGGGGGGGGGGGGGGACACTTGACTCTAACAAAAATGAGCACTATGTTTATTTATTTATTTAAAATAGGTACGCCAACAGCACACATATTGTACATTAAATACTAAAAGTTAACAGGTATGGGTTCTTAAGTATATACCAACACACGAGTATATGTACACGACATTAACATAAAACAAAGCAACCTTCAAAGCTTAATATTTCAGAAAAAGATCCCTTAATCGAAAATTTTTTTTCACAAACCCGCGATATTTTTGAAACACCTTTCCAACAACACCTCACACCATGGGGTAGACGAGAAAAAAAACATCCCCACTTTACGTGTACAGGAGGTACCCTAAAAATTTTTTTTTCGTGATGTTATTTTACCACTTTATCGGCGTGATTAATATGTATATCCATGCCAAATTATAGCTTTCTAGTACTAAGATTCTCTGAGCTAAGCTACGGACGGACATGGCGATGGGTTTCTTGTTAACTACGGAACCCTAAAAACGACTTCATCCCTGCAAGCATAAACCACATTGTCATTCCTACAGTTAACATCCACCACTATTACCACAGTTTGAAATTCTTCAATTAATCATATTCTTATTGTAGATGTGTATAAATATATACAGGGTGTAAGGGACAGCCCTCCGCAAACTCACAGGGTGCATTCAGCTCCTTATTTTGAATCATATTCCACCGAAAATATTCTCAGGAAAATTTCCATTTTTTTATCGATTTTTCAGTTACTATCCCTTTATTTCAATGTAAAATTACATTCTCTGTACGTAGCACTCTATTTATGTAAATCAAACAGCTAATATAAAAAATCAGCAATGGATGTTGAAATACTCGGCAGCCGAAGGCTCGCTGCGCTGCTGTTCGCTACGCGCGTTTTGCGACGGTAACGATACATTGCGTGTGAGGTAATAAAACAAATTAGGTTTATTGGATTCCCATAACGTTCCTGAAATAATTTCATGTACCGGTCATCTTAGTATGATATACTGAACTTACCCCATCAGTCTGCGGAGGGCTGTCCCTTACATCCTGTATATCTTTATTTTACTGTTACAGAATACAGATGTTTTTACGATAGAACGATCAGCCATGTTCCGACTTTAGGTATAGACTAATAATTATTATAATAATTCTGAAACTTTCAGTAGCGCCATCAGGATGGAATTTGGTGTGGACAAATGTGCGGTCATGCATGTAAAGCGAGGGGAGATTGTGGAATCCGAGGGAACCCAACTCTCGGATTCCACAAACCTTAGAGCCCTCTCCGCAACCGAAACCTATAAGTATTTGGGTATGTCGGAAGCGTTGGGCATTAATGCTGCTGACATGAAGCAATCGTTGAAGGAGCGCTTCTTTGGCCGCCTGAAGAAAGTATTTAATAGTCTTCTATCAGGCGGAAACAAGGTGCGCGCCTTCAACGGTTGGGTCATGCCGGTTTTGATGTACTCTTTCGGCATACTCAAATGGACTCAGACCGAACTAGACGCCCTGGATAGGAGGGTCCGTACGCTGCTGACTGCATATCGAATGCATCACCCGCGATCATCGGTAATGAGACTGTATATCCCGCGAAAGTGTGGAGGTCGAGGCTTTTTAAATGTCAAGACCCTCCACAATCGCGAGATATGCAGTCTCAGGGAATATTTCCTTGAAGCCGACGTGGGGATGCATCGAGATGTGGTCGCAGTGGACAAGGGCCTCACCCCGCTCTCCTTGGCTAAAGAGAACTGGCGCAAGCCTGTAGTGCTTGACACTAACGATCGCCTGGAGGTATGGCAGAGTAAGGAGCTTCACGGACGCTTTTTCCGGGCCCTACATGAACCCGATGTAGATTTCTAGCGTCCGTAGCCTGGCTGCGTTTTGGTGACCTCTTTGGGGAAACCGAAGGTTTTGTCTGTGCAATTATGGACGAAGTTATCATGACGAACAATTACCGGAGATTTATTGTGAAGGACGGCACGGTTGACATCTGTCGGGCATGCCACCGTCCGGGAGAATCAATCCGACACATCATCTCCGGGTGTTCTCGTCTAGCTAACGAAGAGTACTTGCATAGACACAACCTTGTAGCCAGGATTATCCATCAGCAACTTGCTCTGAAATACAGTCTCGTGGAATCGGAAGTGCCGTACTACAGGTATGTGCCCGACCCAGTTCTCGAAAATGGACACATCACATTGTACTGGGATCGATCCATCATCACTGACAGGACTATTGTTGCCAATAAGCCTGATATAGTGGTGGTGGATCGAATAGAGCGGCGCGCAATGATTATTGACGTAACTGTCCCGCATGACGGGAACCTCGTGAAAGCCGAGAAAGATAAACAAATCAAGTATCTTGACTTGGCCCGCGAGGTTGTCGACATGTGGGATGTGGACTCAGCGATCATTGTGCCGATAGTTGTAACAGCCAATGGCTTAATTGCCAAGAGCCTCGACCAACACCTAAGGAGGCTCTCGTTGGGCAGCTGGATTAAGGGCTTGATTCAGAAAGCGGTACTTCTGGACACGGCTCGCATTGTTAGGAGGTTCCTCTCTCTAGAGCCCTGACCGCCGGTAGCTTGGACCCTGTTCCCGATACCGGTGGGCTACTATTTTTTATATTTTTAAATGTTTTTTTATAATCTTTATATTCTAATATTTAAAAATATAATTTATATGTATTTATTTTAATAAAGGAAATAATTATAATAATAATTAAAAATGTAAAATAATTAGGTTATGCTCAATCTTTGTAGGTATCATTCTCGTATGTTTCCCTGAAATACTAGGATGGAGCGACGATCTTAGTAGGATAGCTGCCAGCTGAATGAAAAAAGCCGCTAAAGTGTGGTCTGTTAAATCATCATGATAATGATAACTCTCGCTCCTCTTATAACTAACAACTCCTTCCTCAAGGCCCAACGTTCCAATATATCGTGTATACTGATCTATCTGTCAATAAGACTTTTATTAGAAGAGAGACTTGAACGATACGGAAGAGGGAACCCCTCCTCCAACTTGCGTCAAAGACATAAATATTCTCCGTACATGCCCGGAATTTTTATTAAAAAGCGACTTTTGTAAAACTATCTTGTTGAGTTATTGCTGACGAAGGTGCGTATAATATGTATTGCCTTTGAATTATTTGGGCGTTTATGTGGTAACGAGAATTTGAGCTTATGAAAAAGATTCACGCTTTCTTTTCCGAGTTTTTTTTTTCTTTTCTACGTTGTTGGTTTATCGCATAAATAAATATTTTTTTTGCGATTACAAACTTACATTTGCAGTTGGAGAATTGACCGTGATGTATGGGAGAACATGTTTTTCAACTGCAATGTTAAGTTTGTTTATGGGATGTATTCATCCCAATTAAGGAACCCTTCATTGTGCGTAGTCCTACACGCACTTGACCGGTTTTTTTTTTTTTCAAAACTTCCCGAATCACAATAGTCCGAATGTTTTTATGCAAACTTTCCCTAACATTGAAGTATTACCGACTGCATAAAAATATCTGGTCAAGCTAAACCAACACAATTTTCTTGGACTTTTCTAAAAAAAAAGTATCGTCAGAGAAAACTGGGTTGAGTCAACCAGTCTTGCACCGTCATTATCTGGGACCACCTGAGTTAATATACCTTGAAGCTCTTAAATAGAAGCGCTCCGGTAAAAAGCTGATAGACTAGTGTACAAAGAGGTAAAGACTTAGGTACTGAAAGAGTCTATATTATAAGTTTCCTCAGATGAAGATTTAATTTCAGTCACCAAGTCCTGTAAGTACCTGTAACTAATTCATTTAAATTTTACGTTTAGTTTTATTTATTTACTAGCTGTGCCCCGCGACTTGGTTCGCGTGGAAGTCGTAAGATACGCAATATACTAAAATAACAGCCACATTTTAATAAAACTCCCCCCCGACCCGTCACGTTGCATCGTCCGCCAGCGCTATTACTTCGTTTTCGCTTAGTGTTCTTTCTGACTTTTTTATTTTTGCTCGGCTCCTAAGCGTCGTAGCATGATGTTAAATAGCCTATTACTATCCTCGAGAATTGGGCTACCAAATGCAAAAATATTTTTTTCAAATTTTCTAATCAAATTCAAATTATTTTTGTTCACAATTTCATGGGTTTTAATTTTTCTGCGCGGAACCCTAATTATTTTTCTAAAATAACAGTAGCCTAAATTACTCCTAGTAACATCAGCGATCTGTCAGTTTAATTTCCATCAGAATCAGTCCAGCCGTTTCGAAAATTAGCTGGAACAAACAGACAGACAAACAGACAGGCAAAAATTTTAAAAATTGCTTTTTTGTTATAAGTACCGTATATACTTTCTTATGCATTTAGTGAAAAGTTGTTATTTTGACATTATAAACAGACACTTCAATTTTATTAGTACAGATGTTTAAATAAGTTTACTCAGATGGAGATTCAATTTCAGTCACAAAGCTCCGTAAGCACCTGAGACTAATTCATTTAAATTTTACCTTTAGTTTTATTTATTTTGGGCCCAAAACCACGAAATCGATTAAATTTTTGCAGATTTTTGGGTGTCTGAGAACTTTGGTTGCTAGTCGTTTTAAGCTACATAACACATAACATAATATCACGCCTTGTTTCCCCGAAGGGTTAGGCAGAGGTGTACCTATAGTAACACCCATATTTCGCCAGTTATGTTTAAGTCCCATGTAATAGGGGGCGAGCCTATTGGCTACCGGGCACAAATCCAGACTCCGGGCTGCTACTGAGAAATTCCAGATAGAAAACCCCAATAACACTGCCCGACCTGGGAATCCAACCCAGGACCTCATGCTCAGCAGTAGCGCTTGCAACCACTAGACCAACGCCGCAGTCAAGCTATATGATGGCTATACGCCGTACTAATTAATATAAGAATCGAGAAATATCTAAAAATACACAAACCAATAAATAATGATCTCTTGATTGGTTTTAAAAATTCATCATCAAACTGTATAATGGAACAAATGTAGGTACATCTAGTTATAGTATGTTTCTCTTCCAGCAAATCTATTTCCTCGTTCTTTCATCAACTAGACGCGTGTAGACAGGCGTGCAAACTAATCACGGAGCTATAGAACACTGTGAGACTACACTTACTGATGCTGTTTTTATGCTGACAGTTGTAGCTCAGTATCGATGTTGTAGCTGTCTGGAGTTCGACACTGTCTCGTGTGTTGTCTGCCTTTTGCAACATGGCGACATTAACACAAGGTTAGGGCTAGTGGCCAGTAATCATAAAAATTATAAGATAATAAAATAATTCGTAAATTGAAGAAATTGAATTAGTAAGGACTAATAAACATTGTATAGCGTGCAATTTGAATCCACGTGTCTAAATTTTAATCCAGTGGCGCATGCAGGAGCATTGGGATAAAATTTTATTTTACGATGGTTTGGATTTAGGCCTGATACGAGAAGGGTAAGAGAGTATCGTCCCGGAAATGCTGAACGTCTGTGATGCGTCCAGGAAGTGCACCCTTACAGTGGCTCCACAGTGATGGTATGGGCGGGTATTATGAATAACAGACGAACTGAGCTCGTTTTTGTAGATGGCAATATGAACGCTGAAAGTTACGTTGAAGATGTCACAAAGTCTTGGCTCAGATTTCACCCTGATACACAAAGTTACACAACACTTTGTCTTCTTCTTTCGAAAGTCAAATTACTGACGACTGAAAGAGAGAAAATGTAAAAGTCTATTAACTGCTCCCAAATTACTTTCATTTATTTTTTTATTTTTTTTACATGCTTCCATGATATAATATTTTCATTATTTTACAATATATAGTCTTGTCTTTTAAATAGATTCATTTATATTTTGTGAATGTGAGAACGTTGTAGGCTTAATAGACTGTCGATTTGTAGACCATTTTCTATTTTGTTAAGTACCTTGTACTTGTTGACAGGCCTACACTGTCCTCCCATACTTAATAACACTGTAATTTGAAAACATTGTAAAGGCCAATTATTTTTTAAATTGTAACCGTGGAGTTTCTTGCCGGTTCTTCTCCATAGGAAACGACCGATTGGAACTGTGCACCTTGCTTCTGACGTCAAGTTATATGAAATAAAATTTTGGACGAATTTTTTTTTTTAAATAAAGCTCTCTCTTTCCTTCAATTCGCCTACTCTTTGCACGTTATTCGTTTTAAGTTCATTGATGCGATGTTAAGATCCGTGACCCAGGCAAATGACCTCAGTGCTACATTTCTTTAAGTACAGGTTGCTCCAAAATGCTATTTTGGAAAATTGTAAATAAATCAATAAATAATAACGTTTTATGAAATTAAAACCTCTTCATAATGGAAACGCGAAACCGTAAACGTGTGTTAAATTGATGTCGACATTAAAGCGGCCCGCTGTATAGTGTAGGACTGTAGCATCTGATAAAAGTGGGATATTTTGCTCTAACTAATAACAGAGCTACGGAACACTGTGAGACTATACTTACTGAGCCTGGACCACCACTTCTTAAAGCAGTATTATTTTAATCTTACTTGAGTGTGGGAAAGAGATGGAGCTGGACGTCCATCACTTTCTCACACTGAAGTAACATTAAAATAATACTGCTTTAAGAGGTGGTGGTTGGCCCTGTGATGCTGATATTGTTTTTATTCTCACAGTTGAAGATTGTGTGAGATGTAGTATTGATGTTGTAGCTGTCTGGAGTTTGACACTTCGTCTCGTGTGTAGTCTGCCTTTTTATATAGTGTAGGACCGTAGAATATAATAAAACTCTTATTGGCTACCGTCTGTCAGCTCATGTTTAGCGATATGCTTGCAAAATAAACTGAATATTTTAAGTTGATAATAGTTATTTAGAGCTCAGTCGCTTCATGTAAAATACTGGTATTCAGCTGCATCCGTTTAGACTGGAAACTGACCCCAATATATTTGGGAAAAAGCTAGACAAATGATGAATAGTAATTTAGAGCATAGTTAACATAATGATTTCTTGTTTTGTATCTACGAAGTGATTATAATGATTTAACTAAAAGCTAAAATTAATTGCGAGATATGCAGAACAAGAAACAAAGTTTCATCTTTCTGACTGACTGACTCCGTGACAATACAAATTGCCTACTCAAATGTTTTATTTCAAATAAATGTTTTGAGCTTGAAAAAGTTACTGTGCGATTCGGTCAAGATTTTTTGCCCAGTAGTATAAAACCACTCACAAGTTAATTTGAAATAGTAATAAGTAGGTACTTTCACTCATGAAACGAACCAAGAGACCAAAACCATGCAACCAAGACATATCATTCTAACATTCCAGGCCAATAATCAAGTGATATTGTACTTTCATTAGAAAACAAAATGGGAAACGTATCACACAATTAAATGTCATTCATAGCCCATTTCATCGCTAAATGATCCGTACTTAAGCATCATTACCGGTTTCCTACACTATCAGCTTAGCGAAGGCGAAAATATTAAACGGTTTGGTTTTGACAGGTTAAGTTAGATGGATATGGCGCTGTCTTATTAATTATGCTGAGAATGCTGGTGGCAATAACAAAGCAGGATCCGCGTTATATAATAATAAAATTATGTATTACATAAGACTATATTATAAGTAATGCAGAATAGCAGAATTTGGTTTAGATAGGTGAGCCTGCGATTTGCAATGCGCACGGGTAGATCGAAGTTTAAGCTACGCTTACCGCGGTCGGTTCGTGGATGGGTGACCATCCATCATATATCAAACCCCTTCGTGCCTCGGAAAGTTCGTCAAGCCGTTAGTCCCGGCTATCATTCGTAGATCTTTGACAGTCGTTACGGGTAGTCAGAAGACCAAATATCTGACAACCAGTCTTACCAAAGGATATCGTGTTATCCAGTAATTGGTTTGTGGAAGTCAGATAGGCAGCCGCTCCATATAAAATACTGGTATACAGCTGGATGCAGCTTAGGTTAGACTGGAAGCAGACCCTAACATAGTTGGGAAAGGCTAGCCAGACAGACGGCTATGTTATCTGGCTATGCCTCTGATAGCAGAATTTGGTTTGGCCTGCGATGTAATGTAATTGTATGGTGCAGAACTCTGTTGGACATAAGTATGTCATGTCTCCTATAAGTTGCAGTGCAAGAATCACCACAAACCTTTCGAACCTAGTCTACCGCAATGCCTTTAATTTTGACAGTTCAGTCACGTTCATTGCATTATTTACGTTGTTCTGCAGACGAATATTTCAAACCTATGAAGCGATGGATTAGGACTATTCTAAACCCTCGGATCTATTCCTTCGACAGACATTGCCAGTTCTGTCATGTTTGCCGACATTACAAGTTAAATCGATTACCGACGTTTGGAACCCATTAACACAATAAGTTTTTCTCCATTTCCTAGTAACATGGCAATGTATTACCACACCGACCTGATTTGCAATTTCTACGGAACATTGTGGCTCAATTAAATTTAATTATTTTAACTCGTTTAGTTTCGCTACGCTCCCAACTTTCTACGTTTTAATTCGTTGTATGACAGCTTAGTTTATTGTGAATAATAGGTCAATTTGTACTGTTCTTTCCCTATTTCACTACTGATACTGTGAGAAATGGATGAAAATGTCTTCATGAACGTTTAGAGGCGGGGCTAATTTGCCTCCAATTGGCAGCCAATTGGATGCAAATTAGTTCCGCATCTAAATTGAACGTTCATAAAGACATTTCCATTCATTTATCTTCGCCGGAAAAGTTTGAGCAAATACAATTGTGACTGGAGTAAGCTTTTGAGTTTCGTTCTAATATTGAGCAAGTAAATTATTGTTTGAGGTATAGGCCAGCTCATAAGAGGAAGTCTGAAAGTGGTATCGGTGACTGAAAAGTTGTGCAAAAATCGGTTGTCATGGTATGGGCATGTATGCGAAAGAATGAGGAAAATTATAGAATATGGCAAGACCAAAGAAATGATTGATGGACTGTGTGAAAGATGATATGGCTAGAAAAGAGGTGACTTCCTAGGTGACGACTAATAGAGAAATTTGGAAGAAAGGGATATGTTGCGCCGACCCCAAATAAATAGGGATAAGGCAGGAGAATGATAATGAATGAAGTATAGGCCAGCTCAAGGTCAGCGTTGCTACTGACGTGCGGCCGACTGTACGAAACATTTCTCGAATGGTGAGTTTTTTTTGACATACATGATTTACGTCTAGCTACGCTAGGCTTTTGGAGAAGAACAATTTCAAGTACAGCCTGGTTCAAACTTTATGTCGGCTCGGAACATGAGGCGAGTCGCTGCGCAGTAACAAATTCATGTGTCAGCGGGGGTGAGGGGTGCGGTACTGCGCAGCGAATGGCGCACTTCACAGCTGGCATAAAGTTTTACGCGTACTATAGCTTGGGATCAAAATAATCCTTGTCTTCTTACAACTATTTATAGTATCGCCTAGCTGACATTGGATTATCCCGCTATAAACCTCGTTCCAATAATTTTAAACGAAAGTAAACTTATAATAGTGTCTGCACGATTAAGTTGAAGTTTCAACTTATTCTAAGCACTATGTAGTAACTAAGTTGAAAGGATTAGCAGTACTTAGAGCATATTACTTAAGTAATAGCGGTCCTGTTCGTACTAAGTTCAGAGAGTAAAGTTTCGGTGTTTTATGGAAGTTTCTCTTTCAGTTTCGTCTAGCTTAGTTTCTAAAGTAATTTAGAGTTCATTTAGAAAAAGTAACGTGCATGCTCTGAACGAATATATGAAAGTTTTCAAGAAAATGAAAGAAAATATTTAGTTTCTTTTTATTGTATTTTTTATTTTTATTTAAGATAGGTTTGCTCTTGACTCTAGTCTAGGTCAGAGATGACAGAGACAAAGTCGTCATTAGTTAGTCACGAATTTAAGAGAATTTGCTTTAGTCTTATGTATAGAAATAGTTGATTGAATGATCTGAAAAAGTAATCGTTTTCTTGTCACAATTTTATTCAATTTCAACCTTTTGGTGGTCCGCTCCCTCTGAGAGAGAGGAGGCCTTTGCCCCAGCAGTTATAGGCTGATTATGGCCAGAGGAAATGAATAATGAAAGTATAACTACTAATTTATATCAAAGAAAATATACCTAGTTTACAGCTGTAATAATACGTGGCGGAATCTACAACGCCACATGCAAACTACGCATCAAAGACGTCACACAAATCCTGCATCGCACAAGCAGAGTTTACCGCGCGACTGGCATAAATATAAACAACATTCCGACATCAACCGTCGGGCAGTAGCCCACCAGACACAACACCCGTCTGGTCGGAGGATCCTCCCTTTTCATAGAGGATGAGTGAATTTTATACCATACTGGTGACCTCGAAGTGATATGAACACGCAACCTTCTGATTGCTTTTCCTCTCTTTTCGTAGTACAGGCGGGTTTTAATCTGTCAACAGAGACGTTCGTTGTCTTTACTTTTACCTCTAATCTCAGTTTATCATAATTCATACGTAGAATACGAAACAAGCCCAACACTCCTCTCAAAATTCACTTTTCTCCCTCACTCACTGCTCTCCCTCTTACACGGTACAAGTGTCACCTTTCCCCAACTTTACATGTGCCCAGACATCCATTACCTTAATATCTTTCGCACCCCACATACACGTGTACAGCACTTTAGTGGGTCAGACATATTTTACGCCACGTTTTCTGACGCCAGAGGCAATATTTAAAGTTTTGTTTTTTGAAAAAGAAATGTGTTGACGTCTTTTGTACTTGGAGAGGTTATTTTGAAAGTGTTTCTTTGTGGCTTTGTGGGCAGATTTTAATATACTAAAACTCAAAGGATTGGAGGAATTGGATCATACCTACCTATAGACACAAGGTGTAGAAATGTAGTTTAAGTAAACGCCACATACAGAAATAATAATGTGAAAGCTATACCACAGAATATTAATAGGAATGGGTCTATGGCTATTTACTTTTTTTTTGGTTTTTCTCTTTAGGTAGGTATCCAATTCTGTACCTATTTATTTTAAGCTCATACTTCTCGTGGTTAAGTAATAACAGCCGCACGGGTTGAGCTACGCTTGCCGCAGTTGGCTCGTAGATGGGTGACCATCTTTACACGCAAAGACCCCTCCATGCCTCGAAAAGCACGTTAAGCTGTTGGTCCTGGCTGTCATTCGTGAATCTTTGACCGTCGTTACGGGTCGTCAGAAGCCCGCAAGTCTGACAACCAGTCTTACCAAGGGGTATTGCATTACCCAGTAACTGGGTTATGTTGTGAAGATCAGATAGGCAGTTGCTCCGGTTAGACTGGACGCCGACCCCAACATAGTTGGGAACAGGCTAGGCAAATGATGCCCTTTAAAAAAGAATGTTAATTGATGATGAACCTTTAAAAAAAACTATAGCTAAAATTAATCTATTTCATAAATTAAACCATTTTAGTTCTGCAATATAACTAAACCCAATAAATCCAATGACAGCGAGATAGCGGTAAAGAAAAATCATTGATCCAAATTGCATACTTTCCTATGTGTATTAACCATACAGGTAGAAACTTATCCGACGATTTCGAAATCGTCACGATAATCGTGAGATGTATTGAATGGCGTATATCGAGCTTCGAAGAGACACAACAATCAATTTGAATCCAATATATTCTTTGTGTGCTGATTCTGTTCTGATAAATAAAAGTACCTATTGCTATCTTTCTCTTAGCGACAGTTTCAGAGCTGTAAATTACCTATTTAATCTTTATAGCATTAATTCAACAAAGTCATGTAATACGCTATCATTGGGGTATATTATACTCACTGAAATTGACGCGAACGTCCACCACGTTTCAAAAAAAAAAAAAAAACAAGCGTTGAAGCAAAGTTTTGAAGTGTTTCCTTGAAAGGTCTGACGTCAAATTCAATTACAAATTTTCTGATGAACTGTCAAATTGACAGTTCACATTCTCCCATTTCTTTTTTAATTTTTCTAAGTGAAAAAGATAGCAACAAAAAACCTTCAGTTTATGTGAAAAACAGAATCAGACCAATATCTTTAAAAGAAAGTCTAGCACAGATGAAAATGTCGGCGTCATTTTAAGACGTTCCGTGCAGATGGTGAATTTAAAATTCGAATGCTTACATTTGAATAGGTAAATATTCATGTCTATACGGAGGCCCTTTGGTGAAAATATCTTAGGCATATGTTTTGGTGAGTGAAGAAGACTTTATTTTCGGAGACGTGTTTATTTATGAATAGCTATTAGGTAATTAAGTTAGAAAACAAAATAAAAGGGTTTATATAAGTACACAAATAACATTGAAAAAATGTGCTGAGCAAAAATATGAAACATTGTAATGTGGAGAACTTGGAAAAGTAATTTGTGGAGAATTTACGTTTCTAGCTACTTTACCTACTAGCTAAATTGTATCTTAAAGGCGCCTAGAAACATTGACATGCAACACAAAATAAGGTATTTCCAAAAAGACTGTTGTTACTTCAATTAGCCCAATTAACGTTACTACTTCCACGAACTATAGAATGAACTTCAATACACAATTTTAGTCATCAATTAATCAAGCAACCCATTTATCGCATCCCCAGCTAATCGAAATACTTAAACAAAGCTACTGCAATCTAAACAATAGTGAACATTATCTTTCACCCACACATCAAGCCATTCAACAAAAATTGCCAAGTCACGCGTGACCCAAGGGCACGCCACAGCACACTAACTTTCTTCAAATTCGTTATAATGTTTTGACAAGTAAATTTGCCGGCGTACTTAACCAAGCTTTCTCGAATGATTGACAGCAAATGTATCAATGGCTCACGACTGTCACTTTCGCTTGACGGACTGATGTACAGACTGACAGCTTATCTCACTTCGGAATTAAATTAATTTTATTTGCGATGATTGATTCCTTTTGTTGTGTTATTAAAGTTTATTAGATGTGTATATTCATGTCTTTGTTAGTTAATTTGGTGGTTAAATGAATTTGAAAGGGAAATTGTTGGTGAATGCATACGCAGTCTTAAGACGAGTCTGTTTTAGTCTTCAATTTATTCAATGCGTTACAAGTGCAGCTTTTGTTTTTTTTTTCGCCGTACAGTAGCTTGCCTAAATAGCTCAATCAAAGTCATTGGTTTAACTTAATTGTCAATAAAGCATTATTGCATTAAAATAAACAAGCAGGAATGAGAAATAAAAGTGGCAATGCCTTTTTACCCGACTCCAAAGAAGAGTTACGACTGTTTTTATTTTGATAAGGTCAGATTTTACCAAATATTTTATACGTCGAATAAAATTGTTGTTTGACAGTTTTTATGTTTTAATACTCAAAACAACACAAAAATATTCCTCGAATAATGATATCTAGCGTTGAAAAATTTGCCTGTCAAACACAGCCACCGCCACAGACAAAAACAATCTTAGCCTAATCCCAGTCTGACCATTCCATACGCAAAGTCCACTTTGGTAGTTGACCTACTGTTCACCACGCCACGCACGTTTCTGACTCCACTAAGGGGAACAAGATTATTTAATGACGCTCCCAGATAGGGCTTTTAACCTGTTATTACTGACTATTATTCAATTTGCATGTAACATTGAAATTCACTCTCTAAACTTAGTAGCAGAGAGCAAACCCTTCACTTGCTACATATTATTATAATTATGTTGCAGCTATTAAAATAACTTCGTTTAAAATAATAATCATGTTTTGTACAAAGCACTTTTCTACTCAGAATAATGCACGGTGAAAAGGGTTTTTTTTTATAGGCAGGTACAACGCTAATTCCAGGAGATTATTAAAATAATCTATCCCAAAAACGGTTTTTTTTTATTGTTATTTTCTATTAATACCCAGTATTATCATAGAACTTTACTATCCGCCTTTAAATACTTCTAATCTATCATCTCCTAAAACAAAACTAAATACCAAAGTGACGGAAGTAAAAGATGCAGATGACGTAAGCACATCCTTAGCTCCCAAAACTACGCCTATAAAAGGCCGTAACTCCCACAAGCAAATAAAAACGGGGTCCCTCCAAATAATTAAATAAAGACAAAACAACAAGGAAAATGGTTGAAAAAAGGGAAAGCTAAGGGCTTAAGGAGATTGATGACCACGGAGGCGTGGAACCAGTAGACCCCAGTTGCACATTATACATGTATAAATGTATCTTCTACCTACATTTTATTCGTAAAGGTACGAAGGTTTTATTCGTAAAGGTTTGAAGTGGCTGTCGAAGAGTTTGGAGTCCCGAAAGACGAAAATTGGTGATTTTGCCTTGAATTAACCTTGAAAAACCGAGAAGCAAAATGCCAACTTCTTTTTCAGTCTTTTTTTTTGCCAGAAAACGTACTGTACAGGAAATAGATTTTCCTTATATATCTTAATGTTTGCCCATAATATTTTCGCTGCATACTTGTTTTAAATAATGTTGGCAATATTTTTTCCGCATAGCTGACAGACTGAAAAGCGACCCAAACATGCATAAAAAATGGTTGGAATGACAATGATAGCCAAAACAGCACCTCATACATTTTACTTTCATAGCGACGAAGGCCCAACTCATAACTTAGAACCATAACGTGCTAAAAACGACACCATAACTTCGTCCAAATATCCCAACCACACGACCCAACCGAAAATAGGGTCCCCAATCCACATAAAACAAATAAAAACCGAATATGCGACCCTTATGTACCCTTTAACCATTGGCTCATTTTGAGAGAATATGTAAACAGATAATCAAATAGTTAGGGATGACCTACATTGGCTAAACCATTTACACTTTTCTCTTTCGGGGCAGATCAGAACCCAAGTTCTGCCAACCCGGGCCAACCCGTATGTCATTCCGTATCGAAGCCATCAAAATTGAATGAGGGATCGTGTGTTGTGTGTCTACATTGTAATAATTGTACTTTCGGCTTAACTTTTACAAGTAGAGCAGGTTGGCTCGCTCTCGTTAATGTGGAAATAGGGCTGTCCGTCTGACCTCTGTGACCTTTAGAGAAATGTAGGTTTTGAGTTATCACTCGATCGGTGACAGGTGCTGGCTATTGACAGATACGCCCATGGACCCATGGCCCATGGACAGATACGTAGCGACTAATTGGGTGTAATCTACACAATGATGTTATAGTAGATATGGTATCAAAAAAATTTGTTATTCAAACTTTGAAGCCGCAGAAACTTGAGGAATAATAAAAATTCATAATAAAAACTAAACTTTCACTCAAATAGGCATAATTGCAATCCCATAACATGAATTTAATACCACAGCTTAACGATGTAATTACTTATCACTTCTTTCTACAAACTGGACATACCATATACCACATACTACAAAATAATTACAAGTATTCCATTTCAGTCCAACAATTTTATTTACGAAGAAATGTTCTGATGCCATAATTTCCATTTATTACGTTCCATAACTGCCGATTCAGGTTTTACCTAGAGAGATTATATCGTATCCAAACAATCGGAATGGAAAAAAAGTATCGATATCTGGGCAACGAGTTCTTTTCATTTTAGTTTCGTCATGATGGCCTCAGCTTTAAACAACAGTCTTCTTAAAGGTATTTAGTATCTACGTGACAAGGACACTAATACGTAGTTTCCATAACTGTATATAGAATCAACGCTTACTCGATTATCCCTAGATAAGGATCGAGTACAAATGTACACTAATAATCGAAATAAATGTCGATACATCCGTTAAAGATATATCGATATACCACTCAGGTCTTTCTTTCCGATCCCTAGTTTTCCTTATACAGCCGGCAGTTCCATATAGGTCAATGTGCAAGATCAATCGGTAGCGTATTTCCAACATACGAATGTGAGTTACCGGTCGCCTTGTTAAGTGAAAACGTTGTGGGTATGTGCTCAGCGCTCGTTGGAAATCGTGTAAAGAATTATGTGTGTTGGTAGCTTTTCTAAGATATGTGTGCGGTTTCGATTTGTGGCTGAATTATTATTTAAGATTCTAGAGCAAGATGATATCACGCAAATATTCTGTATCTTTAGAGAGATTAAGATTAAAAGGGTAGAAATGGATATTGTCAAGTTACCAAAATGATTTGTGATGTTAAGTGTACTTACTTAGTTAAATTTCATCAAATTCTAAGAAGCAAAATAAATACTTGTCCATCCATCAAATTTATCAGCCCTCGGTACGTTGTTATTTTTCAAATGAATAAATCCGATATTATTATACATATTTAATGTATACAATTATAATCAACAAAATCAGTAATACAACTCCATAGGTTTGTATAATCCCAACTGTCAAGATTTCATGAAATAGTCATTCACTAGAATTACCTGGTCTTAAAGAGTTGTATTGGTGACTTTAATTATTATAATTCTGTGAATACATATTTTTTACGGTCACGAATCATTTATTGATCAACATATAACATAATACTGACTTGCAAGTTATAAAAACGTAAGAAAATTTGAATTTCCCGGGCTACCTGGAGCTTTCACGTTAATGGGAAATTCTTATGCCTTTTTACATTCGTCTATCGAATTTCAATCATTTGTCCCGCTCCTGGATAAGGGCTGCCCCTTCCCTGCTTTGCACCCACTTCTATTGAAGCTGGCTTGGTATTTTTATTACCTATCACTATTAGTTTGTTTATCTCACGAAATAAATATTTACCAAAATGCCTATAAACAAATATTATTCAGTAATTATGTAATTAACCGGTTGACGTTATGACGTCAACGACGGCTGTCACTGAAAACTAGCGCTGAGGTTCTATCTCGCCCAGGGCCAAAGCATTATGCTGATCGACGGCCATTTTGCGTGGATGTTACGCATATTTCCCCCAACTTATACTTTTTTTTCTGTTTTAACCATACATACAGGGTGTAAGGGACAGCCCTCCGAAAACTAACAGGGCGCATTCAGCTATTTTGAATAAATTTCCACGGAAAAGTTTTTCTGGAAAATTTTCATTTTTTTTATCGATTTTTCAGTTACTCAATGTAAAATTACATTTTCTGTACGTAGCTCTATATATTTTATGTGAATAAAACAGCTAAAATAAAAAAAAAATCAGCAAAGGATGTTAAAATACTCGGCGGCCGAAGACTCGCTGCGCTGCCGTTCGCTACGCGCGTTTTGCCACGGTAACGATACATTGCGCGTGAGGTAATAAAACAAATCATGTTTATTGGATTCCCATAACGTTCCTAAAATAATTTCATGTACCAGACATCTTAGTATGATATACTGAATTCACCCGATCAGTCTGCGGGAGGGCTGTCCCTTACACTCTGTATAGTTTGCTAAGCTGGATTAATAATGGAAAAACTCCTTGAATGTAAACTGTTGGAGGTTTCTCTTCTGCAATAAAATTATATTTCCGTATCCAGCATTTATGCAATATAATGCACCAATGGGCATAATGGACAGTCCTCAGTCATGCATGCCCTGCTTGGAAGCTGAGGAAACCGTTGCGCATGTGCTCTTTAAATGCACAGGCGTCACCCAGATCAGAACAGAAACCCTCGTGTCGCCCAGATCTTTCAAAGACGTTCTAAACAGACCAGAAAACATAATCAACTTCTGGAGGGAGGTGGGTTGGTTGGAATAACCATCGACGTCCGCCATAACCCATGGTCCCGTGTAGGATTAAGTGCGGAAACCAAGTCCCGTAACATAGAACATAACATAATGCACCTTTATAAAAAAAAACTATGGAGGATATTCAGATTACAAACAAAGTTATTGAAAAAGAATAAAAGATACACATCTCCTTAAACCAGAATTCAATAAAAGTCTCTCCCTTCGTCATGTTAAACTTTTTAACAACTTGCGTAACTTTTCGCCATTCGTAACAGTTATTGGGAACTACTCACAGCTTGCTCGCAGCTCTGAACTCGGAATGTTTCTTATCCTTTAGTTAAATTTTAAATTGAATTTATAAAATATTTAGTTAGAACCTATTAGAACTACATTTATTAAACACGATAAAAATATAGATACTGGATAAACTTCTTATGCTTAATTAACTAACAGATTATTAAGATAAAAATATAATTATCCTAACCTAACTAAAATTATTAACAAACTAAAACATGGCGTCAAAAAATTCCTCCGCACGCTGTCGACTGGTAATGTACCCAAGAGACTGGCGGCATTGCCACGTTGTATGGCAATGCTTAGCCTCTGGCCAAGGTAAAAGCCAGCCCTTGATTCACGGGAAGTGTTCACTAGCCATTTGGAGATTTCGTGAGCAAACCATAAGCTCTCGGACCCACCGGCACGAGGGTTTCAACCCCAAACGGCTCGAAAATATAATTACTGATAAGATTATTATACCTTCGCCTCTTGAGGTTTTCCACAGCCGCAGCAGCAGCGCCAGCACAGCACGCCGCGCCAGGAAGATGGGATGGCTTACGTTGCGTCCCACACGAAAGTCCTACCCATCTTCCACGGAAATAATGACATGCCGTCCGGTCTCTTGCCATCTTCGCGTGCCAAGCCATTGGGTTCTAATACAGCTGGAACGCCGACGGTGACAAGGGCTCGTCGGATGATGTCATTAATGTTCGCGTGCCACGCTAAGCGACCCGCTCTTCGGTTGCAAGACACGCCGTGGTGTCCGAGGTTGTTGACAACTTCACCACAGTGACAGCGATGAGGAGAACAACAAGGAGATCCTAATCGGTTACCTTACGTTTATCTATAAATAAACAGATTTTAACTAATTAAAATCTGTGGTTACTTGGAAGATAAAATTCAGGGTTGAAAAGATAATGCTTGCTGTGAAAGAACGTTTGTTGTTCTTCCTATAACTCAAATTTGACTGTCAGAAGATATCAACTCTTTGCAGGTATCAATTCCCTTTGATTTTTGTGTCTCAACTCTAACCACGACTTTCTGAAAGTCTGTTAAATATGCCGTCGAATCATCTCATGTTAACTTTTATGATGCAGGAAGCAAGCTTTGGTGAAGCTGATGATCGAAAACCTGCTCTCAAACTACATTTACAACTACACTGAAGGAAACGTAACCCCAACGCGTCTAACTACTCTCATAAAAGATAACATTTCCTCTACACTGTAACCAATTTATCATACAGCATTCATTTAACTTATGAACGTTATAAATTGCGAGTATATCTTCCGATGTTTTATCTCTGGCCACGCCCAGGCTCGGTATGGTAGGATGGTCGGTAACCAATCAAAATACTAAACTAGATGCTAAAGCGACCGCAAAATGTATGTATGTAGAGCTAAATTAGTGGTTCATACGGAATCTCATTTGATCAACATAATTGGTACATGAATTTTCTAGTCTCGTCGACGACTTAACGTGAACGGTTATTGTGCTTATAAATCAGGGCGGGCTAGACTTTATGTTTTGGTACTAACTACCTTGTTGTTGGTCGGTGTAATTATTGCTAGGTACTGTGGCGTGTGTTCGTGTGAAACTCCATGGAAGATAGTGTGCAGCTATTCGAGTTTGGCATTATTGAAAATTGACCTTCCGAACAGGTTTTAATTCGTTGACATCTATCTCAACTTTACTAGTAATAAGTTTAAAACAAGAAACAAAATGACGCTTTATTCCTTATAGCTTCTGCTCGCGACTTCGTTCGCGTGGAAGTCGTAAGACATCGCAATATACGTATACTAAAACGACCCACAGCGTCGCATCGCCCGCCCGCGCTATTACTTCGTTTTAGCTTAGCGTTCTTTCCGAGTTTTGTTTTTCATTTTGCTCGGCTCCTAAGGGTCGTAGTGTGATTTTAAATAGCTTATAACCTTCCTCAAGAATTGGGCTATCAAGTGCAAAAAGAATTTTTCAAATCCGACTGGTAGTTCTAGAGTATAACGCGTTCAAACAAACCAACAAAACAAACAATTCAGCTTTATTATTGGTAAATAGATATAGATAAGTATTTATTACATTAAGTATATAATAAATACAGTCATAATAATTCAAAGTGATGAAACGCACTATAAACAGGGAAAGTAAAAAACAAAGGCCATAAAATCTTAACAATAAAAACACTGCGATCTTGTAGATAAAAGTATAGTGTCAGACAGTATAATTCATTATAATTATTATGCGATAAACAGTGAAAATGGAAAGTTAAGACCAAATCATTAAAAGATCGTAAAAAATTCATAAGCGACTAGCGAGCGGGATTAAAAATATCAGCGTTTTATGAAAGAACAATAATAATAATGTCTAGTCATTATATTTCTTCAATTTTGAGGAATTTAATTTTTTATATTTCTTGGCAGCAAATTATTAGGGAATCCGTGAAGGCGATCATCACCACCTAAAAACATCTGTACCATAATACCAGGGTATCGTTAGTGCGTTGACATCCCAGAGACGAAACTGAAATATCTCAGGGGGCCAACCACCACCTCTTAAAGCAGTATTATTTTAATGATACTTCAGTGTGAGAAAGAGATGGAGCTATACAGGACGTCTAGCTCCATCTCTTTCCCACACTGAAGTAAGATTACAATAATATGGTCTAGCTCCAGGTGCCTCAATTACAGCGGTACCCATACCTACTTCAAACCAGAACCCAGCAACGCTGTTTGTCGGCAGAAATAGTTATATTTTGACAAGGTTCAAAGGTTCCTTCGTTTATTTTCTGAAAAACTGAACTTTGCCGAATTAAATGTAACTGGTCCAATAAGGGAGTAACGGAAGTGCGTCAGTCCTAACTTTTAATTTAATATTATAAATGTGAAAGTAAGTTTGTTTGTATGGTACGTTTTCACGCTAAAACGGCTGAACGGATTTGGATGAAGTTTGACACATGGGTAAACTATGACTTGGTTTAGGACATAGGATGCTTTTTATCTCGATATTCTTACGGGATCGAGACTTATGCGAGTGAAACCGCATAGCGAAGCTAGTCTATAAATAATCTAGGTAGAAATATACTATTTATATTTTCTATTGGTCGATAGTCACATTTTGTTCGCTATATTTAGGTTTTTCAAAGATAAACGATGGAACCTTTTAACGTTGTCAAATCGTATGGTGGTAGTAGATACTTCCCCGGATAAGTTCCTTCTCAAAGAGCTATAACTGTGGAACGAACGAACTGTGTCCAAATAAACCTTATTCTTTCTTTTACTTCTTTCTTTAATACATTTTATACTCTAGCATATGCACATTTTGTAAACAAACAAAAAACTATGGAGCACAACATACGACATGACACGCAACAACGTTTGAGGTCGTAACTGGTCCTCTGCGATTGATGTGAAGAGATCTTCTGGGAGCAATAAAACGCAGCTCTGTTAATAGTGACCTTAATACGTCACCCCACTGACAGATAACTCTTCACACTTTGCTGTTGTTAGTTTTAGTGGGGTTCATGTTTAGATATTCAGTTAGCTGTAAACTGACATTGTTAAACTGTAATATCTACAAAAATTAGTGCATAGACGAGACGCATTACCTGATGTTGACGACCCCTGTTTTTTTTGTATTAAAGAAACGCTAAAGATCGAGTGGTCTCTGGAACAGGTGCAGCTGTTGTGTTTCCGCCCTGTTAAGTAAACTGTCAGTGCCTTTTCAGAATTTGGGTTCATGCGAGGGCAATTTTCTTTTCCATGTAACCTATTACTCTGTCTCACGATACAATCAGGACACGAGACCACTATTTCAGTGCATAAGCAATCCTGAAAAATGAACGTCCGTAAAATCGTAAACGTCGTGCTAAAACCGTCAAGTCTAGCTTATATTCAAGTGCAAATACGAACTAGGAACCTTATAATACATAGGATTTTAATAACAATAAATTTAGCTATCACCAGGTTTTCTAATAAGCCGCAGAATGACCAGAAAACCGATACATTTCGCGTCATAAACTTGTTTATGTCCAGAACCGCATAAATTGGCGTTTAAGTCTAAGATTGCGCACTAGATTAAAATCTTTCATCGGCCTATGTCCCAGTTAGAAAGCCCTACTGGGCTTGTGAGGCCGCGTTTACATTTAGTCGAGTGGAGATGCGTTTGTGCGACAGTCAAACTCTCTCGGAGAAAGGGACGTCTAAGATGGTATACCTAGTAAGTGGAAGAGCACTAGAACACAGGGTATCCACCCAGTCATCATCATCATCCACTTCACGCGCTGCTGAGCACAGGCTTCTTTCTGCTTGTGCCAATCCACACGCTCCTTTTTCAGCCTCATCCAGGTTTAGATAAAAGTTAGTTGTGTGACTTAGGCCACCACAATGAACTATCAACGCGGAAATTGCCATAATGACGACCCATGGCCGACGAAAGTGTTGAAAAATAATTTGAAGGCTGAAATTAGGCCGATGCTGCTAATCATATTGACGTTTGTAACTCCTTCCTATGACCACGTTTACGTCTCGTGGCTAAATAATAACAGTCGTTACGAGTCGTCATGAAGCCCGAAAGTCTAACAACCGGATTTACCAAGGGGTATCGTATTATCTAGTAACTGGGTTGTAGAGGTCAGATATGGCCGTCTCTCATGTAAAATACTGGTATTCAGCTGCATCCGGCTAGACTGGAAGCCAACACTAACATAGTTGGGAAAAGGCAGGCGGAGGATGACCACGTCTACGTCTCCCTACGTCTAGTATGAGGCTATTTATTTGAACAATGTGAACGAGCCTTAATGTTGCTTATTATAGCGAAGACGAAGCGTGACCATCACCCACCGGCTTTCCCATTCAAACGGTTTTGAGAAGATAGTGGTAAATATTGTTTAAGTGGATAGTTGATATTGGCGGTAAAAGTGATAGTCACACACAGACTATAATATTTTTAAATGCATTGGGTACTTCTAAATTTAGCAATGGATCTCTTTTGAAGGATTTCAACGGGGAAAAGTACCACCTTCTACCGCTAAGTAGATTTTTTAAAAGGTTTGGATGCTGTTGAGGTTAAAAGCTTGTAGGCATTTCAGTCCATATTTACGGCGAACCCTTTGGTGTAGCAGGTGTTTGTAGCCAGTTAATTAAAGCAATCATCAAGCCGGTCTTCATAATCGGCCTGGTTGCCAAGTTCTTCTTTTGTTACAGACAAAAGCAAAATAATATTTAAGTATGTTTTTAAAGTCTTCTCTATTATTGTGCTATCCTATAGATACTCTGTTATTTCTACCCACACTCTAATATATTATTTTATAACAAAGAATACTTGGTTTAACATAATTACTTCAAAAGCCATTGTCCTTATGGCTTTTACCTTTTAGACCCATTAGCTAAATACACCATAATAAAATAATTCTAGATCATAGCCCGATAAGGTTTAGTGGTTTAATCTGGTCTAGTGGACTCATGAAATTTAATGGCAACACTGATGTTAAAGCGTAGACGTTACAATGTTGCCAAGTAATGAACCTTATCTTTATCTTCACGCTCTTTTGGGTTTTATTGGGTGCAGGGTTTAAGGCATAAGCAGGTTGCACTTGCATCCGTATATCAATCAGTCAGCCACACGTGATTTCACAACGATATCACTGTGGGATAAATAACTAACTTAGCAGCGTATTACGGAAGACTGAAATATCATTATTTTATGAAGTATCAAGTGTGTTTTTTTTATCTTTATGCATTCACCTGAATAATGTAGAAAATGGAATAACGTTTGTTTTAAGGCTCGTGCAAACTGGCGCAACGCGACACTAGAAGAACAATTCATGAAAATTGTTCGACAGGTGTCGCGTCGCGTTGCACCAGTCTGCACAAGCCTTTAACCTTAGCTTTTCAACTAAATTAAGCCTATATTATGACATCAATGATAATGATTCATTTAATGATTTAACAGAGATATCTCAGATTTTTATTTAAATGTTATACCAATCCCAATCCCTGTAACTAAAGCAAGATCGAAACTAAACATGAAATGTATTACTATGTATTAAGTGTATTAGTCTGTGGATCAACTTTACTCAGCGGGCATACAGCGACCAGGGGGCCAACCACCGCCTCTTAAATCAGTATTATTTTAATGTTACTTCAGTGTGAGAAAGAGATGGAGCTATACAGGACGTCTAGCTCCATCTCTTTCCCACACTGAAGTAAGATTACAATAATACTGCGTTAAGAGGTGGTGGTTTAGCTCCTGCCCGTTCCACATAATAATGCACTGAGAGTGCTGCTGCGGCTGCTGGTGTGGTAGTGCGTCAGGGATGTTTGCAGATAATAACATTGATGGTTTTGCCACCAAAACCAAAAAGATGTGCATCCTTGATGTCGCGTGTTCGCGTTAGCATCAACAGTATTCTCATTGTGTTCATTGAGATTCCCCGATGTTGCGGAGGTGGATGCGAAAAAAAATCGCCGCGATATTTTTACGTCCGTACGAACGTCGGCGTCGCCTAAGGATTAACTGAAATGTCGAGAGTTGTGTTTAGCTTTGATTTTGATTTAAGTGGGTACTAAATCATTATGATGTTGTGCTGATTGAAGCTGTATTTACTTAAGGCATGTCTTAAAAATTAAAGCACATGCTGGCCTCGTAAATATCCAGTGTTTTATACTGTTAACCCAAACATGCACCACGGAAAATGACAAAAGGGATATTTGCACAAAGAATCACCATGGTTGTCGTTAATAGCAGTCAAGATAATGCAGCTGGTGGTAACACATCTTCGTAGCAATCTAGAGTACCTAGGTGCTCTTTGCCAGAATACACATAGAAGCACACACAGGTAAACCAAAAAAATAAGTGTTTTAGTAATCTTCGCGTTTTTGAACGGCGCGCCACAGAGTAACCGCGCTTTGTCGTAGTGCACCTACCAATGCGCGTTTGTATGAAGCTTTCTCTTTCTCGGTCGCAGATCATCATTTGTCACCCAAAGGTTTTGAATTGTTTTTTTTTATATTGCATTGAGTTATACATCCATAATTTTGTAATCATAGTGAAACAAAATAGGCAAGTTATTCCATATTTGTAACAGCTCTATATCAGATCTCATCATCGCTCGTTCGTATTTCTGAATACAGACGATGATCCCCGAAGCAAATACTTTTCTTGAGAAATCCGTAACTAGATCAACATGGCTATCAAAATTGTATACCCATCTCACGCAAAGCGAAACGATTTTCCGAATCCACATAAAATCGAAATCAAACATTCATGACTCCCGATCGTTACAGCAATTTGAATCGATTACCCATTACGCCTATCTAAATATACAAAAGGCGTACTTATATGGTTCTAATATAACACGAAACACGGAAAATCTTAAATAAATTAACATATAAATCGAATAAGGGCCATGAATGTATGGCATTAGCATGAGAAGCTTTGGCCTCAGGGATAGCGGGAGCGGTAGGCTGTCGCCAACTTTGGGCCTCAAATGAAAGCAATAGGGAATCAAAATAAGAGGGCAACGGTATAGAAAATATTACTGAATAACACGAAGGTTATTCAACAAAAAACTGTGTTAACAGTCATTACTTTCTCGTGTAACAATTAAAACTTATAATCGGTCTGGGAAACTGTACGTAAACCTCTGCCTAACCCTTCGGGGAATACAGATGTTATGTTATGTTATCTATCTATCTAACTAGCCTGTATTGTCCCACTGCTGGGCAAAGGCCTTTCTCCCTCTTTTCCACACAATTCTGTCTTTTGCTTGTGTCGGCCAGTCCCTTCGGTAGGAGTCGAGCTTGTCCCGCCAGCTTCGTCTCGGCTTGCCGCGATGTCATCGTGCGTTTAATGAGACCCAATCCGTGGTTTTCTTAGCCCATTTGTCGTCTGACACGCGGCAGACATGTCCGGCACAGTCCTACTTAAGCTTAGCGACTTTCTGGGTAACGTCCGTGATCTTGGTTTTGGCGCGCAGTTGTTCCTTATACGGTCTGAAATTCGAACCCCCAGGATACTGCGCTCCATGGCTCGAAGGCAAACCTCGAGCTTGGACCTCCTGCTGAAGTGTTAAAGACCAGGTTTAAGCACCATGTGTGAGAATGGGGAGAATACACATGACCATAATTCTCCGTTTGAGACATAGTGGTAGATCTCCTTTTAGAAGATCTTTCATTGACCAATAGCTCCTCCAGGCGATCTCGGGGCGTCGAGCAACTTCTTTGTCTTGTCGCGCCTGGAAGGAGACTATTTGGCTCAGATAGATGTAGTCTGGACATATGTAATCTCCTCATCCCCAATGTATAGTCCCTTTTTGATGCTGTTTGTCATAAGTCTGGTCTTTGACATGTTCATTTAAGCCCAATCTCGAGGTTTGCCTTGTTCAAGTCTTCGAGCACCCAACCCAACTTATGTTATGCAATCTGTAAATGTTGTCTTAAAACTTTTGACTATCGAAGAGCACATTGAAGAATTAATGCACGGAAAACGAATAATGGAACTCAAATGGAGTTGGGCAGGACATGTGACAAGACGCAGTGATGACAGGTGAAGTAAGGCAGTGACTGAGTGTCGTCCACGGACTGGAAGACGAAGCGTAGGTCGTCCGGCGGCGAGATGGGCAGACGATATTGTTACCATCGCGGGTAGAACCTGGATGAGGTTGGCACAGGAGCGTGGGGATTGGCACATGAAGAGAGAGGCCTATGCTTTATAGCAGTGGGTGAAATCAGGCTTTGGATGATGATAATCATGATTGTAAAAAAATTAAAATAGTGTACACAACGTGAAAAATGGGAAAACAATTATTGTATAAAAATATATTATTATATATACAAGGTCTCTCTCTCAAGGCCTCTTAAGGGGTCATTGTACTCATCACTATGAACAACTTTTACTATGGGACCAAACGTGAAATCGTGAAAAAAAAATCAGATGCTCCCTACATTTTGGCGAGTCATGCGAACATAAATGTAGGGAACAGTTGAATTTTTTTCGCGATTTCAGGTTTGGTCCCATAGTAAAAGTTGTTTATAATGATGAGTACAATGACCCCTTAAGAGGTTGTGCGTTATTTATGTTACACCTTGTATATCGATCTTAATCTTTTTTCACGGCACCATCCAGACCACAGCCTAAAGCAGTAACACTATTATAAAACACAATAATAATAAAATGAAATAAAACGTTTAACATTAAACTCTATCGTCGCAGTTGTTATTGCTTTTATTGCTTACATTTCATATTATTTGTTATTTACATACAGAGTGAGACCTCGGAGAAAATCGCTTTCGAATATGTTGGTATTGAAATTATTTATTTTACAGAAGTAAGTAAGTACTTCGAGCATTTTCTTTCTCAGACAGAGTTGCTTTCGCATTTGTAATAATTAGTACATATAGTAATTAGCATTATTATAGCGGGACTTAAACATAACTTACTGGTGAAATGTGGGTGTACTATAGGTGCACCTCTGCCTAACCCTTCCGGGAAACAAGGCGTGATGTTATGTTGTGTAATAATTAGTATGGATGTCGAGTGATATCATAAACTACTTCAAACAAACCATTGTAACACTTTAAGTATCTCAAAATCAAATATCTCATTACGTGTTATTTATTTACCAAATATGACAAGTAAAGAAAAACTTAATTTACCTACGCTACGGTGCGTCAACATAGACTCTTGCGTTGCGCAGTACCTACTATGGTCTCCCCTTTACGCTTACCGGGAAGTAAATTAGATCCATAAAACGTACATATCTATCTACTGCATGTCATCTCGGTAAACCCATAAAAGCTGACTCAGGAAGGGATTTATGATCCCCAACGGGTTAAATAGAGTTACAATTAAGAGCCGTAATCATACAAGAAAGTACATAAAACCGCGCTGCGTTTCACCGTGAATACTAGTACAAGTGTACAGTCGAACAAACTATCTGGTGTACAGTGTAAATTCAAACGATTTTAAAATTGAAAATACTCGTTTCACACATAATCATTATTTACTTAGTTTTAAGACTGTATTCATATCTATTGTGATACTAATTGCGATTGTCGCAAAAATTTTTCACAAAAATACTGTAGTTGGTTGTAGTTTCGGTTAAAAAATCGTTCTTTTACGTTATGTTTGCGTACGCGCTCGTGCTAGGGCCTCAGGCAAAAGTATTTATCTTTTTACTACACTGCCAATATTGACATTTATTTTGTGCGTAACAACTTTTTAAGCTTATGACATACTTAAATAAGTGTTTGTAGAATGGACTTCTCACAACACTCACAAAGGTAGTTGCAAGTTTGCTGTCTGTATAACAAAACGCTTGGTCGACTGTACTTGTCTGCTTTTACAAGTTTTAATGATGGTGTGTCTTTTTTTATATTGCGCGATCAAAATTGAAGATAATAAAACTAAAATTAATATTTCTCAGTCTAACTAAGTAATAAAATACTATTGTTCAATTAGACTGAGACATATTATATTCTATTCATAAAAAATGGAGGCATACTACAAAAACTGTATCGTTTCATTTTATTAAACGTGGTCGTATAAAGAATAGCGTTCCGCGTTAAGCCGATATAAAGCCATAAAATATATATTATATCCTATAAGCGTACCGTCTAGTTCCCCCAAAGGAAATCAAAACCAAGTAAACGGGTGACGAGCATAAAACTGTTAGATGTTTCAATAAAATCTGTATTTATTGTCACTGAAAGCAGTTACCGTAGTCTACGCTGTAAGAAAGTTTACGGTTCTAAGGAAATATCCGGTTTAGCTTACAATGTCAGAAGTTAGAAACGATTGAACGGCAAAAACTTTCGCTTAGGTAGCCTTTTCTCTAAGGCACCCGACGGATACTGATATAAAAGATTGATGAAAAGTATTCATATTAAAGGACTTGAGACAACCAATCTCGACTCAAAATAATAATATAAATATAACACCCAGTTTATCACGAGTTAGCAGCCCGGAGTCTGGATCTGTGCCCGGTTGGTGGCAATAGGCTTGCCCCCTATTACGTGGGACTTAAACATAACTGGCGAAATGTGGGTGTAGGTACTATAGGTACTCTGCCTAACCCTTCGGGGAAACAAGGCGTGATGTTATATTTTATCCAGTTGGAAAAAACATGAAACAAAATCAAAAGAACCGAACAAGTTTAAACGTCACCCAAAACACAGTCTAGACACATTTTAATCAAAATTCCAACACAATACATGGCTCGCCTTTATTTATGAGCATGGCATATCCAAACTTCGGGCCTGCTCGGCCATTTTCGGGACATCAGTGTCCGAACTTTTATGTTACGACTGTTCGATCGTAAGTCGTAACCCGGAGCTGGTACCGCGAAGCCCACTTTATTACCGAATTTCTGAAAACCGCAACTTTCTGTCGTAAATCGAGATCTTTTTACTAGGGGGTCTTACCACGAGTGGCTACAAGTCATCCGTAAGTAATTGTTATACACAGCAGTAGTGATTTAGAGGGGCTTGTGGTTAAGAAATAACAGCCGCACGGGTCGATCGATCAGGTTAAACTACGCATGCCGCGGTTGGTCCGTGGATGGGTGACCATCTTTTTATATCAAGACCCCTCCGTGCCTTGGAAAGTCTGACAACCAGTCTTACCAAGGGTGTCGTATTACCCAGTAACTGGGTTGTGGAGTTCAGATAGGCAGTCGCTCTATATAAAATACTGCTATTCAGCTGCATCCGGTTTGACTGGAAGCCGACCCCAATATAGTTGGGAAAAGGCAGGCAAATGATGACAGCAGAAGTGATATTCCGTAAAATTCGTCTGTACAAAGATCCCTCCGTGCCAAAGTGCGAATCCGCGATGATTTATTTTCGGGTGACTTTTGAATTGTGTGCGATCACTTGAGTGAGGTTCAACGTGCACTTTCCACCCACTGCTGAGTATAGGCCTCCTCCCTTTTTGCCATATTTCCCTGGTCCGTGCGAATGAAGTGAAGTTTACTGAGGGTGAATTTCACCAATGAAACTGAACGTGATCAGCTCACCTATACCAAAAACTGTCGATGTTATCACATACGGGCTTATTTCACCAATCACATTGACAGCTCTTGAAAGTAGTTTAGATATGCTGATCACGTTCAGTTACACAGGTGAAATCCACCCTTAGTGGCATATTGACATTGACAGCTCTTGAACGCGGTTTATATACGATCTTTTTTTTTTTTTTTTTTTTGAGTCTTTAAAAATCTCACTGTGAAAACTTAGGTGAAGTGAGCAATCAATAGTGTACATAAATCCCTAGCTTCGATTGGAATGACAACTGACTTCCACTAAAGTGATAACATCGAGCTCTTGGTTTAGGTGAGCTGATCGCGTTCAGTTCCTTTGGTGAACTTCGTCCTTAATACTACGATGCTATGCTATATACGACTGCTAGATACGATTATATAAATATCCATAGTTGTCGGTTACCTATATTGATACACAATAGACAACAAGACTGGTTCATTTGGTAGCAGAATAATCTTGATTTTGATTCATTACTTAAGTCTCTCAACGTCTGTTAGTTCCGTCTCAATGCATTAGCTAGACATCCTAGGAAGATGTATCCCTAATACTAATACCAACAAGTTAGATTTACATCAATTAATCTAGTGTAAGATTTTATAGTGCCATTGCCATGAACGCAGTAAAAGTTTTCTACTCGGAGCCCTAATAGATGACGTTATAAACCAGGATTAATGGGTCCAGTTTCAATCATCAGGTACTCAATGTTGTAATTTAAAAGCTTCTAATAGTTCTTAATAGATAATTTCGATATTTTCTTTTGAAATTCCTGATCACTATATATATTCTTGAATCCATTTTTGAGAATAACGTGTTAAGTCATTATAAATTTTTTCATTCTCTTAAACCTAGAGAAGGATTTCATCTTAAGGTGAACGCCCACCGGTCCGCACCGACCGCAACGCACGCATGGCACGCAACGGATTTTAGTTTGCTTTGTATGAATTTATATACCACTGCGTCCACTATCGGTATTGCGCGTTGCATTCGTGCGTGCGTTGCGGCCGCTGCGGATCAGTGGACCTTTAAACTACTAAAATACTGTTCGCAGAAACGGAATTTATCTAAATAGCTAAATGATTTCACATTTAGTTACTGTTGTAAAACATAATTGCTCATATCTAGGACTTCAGACGCCCCGCAGTCACAGGTTTTACCTTCGTCTTTCAATAACCGAGAGCAATAATTCCTACTTTCATTTTACTCTATCTTATTTGTCAATATTCTAATCTTCGTAAACTTCAATACTTATTCCAAGTTCAAATCCTTGTTTCTAATTGATGTTACTTCCGTTGGAGAATTAATATAAAATTATTTATGTGTAAATTAAGTAGATTTCACAATAATTATTGGAAATGTCATAAAATTCGAAGTTATATCACAAACTGAACTTTATGCGTGGATTTTAAAGATTATTTTCCAAAAAAAACATATTTGTTTACATGTTTGGAACGCAGACTACATTCAGTTTCACATACCCTATAGTTTTACGTACGAGTACATACGTCGCAGTGAACTTGATCATTTTGCGTGATTTCATGGTAGTGGTTTCGCTTGCTAAGCGATATTTATGTCCCAGCTCGCTTACACACGGACCATAAAGTTTCGAAGACGCTTACAAATCAGTTTTCTTTTACAATCCACCGCTTTTTCCTGTTTAATTACTGAGATTGCGGTAACTTGCCGTTACGCGAGTGTGTTTACGGATAACATGGTTGAGAAAATAGGGTTCTCTTTGTACAGGGTCTGATGTGTGCTCTCGGCGAATTGGATTTTGTGAAAGGTTCAACAATGTTTTGGCGCATCGGATCTACTCGCGTGTTGTGTGACTCATCATGTCATCGAAATTTGTTTTGTCGAATCGACATGTATATACAATATACTTCGTCCCGTCTTTGTAAAGTTATTTAAATAACTTTACTTTCACTGCATTCAATATACCATAAGGTCAAGTTTATCTCCCAGTTGTATCTATGCGGTATTTTAATACTCAATGGTACTACCTATTTTGTCAGCTAATTGAGTATCTGTTGTTCGCGATTTCGCGCTGGCGAATTTCGAAGATGCTTTCTTACCAAGTAGGAACTAGGAACATACCTTTTTTGTGAACAATATCAAAAACAATAAATTATTCAGGTAAATAATTGGTCGATTCTTCATGGGACCAGAGGGCTGGCCTATTTTTAGCCCAAAGAATCAGCATTGCGATCCAACGTAGCAATGCAGCCAGCCTTTTGGGGTCTTTTCCTATACAGTGATGCGGACGAATTTATTGATGCCCAATGAGCTCTTCCCCTTTTTTTATTTTTTATTATATACTTGTACAGATTTTAGTGTTTGCTTGTATATTTTAATTAAGATTTTTAATAGAATAAATTGAATACATTGCGGTAAAAAAAACACTATTTTACATGAGAGCTGTTTAACTTCCCTATTAATTAAGTAAATGAATAAAGATAATTTAAATGCGTACATCTTCTGATATAAAAGTTATCTTATAAAAGATGGCCACATAAATATTGATAAGCCAAGGAAGTAGCCAAGACCAGGCTTAGACGTTATAAAGAGAGACGTAAATATCAGGATATAGAGTACATAAATAAATTACCAGCGCCGTAACATGAGAATATACGACTCTTCGTAACAGAAACTAAATAAAAATGTAGGAATATAAAGAAGGAAATCCGGCTAATTAAGATAAGTTGTGTGAAGTCAATAATGTTTCCTTTGGTATTTATTGGTCTTATCTTCGGAGAATTAGGATTTATGGTTAAAGACGAGGGATTTTTTTTAGATATCATTTAACGTAATGTTCATACATCTATACAAAGAAATAAAATTGAAGTATCTGTTTGTAATGTCAAAATAACAACTTTTTACTAAATATGGTACTTAAAACCAAAAAGCAAATTTTTAAATTTTTGTCTGTCAGTTTGTTCTGGCTAATCTCCGAAACGGCTGGACCAATATTGACGGAACTTCACTAGCAAATACCTGATGTTACGGGAAGTAACTTAAGTTCCTTTTATTTTAGAAAAATAGTTAGGGTTCCGCGCAAAAAATTAAAACCGATGACATTGTGAACAAAAGTCAGATTTGAAAATTCATTTTGCTTAGTAGCCCAATTCTCGAGAATAGTTATAGGCCATTTAATATCACGTTACGACCCATAGGAAAAAAAAAAGAAAAAAGTTAGAAATAACACTAAGCGAAAACGAAGTAGGTAATAGCGCGGGCGGGCGATACAACGCGGCGGGTCGGGGGACGAGGGAGTTTTATTAAAACGTGGCTGCTGTTTTAGTATATTGTGTATCTTACGACTTCCACGCGAACGAAGTCGCGGGGCACAGCTTGTTTGATAATAAGAAACTGTTAATTCTCAAGAAAAAAGATTTATTATTGACGTCAATAATGATAAAGATCCCTTGAAGTCGGTTGTACACAACTGCGGTGTTTTGTCATATTGTATGTTTTAGTTGTTAGGCGAACTCATTAGGATTGCTACTCAACAAAAAAGCTATATGATTAGTTATCGGCAGATCCGTATAGTTCATTTCGTAAGTAGGTACTTAATGACAACAATTCCCAGTGAATTCAACTTCACAAAGGTTGAAACTACCTAACTATGACATAGAAAAATGGACCTTGTCGTTTTATGATGTACAGGTGAAATTCAACCTTAGCGTGATGAAACTACGACGAAAGACGAATTTGTACTAAACAAACATCAGTTCCCAACCCGCACTGGGCCCGCGTGGTGGATTACGGCCCACTCCCTCTCACTGAGAGGAGGCCTGTGTCCCAGCAGTGGGAATGTTATAGGCTGATTATGCGTGTGTTAAGGCAAACATAACCGACATTTAATGATTTTAAACTGATTATCACGTCTAAACGAGTAGAGTTAATGATTTGGAAAAATATTGTGTTAAATTTGAGCATTTTCTTAATAAATGAACAAGTGAATATTTTGGATTAATTAAGTTTATTTATTATTTATTTATTTATTTAAACTTTTCACACTTAAAAAAGTACAAAGGCGGACTTAATGCCTTAGGCATTCTCTACCAGTCAACCAAGGGTGGTGAAGAGATTAGATGGCAGGTGCTCTGTTAGAAATGGAACAATTTGTACATAAATAAGTCATAAACTTATAATACACATACATACATATTTACTATAATATATACCTATATTATATACATATATTATATACAAATTCAAGAGAGAGGTTTTGAGATGACTCTACGCTATTAAATAAAGTAATAATAGAATAGTAATAGTAGTAGTAGTAGTAGTATATTAAGTTTATCTTATATATATATATATAAATCTAATGTCACGATGTATGTCCTGAATGAACTTCGAAAGTACTGAACCGATCGTGATGAAATTTGGTCACTATGTGTAATTTGGTCCAACTTAAAAGATAGGATAGTTTTCATCTCGATTATTGACCTCAATAACTTTCATTAGGTACAAATTAAATGTTTAATATACGACAATAGTGTGTATTTATGGATAAGTTCCATTATTTCCTAACAGATGGCGGTTTAAGTGTTTGTAATGACAAAATAACAACTTTTTACTAAATGCATAAGAAGGTACTTATAACAAAAAAGCAATATTTAAAATTTTTGTCTGTCTGTCTGTTTGTTCCGGCTAATCTCCGAAACGGCTGGATCGATTATGATGGGACTATCGCTGCCAGGTAGCGGATGTTACGGCGGGTAACTTAAGCTACTTTTATTTTAGAAAAATAATTAGAGTTCCGCGCAATAAAATTAAAACCCATGAAATTATGAGCAAAAAGTTGGATTTGAAAAATTCTTTTTGCGTTTGTTAGCCCGATTCTCGAGGATAATTATAGGCTATTTAAAATCACGCTACGACCCTTAGGAGCCGAGCAAAAAGAAAAAAGTCAGAAAGAACACTAAGCGAAAATGAAGTAATAGCGCGGGCGGGCGATTGAACGCGACGGGTCTGGGGACGAGGGAGTTTTAATAAA
Organism: Fissipunctia ypsillon; assembly: GCA_947568875.1. Taxonomy (NCBI): domain Eukaryota; kingdom Metazoa; phylum Arthropoda; class Insecta; order Lepidoptera; family Noctuidae; genus Fissipunctia; species Fissipunctia ypsillon. The sequence continues at coordinate 5,018,348 of OX387643.1, forward strand.
ATGTGGCTACAGCTAATATAAATAAATCATACATAATCACAAGAAAGTGTTAAACTGTACCCTCATTTGCTTCCCAGTAATAAACATAATATCAACCTCGTATTATTAATGGAGGTTCCACCGCTGGCCTTGATTAGCTATTAATTATCCATAAAACTTGGATTGACTTGTGATAATGAAACTAAAAGCTCGTGCTTTACTTTAACTATGTAGATTCATTATAAGATTACTCCATAGTAACGTAATGGTTAATTAAGGACTAGCTTTTGCCCGCGACTTCGTTCGCGTGGAAGTCGTAGGACACCTTAATATATTAAAATGACAGCCACATTTTTATAAAAGTTCCATGTATTATACTACGTTTTTAGTTTCTGCCTGAGCAGAATATGAAAAGAGTCGGGACTGGTGACGCGGGTGCATGTCACGTACAGTTATCCGTGGCAGCCTTCAGTAGCATTTCGTAGCAATTTCCCGTTGCTTGTGAAGTTTTTCGTTTTTAGTGAATTTAAGAACGCCTGCGTTCCTACATATACAAGGTGTTTTTTTTATATGTCATAAACTCTAGGGTATGAATGACACCATATCAAAGAATCAACTGGCATATGAATTTTTTCTCAATTATCATTTTTTTGTTTTCATTTTTCGTACAAAATAATTCGACAAAGTCGCGATTATTAATGCAAAACACCCTTAGGTGAAATATGACAATGTCGCTTTTTATTAGCTTTAATTATAAATGATTGGTATGAATGAAAATGAATTACTCGTATTTATCAATGAAACTTAGATACCTAGGTACACACATCACCACGATGATATCTTCGAAATTATGCATTTTTGGGCTACATATTCTAGGACGTTTTGTATTATTTGTACTTATAGAATATAACCATAGAGTTATGACATATAAAAAGCACGTTGTTTATACTACCTAATGGCGCAACACTGATACACTGACTTTGCATTCTTACAGATTATTCCTAATGAACGGCTATCACTAAAATAATATAACAGTAGATTGTAAACACACGGGAGTCACCTAACCATTAGACATTTATTTTCATTATAGTAACCAAAGATGACAGAAGAGGCCTAAACTTTATGTTTTCCTGTGTACATTCATATATTATTATAACAAAATTTAAAAAAGAAGCACAAAATTATCAATTGTTGGGAATCGAATTTAAGTTTGCAAAGCAGTCGTTGAACCTTTAAGCTATTTGCTTTGTATTGACTGCTTAGCTCCCTAAAAGTATAGCGGGATGATAGTTATTTAAATGGTTAAATCTGTAACTATCTGCAATAGTGTAACCTTTTGGCTCGTCTTTTTACTATTTGCGGTAAACTGTATAAGAATACGAACAAATTGCAATACTGCTCATCCACCATAGCAAATAGCGTGATAATTTATAGCCTACAGTCTGACCAGACTTATTGGGAATATCTATGCAAAAATTCAACTAAATCTATTCGGTAGTATTTGCATGATGCTGGAACATACATTCAGACAAACAAACAGGTAAACAGACAAAAATTCTAAAAACTACATATTTTCGGCATTAAAATCGTTCCGAGACCTCGTAGCGATTACTTTTTTTTTGCAAAAATACTCAATGTACAGTTTTGATTTTACTATGATTTTATTATAATGTATGTATAGATAACGTTGTAATGTAAATAAGAACGCAGTAAATGTACGTGATTTTACGTTAATTTGACCCGAAAGCTTAATGGCAGAGTCGTGTTATACCATCCTTACTGGCTTTTGAAATATTTGCTTTGGTAAACGAAACTACAACCAGAGGCGGTGGACAAACGGCCTTACTGTGGGCCTAGCACGAACGCGTGACGTAAAAGTAAAATAACGTAAAAATTCGAACGATCTTTTAATCGAAAATCAACTATCCTATAGCATTTTAGTTTAAAGTTTTGCAATAAGGACAGTTAGTATCACCCATTGATATGAATAAAGTCTTATGTGGAAACGAGTACTGCACGCCTCACAATGCTTCAGCGTGTGAGAAAGCTCTACTCTCGATTATGACGCCTTTGTCAAAATTTTCCGATACAAAATCGCTTCTATACTCTCAATATTATATGTATAATCCATGTGGATAATAATATAAATATATATTAACCAATTTTTTAGACAGATATACTTTGATAAATAAAACAAAAAATGTAATTAATTCCGTTGGGAAGTGTGTCTGTTGATCGTCACGATTCATGTCGTCACACACAATGGGTTAATTTAAACCTTCTTCTATGAGTTCTTTTTTCATCCTTCGACTGAGCCCTATTGATTTTTATTATAAAACTCATAACCGTTCAATACATTAGCAAAAAACGATGAATTTTCTTAATTGTTTTTCGTAAAATTTGTCTTCAAAATATTTCCGTCTGTGAGGCGTGCACTTTCGGATTTTCCAAATTTATTCAATTTTAAAATCATTCCGATTTACGTTACGTTTATTCTCCGCTCGTTCGTGCTAGACCCACAGTAAGGCCGTTTGTCCATCGCTCATCACCACCACCGTGACGTCACGTTCAGTTCAAATAATCTCGTTTCTCGTTGACGTTCTGTTCACGTTGTGCGGTGGACCAACAGTGTAAATGTATTCTTGAATTTGCTAACCGATTTTAGCTTTAAAGCTCCACCACTGCATTGTATTGCCCGTTTCTGGCTTCCAAATCTACGGCTTTGGTACCCGAAACAACGACAGATATTACAACATAAACAAGCTTGGTTGTTGGTCTCAAAATTGCCTTCCAGCTGAGTTAGTAACAGCTTGTACTAATTAATACAAGCATAGGTTTACACGAGCATACCGCTTACCACAGGACATTCCGGAGCGGGTCTGTGGTTTTCGACTGTTTGCCTTCGGCTATTTTTGTCCTCAGTTTGCTTATGTCATTAGGAGTTCTACATAAAATATTTATTTCTTACATTTATAACGGTTTCGAAAATTGTACCTACATAATCCAGTCTTAAGAGGATACCGACCGCGTAGTGGGACCCTCATCATTTGTTTAGTTATTTCTTTTATTTTAGAACGAAAATGCAGAAAATAAGCACGTTGTGTTGTGCTCCACAAGATTATACGTAATTATTATTACAAACAGAAATTTTACATTGTTAAGTTTTATTATAATCCTTAAAACGGAAAACAGTGGCCACTAAGCTCCGTTTTAAAGATTACAATAAAACTTAACACTGTAAAACTACTGTTTGTAATAATAATAACTTATAATCTTATGGAGCACAACGTAACATGCTTAATTTCTGCATTTTCGTTCTAAAATAAAAGAAATAACCAAACAAACGACGAGGGCGCCACTGCGCGCGCGGTATACTCAAGCAAACAAATAATTATTTTAAGTACTTGTTTTCCAAACAAGTGTGCAAGCCATCTTTAAAATGTCATAGCGTCTCCGGTCCCACATTTGACATTTAATACTTATCGTCGAAATGGTCCACTTCCATACAGTTATAATGAACTTTGAATGAGGCTAACCCAATCACTATGTCGATAACCCTGATCGCCTTATGATATTATTATGATGGGATTCGTGTGGGAAACATTGAGTTTGCGAAGTAAAAAGATTTAGTAATAAGGAAACCAAAATCCAACCACAGTGGATGGTTGAAATGTTATATTCTGGTTCACAGATAATCCGAAATTTGGCTAAAGCTTGGAATTATTGGTTCTGGGGTTTGGAATTTGTAATCCTAGAATAATTTGTTTTCAATTCTTGAACAAAGGTTGCGTTTGACGTAGAAACGATATTTTCAAATAACCTATCGTCCATATCTTATTCATTGAAGATAATTATAGATCAGCAGCCTACCCTGTCAAATAATCAATGTTATTTAGAATCAGCAGTAAATTACAAATTTTCGATTTCACCACATCTCTTAAAAACAAATGTCATAAAACTTGGTATGACAAGTAGGAAAATAGAATACCCATCGTGGTATTAATTCTGAAAACTTGGCAGAAGGCGGAAGTAGTGTGCATTCTTCAATAAACAACATGTTCTTGGTGAGACGCCAAAAGAGAATAAAATACAAGTATTGGAAACCGCGTACGATGCAGTAAAAAATTTCCAAGATTTATATGAATTTATATTCGTGTTTGCATTCTAAAAAGGAAGTTCGTGTCAGTTTGAGAATGGAAGGCTGACATTTAATAATATTACTGCAAATAATGCTGAGAATATTTTTGAGGAATGGGGCTAATTGATTTTAGCACTATATTTGCTTATCAATTACTTCACCATCATAATTATACAACTTAAATGTAGATTCGCATTGCTGATCTAAAGCCAATATGTTTTGTATGTTTTAACCTCGATGTGGCTTTTCCCTTTCTCATAAACGATAAAAAAAATTGATCAAAACCATTCGTGCACGACCCCTTAAAATCACAACATTTATCTCGTCTATAAACTTTGTAGCCTTAACTACTAACGATGCAAGAACAAAATATGAGAAAGAAAGGCTAGTAATAATTCCAGTAGCTAGTTTATATCGTGCGGTAGTTATCTGTTGCAGTGTGCGCTTGCGCTGTAAGTAAGCAAATGTGCCGACGCGGCGCACCTTGTCGCCGACGTGTATTTGACACACGGGCGAGAAGTATAGACAACGCTTATAATAATGAAGAAGCGACTACATTATTAGAAGAAGATAACGATTTTTATACGCTGGAAGGTACAAGCGTTGGTGATATATTGGAATCTGCCTAGAAGTTAGAATAGGCATATGCATTAAATATGTTACATATAGAAGATAAGATACTAATGAATAAAACCAAACTCTTGTAGGAATAGAACACAAGTTTGAAGAAGTCGGTAAAGAAATGGACAATCCAAGTTGACACAATCAGGCAGAAGATGTGTTTAAGCTATTTCATCGTAATACATTTTATACTAGTACGCGGAACAAAGTGCATTAGTTCCGTTCTAACAACCGTAATAACTACCAATACATATCAAACAAAAAATTTACCTACCTTTACCTATTGCGTATTTGGAACTTACTTGAATTGTGCTAGGTCGTTTTCTTGATTTGGCAAATTAAAGATCTCCTTTTTTTACCCCTCTAATACATAGCTATTGAATATTTTTCCAGAAGCCATACTCTCAATGAAATTGACAATAAAAATACGTGTGCAACAAGACTGCTGTTAATCGACGTTGACCGTTGCCTCAAAATATGTCACCTCATATTATATCATAATATAATAATTAAGTTTGAAAATACACGCCACGACGTCATCGATAATCGTAGGTCTGAGTTGCACTCTGCAATTTTTATTGGAACAATTTTCCTCCTTCCACCAACACCCAACAAGTTGGCCGAAGACCCAGCTTACTGTCCAACTTTCGCACCAATACCAGCCGCACTCATCCGGGACAGCTGACAAACTCAAATCAGATAGCACCATCTTCTAAGCTGTCATAGATCACAATCGTGACACTTCATGACATCCACATGCAAAATGAATAATGACAGCTATCTTCATCAGTAGACATACCGTCTAGCAAGATTCTCTGCTTAGAAAGTAGATGGTTCTATTTGATCTGGGATATCTTATATAAATGTATATGTACAACTATTGTACTTTTGGGGTGCGTTGAAACAGGTTGGGTCTGCTTGTTTGCGTTACTTTCACTGTAATTTGAGTGCACTGGTTATTTTTTTTCGTTTGTCTGTTTATCATCCTTTTAAAAACCGGCCAAGTGCGAGTCGGACTCGCATACTAATACGAAAGGTTCTGTACCACCGTACAATATGTATTTAACACTACATATGTATTAAAAAAAATACTTCAGTTTAAAAAAAAACACGTTTCATGCATGAAAAAATAAAGTTAACAATTAAATGGATCTCATTTAAATTTTTTAACTTTTTTCATTTGTATTATTATTTGTTACGGAACCCTAAAACTGATTAGTTGAAACTCGATATCTTTTGACCACTCTCATAATCCGGAAATCTTTGTTGCAACGAATATAATATACCCTGGAGGTGACCTACATAGGTACTGCACTTTTTATCATATTTGCCTATTGCGCTTAGATCTGACTCCAGTGTGGTAACCAATCAAATATACGCTTGGCTTACTACAATGCATCCTACAACAGCTATGTGAACTTAAAAATTTACCAGTTTCTTGCATAGAAAGTAAGGCAAAGAACTAAAGTGTTTATTATCTTCAAATAACAATACAAAAGAGCATCACACTAAGTGTGAAGTATACAAACGCGCCATGTTAACATCAAATAGTCGTCTCCGCGCAGATTGACGCCAGATTACTAGTCTGCTCACTTAATACGAACATCAAGACTTACAAAGTATTTAATGGCTTGCATAGCAATGACAATCCTTTCCTTCGCCATTGAACATCATTTATCTGATCTCCGTACACATAAAAACTATTACAGTGTTTATAACACACTGCCATTGCGATCTATTGACCTTAATCACACGCATTAGAAATGTGACACGCAAACAGAGAAATCACGCATTACACCGCGCTCCCGATATGTGACGGCCACACAAAGAAATATTATTGAAATCAAGTGAAAATATTGTTTCCGCCACCATTGGCGATCTCTCGTCTTTTTTCTAGCACCCATCTCGTTCAGATTCATTAACGCCGAATATTCTATCTCCTTCACGCAGACCGTGACGGCTGACTGATCTTATTTGTTTATTTATCTATTGTTTAGTAAAAGTTGTTTCACGGCTGTGCTGATTATAATCTTTGTCCACCATTCGGGTCGTTTTCTCGTCTGTTTTAATTGTCAGTACTTTGACACTTTCAAATTATACAGAGAAAGTATTACAATGGTATGTCACGAATCGATTTTAATCCAAAAAAAAAATTTCTATATTGCTAAAACATGGCGGTCAGTCGTGCGCCTTAATAAAAGGATGGTTACATTCATTCGTGTTATGATAGCATCTAGTATTCAGGGCATTTCTCGATTTCAATAAATTCTGCTCCGTGGTCCTAATATTTCTGTACATGAAAAATATTTCGTTTGTAGTTAATGTGTTTATTCATTATTCAGATGGGATATACTGCCTGTGGCGTGTGATTACTCGGTGTATGTACTTAACTGAGCACATCTGTACTTACTTTTTGTGACGTTAATATCACATTGTGTTCAATCTTCGTTGTCATCTTAACGACTGTATGGATCTTTTTCTTTATTTATTTCTTTTGTTTTATTAGCATCTGTATTCAAGTGTTGAATGAAACTTGCAGTTTTGTTTAAAAGTTCATTACCATTATTGATGTTAATGATCGCAAATGCGATTAAAAGATTCTTGATTTTCTTCATTCTAACATGCTTTTTAAATCCACAATAACTTTAGGCTGTTGACGCTGGTAAGCTCATTAGCTTTTCAGATGCAATGATATTTAAACTAACGTTATGATCATCGTTCATCTATATATATAAAAGGAGAAACTGACTGACTGACTGACTGACTGACTGACTGACTGACTGACTGACTGACTGACTGACTGACTGACATATCAACGCACAGCCGAAACTACTGGGACTAGGATCGTGAAATTTTGCACACAGCTTCCTTTTATAACGTAGGGGAGTACTAAGAAGGGGTTTTTGGAAATTCGACCTTAAAGGGGGTGAAAAGGGGGGATTTCGTTTGTATGAAAAATCTTATTCCTTGAGTTAATAAACTTGAAAGTTGGCACGAATATTTATCTAAGTAAATTATGAATTTTGTAGTTTTTTGTTTTTCGAAACTACCCCCACGGGGGGATTGCGGGGTGTCAAAGTTTGTATGGAAGAATTTTAACAGCAGTCCGATTAACTCGAAACTCAGTATTCATACTTAAATCAAAAAATAAAGAATAACCTGTATCAAGATTTTTCGAAAATCTACCCCGGACGGGGTGAAATGGGTTGTCAATTTTACAGGGGAGAATTTTACTGCGTAGCTTGATTTACTCGAAAATTGGTGTGAATAATCTTTGAGTCAAGTTTTGGAAATATCCTAAACGATTTTTTTAAATTCCACCCCTGTGGGGGTGAAAACCGGGGATATAGTTCAGACGAAAAATGATATTCATTTGGTTAAAAAACCTGAAACTTGGCACTTGAATATTTGCCTAAATAAGCAATAAAGTTTCTTACTATTGGTTTTTCAAAACTACCCCTGACAGGGTGAAAAGGGGTAATAAGATTTTTAAGAGGAAGATTTTACTAATACTTTTTCGGAAGTCAGTGTCTTTGGATCTGTATTTTAGGTTTTTGCCACTGACTTCCGAAATTAAAGTTATTTTTCACTTTGTAGTGTTTGTTTTGGAAGTCGGTTGTTTTTATTTTTCACTTTTTAGTGGGTCTGTTTGTAATTTATCTGAGTTACAATAGCCTAATGACAACTGCCCATCACCTTTTACAAAACATAGCTTTTCCCGATGCAGGGACGTTAATTGTTGAGGAGTTCTCTTGATACCTACTTCGCCGTCAGCTCCACTTCACCATATGCATTGCGACAAGCTTCTATTGCTTAGCAATAATTTTAAAGTAATGGAATCGCAACCCGTGAAATACCTATTATTGAGTTGTTCCGGTGGCCATCTTACCATCTGTGGTCTTCGTCATCAGTTCCACTTCACCAAATGTTGCTTTTCGAGAGCAAATGCACAAGTTACTATAAAAAATACCAAAATCGCTATAGGTGTACCTATATTGAAGAGTTCCCTCGATTTCTCCAGGATCCCATCATCAGATCCTGACCTGATGACAATGAGACCACCTGGAAAGTATACCCTTTCAAACAAAAAAATAATTTTCCAAATCGGTCCAGCCGTCTTCGAGTAATCGGGGAACCATAAAACAAAAAGATTCCGAAGAACAGAGAACCTCCTCCTTTTTGAAGTCGGTTAAAAATAATTTATAGCCAGAGTGCAACTCATGACATTTCCAATAAGCCCCAACACGGCTAGGATACATTGTTGAATTACTGATCTGAGTTCAATGGTACCATTTTCATCAGAAGCATTTATTTAAATTTGCTTCGTCATACTCGTTTAACTATCTTAATCGAGATATCTTATCGCCACCCGTGAAATACGTATCAGTCTTCTTCGTCAGTTCCACTTCACCAAATCATACTTTCTGAATGCAAATGCTTGATTTGTTGACGAAAATACCAAAATCACTATGTGTTTGACAATAATATTAGAGGAGTGCCCTCAATTCCTCGTGGATCCTATTATCAGAACTGAATTTTGATAAAAATAGGACCAATCTGAAAGTATTTCCTTTCAAATAAAAATTAAAAAAATTCTAATCGGTTTTTAAATGACGGAGTAACGGTAACAAATATTAAAAAAAAACATACAACCGAATTGATAACCTCCTCCTTTTTTTGAAGTCGGTTAAAAATAGTAACGAAATCAGAACTGTGCATTGCATATATTTGAAAAGAAGTGATTGAACGAGTCTGTTGCGCACACTATAGTTTTTAGAATTTTTGTCCGTTTGTTGTTTGTCGGGATGTATGTTCCGGATTGGCGCAAAAACGGTGGATTGAATTTAGAGGAAATATGGCATACAGATGTTTTAGAACCTGAATTAACACGTAGGGTAGGTACTAATTTGATATATTCCGACATACACGCGGGCGAAGCCGCGGGCAAAAGCTAGTCTTAACCTATGAATACTTGAGCCCCGGTCTACCTCAATACCTTTTCAAAGTAGATTATATGGGTTTAACATTTCTTATATACGGTTTTAGAAATGAGCCTATCCTAATAACAAGATTTTCAGCTCAACAACAGTTTTACCTACTCGATTAAATCGATGTCTGTATACTCGTATGATACGATGATGTATGTATATTCTATTTGGAATCCAGAACGGCTGGAGCGATTTTTATGAAATTTTCAGGCAATGTTCAGATTAGCCTAGCGGGTGATCCTGTGAAGTTTAGTAGCGATCGGGCTACCCGTGCGAAGCCAGGGCGGATCGCTAGTAATTCAATAAATAGCTGAAGTCAAAGCAATATTGGATTCTGTACAAGTATTTATTTGTTTAATTAAAAGGTCCTGACCTCAGATGCATCAGACAGAAACTCATGTTGTAATGACACCACAATACGAAGTGTCCGTTTGTACGAGTAACTAGAGGTTATTTTCTCACAAATGTATTATTAAATTTGTATCCATTTATGCTGTTCTCAATTTCTGAGAAAGTGAAATTTACACATTTGTAATAGAAATCCTATATTTTATGGGTAGTGGATATTCAACAACGATTAGTGTCGGTACCTAAGCTTGCTTGCGAAGAGCTTACGGGATTCATGAGTAAGAGCTTTGTCTATGTCCAAACCTAATACCTAAGCATCTACGAAATGAGTACGTAAACAGTTTAAGCGAGGAGCTCGTGGCTAAGTGATAACAGCCACACGGGTCGATCCATCAGGTTAAGCTACGCTTGCCGGGGTTGGTCCGTGGATGGGTGACCATCTTTACATATCGAGACTCCTCCGTGCCTCGGAAAGCACGTTAAGCCGTTGGTACCGGCTGTCATTGGTGGATCTTTGACAGTCGTTACGGGTCGTCAGAAACCCGAAAGTCTGACAACCAGTCTTACCAAGGGATATCGTATTTATTACCCAGTTACTGGGTTGTGGCGGTCAGATAGGCAGTCGCTCCATGTAAAATACAAGTATTCAGCTGCATCCGGTTAGACTGGAAGCCGACCCAAAACGGCTGGGCAGATTGAATATGAATGTCAAAAGTAGGTATTATGATTCTGTAAATCTTTAGAATATTAAAATTTGTTCTTTCTTTATTATGGTTTAAAAAAATAATATTTATTTTTATTTTCTTTTCATTTAATCATTTTCTTTAGATTTAACCTTAGTTCCACTCGTGTGCAAATAATTCCTTAACAGTTATGCAGTATTTAAGATGTCATGTGGATAACGTCGTAAGCTACAAATATTTGTGTAACCGTTTATTTTCCCGAATAAAATAGTTAAATAAATAAATGAGGTTTTAAAAAATGTATCCTGACATAGACCATTTTAAAGCGTCCTCTGAACATTGAAGTACTTGAAGAAAAATCGGATCCTCAATAAAAATACGCACGTACGATTACGTACGGTTATGACTAGAGATCGGATAATCGGATGCATATTTATCTAAAGTTAATTTTTGGCTTAGAAATTATGAAAGCGGCTTCTTATTTTTTTCTTTCTTAATATAAATCCCGGGATTCCAGAAAATCCGGGAATGCAAACTAATCGAATACAGCGTTATTAGGTATTTCAATTTTATTCACTATAACTGAACAAAATATTTACATAATATATAAGCTAACAGACTTAAAATCGAATACATGGTATGGAAACGACTTCTAAAACATGTGGTATTATTTATTTTAAAAAAATACCGAGACACCGGGATCAAATATACTTTTGCTTGTTTACTTGAAATTCATTTTTGCAAATATATGTGTATGTAGGGTGTAAGAGGAAGGGTAGTGCGTGTCGATTCTATAGTCAAAAAGTAAGTACTAAATTTATCAATTCCTGAAATGCAAATTTTCTACGATCGATACAAAAGTGCATTCCATACTAGCCAAAACCTCAACTTTAGGTAAATATGCATCCGAATATCCGATCACTGGTTATGACATAAATGCACATCAAAATATAACTAATATAAAACAACAGCAACTTACCAGGAGTATCTCTTGTGCAACCTTATTACCTCTTAACCTATAACAACCCCGGGCTTCTAACTAAGTAACTCGGTTTACCCCATAAAGATTTACAAGCGTGATGTTAGTACATAATAAAGGGTTAACTCAGACGCTGCTAGAGTAAGGTAAGATGGGCCTGTTTATAGAATGCATCATAACCAGGATGGGTAACAATAACCTGCTTTAAGTGTTCGTGCTATCATAAAGAGATGCTGCTGAAAGGTTTTTTATCGGATATTATATGGTTACGTATTTGAGAGGTTTGTGGCTACTGCTGAGCATGAGGTGGGTTCGATTCCCAGGTCGGGCAGTGTTATTGGGTTTTTCTAACTGGAATTTCTCAGTAGCAGCCCGGAGTCTGGATTTGTGCCCGGTAGATGGCAATAGGCTCGCCCCCTATTACATGGGTCTTAAACATAACTGGCGAAATGTGGGTGTACTATAATAGGTACACCTCTGCATAACCCTTCGGGAAAACAAGGCGTGGTGTTATGTTATGTTATGTGGCTAAGTAATAACAGCCGCATGGGTCGATCGATCGGGTTAAGCTACGCTTGCCGCGGTTGGTCCGTGGATGGATGACCATCTTTACATATCAAGACCCCTCCGTGCCTCGGAAAGCACGTTAAGCCGTTGGTCCCGGCTGTCATTCGTGGATCTTTGACAGTCGTTACGAGTCGTCAGAAGCCCGAAAGTCTGACAACCAGTTTTACTAAGAGGTATCATATTACCCAGTAACCGGGTTGTGGAGGTCAGATAGGCAGTCGCTCCATGTAAAATAATAATATTCAGCTGCATCTGGTTTGACTGGAAGCTAACCCCAACATAGTTGGGAAAAGGCTAGGGAGACTATGATATGGTTACCTATTTATACTTTGAAACTAGAGTAAGATGCCAGAAAAATAGCGGCCAGACACGCTGCGGTCTACCGAAGAAATTTACCAGTGCAGGTGTGCCTGCACAGGTAGACCGGAGCGTGTACTGGAATAGACCTGTGCAGTTCTTGGAACACACGACATAAGTAGCGTTTATGGCCTATGATATTTACAAGACCCGAGGTAGACTTGAAATAACATAGAAGCCGGACATTTTGCATGTTTTATAGTGAAAAGTCTGTCAAGGTTTAGGACTTTATTTTAAATTTTTACGTGTTTGTTTTTAAAAATTTTTACGACTTTATTTTTAAATTTTAAAGCCTCATACCTCTAGAATACCTACACATACGCACATAAACTCGCGCCTTTGTTACGATCCTTTGCTTCGTTCACATTCATACATCTGATCAATACACGTACAATAAATAAGCGTCAGTTTTCACGATGCCATCCATTATTAAATGGGGAGGCTTTAGGTATTTCAGAAACAGGCTTTGTTACAAAATTACATCTTACTCATAGTCGTTCATATCATACTATGGTAACAACGCACCTAAAGCAATCTAAATACCTTATTAAGATAAACATACGGACACCACACAAAAAATATCGACACATCACCATTATCCCAAGCTTTTTCTTTCACAACACCGAGGTAAATAACTACCGATATTATCTTCCTTCGACTACACAATCTCGCGTTCATACCCATTAAGTAAATCGCTCTTACTTACAGAAGATAAGGTTCCATTTCACTTTCATAATACACCTCCCAATCTTAGTAATGAATACCTATAAATAATAATATGTGTAAGCAATTATGTGCACAGGAATAAAGTCGACCATCCACGGTTGTGAAGGATGTGCACGGAGAGTTATCCACATTAGCTGCGCGATTCATTTGCTGCTGTACTAATAAAATTCGTGAAGTCGAAAGTACATTGAGCGCACAACTTCTGTCACGGACTGCCATCAATACCGTCAGTTTATATAAAATACTCTACACAAATAAATATAATTGAAGTGTCTGTTTGTAAAGTCAAAGTAACAACTTTTTACTCAATGCATAAGAAAGTATATACGGTACTCATAACAAAAAAGCAATTTTTAAAATTTTTGTCTAACTGTCTGTTTGTTCCGATTGATCTCCGAAATGGCTGCACCGATTTTGACGAGACTTTCACTGGCATATAGCTGATGTTACGGGGAGTAAGTTCAGCAACTTTTATTTTAAAAACAAATAGGGTTCCGCGCAAAACAATTTAAACCCATGAAATTGTGAACAAGAAGTCGGATTTGAAAAATTATTTTTCAGTTTGGTAGCCCAATTCTCGAAGATAGTTATAGGCTATTTAACATCACGCCACAACCCTTAGGAGCCGAGCAAAAAGAAAAAAACAGAAAGAACACTAAGCGAAAACGAAGAAATAGCGCGGGCGGGTGATACAACGCGGCGGGTCGCGGGACGAGGATGTTTCGGGATTGTATATCTTACGACTTCCACGCGAACAAAGTCGCGGGGCACAGCTAGTACGTCATAAGTATCGTGTAGGAAACGGTGACATGGTTTGTGTGGAAAGTGTTGACAATGCCGCCTGTAGCACCGGCCGCAGAAGCGTCCCGTGCTTTAGGCAAGCATCCGTGCGTAGAATTCCCGAGTGTCGCAGTGGACGATCCCGCCAACATTTTCATACAAATCTAAGCAAAGCACACGTGTGTAGCTTAGCCGCGAGCTGCGGTGGATCGGTGCCTTAATCGTTCAGTCGAAAATAGCCCTAATAAAAAGTGAAAACGCGTCTCAACACGTGTTTGGTGTTCACGCCCCAATACTTAGGATTAATCCACGTGGGCGTTGTCGGCGCGTTTATTCATGGTACGATTTTGTCTTACCAGTTTATGGTTAGTGTATAATATGTTATGTTGTTTTTATTATATCGGTGAAAAGTTCATGGTTATGTAGTTTTGAATCATTTTTTTAAAAGATTTATTGGATACCAATAGGGCGCCGACGCAGTACGTCTCTTTCTTCCATAGACACGTGTCTATCAGTCGACATCTCAGAGTTCACTTTTAACCGACTTCGAATAAGGAAGAGGTTCTATGTTCGACTGTATGTATGTTTTTTTTTTTTATGTAAGTATGCCCACCGATTTCTCCGTCAATTGTGAACTGATTTTGAAAATGAAAGGGTATACTCTCAAGGTGGTCACATTGTCACCAAATAAGAATCTGGTGAGGGAAACCCATAGAAATCGAGAGAAACCCTCAAATTTTCAAATTTTATAGGCACACCTATTGCGATTTGGGTATTTTTTATAGTAACTCGTGCATTTGCTCTTGGAAAGCACCATTTGGTGAAGTGGAACTGATGATGAAGACCACAGATGGTCACCGGAACTACCCAATAATAAGTTTTTCACGGGTTGCGATTCGATTACTTTAATATGGTTGCTAAGCAATTTAAACTATTCACAATGCTTATGGTGACGTGGAGCTGATGGTGAAGTACCAGGAGAAATCCTCAAACAATTAACGTCTCTGCATCGGGAAAAGCAATATTTTGTAAAAGGTGATGAGCAGTTGTCATTCGGCTATTATAACTTAGTTAAAAATATCAAACCGACCCACTACAAAGTGGAAAATAAAAAACTTTTTTACAAAAAAAAAAAAAAAACAACCGGCTTCACTACAAAGGGAAAAATATAACTTTAATTTCGGAAGTCTGTGGCAAAAAAACTAAAATACAGATCCAAAGACACTGACATCCGAAATTAAAGTTATTTTTCTCTTTGTTTTTTTTTTGAAAGTCGGTTGATTTTTTTAAAGTTTTTTTATTCCTATTCATATCATCTTACATACAATTAGCATCATTCATCTTTTCTTTGGTCTCCCTATTTCGTAATAGATTTTCTCATACATTCAAACTTAATTAAGCTTGACACATGTTCCTTACACCTTCGCATCTTCACCATCATCAATCACCAATCTGTTATTCGATAGGTTTTGTCTCCGGCTACTTCCGAAATCCCTCCTCCTACATCGAATCTTCCTAGCCTTTTCCCAACTATGTTGGGCTCGGCTTCCAGTCTAACCGGATGCAGCTGAATACCAGTATTTTACATAAAGAGACTGCCTATCTGTCCTCCACAACCCAGTTACTGGGTAACACGATACCCCTTGGTAAAACTGGTCGCTACACTTTTGGGCTTCTAATGACCCGAAACGACTGTCAAAGATCTATGAATGCCGGCCGGGACCAATGGTTTAACGTGCTTTCCGAGGCACGGAAGCGGTCTCGATATGTAATGGGTGGTCACCCATCCGCGAACCGGCCGCGGCAAGCGTAGCTTAACCTTTGATCGACCCGTACGGTTATGTTACTATTTAGCCACGAACCCTCCCCCTCTTACGTGATGATTGCAAATAACTATCTAATTCTAATAGGTATCAACAATGCAGTCGTTAAAAACCTGGTACTTTAAATCAAACTGTTTGAAAAACCGTTCCTATGTAACGTATCTAATTATACTAATAGTAAGTAGGTACTACAGGGCATTTCATTTATCTCCTTCGCACCGATCGATCTTACACAGCGTGATAGATAAGAGTCCCTATTATCCTAAAGGTCGCTATGTACTTTAATACTATCGCCAGCGATTCTGTTAGATGGATTGTGTGTTTATTTTGCGTCTTCGAGAAGTATATTAAAGAATCTCACACAATTTTCTCTCAAAAATTATCATGGTGTGATCATAATATTGTTCGTTTAAGGTTTTGAAAAACGCAAAATCATGTAAATATGTTTGATTGAAAGAAATTACGTCCTATTCATAGGATCATCCCGATTAATTTCGGGTTCCAAGACAGTTGAATAATTTTCCTGAAACCAGCCAAGATTTTTTATTATTTCTACGATTTTCTGGTTGTACGTGAATAGGATAAAGTGTGACACATATTACCCAAAAACAATCATCGTTTTGACCCTTAAAATATGTTTAGGATAACTTTTAGTTAATTCAAAAGTTGCAAAGCATCGTGTGACATTGCCTCAAAAGCTTTGAATCGATAAACAGAGCAGAATAAAATAAATAAATTAACAATTGACAGCCAAACAAAACAAGAATAAATCGTATACCATTGTTAGCACTTACAATAATCACAGGCAATTTAAAACATCGAGACACTGATAATTCAAAGCTCAAATCGAATTGATAAATCGCAAAACTGAATCGATCTTACTCTGTAGCCACGAGCTGCGCTCAAGCGACACGCGTCTTGCGACAGTCTTTGCGGAGAAAACAAATGAAAGGAGTTGTTTAGAGCAACGCAACGCGACTTGCGAGGCGACACAAGCCGGACGGAAACGAAACGAGTGACGCGCGCGCGTGTCGTTGACGCAAGTCGCATCGCTCAAGTCCGTGAACGGGGTCTTAGTTAAGCACGCTTCACGTGGGCGACTATTCGATTTGTTTATAGATCGAACGCGTTTTGGAAACGCGACTACGCGTTATCAGATTGTCAGACTGTCGCACTAAGTACAAGTTTGTGTGTTTGATAAGGCAGTTGTAATATAAATGAGGGCGACAACCTGCTTATCAAGTGGAGTTGCTTGACTAGGCTTTTACCTGATAAAGTTCTTGTCTAATTATCTAATGATGTATTTATTTCTGTACCTGAAATTCTATCTAATCTTAACTAAAGAGGTCAAAGGAGACGGAAACGATTACATACAATCTTGGGCCTGAATGTAATCAAATGAAAATGATGTGAATTAATAGATTCAAACGTATCAGTCCCTCGCTGAAAATTCTGTAAGTGTTGACAATCTGAGAGGAGAGTTATTAAAGGTTTAGTAAAAGTAAGGTTATGTCACAATCTTTAACTAACAACTGATTCCTGAAGTTGCGAAAGATAATATTGCGTCTAAGGGTCGTCGGCGTAGTGTATTGCAGTGACTAGTTGCTAGCCCACAGTTCACACAGCGATCTATAGTTTCAACAATATCCAATCCAGAAGCTGCGGCGGTAAAATCCAAAATAACAATTCCAAGTCAAACGTATGAGCGATCTTCGGTACAAGGGTCGTACAAGGCAGGCAGGGTCAGAATCCGTAAAAAACAAAGCAGTGGTCGTTGAAAATGGAAAACACAAAACGAGTGAGCAAGCAAGAGCAGTCGGCAACTATCTACTGTCAATGCTAGTCAGCTGACAGCAGCTGTCATGCCAGTGACATAGACTAAGACTGATTTTAATCGATATGAAATCGATAATACATATTTTGGTTTTTCATGTGGATATTTTATTTATTAATATGAGTGAGTGATAGTATATTTAGTCAGTTTAATTAATCGAGTGCTGCCTAATGCCAAGGTTTTCATTTGTAATTCTTTAATCGATTATTTAATTAATCGATAATCTCACAAAGACAATCTTTCTCATATTTCTCCGCTTCCAGATTAAGAATTGAGCTGATTTTTGATATTCTAAGATAAAAAATATGACTATTTTTTTAGATCATATCACAACTTATTACATTTGGGCCCACCGTTTTCCATCACCTTTGTTCTTTGTTTGTCTTTGTTTGTTGTTAGTCTCTGGAAGTACTGATCCGATTACAAAATATCTTTCACTAATAGAAAGCTACACTATTGCCGAGTCTCATAGGATATATGTAATGTTAAATCAAGCACGCGTACGAAGTCGCGGACAACAGGTAGTCATGAATAAATTAATTACATATATGTAGCTTTAAACGTTGTGCTTCAATTTCCAATTTTAATAAAATTGTTCAACAAATAAAATCCACTTTTGATTTCACTCGGCTTATATCTTTTTCACAGACTAAAAAAAACCTTCATCAAAATGCCTAAAACTATCTCCAATCGTAAAGATCTACGTAGAAAAAAAAACAAAAAGCGATCTGAAGCCAGCTTCGATCGTCGAACCCACTGATGCGTAACCACCCACAGTAATTACGGAGAGCAATTATCTAAAAACGAGTGAAAGTGATAAACGTCGGTGGTTTTTAGAAAAAGCATTTCAAAAACTAATAGCCTGTATCGACAATGACGTGTTTTTGATGTCCATTGACAGTGAATAAGGTTACTTTAAGAAAAAGTTTGTCACTAATAAAGCAATGGACAACAAAACTAAAGACGAAAAATTTAAACTATTTAATGTCCATTGACATCTCACTACATATTCTTATCGATGACTTTGATAGAGCAACAGCAATGGTTATCAAACTATTAGACAGGCTCGTTCTTACGTCCCTATTACGTAAACGAGCCGCGAGCGAGCAGAATCTCTAATGTAGAAGCATTGCCCGTGACTTAAATGTTGATGGACCCGATTTTTTTAATCTACGTGGCTCGTCCTTTAGTGAAATTAAAAGTGTTAATTCTGTTTGGCTGTTATTTTTTATATCAATTTGAGAGACGAAAGAGACTTTCGTGTTTACGTAATTGAGACGTTCAGGGAACTTTTGCTAGTTAAGCTGGTAAACTGCTCTTCAGTTGATCAGTTGATTTTGCGATATCGGTTTTTTCTGAATAATTTTCATCACATTTCTAAGTGGTCCTTGATATCTTTCGTTCATCATTTGCCTATCTATAATGTTAATATTCGCTCGTTACGCCCCTAGTCACCGCAAGAGACGCCCTGGGCGTCGGGAATTGGCAGCCGATTCCCGGCCACCGTAAGCGCGGGCTTGCGGACGGCGAGCAATGGCTAGCTCGCCGTCCGGTAAGGACCAGGCCCGAGTCGACGGCACGCTGTGTTCCACGCGCGCCTCAAAGAGATGTCAGCACCACTGACGGGGTCTGCTAGGGCTGATGCCAGTCAGGGTCGCGGGATGTTCGAAAGAGTTACCGTGGCCCCAGCACAGGCAACTGAAGGAACACGGGTGGGGTTTAGTCAGTAAAAGTCTGACACACCCTCCCGCTCCACCCAGAGCGGGACTTTTTTGATATCGGAAATCATTTGATGACTTCCCATCGAAAAGAAAAAGCTTCAATCATCAGGATTGTGCTGGAATATAGCAGTTCGTCGTGGACGTGGTACGAAAGCGGCTCCTCTGACATTATCTCCGTCACCACAGCCGCCACGCAACCATCGCTGCGACGCTCTGCTAGAGTGACAGCCACCAGCCAGAGTCACTCATATCTGACCTTTCGGTGATGTCTAGTAACTTCGTAACAAAACTAGAGGGCGCCACTTGCTGTGCCGTCATGTACGAGTATACGTTTAAGAAACTCAGACATAGCGGTCTCATACAAGGAAATATCAGCAATCAAAGATGATTGCTAACAATCATTGTATAACTTCCAAAAGTTACGATTGTTACAACCGGTTACAGCGGAGATGATCGCAATACAAATCGATTCGATTCAATTTGAATCGGTTAGGGTACGTCCTCATATCGATTGTTTTCTCACAATCCGATTACGAACGCTTTTTTATGATTACGAGTTTATCGTGACACTTTCCGTTACTAAAAATAAGAAGTTACGGTAACTTATTTTGGGAAAAATTAATGTGACCGACACTTGTGTTTTTAATTCCGTACATAATTTTAAATTTTAACCTCAATTTTCCTGCTTCATCATGAAAAGTACAGAATTCAATATTATACAAATATAATTAATTAATTAATCTTCAATTAATTCGGCCTCAAAAGATAATCTTTATACACAAGGTGTTATTGGAATAACGCAAAACCTTAAGAGGTTAGGTTCATAATGATGAGTACAATGACCCCTTTTAAGGAGTCAATATACTTGAACAACTTTTTCTATGAGACCAAACCTGAAATTGCGAAAAAAAATCTGCTGTTCCCTACATTACATAGCAAAAGTTGTTCATAATGATGAGTACAATGAGTCCTTAACAGGTTTTGCGTTATTTCAATAACACTTTATAATAAAAATGAAATTATGTTCGTTGGTCAGCGCATATCTTGAGAACGGCTGGATCGATTTGGTTATTTATTGTTCTAAAATGTTCGTAATAGTCCAAATCAGGTTCATAAGGAAAGAAAAAATTTAATAGTTGCGGAGAAAATTGGTGCATTTTCTATGAGAATTGCGTATGAATTATTGAAATTTGGACAGGCCAACATCTGTCAAGTCAGATAGTTAGTATTAAGCAATGGTTTCAGACATTTTCTTAAAATATTCTGCTTCAAAAAACGACAAAACAAGTGAACAATTTTCGTTTTTGTAATCGCTTTTTTATAGGTCAAAAATTATAAATTTCCTAGCATTATAATAAAAGTATTTCTTCAAGTCCATATGAACATTTAGTTTATACTTAGTTCAATTTAGAAACAATAGCGAATATTCATGTTATGTTCCATTTCTAGTTCACATAAACTGGCAACATTATTTAGGACTTCCCGTTTCCTGCGCCTTGAAAAATTTGTTTGGGTCATGGCGCACGTTGTGCTCCGTTTTATTATGGAAATAAAAAGTTTTTAAACTCAAAATTAACGCATTTCATTTCGAACACTATTAAAGTTTTCCTAACAAGGAACCCTAATGATTGACTTGTTAATAAACGACACACTAATCAATACCGTTATCGGATACATGATTTACTTTGATGTCATTTATAATCATTATAATCAACATACATCAAGTTTTAAGCAACTTTTTTGCAATAAACGTCTCATTTCCGAACTAAATAAATAATTTACGAGACTTTTTAGGCATAGAGCACGTTCATAAGTTTCCAATTTAAATTCGAAAGTGATTTTGTTGACAGTATTAAATAAATGAAGTTCTTTGTTGAACAAATTAATCAAATCAACTTTGCGAATTGATTTATAAACTTAGAAGTAGATTCCTATGTTATTTATTTGCGGTCAGTCCAGATTTACGTATTTTTACAATCTAGATCTTGAAGTTTTTATTACAAGCCCTAGTTTTTTTTTTGTCGGTGTGAATGGTACCAACCAACCGTACTAAACAGTAAAGCATCCTGTGGTCACCGCAACACTTAGCCACGTAAACGTTCATAAAAGAAAGAAAGAACTACGCAAGAAACAAGAAAACATCATTTTAGCCGCAACCAGAGACACAAAGTACACAGACGTGTTCGCAATCAGCAAGGGATATCAGTCACGGCGTAATCTTCACAACACTTCAACCTGTCCAACAAAACGTGATAGTACGAAAATTCAATCCGACTCAGGTGCGTTTTTGAAGAAAAAAAAAACGTCGCATCTGCTGAATATTTATGCGTAGCGGTGGCACAGGGCGAAGGTATACAGTAGAACAACTGGGAACAAACGGTCAAAAAACACGTGTCGTCTAGTAAGCAATGCAATTTGTCTGAGATTGCAGCGAAAACGGAGGTTTTTCTTTTTGTAGAGATGTAAGCGCCCATTCGCGATCTTTTTTTAAAATTGTAGTTAGGCAACTACCTTAACACTTCGATGGAGTCACGGTAATTGGCACAACAAAGTCTAGTTGAGATACTGCTATATATTTCTACTGTGAAGGCTATACGGACTACTCAAGCAAACACGCTACGCCCAAATTCATCACGACCGATTCAAACCATTCTCTTCTATGGCTTACCCATTATCAGCCAATTTTCCCGAAACGAAATTAAGAAAGAATAGCAAGAAAAAGTTTTTTATACACTGTCAGTCCACTTTCTATAGTCTTATTGTGTCGGGACGTTGTTTGTTTTTTGTCAACTAAAACCAGACGGTACCTACGTCTGTTTATACACGTTTTAAGGTCATTTTCACTTTCGTCCGTATTGTGGGCGAGTGTCGTCGGGCACACAAGTTGTTTGAGTGAGACTGAGAGCTTCTTCAAAGCTCGATAGATGGCGTTATACCATTTTGATGTTTTTTCTAAATCTCGCTATTAAGTTTTTTCCGCAAATTAATGTGATTTATGGTAGGGAATCGCTTTTCAGTACACTTCGAACTAGCTGAAAACTTTGATTTATTTGGTTTAATGGAGAGCTGTTCGCAGCGTTAACACAAGTAAAGTATTTACAATTTAAATGTGCTGGATAAAGCGTATGTCGAGGATTTTGTTTCAGTTTTTTTGGGACTTGTGTATATTTTATTAACGCTAGAACTCTGCCACACAGAGAGATTTTCGTTTTTTTTTTGTCTCATATGCAAATTTTAGGAGTAAAAA
The DNA here is from genome assembly GCA_947568875.1 of Fissipunctia ypsillon. Classification (NCBI taxonomy): domain Eukaryota; kingdom Metazoa; phylum Arthropoda; class Insecta; order Lepidoptera; family Noctuidae; genus Fissipunctia; species Fissipunctia ypsillon. The sequence goes on from OX387643.1 coordinate 5,041,139, forward strand.
CAAATATATGGCCTGTTTGTTTTTTCGGCGGATGTTTGTTGTAAAAGTTGAAGCGAAAATGTGTTAAGTGATTGATTTTCACATAACATAACATTACGCCTGTATTTCCTGAAGAGTTAGGCAGAGGTGAACCTAGTACACTCACATTTCGAGTTATGTTGAACATTTCATTTCATTTTTTTTTTGTTGATGTGAACTTTTTCACTGAAAAGCAAAACCAAAAAATAGTAAATAAGATTTAGGTACAGCGTACACCTTATTTACTATTTGATGGTTTAAAAGACTAATAATTATCTAATATTGCTTACCTTCGAATTCCGACACATTAATAAAAACGTTCGCAGGCAGATCGCAATTAAGGAATAATACAACCCGACCGTTTAAAATATCATGTACCATCGCGGACATTTGAGGTGAACTACTTTTCAACCTTATTACCATAGTAATAAGGTCGCAAATGTCCGCGATGGTAACTACCAAATTACGAAAAATCTAAATTTAATTTTTTTACTGATGTATGTTAAAGTTAATTACATTCTACAGTGTTATTATCGCACTGTTTAGTAGTTTAACAATAGGAATAAAAGCTGAATCGAATCTGTCGTCGATTGTACCGTGTCCCACAAAAACGGCCGTAGTAAATTGAGTATTATTTTTTTAATATTTGATTTGCCCTTAAATGTACCGATGATAACAGCCTTTTTATTTCTTAATAGTGAGTAAACAAGTAGCTTCACGGTACTTTTCGCCGCGTGGTCGACTCGGGTTAAAACACCGTTTTCCTGATAGAAGTCGTAACAGGAATATTGATCAAGTATCCTGCGGGTGTATTCTGTAAAAATTTCATCGTGAAACTTAGGTGAAGTGGGTTGTCATTCCACCTGATGCTATACAACATGTCCCGGAATTAACACACATCCTCTTAAGGGGTCATTGCACTCATCATTATGAACAACTTTTACTATGGGACCAAACCTGAAATTGCGAAAAAAAATCAACTCTTCCCTCATTTTGATGAGTTATGCGATCATTTAACGTAGGGAACAACAGATTTTTTTTGCGATTTCAGGTTTGGTCCCTTAGTAAGAGTTGTTCATAATGATGAGTACAATGACTCGTCAAGAGGTAGTGCGTTAATTCCAGGACATGTTGTATGGGGATTATTACTATTGACAGCTCACTAGAAGCTCACTTCGTCTAAGTTTCCACGGTGAGATTTTTACAGAACACGTCGGCTGAACCCGAACTCAAACTATGAAAACTATAAACCATGCCTGATCGTTTCGCTGGTGTAAGTAATAGTATTTATTATTTGGGGTCTAAGGAAAACTAGGTTGCTAATATTATTCAATAACATCATAAATCACCAATCTGGTGTTGTAATTGTACTTATCAGTGTTTCATGTCAAAAGATGAATGCTGCGGCTTATCCTTCTGATATCACTTTAGAGATTCGCGTCGTACTTATGTGGTCACGATCCTCCGCAATGAGGGAACGACGTATAAGAAGAAGTGTAATCCTTCAGATTCTAATCTACCTAGTCATAGCTGTGGGCAGCAAACTCACTTCTGTGTGCAATAGGGATGATAGCTATTTTTTTTATTTGTTTGTGTCCACCAGGTAGATTATTAAAAAATATCGGACACGTATTTTTTCTTCTTTTACGTAATCAAAAGGTTACGGCGATACAATGAGTTAAAATGTGGCATAGCGTCACGCCTTGCTAGATTCTATACTGAGTTGTGACGTAGCGAACCCCCACTCCCAACTTTAATGCGTTATAACTAAATAAGTCATTTATAATTACTAAGATAAAGCAAAAAAAAAATTTTATTTTTTTACCCTAGCAACATTCCTATTATTGATTCTTTGGCGGAAACCAGACAGAACATAACAATTCTAAACTTTAGAACTTAGTTAACAGTTTCAACGCGAAGCCATTACAAAATATTAACCAGTGACAATAGAATCTCATTACCGATAGAGGCTTTGTACGATTTATTAATTGAATTTTACCGATACGTCGGTATCGATAGAGATGGTTTTCAGAATCGATTGTGATCATGGGAAAAAATATAGTCTTGTATTGATCATAAAAAATATAAAGACCGAAAGGAGGTATTTGCCATGCCAGAGGGAACAGTCATAAAAAGAAAGGAATTTTATACTTACTGCTTACTCCCTCTCCTAGACAGGAAGCCTGTGTCCCAGCAGTGGGAACATTATAGGCTGATCATGCATACTGGTTTATTAGAAAAGTGAAAATGTGAATGTTGAAAAATCTCATGTACATTTAATCGGCTTCCAAAAATGCTAGCATAATCAGCCCTTGATTTTCCCACTGCTGGGATACAGTCCTCTTTTCTGTAAGAGGGAGTGGGACATAATCTACCACACTGGCCCAGTGCAGGTTGGTGGATATTACGTCTTCAAAATTTTGGTTCTAGGACATGCCGATTTCCTCACGATATTTTCCTTCACCGTTTTGAGAGCTGTGGTGATTAAATAATTCACACAAAGTAAAGCGGTTGCTTCGGTTCGAACCCACGACCTACAAATTGTATGTCAGGGCCGATACCACTGAGCCACAACTGCTCCTGCTACAAAAATACTAAAATATTTTAATCACTATTAAATAAAAGCTACAACACGACACACCGCTTGATTGATTCAATTCGATAGATGAAAGAACATTTTGGTGATCAGTTCATTCATAAGATTTTGACCGATTAAGACCAGTTTCTTTACACAAACTATTTTATTGATCGACCAACTCAAAAAGAATAGATTAAGTATCTATAATGGTCAAATAATTCCCCTTTGACACAGTTAGTCGTTATTTTGTTCAATTCGGTACAAGTTGTCCACTGACTCAATAATAATTATTCATACAACTTTCCTGAATAATAATTTATTGAAATTATTAATTTAATTCGATACCATCTTTATTTTTATGTCGTCGTGATGTTTATGTCTTTTAGGAAGCTCGCATACAATTTCGTACAAGTTAAATAAAACTTTAGGCTACTTAAGAAGTTTCTTCCACATTCTTATGCTTAAAAATTCGGAATTTTTAAAACTTATCTTAAAAAGTTGAAACTTAGTCTACCTCCGATGGACTGGCAGCCTTGTAGATTAATAGTCAGAAATGGCCAATGACCAAAGCTGGAAGGCGGCGCGGCAGACCCCGAAGAAGATGGCGGGATACACTGGACAAAACAAACGACCAGCGGTCTACATTAGCCCTGGATCGCAAGCACTGGAAGTCATAGGGAGACGCCTCTGTCTAGCAGTGGGATAATAATTAGGCTAATAGAAACAGTAAGTAATTTCCACACACAATTCGCAATTTGCAAGCGCAATCAATAAATCATTCCTCCTAAAAAAAAGAACAAAAAAAGTATGAAAAAGGCTTTTATCCTTCGCTGAAGCAGAACACAAGCTTATTTATAATCAACAAGGTTTTTTAGGATTTACCCGATACATATTGAAACACACAACCCACAAAATAAATGGCTGTTCTAAAATAATAACACGAAACCTTTTGTTTCGAACACAAAAGCTAACACTTCCCTTCAGAACAAAAGATAAACAATGAACGATACACGTTATTAATCAGGCATGTTAATAAATAGGGCGCATTATTCATTGGATACATTATTAATAGGACACATTATTAATAGGGCATATTTCTATAACGCATTGTGCCCAGTTAATTAAGCGACAGCGCGGCGGAACGTTACCGCGGTTTTGTGCGCTTTCAAAAATGTATAGAATGTAGGTCACAGCTCCTGTGTTATCTGTGTGTGTATCTGTGCTCTTGGGCTGTGAAATCATACAAATTGTTATAAAACAATGGTGAACTATAATGATTTAAATTGAAGAATAAAACGTAACTTCTATCAGGCATGCAGGCACTTGTTCGGTTTAGCATAATTCGGCACAGCCGGACGACAAAATGTTATATTTTATTATGCCGCCTGGCTGTGTGTGTTTCATGTTGACCCGAAAAAGTGTGTATCACCCCTACAACTTGATTATCAACCAATACAAAAGAGAGTACAATAATAATTTCATTGATTTTATGATTACGAATCAGACACACACGGATGAGACAGCGAAATTTTTATTAAAACTCGCGAACTGCCATTTTATTTAGTGTCATTGGTTTAAGGTTCCTGCAAACAGGCGCGACGCGTGACGCGACACAAAAGCACCACCTGTCGCACGACGAGCAGTGCCTGTATGTCGCGCCTGTTTGCAGGAGCCTTAAGACCACGCAACAAAACCTAGCAATATTGGTTCATCACTCTTCAAAAAAAAAAATAAAAGCCGCAGGGGTCGATTGACGAACCTACGGAGGTTAGCTACGCTTGCCGCGGTCGTTTCATGGATGGGTGACCATCCATTACGTATGGAGGAGTGGTCCTCAGAAAGCACGTTAAGCCGTTGGTCCCAGCTGTCATTCATAGATCTTTGACAGTCGCTACGCGTAGTCAGAAGCCCAAAAGTCTGGCAACCCAGGTGGGTTGTGCAGGTCAGATAGGCAGTCGCTCCATGTAAAATACTGGTATTCAGCTGCATCCGGTTAGACTGGAAGCCGACTCCAACATAGTTGGAAAAGGCTAGGCAGATTGATTGATTTGATTGTTCAAATAAAATATCACTAAAGACATTCTACTTTTCTTTCAATAGTAGGGGTAGTCAACAATAAAAACCGCTGCAAACGCGGGCAGACCATCCCGTTGTGAACCGAATGAGACACTTTATAGAACATAGTTTACATTTACGTATATAATTTACGTTTCATGATATTACTAACGGTACACTGAGATGACACGCGATGCTGCGTGTGTTTTTCAACTACTGTTATTCCGGTAGGTTTGTGTGTTAGCATACGTTTTTTACATGGGATGTGTGTTCTACACGGATATACTTACACCCGGAGTCTTTTTGAGTACACTGATGAAAGTGAGCATCTTCTAAATAGGCTGCTTTGATTCTGTGAGGCAAGAACTGAAGTACATTGCTAAAGTTGTACTTTCCCCGAAGGGGTGGGCAGAGGTGTACCTACCTATAGTACACCCACATTTCGCCAGTTATGTTTAAGTCCCATGTAATAGGGGGCGAGCCTATTGACATCGACTGCCATAAATACAGACTCCGGGCTGCTGTTGGGAAATTCCTAATGGAAAAACCCAATATCACTTTGCCAGACCTGGGAATCGAACCCAGGACTTCATGCACAACAGTATATAGCGCTTGCGACCACTAGTCCAACGAGGCAGTCTAAATAATAAGCCTGTCTATTTTTGCTTATTAGTTAAGGGGAAGTGCTAAGGTAGCCCGCGAAATTCAAATTTTCTAACGATTTTTGTAATTTACAGCTCAGTGTCTGGGTGTTTGTCGATTAAAGTATGATTCACGACCGTAACAAATATGATTGTATTTACAGAATTATAATCATTAGAATCAATAATACAACTCTTTGAGTTGGTATAATCATTAAATGTCAAGATTTCATTAAATAGTTATTCAATAGGATTACTTGGTCTTAGAGTTGTATTGATGATTTTAATGATTCATCATTATCATCATCAGCCTAGCCTAGCCTTTTCCCAACTATGTTGGAGTCGGCTTCCAGTCTAACCGGATGCAGCTGAATACTAGTATTTTACATGGAGCGACTGCCTATCTGACTCAACCCAGTGACTGGGTAATACGATACCTACCCCTTAGTAAGACTGGTTGTCAGACTTTCGGGCTTCTGACGACCCGTAACGACGTAATGCAAGCTAATAATACTGACCTATAAATTATAAAAACGTAAGAAAATATGAATTTCGCGAGCTACCCTGGCGTTTCTGCATTAATAACAACAATAGCCCATCAGCCCATTCATTTATAATCATCATTCTTCGCCTTGCATTTATAATATTTCTAGTAAATAAAAAAAGCTTAATAATCCATTTTAAGCCAATTATCTTATCACATGCCTAAAATACGATGACATTAACAAACTATTTCCATTAAAACCCATTCATTTGTTTAAAATAAACCCTTAACATATTTAAAGACGTCTCTCGTTTAGCTAAACAGCCCTGTTTCCATTACGTACAGTAATTACACAAAGATATAATCACAATTCTCGTTAGAAAAGGGCTTATTATAGTTAAATGTTAAACTGAGCCGCCCTATTAATGTTAATGTTAAATTCTATTTAATGATAAGCTGTGATTAGGAAAATGAGATGTTGGCTTCAGATGACAGCATTGTTGCGTACTTTTAGGCTGTTTTTGTTTACTTATTACTTTGCAGAGCTCATAAAATAAACAAGCTGAAGTGGTAATGGGCCGGCCATATTAGCCGTAGAACCGATGACAGTTCGGGTAGACGTGTTCTTGAGGGAAGACTGCGAATCGGCATACGAAAGGTAGGACGCCCTCAGGCTAGGTGGAGTGACGATCTTCGGAGGGTGGCTGGTAGCAGCTGGATAAGAGTTGCCGAGAATCGAGCTGAATGGCGTGCAATTGGAGAGGCCTATGTCCAGCTGACTACTGTACGCTGGTGATGAATCATCATCACTAGCGAAAAGTAGGAATCCGTCAAGATAACCATCAGATTATCTTGACGGATTCCTACCTTTTGTGTGTTAACAATTTTTTACTTACTTACTTTAAAATATCTACCACCCCTATACCTAAATACTTAGATGGCCCTGAAAAATTCCACGCGCATTTTCCGCTGCCGTCTTTTACGTAATTTATACTTTCTGTAACATTGATTTTATAGCTTTTTCTTCTAAATTCCTAACAGCCCATAATTTTAATGTTTTAGTGAAGTAAAGAGCTTTTAAGGCAAATAAGCTAATCTTTTTAAAAGCCGATCATTAACATAAACTTCGTTCTTTTAAAAGATAAGATAGAACTTCTTTGGATTAAGGATAGACCCTAATCACAGAATATACACATCGAAACAAGTTATATTGCCACTGATACGACAAATTATTAAAAGTACACAGGCTTACTGACCCAAATGTGCAGACATAACATATTACGGATCTTACGGAATTCCCGGTGCTAATTCACGGATTCAAGATGGCGCATCTGACCCAGAGCGGCATGTCTTATTTAAATTTTATAATTTGCTGACTCATTAGATGGTATGATTCAGTCGTAAGAGTCCGTTTCAAGTACGTTGTGTGCTTTTGAAACGCAGAAATGGAAGCAAGATTTTGTTAGTCCAAGACGAAAATGATATACGAGTTTCAAGAGGCTCGGAGGTCAACATTTGATGTACAACCACTAAGACAGTATAAATGAAATTAAATGTAAATGTTACGGCTTTTGTTAACTGGTAAAAGAAGATTTACTCAAGTTTTCTTGGAATTATCCAAGATCTTTGAGTAAAGTCGAAGTAATAAAATGAGCAGTACCCGTCACATCACCCTTAAATGGGTATAAATTTCTCTCCATCAACTCAAAAACTAATTAAAAAGCCGTTGTTGTAAGGAAAACCAGGGAAGTCTAAAAATTCGAAGAAAAGAAGATTACTTAGCTAAATCGCGTTGTCTAAAACCTCCGAGTGGGCAGTAATAGTCAGACGATTATTCCACGAAAAGGAATTCTGTGAAGATGGTTAATCTCATGCAAATTGGTCGGACGGCACTTTTTAGAAATAATAAGGTGAATGGTGTTAACATTCTTTCAAAGAAAACGCTCACTAGCTAATGAAAATTGATGAAATCCAACGTTTCAGGAAATGGGAGACTTTTCAATTTTAAACTGTTTCACCGTTTCTATGGAACTCAGACATTTTGTAGCACCTAATCATGCATTGGTCTTTCAAACTGCGATAAAGGCTCCTAAAAACAGGCGCGACACGCGACGCGACATAAAGGCACGTGCCTTTGTGTCGCGTCGCGTGTCGCGCCTGTTTGCAAGAGCCTTTAGCCGTAATGTGATTAAATTAAGATGAAATGGCTCGGGGTCGGACAAGGCTTTCAAGTTTATAATATTATTTCGAAGCTTGTTCTTGAAAAGCATTCGTATGACAATCTTTCGCATGGTAACTACGATTTTTATTAGAAAACCAATGCTTCGGCTTTTTGTCCTCATTTTTTTTATTTTTTGTTTTTATTGATTTTTTCTCTCTGTTTTTTTTTTTATATATATTTAATCTGTTTTCTTCCTGTGCGAGCCTCAATAAATACTTTTTCTTTCATAAGAAACTAGATGTCAGTTTTCCATAGTGGTATGTAGACAATAAAGTGTCCTAAAATTATGTAATCTTCTCACATCAGTATTCCAAGTATTCGATGTAAGATACGATGCTTGTACAAAACACAACCACCATACTAAGCCTTCAGAAATTCAAATAATGTGGGACAATGAACGGCAGATATTCTGAATTATACGCATTCTATACACGGTATTCTCCGTAGTTCTTCTTCACTAAATAATAAGACACATTTCCAAATTGGAATATTTATAACGTAAGTAGGTATATTTCGCAAATTCCCATGTCTATTAGCTTTTCGTTATATCAAATTTCCAATAGGTCCGTATTTTCGGCTACTTCTTTATACATTCGAATATTAAATTTTTCTAAGCTTTACAAAAAAACAAATAACACGGCTCTAGTACTCGTATAACAGAGAAAATTGCTACTTAATTCTTTATTTACTGGAAGTATGTGACGCTAAACGTGGAAAAGTATAGACCACCATACTTACTACTAATAAATACTACCCACTGATAATATACAAGCTAACACTAAAATATATACAAGGTGTAAGGGACAGCCCTCCGCAAACTAACAGGGTGCATTCAGCTCCTTATTTTGAATCATATTCCACCGAAAATATTCTCAGGAAAATTTTCATTTTTTTTATCGTTCCTTCAGTTACTATTCTTTTATTTAAATGTACAATTACATTCTCTGTACGCAGCACTCCGTTTATGCAAATAAAACAGCTAATATCAAAAAATCTGCAATGGATGTTGAAATACTCGGCGGCTGAAGGCTCGCTGCGCTGCCGTTCGCTACGCGCGTTTTGCCACGGTAAGGATACATTGCGTGTGAGGTAATAAAACAAATCAGGTTTATTGGATACCCATAACGTTCCTGAAATAATTTCATGTACCGGTCATCTTATTATGATATACTGAATTCACCCCATCAGTCTGCGGAGGGCTGTCCCTTACAGCCTGCATATTATGTACGAATGTATAATAAAAAAATAAAAGGCAAAGAATCAGCATTGCCATCCAACGTGGCAATGCTGCCAGCCTTTTGGGAACTTTCGATGAACTTTTGATGCCCTCAGCTCTTCCCACTTTTTATTTAATTTTTATTATTCCACTAACTGTTTATTTAACACTTGTAAATAAGCCTTTATAGTGTAACTGCTACTTAATTTTTTTATATGATAGCAGAAAGGATATGGACAGTCTACTTAACGTAATTTGTGTTGGTATACATAAGCACATAAAACTGGATCATTTATCGACAGCACAAAAAAAACAAGCCAGTCTCAGAATACATTATTATTAATGAGATTTCCTTTCAAAATCAAGTGTCTCAACTTTCAAACTCGATGACAAATTCAAATGTACTGAAGATGCTAAAATTTCTCCGACCATGAAGCATTACATCTAGCTGTCCTTTCTATTTCTAAAGTAGAACCGCTGTCACAAGATCTTGTTAAGATTAATACACATTATGCAGTATTGGTACCTCGTTGGCTATTGGTCGCAAGCGCTACTGCTGAGCATGAGGTCCTGGGTTCAATTCCCGGGTCGGTAAAAGTGTTATTTAGTTTTTCCTTCTGGAATTTCTAAGTAGCAGCCCGGAGTCTGAATTAGTACCCGGTTGATCGCAATAGGCTCGCTTCCTATTATATGGAACTTAAACATAACTGGCGTAATGTTGGTGTAATATAGGTGCACCTCTGCCTAACCCTTCAGAAAAATACAGGCGTGATGATATGTTATGTTTAAAATGGGAAGTTGTAAGTGTTCATCAAATTGTATATTCAACGTAGATTGATAAAGTTGAATAAGTTTAGCCATCAGTAAATTCTGACGTGTGATGAGCTTGACTCCTACGTAAAGGACTTCCTCGTACAGTAGAAGACAGAATTTTCCAGAAAAAGGAGAGGTGGGACCTTTGTCTTGCAGTGGGATAACATTGGCTAGTTAGATTAGATTAGTATTCTCAAATAAGTGTAGGTTACAGGTACGTTTGAGGTGAGGTACCTGTACACTTTTTCCCAGCCGTTTGGGACAATAAGAAAAGAGCGGGTGCTATTGACTAACTCGAACCGTGTAAATAACTACTCGACTCGAACTAACTTTGTTTTTAATTGTCGTGATCCGGTACATAACTAGTAATAACGATGTAACAGGCACTTTATATATGAACAAGGAGACACAGAAAATTACTAATAAAAATATTATAACATTTGAATAAAAAATCAAACTTATTAGCAATTAAAGTATGAGCAGATAGTTACAATATTTATCACACCTATCAACAATAAGATAAAAAATACGTACAACAACTTACAGATATTTACTAGGTAATTATAAAGCTAATCATACCTTGTTATACTGCAAATTGAAAAAGACTTAGGTACCTACTTTAATTGCGAAGTTAAATAACAGCAAGAACATATTTTTAGATTTAAAATGGTGGAAATAAATCATGTTAAGTGCCCATTGATTGCTGCAGGTTACTATAACAGAAAGTCCACTTTATATACATAGTTATTTTCACAGAGTTTTCACCGGTTTCCACAATAAGTTAAAGCTAAATATTTTTACTGCCTAATTTTAATACTACAGTTGTCGACCAATTAGTGCTAAAATGAGGCCCCAATATTTCTTGAACCATACATTTTTGGAGTGAGCGTTGTTACTATGCCACAGACAGACTTTTTTCACGTATAATATACGCTGACGCGACATCCTTACTGTTGATAGCAATCCTAGCATCATTTCAGCTCAGGATCTAAAAATATCTGAAAATATAACAACATCAGCTTGTAACAGACGATGACTGTTCATGGATGGAGAAGGAGAGGAAGGCCAAGAAGAAGATGGTTTCTGTGAGGGATGATATGAAAGAAAAGGGACTGAATGATAGCGTGATGGTTGACAGGTGAGAATGGATGAAGAAAACGTGTTGCGCCAGCCTGTAACAGACCCACTGCATGACAAAAGTCAGTTACATGCACAGAAAACAATCATTGATCACCAAGCTTGCTCTTTACATACTCGTTTAACATAAACAAAAATATCGAAAGTCTTAAACTAAACCTTCTTCGCACCTACTACTTGCCTTATAATACTTTTTATTATACCAAACCCGCAAGCAAAAAAACACAAATCGTACGTACGTACGTGTACATCTAGCCTTACAACCGTAATACCACAGATGTCATATTCAAATTTATTACAGCCCACTTAGCAAGTAATATCACTTTCACTTTAAAATGTATGGAGGCGGCGCAAAATCTGTAGTAATGTATTCGCTGATTAGTATGCGGGACGTGTATTGTATGACTTATTAGATATTCGTTACAACATTGTGAGTGTGGATGAGTGGAGGGTTATATAAAATTGAATTGGAGCACTTTTACATGTATTTTCGTGATGTGTGTGGGTGGGCTTGTGTAGTCGAGTGCAGTATTCTCATGGAAAGCGAAACTAAAATCCGTATAAACTTCGTTTCACTTTATATTGAGTTCCTAGAGGTGAGGAGCAAAAATTATTAAAAAAATTCGACACCGACGACTTTTTTTTGGATTTTTCCTTATTGTTTTCTGAGGAACTTCAGTCAAACAAGTCCCACAAAAATCTGACCACTTAAACTTAGTTGCGCTTTTTGAGTATTTTTTTGTCTAACTATATCATCATCTACCTAGACTTTCCCAACTACGTTGGGGTCGGTTTCCAGTCTAACTGGATGCAACAGAACACCAGTATTTTACATGGAGCGACTGCCTATCCGAACTCCACAACCCAGATAATACGACGGGGTAATACGATACCCCTGGTAAGACTGGTTATCAGACTTTTGTGCTTCTGACGATCCGTAACGACTGTCAAAGATCCACGAATTACAGCCGGGACCAACGGCTTAACGTACTTTCCGAGGCAGGCACGGAGGGGTCTTGGGATGTAAAAGTAGTCACCGATCCACTGACCAACCGCGATAAGCGTAGCTTAACCTGATCGATCGACCCGTGCGGCTGTTATTACTTAGCCACAAGCCCCTCCATATGCCATTAAATCCTAAATATCATTATATGATAAATTACATTTGCTTTTAATACTAGAAACATAACCTACAAAATCACATCCTGTATTATATTTAAATACAGTATTAACATCTATTTCTCATTTCCAACATATAAGCGGTTCATATTTAAACTTAGATTTAGAGCATACACCTAGTCATTTTACTAAATGACTACTGACCATATGCATTTAACTGTAAGTCTAGTTAACTATGGTCAATAATGAAATGGAATTGAAGTATGAATAACTGATGGACTTCCAACTGGATAGTGAACGATTTAACGTCGGCGTCGTTGATGGGTTTTGAACAGTTCTATGAATAGAGGACACGAATACATTTGATTTAGAGATGGAATGAATATTCATAATCCGCTGCGTTTAAGTTTATTGCCGTATCGGCTGCTGGCAGTCCCGATATTTCATTGATGGTAGCTTATTGGATATTGAGCCATTTTTTTTAGACAAATAATAGAAAGAATTTCGTTGAATTTGACGCTGAAATGGAAAGCATATAATCAGATAAACAATATAGCAAAAACTACAAAAAAAGGAGAAACGAGTAAAAGAACCTAAAAAGAAAAAGCTATGAATTCTGCCAGCACGGTTAACAGTCATTGAGAGAAAAAAAGAAGAAGTACCTAAAACACACAACCATTATACAACATATCCCGGAATTAACGCACAACCTCTTAAGGGGTCATTGTACTCACCATTATGAACAACTTTTACTATGGGACCAAACTTGGAATCGCGAAAAAAAATCCGCTGTTCCCTACATTGATGTTCGCATAACTCGTCAAAATGTAGGAAACAGCTGTTTTTTTCGCGATTTCAGTTCAGGTTTGTTCCCATAGTAAAACTTAAAAAATTATAAATAATAAAGATTATATTCTGACTCATATTAAGGTAATATTGACAAAGCTATTAGCGGTTCTAATCTGTGTGCGTACCAATATTATTTGAGGCCATTATTGAAAACGAAGGTGTCACGGTACCAAATCAAATAGTTTTTGTATGACTACTTAGTCATGGACTCTAGATAGTAAGAATATTATGTAGGTAAAGTCTGGGGAAGTTACTTGTTAAGCAAATTGACAACCAACTTAAATTATCCGTGTATTCTAATCACAACAGTCAATCCTTGAGAGTTATACGAAATGACCATAACATGCTAAATTGACGTAGGGTGTCGCTTAACAATTATTTTTTTCTGACTGTACATAAGCCGCTGTGTATTCTAAAATAAAATTCGAAAGTAAATTATAAACTTGTTTTTGTCATTAAGTTTGAAACTTAATTAAAAGTTAAGATTTTTTCTCGTTAACTTTTCGCTCGTGAAGTTTTAATAAAACTCTGTCTCAGTTATTTATTAAATACAGAAAATTATACTCGGAACAAAGGTGCGTCGCGTAGGCTTGGAGACAGTTAAAAATACTTTGTTGTCTCCTGAAATATCGAGCCTTTTCAGGATGAACAACGTATGCGACAATTTCCACTTTTTACAGGAAAGGGCTTTTTCTTTCCTAATTAACGATGTTACCCTTTACAATGATAAGTTCTTACAACAATAAATCATGTAAATTTAAAATAAAATTTAAGAGTGATCGCGACAACATGTAAAACTGTCTAATTAAGAAGTTACGAAGAGAAAATAGTTTTGTGATTTTTGGCGCTTACGTTTTTCCTGAAAAGTCTCGATATACACAGCAAAATGTTTCGGGTATCGGTAGATCTAGGGCACCATCTCCACAGGCGAGAGAATCGCGGTGCACCGTGCCATCAAATTCTCGCCGCGATGATATCGCCGTGTGGAGATTGCTTCATGCAGTTTATATTGAATTTGATGCCACTGGCAGCGTGACTATCGCCGCCCTGCTCTCGCCCATGTAGATGGCGCCTTAGTGTTCAGGAGGCATTAAAGAGCATGAAATATCAAAATGTATTCATCTGTAACTATATTAAATCCAATCGCACGCTTTTCAAATCAGTCCTCGACTACTCTCATCCAGTGTTGTTACATAGCTGCAGTAAGCTGATGATAAAAAGTAAGAAATAATGGAAGGATTATTTTTTGCTTTTTAAAGTCTTTACTACCCCACTAGTAGATTTATAGACACTAAATCTATACATCTACCTATAAAAATAAATAAAATTGAAGTTTCTGTTTGTAATGTCAAAATAACAGCTTATTACTAAATGCATAATTATGAAAGTAAATACGGTACAAATAAATTTTTTGTCTATATGTCAGTTTGTTCAGTCTAATCTCCGAAACGGCTGGACTGATTTTGACGTGACTTTCACTGGGAGATACCTAATGTTGTAAGGAGTAACTAAGACTACTTTTATTTCAGAAAAATAATTAGGTTACCGCGCCAAAAAATTTAAACCCATGAAATTGTGAACAAAGCCGATTCAAATATAGAAGTATTGACATCAATGCGGGCGAAGCCACGGCAAACAGCTAGTACATCAAACGGGGGGTCATAAATTCAAAATAAAATATCACCTATCTAAATTGATACTGAGACCGACTCTTATTAACATTGGTCACAAAAACAACATACAGCCAAGTCACCCTGGAACCTCAACCACAGAAGACGAGAAAACCAGAGACGCTCAATTAGTGTTTCGTTCAAGTAAACCTAGCCTGTGTGAAATAAGTCTAATTAGTAAAGTTTCAAAGGGTTCAAAGACAGAATTTCCACTCAGAGATTTTGCTTAATTACCCCTTATTTGAAGCGGTCCGGTAAACTTGTTCCAAGCCATTATCATCATTAGGATCTTTAATTCAATTGCGCGAGTAAGCGATTGGATGGCCCACTATTTCATTTGCAAACTGTAAGGAGATGTTTGTTGAATTTGGTGATGTTCCTAAGGTTTCACAAAGGTCGTTTGGTGTCAAAATGGACGCAAAACAATAATTTTAGCATTTATATTTATACCTTAGCGATCAACAAAAACTGAATGGATTGTGTAAGGGGTGACATGAATGTTAAGAGAGTAAACGAAAACGTGACGGCTGCCATAGGAGAATTGAATAACTCAGGTATAAGGACAGACAGAAGAACAGTTACAGAAACTTGAAATGTAATAATAGCTAATATTACTTCTTTTACCAGCAAAAGCATGTAACGCTATGCTACGCTAAGTTATAAAGACTCCGATATGATATTGGCGATAAACTGATTTAGGTATGCAAAAGTTTTTTAATTTCCAAACGCACCTGAAATAAAATTGTACTGTCTAGGGAAAAATATGAAAAGAGACAATTTATATAATAACTAGCAACAATTAAACTATTTTCATCAACATTTAGAAAATTTAGTCCGGAAGGTATATGCGTATGATAAATTAATATTTAACTAACATTTAATAAAGGAATCTCGATATTTTGTCAAATCGTAAAAATCTTGCGAAGCAGAGGCGGGTAGCCAGTTGGCGATAAACAATATTGACAGAAATAGAACTCTTTTAATTTCCCAATGCTCCTGAAATATAATTGTACTGCCTAGGGAAAAAATCAAAACAGGGAATTTATATAGATACAGGGTGTAAGGGACAGCCCTCCGCAAACTAACAGGGTGCATTCAGCTATTTATTTTGAATCATATTCCACCGAAAATATTCTCAGAAAAAGTTTCATTCTTTTTATCGTATTTTCAGTTACTTTTCAGTTACCTTTATTTCAATGTAAAATTGCATTATATGGACGCAGCACTCCATTTATTTATTTATTATTTATTTATTTAATACTTCATGCACAGAAAAGTACTGAGGCGGACTTAATGCCATAGGCATTTTCTACCAGTCAACCTTTGGGTGATGCAGAGACAAACAGTGGTAGGTGCAATTATGAGAAATTGTGGAATACATATTTATTTAAATATAAAGATACACATATACCTATTACAAACTATAAATATAATAATATATACCTAATTATATATAAATAAGCGCAAATAAATATATACATAAATACACGAATATACTCAAACAAATAAGACAAACAATGGGAAAACGTTAACGTTGTGATGATACTGCCAGCTTCTTACGAATGTGCTCGCGAACTTTTATTTTAAAGGATAATCGGTTGGTAGCCATCCTGATTTCCAGGGGGAGCGCATTCCACAGAGAGATAGACTGAACGAAGAAGGAAGAGTGAATAAAGTCTGTGCGAGGGACATTGAAGAAGGCGATTATTTGAAGAACGTAGATTTTTATTGTGGTTGGCACAAATGTACTGAAAGTGGGGGGCAAGATAACTAGGGGAAGTGGGAGAGTCAAGAAATGAGAACAAGGTGGTCAGCGCCCTTTGCTCTCTCTGGTCCATTTATGTAAATAAAACAGCTAAAATCAAAAATCAGCAATAGATGTTGAAATACTCGGCGGCCGAAGGCTCGCTGCGCTGTCGTTCGCTACGCGCGTTTTTCCACGGTAACGAAACATTGCGTGTGAAGTAATAAAACAAATCAGGTTTATTGGATTCCCATAACGTTCCTGAAATAATTTCATGTACCGGTCATCTTAGTATGATATACTGAAGAATTCACCCCATCAGTCTGCGGAGGGCTGTTCCTTACACCCTGTATATTAGGCGACCAGCAGCCTAATTGAGTAACACACTATCACAATCTGAATGATTTTGAAGGATATTGCTAATCCATTGCTTCATATGCTCGAAACATTTGTCTCCTCAACAACGTAAATAACGCAATGAATGTTGTTGAACTGTCAAAATAAAACCGATTCCTAGTGTAAGTGTGTTACGCTATTAGGGTGCAGTAGTACTTATCAACAATAAGTGAAACAATCAATTCGATACGACCCGCGCTTTCCACGCGCTGCTGTGTCCGTCCGCAGTCGATGCATATTTCATGAGTGCACTGAGTGGCCGCCACGTGGAAAACTTGTATGTGGATTATATAGTGAGATACGTACTTTTTTGTTAAAAATGTTTTGCGACGGAATTATGGTAAAAATTTTAATGTGGGTAAGAGCATGATTAAATACTTTTGATTGTACTGATACCCTGCACAAAAATAATTATTTACAGCAATACTGTGTAACTTTTTTTTTTTTGAGGAGCTCGTGGCTAAGTAATATCAGCCGCACGGGTCGATCCATCAGGTTAAGCTATGCTTGCCGGGGTTGTCCGTAGATGGGTGACCATCTTTACATACCTAAACTCCTCCGTGCCTCGGAAAGCACGTTAAGCCGTTGGTCCATTCTTAGATCTTTGACAGTCGTTACGGCCAGAAGCCCGATAGTCTGACAGCCAGACTTACCAAGGGATATGGTATTACCCAGTCACTGGGTTGTGGAGGTCAGATAGGCAGTCGCTCCATGTAAAATACTGGTATTCAGCTGCATCCGGTTAGACTGGAAGCCGACCCCAACATAGTTGGGAAAAGGCTAGGCAGATGATGATTGTAACTTTTTGTTTCTTCTAAATGCCTCTACTGATTTGTAAGACATCAGTAATATATTCCTCTCTGTTTCTTGCGATACGATGCAGTTTCTTGCGATACGATGCGGTTTCTTCTTCTGCAGATTGATATACCTACTTCAGTCTGATTCGAAACAGTTCTTTTGCTAAACCACGTCTGTGCCTTATTGTAAACTTTATAAATGATTTTTAGGGTTCCGTACTTCAAAAGGAAAAAAATGGAACCCTTATACGATCACTCTTGTGTCTGTCTGTCTGTCTGACTATCCGTCTGTCACAGCCAATTTGCTCCGAAAGGAATAAAAAAAAAGTATGCAAATAGCAAGTGAGCAAACCTTTTGTGGGGCAAATAAGAACATTTAAAAAAGCATGGCAAACTATACCGTGTGACATATCAAATGAAAGGGCTTACTGTGGGGGTCTAGAACATTTATTTTATAATATTAAAATAAATCGTTTTAAAGTTATATAAGAAAATAGATGAAAATTGACAATACCCCCTCTTATCTCCGAAACTACTGAGCCTAGTTTTGGAGAAAAAAAATACAGAATAAAGTTCTATACTAAGAGATTACAAGAAAACCTATAAGAAGTCTATTTAAAATAACATGGTAAATCTCTCAATATTGGGCGTACAAACTGACATTTTCAGTTAGAATATACGGGAGAACATGTTTTTCCAACTACAATGTTAAGTTTGTTCTTGGGATAATTCTGTCTCTTCTTTCTTCATTCCAACTACGAAACCCTTCATGTGCTTGGTCTGACACGCACTTGGCCGGTTTTTTTTACTCACGACACGACAAACGAAATAAACGGATCAGTGATATGAATGTTATCCTCATCGCCAAAAACCTTACAATTACATTTAGGTCAGAGAGTCAATACAATAATTTATCTATAGAAGTAGGTACCTAACTAGTTTTCGTTAGCCTCTCAGTCTTGTCTAGCCGAACAGACAGAATTCGTGACTAAACCTAAATACGTAAAAAGCTATAGTTTAGTTAGCATTTAGCACTCAAATTTAGCGACACGAACAAGGTCACACGACCTCGCCTGTTATTATAGCCGTACGTTTTTATTTAACATTTTACTACTAATGAGCTCATAAAATGAAAGTATTAAAATACGACCTAATTACTTTTGAACTAGTTTATTTAGTTATTATAATAATAAAACGGGGGATGTCGTGGGTTAGATTATTATTTTATTTTGCATTGGTGTGACTAATTATGTTTTTAACTGTGAAAAGTTGATAAAGTTGGAAAGGTGGTGTTTGATTATTAATGGTATTTGGACATGAAAGTTGATTTTGTGGTTATTTATCAATTGTAGCTTTTAGAGCAGGTAAAGTTGGCTATTCAACAGGCTGGAAGCTAGATGAACGAAAAAGGATTTTTGATTAGTCTTTGATTCTACTTAGGCCCATCGTATACGACGCTACTTAAAGTAACCAGCTACAAACTAACATCACCAATGCGTAGCTAGAATATCACAACACTAGTATGTGTGTGTTAACGCAGTAGCTCTCAGTACCGTCCGAGACAATGGTGAACTCGGAAGTATGTTTGCGTGTGTGTGTTATGTGCTGACGCTACACGTCTTCACGCACACATTTACAGCGTGTTAGTACACTTGGTTAACACAAGTAAAGCGAGTGTCGCCTCATGATAAAAATACTGTACACGATGCGACTTACTAACGAGTTTATTAACTAGTTTGTGATTGGTGCTGTGATGCGACAGCACCAATCACAAACAACCACAATCACTGACAAGTGACATTCTGTCTACTCATTGATGATCTGAGCTACTAACTGGTTACTTCTGAGTAGGTATCGTAGTAGACCAATGGACGACGGGCCTTAGAGCCAATGCCACTACAGTTAGTCAAAAATAATCTTGTCTATCTACTCTAGCCTGTAATATTTCATTGCTAGGCAAAGGTGAGGCATGGCTTTTTTTAAACTAAAGTGTTCAAATACAACCTACTTGCAAATTCATTTTCCCGGGAGAAATCAGAGAAGGCGCAGTCGCTCGAAGTTAATATTTGCACACCTTCCATTACAGAAAATTAAGTAAAGTATGAAAAGGACAGCAAATTATTTCACATTTTTATGTTTGAGTTACCGAGATAAGTAAATGTACTTAATTTAGAAAAAAAAACCGCAAAAGCAGTGGGTTGTCGGTCCGTCAAGAAAAACTAAAGACTGATAATGCATTAATACCAGAACCAATATTGAATTTCTTTGTTGGAATTTATAAAGAGTAGGTACGCATACATAAATAAACCCAAGCCTTTTTCCCATGGGAGTAGGCACGAACTACAGTACGCCAACTGCTACGATCCGGGGTCCCCGAAACGATCAATTGCCATCAATCTCTATTGTAGTAATATTGTCAATCGCTTCAATTGCATTTGGTAGACGATCAATTTGCGCATCAATGTCGCGTATCAATCACGTAAAAATTGACGATTGCAATTGATCGTTTCGGGGACCCTTAACATACTCCTTTTGCTTCGTTTACGTTTACCTACCTTACCTATTTAAAAAAGCCATTAATCGTAGTTTGGTTAAATACCTACCAATACCACTGGAAAGAACCATATCATAACAATATTCAATTACAAAAAAATACTACGTAACATATCAACTATATCAATCGAACTTTTAATGAGTAAATTGATCAGTAGGCACCCGGCCAATCAATTATGTCCTCCACATGAACAAACTACCGTCCAACCGCCGTTCGCTGACACGCCACAATAATTAATCATTCGAGTTGTTAATTAAACGGTCAGTTTCATTATTGAACGCCGCCATTTTGCGTTTCCATTAATTATATTGCTATACTGTCTCTTTTATACTGTGACTTTCTGCGAAAGCGTTTGAGTTTTGATGACTTGATTTATGGTAGTGTTTGGTGGTGGTCTAAGGTGTTAAAGACCACTCTTAGGCTGCCATTCTTCCTTACGGGGTCAGTCAGCCGCTACTAAAAGATTTGCTAAGTAAATACGTAGTGTATTTACTTAAAATTATGAGTTTGCAAATCTTTTATTTTTGTTTTATCGTCATGACTCATCCATACAAATAAATAAAATTGAATCGTCTGTTTGTAATGTCTAAATGCTTTTTACTAAATGCACATGAAAGTATATACGGTACTTATTACAATTTTGTTTTTGTCTGTCTGTTTGTTCCGACTAATCTCCGAAATGGCTGGACCGATTTGGACGGGACTTTCACTGACGGATTTCTGATGCTATATAGAGTAACTTAGGCTTTTATGAATAAAAAGGATTAGGGTTCCGCGCAAAAATATTAAAATGCTAAGCTCTGGAACTACCAGTCAGATTAGATGTTTTTTTTAATTGGTAGTCCAATTCTCAAGGATAGTTATAGGTAATTTAATGTCATGCTACGACCCTTAGGAGCCGAGCAAAAGAAAAAAAGTCAGAAACTCCGCTAAGCGAAAACGAAGTACCTACCTACCTAGTAGCGCGGGCGGGCGTTGCAAAGCGGCGGGTCGGGGGACGAGGGGAGTTTTATTAAAATGTGGCGTTATTTTAGTATATTGTGTATCTTATCTTACAATTTATACGCGAATGATGTCGCGGGGCACAGCTATTCGTATAATAAGATATCGATCCCCATCACGTCTGTGAAGTTCCGCCAGCTGTGGTGAAAAGGCAGCCTTAAGTTAGTTTGAAAAGCCTATAATATTTGACCGGGGTTTTGTTGAGACAGCTAAGGTTAATGAAGTTCTAGAACCTCTTTAAAAAAAATCACAGCCTGGATTCTTAGTCCAGGTTCAGGACACCGATCTTTTTTATTTCCCAAACGTAGGTTCCAAGGGACTGGATCATCATCATCATCATCATTTTAGAGAGTAAGACGTCCACTGCTGGACATAAGTCTCCCCCAAGCGTCGCCACATCGACTGATCATCACAAGACGCTTAGCCATAAATACGTTAGAAACATTTTACGATTTTTAGATTGTTGAAGATGGATAGCATTATCAAATTAGCGGATTATAAAACTCAACCCCTTCTCCGGATAAAACCAGTCCTGGGATAATCAGTTTTGGAAACACTGCTGTTCAAAAAGCTGGGAAATCCTAACTTAGGTTTTCATTTTCAATTTCATCAAGTCTTGGCATTTCATTCGGTTAAGATAGGCTGTATCTGTATTTCCACACCCTTGTCCTCCTGTAACTATGACAACCATTTCTAATGATATACCTATGTCATCATCCATTACCATTCCAATATTCAACCCATGAATCCAAATACACATGACGACATATCGTAAACACATCATCTTCAGTTAATGGTGGCTACAGCCGTGGGATCGCATAAATCTCAAATGGGCATAATTATTAATTTACCAACAGGTAGCAATATAGTTTACTACGAGCCCAGTGACCTGTCGAATGACTAACGTGTGCGTGGGAAGATAGAACTAATGTGTGTTGGGTTTATTCGAGTATTAGAAATAGGCACTAAGCTGTAAAATTAAATCAAAATGTATTTGAAGAAAATTATGTTGGCAATTAAAAAGTCGCTGCAGTTCTATCAAACTGAAATCAATTATGGAAGATCTTTACAGAGACTGAACTCTTTTTTTTTAATCCACTTCATGCTTTCACTGTCGGTCTTACCATAGAAGCACGAACTATCGCAATTTTCGTCCGTTCTGATCGAAAGAACAACGAGCATAAGTTCATTTTGCAATAACGTTGTTGTTATATTGGTATCAAATCCACGGCTGCAATCTTTTCCTTTTTGTGGCACTTATGTACGTTCACTAATTGTTGAAAACTGAATTTTCTAATTAAACCACAATTACTTTTCTTTCACCTAACATTAACTCTGTTCTTTAAAAAAAATACAAAACGTAACTCCAATTGTCAATTTTTACGTGATTGATGCGCAAATTGACCGCCTATCAAGTGCAATTGAAGCGATTGTCAATATTACTACAATAGAAATTGATACCAAATGATCAATCGCTAATGATCGTTTCGGGGACCCAACAAGTAAAACCCATTAGGGTGACCATATATTTACGTGTAATTTTCAAATAATATAATTAACAAAAAACAAGTACACAAGAGAACTCCCCTGACAGTCACTTTGTTGCTTATTTCCATAACAAAGCCAAGGCGGGTATTAAAATATTTGTGTAATAACTCCAACATTAATATTAATACAGAGAAAGTGTTTTTGTTCAAGCAATTAGAGTAATAACAGCAATCTAACTTCTAAGTGTCAAGTTAGTATCGGGTATCGCGTCAAAGGGTTCCGCAGCTATCGTAATTTTATTTTCAAAGAAAATAATATTTACATAACAAATAAGCTAACAGTCATAAAATAATAATTATACATGCATATAATGGCTTATTCAGACAGAGAAAATGGATTTACGATTTACCAACTGCGATTTATTTCGTGAGAACACTCGATTGTGAAATGAAAATACCTTTACGTTATCATGCGACCTAGCTTTCTGATGAACTCAGAAAACCTTCAAAATGTGCAAACAGTTCTAGAACTTTTATGTGTTTTGTTTGAATCTTAATTTCTCTAGACGATTTCATGAGTAAAATAAATAAAATCGCAAGGATAAAAGTTCTCGCTTACAATAATAATCCCTTTAGTTACAGTTGCCTAGACTAGCAGCTATCCTAGCTTAAAAAAACTATAGATAGTTTTAGCCTGTTTTTTTTTTAGATTTTCAACACTTCTTTCGTATAACTTAAACTTTTCAGGAATCATAGGGAATTCTGCGACAGTCAGATGGAAGATGAGTTCCTGGCTCCTACGGACCCCTGATAACATACCTTTTTAATACAACTTTTATGACTGTATTATTCTCTGAGAACACCACTAATGGCTGCCCAGAATTATTTCGTTCCCATGTATTTTTAATTCATCACTGCGTTGAGAACACAACGATTATATACTTTTTGTCAGTAATAATTGAGTTTTAGCAAACTGTTTGATGCTTCAGTTTCCAGGTTATTAGAGGATTAAATGAAAGTGGAGTATGTCAGCTGTTTGATGTGCAGCCTTGATTTTTTATGATTTTCTTCAAAGTAAAAGTTAGTCTACTTTTTGTATGAAATGTTTAGACCTCAAAAAGAATTATGATAATTAGTAACGACGAGTAATGACAAAAACTCACGCTATTGTCGCAAAGAAAAAGTAAAAATTACCGCGAGTAGAGAGTAGAGTACAACTCTGCCTAACCCTTCGGGGAAAGCAGGCATGATGTTATGTTTATTACGCCTATTAAAATGACTTCAATTAAAACGTGTGTGGAAGCACTCAAATTCTCCCACAATTTCCGAGAATTGGCGTAACATGTTTATCTATTTTCCCTAACGCAACGTTACGCCTTATTTTCCATGAAAATAGAACCAATTCATGGAAGAGCTCGCACAGTACACAAAATAGACAGGTACAGAAAGTCGGCTCCTTATAACGAGCGAAAACGCACGCACACATAGGCACCTTCACGTAAAGGGAGTGCATGCGCACCCGCGACTGGCACTTGTTTGAGATCCTCGTACGTACGCGTCTATAAAAATATATGTTTTATTTTTTTATTTCAGAGCCATATCATCCATTTATATATAATTATATCCATTATAAAACGCTTGCTTAGCAGATGGATTCGTGATTGCAGATTGCTGTTATTCGCAGTCAAAAGTAAGTCGATACTCATCGCGTCTGCAGAGTTTAGCTAGCCATTTAAAATAACCCTGTATGTGCGCGTGCGCCTGTTTTGCGCGTTGTATAGAACTGACCTTCTGTGCTATTCTGTGCAGTGTGCCCAAAACGATATATTTCCGAAGCACCCCTCCAATTAATGGCGGTATTGGATTCCAATCGAGCGTTGTATGCATCCAATGACTCGTTTTTCCTTTGTACATTCATGTCATCGTAATGTGACTATGCTATTCGCTTTTTACGGATTTTCCTTTTGATAATACTTTCTAATTAGTTTTTGTTTCTTGTTTAACTAGGTTTAAAAAGAATCTAACATTATTTCTCTACGCTCGTAAAAGTCTTTATAAGGCGAAACATTACGACGACATTATTACCAAAACATCTGTGAAAAAGCGTTTCGGTAATAAAGGTAAAAAGTGGTCAGAAATAGTAACTGCAGTAATCAAAAAGGCACATAATCAGCCTATAATGTTGCCACTGCTGGGACACAGGACTCTTCTGTTCGAGACGGAATGGGCTGTAATCCACCACGCGGGCCCAGTGCGGGTCGGTCGATGTCACATGTCTTCGAATTTTTGGTTGTAGGACATGCCGGTTTCCTCACGATGTTTTCCTTCACCATTTTGGGAGCAGTGGTGATGAAATTATTTATACAAAGTAAAGCGCCTGCCTGGGTTCAAACCCACGATAACTCGTAAGTCGGAGCTGCGACCACTAGGCCCCCACTGCTCCCCACAATCAAAAAGCAATGAGCTTAATCTCGTGAATAGAGATGATGACTAAAGTTTTCCTGATCCACCAGGTGGGTTATTAAAAAATATTGGACACGTATTTTTTCCAAATGTAATGTTTTTTACCTAAGTCATTTTTTATTAATATCAATATCAATCTGCCTAGCCTTTTCCCAACTATGTTGGGATCGGCTTCCATTCTAACCGGATGCAGCTGAATACTAGTATTTTACATGGACCGACTGCCTATCTGACCTCCACAACCCAGTAACTGGGTAATACGATACCCCTTTATAAGACTGGTTATCAGACTTTCGGGCTGCTGACGACCCGTAACGACTGTCAAAGATCCACCAATGGCAGCCGGGACCAACGGCTTAACGTGCTTTCCGAGGCACGGAGGAGTCTCGGTATGTAAAGACGGTCACCCATCCACGGACCAACCCCGGCAAGCGTAGCTTAACCTGATGGATCGACCCGTGCGGCTGTTATTACTTAGCCACGAGCTCCTCATTTTTTATTAATATGATAAAGCAAAAACTACGTGACCAATATGTTTTTATTATCTGACTGACGGACTGAATAAAATTTCTTTTCTTTACCCAGGCAACATCCCTATTGCCACCATCTAGTTTTACAATATGAACTTTAATATCCAATGAGTATTTCTACATTCTCGAAGATCTAACGTCACTATGAACAACATCATCACCCACAGTGTCAATGCTTGTGGCTTAAGTGGCTTAACGCAAAAGACCTCAACCTCATAATACAACTAAACTACATGCTACTAAATTACACATACTACTTGTAACACAGTTTACACGGGGTTCGAGTACAAGTTGTACTAAACGTCAATAAATACGAGAATTCTAGAACTAGCTACAGCGTGTTTCCGTTTAGTGTTGAATGTGTTGATATTGGATATCAGTGTAACTCCCTGCGTCGCGGCACTATGCAGTTCTCTTTTAGGTATTCATTTATTCATGGTAGCACCATGGCTTTTGGATTTTTGTAGATTTTATTTTTTACATTTTGGTCGAGTAGGTATTGAAGTTTTGTATGGGGCAGTTGATATATTTTTCGCGGTTACGATGTTGGTCCCATGAAGAAAGTTGTTCAGTTTGATAGACTAAATTACGGAAGTCGGTGTCTTGAGATCTGGGTTTTGTGTTTTTTTTTCCACCGACTTCCGAAATTAAAGTTATTTCATAATTGTGAGTTAATTTCTCTTTGAAGTCGATTAATTTTTTTAAAATTACTTATTTATTTCGTAGGTTTTAGTTTTGAGTAAAAACTGGATTCTGTTTGTATTAGGTAGTTAATAGTTTTCTTGTAAACATTGCACTAGAATTTGACCAAGGTTTTAAGATGTTCTCCTTTTGACACCAAACACCCGTAGCTCGTATCAACAAGCCAGGCCGTCCCATTTACACGTATTAGCCATTCTCTTTAAAACACCTAAACCGATTTTGATAAAACTTGCACTGTTCCCTAAGTTGAAGTAAATGTAAGCCAATAAAGACACGACCACAATCCGATTAATAGTTTCGGAGAAATGCGTGGACAAACATACATAATAAACATACATACACCTATGAAATTTTGTATATTTGATTGGAGGCCCTAATCGATAGTCAATATATTGCAGTTCCAATAATATTGCATACATATGTCGAATGCATATGAATGTAATGTAATGTGGAATGTATATGAATGTATTGCATATATGTGTCGAATTGATAACCTCCTTCTTTTTTTTGAAGTCGATTAAATATGACCACAGCTTTCATAAACATGCTGTATAACAAAATTAATAATTAATTAACATACGTTAAATTAGGGATTTAGGTACTATGCGCTTATTAAGTTTCAGACTAAATGTTGAAAAGCAAAAACTTTATTTTCTTACAGATACACAGCAACTTTAAAATTGTCTAAAGTAGTAAAAATCAAAAAACAAAAAAAAAAAAAATCTTTAAGAACAAAAGACCCAAGTAGGTAAGTAACAGATATTATAAATATGGTGGCGTCATAAACCTTTAAGAAGTTTAGACCACATTGATGGCATCGCATCCTCTATACCCGCGGCTTTGCCCGCGTGGAGTTCGGAAATTATCCCACGGGGACAAACTACCGGTATAAAAAGTATTCTTTGTTCTAATCCAGGTCATGTTCTACATGTGTGCCACTGCCAAATTTTTCCCAAATCCGTTCAGCCGTTTTAGCGTGAAAGCGTAACAGACAAATAAACTCTCTATCGCATTTATAATATTAGTTAGGATTAGGAATCAAATGCAGCAAAAACTGAGGATTAGTCATCGCAAATAAACCTATATTAGTTGAGACATTGCAAACTTTTTCCAGGCATTGTATAACATGAATGGGCTCGTTGCAAAATGCCGGATTCTGTTTACGTTATTCACCCTTTAGTCACGCATGTGGTTTGTCAAATGAGTCCGAGTGAATCAGACTGTGTTTACATTAATTTTAGGTCCTACTTTGTTACGTAATGGACTTTCGTATTTTTATTTATTGACTAGCTGTGCCCCGCAACTTTGTTCTCATGGAAGTCGTAAGATACAGAATATACTAAAAAATAACAGCCATATTTTAATAAAACTCCGTCGCCCGACCCGCTGCGTTGTATCGCCCGCCCGCGCTATTACTCCGTTATCGCTTAGCGTTCTTTCTGAATTTTATCTTTTTGCTCTGCTTCGAAGGGTCGTAGCGTGATGTTAAATAGCCTATAACCATCCTCGAGAATTGGACTACCAAATGCAAAAAGTTCACAACTTTCCCTAACCCCTAATTCTTTATCTAAAATAAAAGAAGCTTATGTTACTCCTTATTACATCAGCTATCCGCCAGTTAAAGTCCCGTCAAAATCGGTCCAGCTGTTTTGGAGATTAGCCGAAACAAACAGACAGACCGACAGACAGACAAACAATAAAAAATTGCTTTTTTGTTATAAATACTGTATATACTATAATATGCATTTAATAAAAAGATGTTACTTTGACATTACAAGTGTTTCAAGGTTGTTAAAATGATGTCAATGACCAGGACATAATAAGGTAAGTCGAGAAAAATACTAAGAATGTGAATTTAAATAAAAAAATTAAATGACTCGCTGACAAACACAACGTTCTTAATCAAAACCTCTTTTTAATCTGCTACAGAATTGTGTTTTTTTTTTTATACAAAATGCATACATGATTCTCACAAAAGAAAAAAAAAATAAGAAAGCACAACGAACGTCACTTTGTAAAATATTGATGTTTATTATAGTCAAATCTGCATAGATCAGTAATCGTTATCAGGAGCTATACCACCATCTCTCAAAGCAGTATTATTGTAATCTTACTTGAGTGTGGGAAAGAGATGGAGCTAGACGTCCTGTATAGCTTCATCTCTTTCTCACACTGAAGTAACATTAAAAGAATACTTCTTTAAGAGGTGGTGGTGGGCTCCCAGTTATTGAACATCAGTTATCAACGACATAAATATGTAGGTAAATTATATTTACGCTGAATGTCCCTGCAAACACGAACTGATTGCCACCGCACACTATGTATCTAACCCAGTTCCCCCTTCCAGTCGGAGCTCGAGAGTAAATTCAAACAACAGTTACAGTAATTATTACAACACATAGTAATTATGATATTATTATCAATAGTAGTGAACAGATTCATTGTGTTTTGATTTTATTAATTGGGGTGTTACTTAGTATATTGAGATAAGACCGTCACGACGTTTTGGCAGTCTGCAGTAATTATTAGGTAAGCTTCAGTGGGGCAGCTGCAGTTATAATTAAAGGGAAGCTGATGGAAAAATTGTTCAGTTCTCATAAACTCAAAGAAAAAGCTGTAGGTTTTTAATCGTATGAGTAATAAATATAATTATGTAATGTGATATGATACACAGTTACACACACAGGTATACCATTTTATTTGGCAATAGTAGACATTAAGAAGAGTGGTTGTTCCGAAGGGAAGCTGATAGGAATCGGGTTGTATGAAGGCTACGCCCCTGGTAAGCTTAGGAAAATAGTAACGTGATGGTGATCCATGTCTATTTATTTCAGTCAACCAAAAGATATGCGGGTTCCTCTTTGCTTAGGCTGAAAAATACATTTATAGGTAGGTATAAATTCGTTTAAAATAAACACATATTTGAATATTTTGTCTATGATTATTATATCTCTATAGTCTTTTTACGAAGATCGTGAAAACAGTTTTTATATGAACAGTTGAACACACTGACATTCGCATTGGTTTACTATTATTGAATTACGTAAGTTGGTAAACGGAACACATTATACTAAATCAAGGAGTACTCTAAATATGAATACAACATAGTTCTATAGAAAAAAAGAAGTATTCATACAGTACTTCTTAATTAAAAGAGATAGTTCTCACCGGGTGCGCGGGCGGCATGCATGTGTCGATCGCTGGCGCTCGCGGCGCATCACCACACCTGCAGCTGCTGCACTCACACACACCTGGAAATAAGGTTACTGTTAATAAATTATTGAAACACTACACAGGACAGACTAGTGCAGACAGAACACGGCGAGACAAATCTCACCGTTAAAAGTTAGGTGAAATTAAAGTTTAAGGCCCTCAGCACACCTCCACCGCGAAACCATAGCAGTGAAACCGCAGTAGTTCAATTCAACTGACTCCCATGATGTTCCGCTACTCGAATCGCGATTTGAGTAGCGGAATATCATGCGGTTTCGCGGTTTCGCAGCGGAAGTGTGTTAAGGCCCTTAGTGAGCAGTCATTCCACCTGATGCCAAGGATTTGCTAGGATTTGCTAGGACTTCATCTAAGTTTTCACCATGAGATTATCACAGAACTGATCGGTTGATATTACTTTATCTTTTTGGGCTTTTTCTACTTTATCTTGGGGCTGTATGCTGTAAGTAATCAGTTAACCACAAACGCTCGCATAAATGTGCATAACTTAAATTTGGGAATGGCCCGTTCCCAAATTGCATTGCACATGATCTGACCAAGACAATGTGTGGACTTTAAAAGAGGCTGTGAGTATGTTTCGGTGTTTCTTCTCAGAGTAGTCTTATAGGTAACACCAACCTCATATAGTTTAAAAAAAAAAATTGCACTGACGACAGAAGTGAAAACTTAAAACATTAACATCCACACAGGCCGCTGCGCGTCGCCAGTCTAGCGCAATACGTCACATAAGCATGTCGGTGACGCGAGCATGTTGCACGTCGCGAACCCGTAAGATTTTCCCCTACCAAAAAAATACAGAAGTAAATACATTTTTACTATCAGCGCTCTACACAAACTATGGAAATCAAATGAGCAAACCTATCTCAAATATTTATATAAAAAAATTAGACTATTCTCATTTTTTTTTTATATTTGAGATAGTTTTGCTCTTGACTCTAGTCTAGGTCCGAGATGACAGAGACAAAGTCGACGATGCAGCGAGCTTACCCAGAAAAAGCCTGCTCACTCTCTCTTTGAAGAGATCGGGGTTGTATGCGTTCGGAAACACAGACGCAGGCCTAGTTCCACTCCTTTGCTGTGCGCATCACAAAAGACACTTGAAAACAATTAGTGCGAATTGGTGGAATAGCAACAGGTAAAAATTGAGTCAAAGGGGACACAGTGACCTTCTATCGGTAATACTGTCATGATCAAAACTATCGTCGAATATTCTATCTATCTGTCGTCAAGTTGTCATCTACATAACTGCTAAATACATCTAAAGTATTACAAAATGCCCAACTTAAAGAGACTAGCTACCACCGACCAGCATCCTAATTGCGTAACATACTATCAATCAGTATCTGAATCATATTGAAGCTAATTGCTAATCCACTGCTTCATAAGTTCGAAAAATTTGTCTGATCAACAATGTTAATAGCGCAATGAATGTTGTTGAACCGTCAAAATGAAACCGATTCCTAAGTAGGTACTATAAGTATGCCACGCAATTGCCCCCCAGCTGAACGTGCAGTGTAAAGAGCTTTAATTATAACGAAGCCTAGCTTCTGTAAGTCGAATTAGAAGTTCCACAAACTCCAATGCGTAATCCTACAAACGCAGGCAGTTGGACGAGTTTCAAATCAAAACGAGAAAAGTTCTCTCTGAATTTGACGACGAAAACTTTTAAACGTTTCAATTGTAAGAATTCGCAATTTGATGTGGATAATGATGATGTCAGTTTTGAATTTCATGTTCATATTAGTAACTATGGGCAAACCCCATGAATAGAACTGTAAAAGAACTTTCATTAAGACTCCTGCAAACAGGCGCGACACGCAACGCTACACAAAGGCAACGAGTGTCACGCGACAAGCGGTGCCTTTGTGTAGCGTCGTGTGTCACTCCTGTTTGCAGAAGCCTTTAACCCATTCGGGGACACTGAAAGAGACAATAAAAGTGTTATTGTTGTGCATAGATGAGCTTCTAATGTCCCGCAAAGTGTTAATAAGACTGATTGTAGTTTTAGCTATTCTTACGTCACATTAAACTGCATTAAACACACAATTAATACTTTAATATTATAAATGCGTAATTAACTCCAGTCTATCTGTCTGTCACATTTTCATGCTTTAACGGCCGCATGAGTTGAAAATTATGGAAACGCCATTCACGTGCAAGTTTATATTGATTATAATAAGTATAAAAGAGTTTTATAAAAAAAAAAATATTGAGTCATTAGGGGTTGGGAATTAAAAGTTAGAAATGATTTTCATTTATTATAAAAATAAGTTATCGTGCAGTTACGAAACGCAAGGTGTTTCAGATTACATTTCAATCTACGGTAGTGATTACAAAAGATTCACCTTTTTTACACTTATGTACGTTTTTACTCGAGGGTTTTCCTTTTTAACCCGCTTTTCATACTTAAATCTTGTTAAATATAATACAAAAACAACAAAACCAAACATTAAAATAAAATGTAAATAGCCCGTAAAAAATATACATAACTACGATTATTTTGTGAAAATTCAAAACGGAACGTTTTACTGTCAATATAGGCTGGCTGTCAGTGTCAATTCTTATTCCATTGTCTGTATTCATCGGTGTGACTTGCAGTGCGTTTTTTTCGCCGCAACAAAAAGTGTTTGTAAAAGGCTACTTGAAAGAGAAAAAGTCTTTGACCTTACAGACTCCTGTTTACAGAAAATACCGTAGCAATTCAACACTTCTACTACACTGTGCGTCATCATATACATCTAGGTGTCTGGCTAGAAACATGTACTATACTACGCATATTTATACAGATTTGTATTCTAATTCCACACGTGTTTGATACATCATAAATAAAACAAAAACATTCTACTATTAAATAATGCCCTTTAAGTACATTTGGATTCATTTTAGGTTACATAATCTCCATTGCATATATTTTTCTACCAATTTCTATAACTTTCTTTCCATTTGATTTTTTGTTAGTTTTATATTGTTCTTAAACTTTTTATAAGTTTCCATTATGTACGCTACCCCTATCAATGGGTCCCAAATTACATGCAATCTCGCCATTCTCCTTTGGCACATGGATAGACTGTGACCCGGGTTAGGACTAAAGCTACTCTTCTTCCGTTCCCGTGGAATAATTTCCGACCTCCACGCGAGCGAAGCTGCAGGCAAAAGGTTGTATAATAATTTAAACCTCAGGGATTTAACTCAAATGTAGTTACAGCTAGCTGTATTACTAATACTGTGACATGACATGACACACTAATCCCGTCCAATGGATTAGCAACAGCAGCAATATTACTAGATATATTATTAGAGCATTCCCAGCATACCTGACTTTTAGGTACATACTTTAAACATACCTATTACCTAAGCCGCCTTCCATTTAAAAACATAATTATAAATCTCACAGAAACTCCACTAATGAATACGGTTCTCTAAGTGGTTAATAATAACGTATAAGAAACAGAGGCTATCTTTAACATTTTCCTTGATAACGTTAAGAGAATAACCTCCTTTATGGGCGAGCCTGAAATAGGTACTTACGTATTTAGCTGAACGGAGCCGTAAAAGAAAATGATCCTATATGAACGTTGATGAAAGCCCAGTGACGGGCTAAGTATTCGTTATTAAAGTTTTTATGTTCCACAGTTGTTTGGAAGTAGTGCTTAATACCGTAAGCCACACGTCATTCGTGACACAAGGTAAGGTCGACAGGTTAAAATATTTTTGTATGGGCCTGTATCACCTAAAATAAATGGTATTATTATGAATGGTAACAAAACCATTCTATTTTTTATTTATATTTTGTTTTAGAAAGAAACAAAGAAAAGAAAGAAAATACGTTAATTTGCGGCAAACATGACGCAAAGAAAGAAAACAAACACAAAAAAGAAACAAGTTGGGGGAAAATATGCGTCATATCCACGCAAAACGGCCATCGCTCAGCATAATGCTGCGACCCTATGCGAGACAGAGCCCCAGCGCTGGTTTTCAGCGACAGCCAGCGTACGTGATGACGTCGGCCGGTGCAGCATGCAATGAAATTGAAATAACAAATAAAATAAATACACAATACTTAAATAAAAATCTAATATTTTTATCTTTTAATTACGGACGCTTTTAACGTGCACGTCTTTCTAGATTGTTCTCACGTTATGTATAATTTCAATATGAATGATGTAACCAATATTTTAATTTAAAAGAGTGTCCGTGGACTTTCTTACCCGTTCTTCTTCATAGGAACCTACTACGCTTTGGAATGGGCAACTAGCTTCATCTTTCTGACTAACTGACCGACTCTTTGACAATTCAAAACTGCCTGTAATTAGTTTATTTGAAACAAATGCTTGTTTGAGTTTGAATTATAAGCTGCCCTCTTATTCCATAGAACTTCATACAACGCTAGGCCAGCTCCAGGACCAAGTGCTCCAGGCCAAAGTGTTACTATCGACGTGCAGTAAACTGTACCTCAGCGAGTTTTAATGGCTTTTTACGGTTCAAACAGTTTCGAGCAAGCAATTCATAATTATGGAGCAGTAGTCTTGGTTTTTAGGGTTCCGTATATCTGACTGAAAAAACGGAACCATTACATATAGGATCTCTCGTGTGTCTGTCTGTTTGTCAGTCCGTATCACGGCCAATTTACTCCGAAACTAATTTAATGGACGGAGTGGGGGGATGGATGGGATGGTTCTATTGGACTGATCAAGTTGAAATTTGGTACACATATCAATTTCTGTGAGCCAAACACAGATGTGTTATTTAAATAAATGAATTTTGAATATGGGGGTCACTTTTGGGAGACAAATAAGGAGAAAAAATAAGTTTTGCACCTTGTACCGTGTAACATATCAGATAAAAGGGATAATGTGGGGGCCCCAAGTTTATTTTTTTTTATAATTCTAAAATAAATAGTTTTAAAGTTATTGATGAAACTAGTTGAAAAACTAAAAATTAAAAAACACTACAAAGTGAAAAATAACTTTAATTTCGGAAGTCGGTATCTTCTCTCATCTGTATTTTAGGTTTTTGTCACCGACTTCCGAAATTAAAGTTATTTTTCACTTTTTAGTGGGTCGGTTTTTAATTTAACTAAGTTACAATAGCCTAATGACAACTGCTCATCGCCTTTTACAAAATATTGCTTTTCGTGATGCAGGGACGTTAATTGTTGAAGAGTTCTCCTGGTACCTCACCATCACCTCCACTTCACCAAATGCATTGTGCCGAGCTAATATTGCTTAGCAATCATTTTAAAGTAATCGAATCGCAACCCGTGAAATACTTATTAATGTGTTGTTCCGATGGCCATCTGTAGTCTTCATCATCAGTTCCACTTCACCAAATGTTGCTTTCCGAGAGCAAATGAACAAGTTACTATAAAAAATACCTAAATCGCTATAACTGTGGCTATAATTATTGAAGATTCCGACGAACTGAGAACCTCCTCCTTTTTTGAAGTCGGTTAAAAATGGAATAGCTCATGGTCGTCCATGGTAACCCATATCACTTTTCGACCTTATTACTAAAGTAATAAGGTTGATAAGTGGTTCACCGGAAATGTTCGCGATGGTACATATAATAAAACTAGCTTCTGCCCGCGACGTCATCCGCGTGAAATTTCTCGTCCCCCGACCCCGTCGCATCGCATCGCCTGCCCACACCATTATTTCGTTTTCCCTTAGCGTTCTTACTAACTTTTTTTCATTTTGCTCGGCTTCTAAGGCCTAACGTAATGTTAAATAGCCTTCCTCAAGAATTGGGCTATCAAATGCCAAAAGGTTTTTTCAAATCCGATCGTTCCAGAGATTAGCGCGTTCAAACAAAAAAACAAGGATATAGATAGCAACAAAGTCAAAACTGTATGGGAACGACTCTGATGCCGAAAATAAAGTTCTTAGAATTTTTGTCTGGATATATATTCCGGGAAAATAAAATATTTTATTTTATTTTTTATATCTTCCGGGTTACGGCTGAACGTCTGAACGGATTTGGATGAAATTTAGAACACAGATGGTCTAAAACCTGGATTAATACATAAGGTACTTTTAATCCCGCAAGCGAAGCCGTGGGAAACAGCTAGTTTATTATTAAATAAAGGGGTATATTGGAAGCCGCTATAGATTAAGACAGGTACATATGTGGATAGCACTGAACCGGAAAATGGGGATTTTTAGACGTTGAAGTACTGTTCTGTGACAATGACCTCTAATTGCCTTTGCAGATTTTGGCGTTCTCAACGCGAACTTATTAATGAAGAAGAAGAGCGAAACTATGAAGCATTTCTGTCGTCTGCATGTAAGGCTAAAAGTCCAAGAAACCGATCTAAGGCCTCTGCCCTCAATAAAAATCTCCCAACCTCGTGTTCTTCATCATAATTACACTCGACAAAACATAGTGTAAGTCTACATTAAGCTCTCTGCTTACCTCCTCACCAACCATTTTTTCTCAAACAGTGGCGCGTGCGCCTAACTGTACGTGCCACTCATTAGGCTAGCGGTCACACGCAGCGATTACACCGCGATATAATCAGACGATAAACATTTGAAAATATTTGCTTCGGATAAAAAATGGAATGAATCAGCTGTTTGTAAGTTGATCGTCTGTTGGTTACGGTAGGCAGAGTGTCCAATTGGATTGTAAAGAGGCTCTTCTAGTATTCATTTTTGATGCGATTTTCTGAATGTAGAACGAGACTTGAAAACGTTATGCAAGTACCTTCGAGTTGTGGAGGTCAGATAAGCAGTCACTCCATGTAAAATAATGGTATTCAGGTGCATCCAGTAAGACTGGAAACCGACCCCAATATAGGAAAAGGCTGGACAGAGATGATGATAAAGATGAAAGTAACGTCGAGTATACTAAAACAAAAATCCGGCCAAGTGCGTGTCGGACCATGCACAATGAAGGATTCCGTAGTTGGGATGAGTTTATCCCAAGAACAAACTTAAAATTGTAATTGAAAAACATGTTCTCTTATACATTCCAACTGCAAATGTAAGTTGGTCGACTATTACTCGTAAACTTGTAAAGCCAACTTAGCTGTGATAGTTTTCCTTTTAACTTCGTTGTATATATGTACTACTACTGTGAATTTCTTCACATATCCAAAACTAACCGTTTAGCTGGGCGGGAGGGACACTTGACTAGCAAAAATTAGCACTTTAAAGCTTAATATTTCAGAAACGGATTTAACCTTAATCGAAAAATCGTTTCGACAAACCCACAATATTTTTGAAAGACCTTTCTAACAACACCCCACACCATGGGGTAGACGAGAAAAAAAAACTTCCCCACTTTACGTGTACAGGAAGAACCGTAATCATTTTTTTTTCATGATCATATTTTACCACTGTCGGCGTGATTAATATGTACATCCATGCCAAATTATATCTTTCTAGTACTAAGAGTCTCTGGCGGACATGGCGAAACTATAGGGGTTCCTTGTTGACTACGGAACCCTAAAAATGGGGGATACCTGAATGTACTTAAATGAGTTCTTCACATACTTTCTGACCTGTAAGCGCAGAGAGAGAGGAACATAAGGACATAGGACTACTGCTGTCCTCATTCTTCGACGTCGTTTCGCTTCTATTCCTCCCTTCCTTCGATTTGTTGTTTATACAAAGAGTTGATAGTACATTGGCCAATGCCGTGTCCCCTAGGCAGTCATCCCTGCTAGTCTTAATGACTTACACCTTTAATAATTACAAGGGGCTCTCATCTCGTCAACTGCGAACATTTCTATAGATACATCATCTACAGAAGTAAGTAGGTATCTATTAAACATTTCCACAAAAAAATACGACACATTACATTCAAACCAGATAGAAGCATTAAGTAATCATAACTTAATGACGATCGTTATAATTCCGTTCGTTCTGCGAAGGCGGTTTATTACTGAACGTAAAAACTTTAGATTGTTTGTTTGTACTTACAAAGTACATGCTATGTCATCTTTTACCACTCGTATGCTGGTAATTACAGAAACATTTAAAAAAAAACGTTGTGTCTCGCGTAGATCTACGTTCGTTCGGTTAAATACACACATGACGTCATAAGGATTACTACTCATTTGCATAAATGTTTTCCGTCTTGCACCCCGCACCATCACATAATTCAAAAATGACGAGAGATAATGAAGAGGTGGGGGGGCGGAGTGGATGGATAGAGCTGGGGACTTTGCGCCATTTGTTCTTCCCAGCTGAACGTCTAGGAAGTGATGAAAGGCGGGCATTTTGCCCCCAAAACGCCCCAGATAGTCCCCACTATCTTATGTAATTTTGACGTTCAAAAAGTGCTCATTCTCAGCCAAGTTTGAATTAATGACTTTTGATTATGAGACGATTTAGGTAAGAAAGTATTTTGATTGGTCTCTTGGACAAACAACATTCAGAACCTCTCCTATAAATTAAGTATCCAACTTATGGTTTTGGCACCGTAGCCACGTAGAACAGTTACGGTGGAAATTAATCCCATCGCCAATTTTCCATTCGTTATTTACTTTAAGACACAAAATAAAAAAACCGTTTATAAACCACCTGTCATTCTCAAATCAGCATTAAATTAAACTTTTTCTTTGTCGTTGTTAGCAAGAAAACGGTGTTGATGGATCATCAGATTTCTCACGGATTTTGTGAGGGTAAAAATAATCCAGTAAAATTGGCAATGAACCCGTTTGGTATTGTACGAAGGTGCTCATGACCACATCGGTCTTAAAATCCCCTTTAATCGGCACACTAAAACAGTTTTTTCCGACGACATACGGATGCATGTTTTTGGGCCAAACGCAAAACATACTACTTCTAATGCATTTTTTATAAAATCACAGAGTCCGCGAACCGTATTTTTTGAGCCTTCAACTTTACTCAACACGCTCTTGCGTTTTTAAATATGATGTCAAATCATGGATGCTGATATTCTGCCGCATCTGCTCAGACTGGAACCCGAGTTCAAAGCAATATAGAAAAGGCACTTAAGATATGCACAGTGCACTGTACGAATGACCTAAAATCTGCGTGTGCGTCACTTAAATTCCACAAATATTTTGCGCGGACATACAATATGTACACATACGGTGGACAAAAGAGATGCATAATGGCAGCCACTCTCATGATTAGTCTGAGACTGTCTTTTGCTTAAAAAGTAACACTTTCATAACATTTACTTCTACAATAAAAACTACCTATCTCCAATATTTTTCATCTATTCTCTTGGACACGTGTAAACAAAAGCCTTTTAGTTCACTCCTGCAATCCTGTCAGCAGACCGGAGCTACTAATCCTTTAGAAACTTCAGTTAAAAAACTTTTGAGAATATAATTACCGCAATAGCTATTTATAGAACCAAACCAAATCTTCACACATTAGAAAGTACGAAACACGCAAAAAAAAACAACTGAAAGACGTATAATCGATGACGATACGGGTCGAGCCATTTGCGAACGAAACAACCAAATTGTTGGCGGGAAAAGTCCGGCCATGACAGTTTGGCAAGACAATACGTGAAACCACTTAGCTGTAATGAGCCTGCGGTGTGCAAATTACACTCAAATTGGACCCACGACGGACAGACAGATGTATCCATCTATATTTAAGAAGAAATTAAGTGAAAAAGTCGTGTGTGTTTTGGTTTTGGTCAAGTCATCGCCAATCATGTAAGAGGATTATTCACTTCGATCGAGCATCTTAAGGTTAATATTTTACTTGCTCCTTATTTTTTTTTATTATTATAGGAATTGTTTCTATCTTCAGTAGATTGGGTCTTCTGTTTCTATCTTCAGTAGATTCCGTCTGTAACGACCGAACCCAATAACCTATTTTCAGTAAAGGACTATTGATGGTAGACAGCATAATTGTATCTATCCTTATGTCAGGCCGGTATGATTCCATAATCTCTTATAGATTATTGGGACGTTGAAACCGTAGGCAGATAGGTTTTTCTATCTCCAGTATGCCAAAACTGGTGATAGATAGGTTATTGGGTTCGGCCGTTAATTTATCATGGAACTTTTGTATCTCCTACTCAATATAAATCTTAAATTCACGCACTGTACTGCAGAGACAAAGCACTGTATACTCTCGTGTAATAATAATATGTTTTAGGTATTTATGCACGGATTAATTTTTATGTTATTTAATAATATTTATTCATATAATTGGTTGTATAGTTGCATTATATTGGAAATACTGTTTATTTTATTTTGTTACCAATTTATGTATAAATCACCGAACCAGAAGGCCAATTCTCATACCTAAAAAAAGTTCAAATTCAAGTCGCAATCTCATCTCAGCGACATTCAATGTCAAAAACTTGACAGAAGTGTATGAAAGAAAGAAAGAAAGAATAATAGGTTTATTTGTCACAGAAACACGTGCATACAAAACGATAAGAATAAACAGAAAAATAAAACAAAATAGAACCACATTATGTATGGAAAATAAAGGTTTTTTTGACAGATTGAGACTGAGATTAGACAGCGAACGTGCTTAAAAATACGGGAATTGCCCCTGACTTGATTACCGTACGTCTTTTTCGGGTGAACACTAAAGATCAGCGCTGCGCTGTGGGTGTGGGTCCTTCACAGCATAGCATCATGCTGAGTGGAAGCCTTCTTGTCACAGTCATGACGTGCAGCTGCCGACTATTTCTGTTTTGAGCTCGTGATTATAATGTGGATCTATTTTGTTTTATTTTTCTGATTACTCTTATCTTTTTGTATGCACGTATTTCTGTGGTAAATAAACCTATTTTCATCCGACTTCAAGAAAAGAAGAAAGGTACTCGTATTAATTCGACTCGTATGTATGTAATATTATTGGAACTGTAAGATATTGACATATGATAATCTATTAGGGCTTCCAATCAAATATACAAAATTTCATAGGTGTTTGTATGTTAGTATGTAAGTATGTTTGCATTTCTCCGAAACTATTAATCGGATTGTGACCATTGTTTTTTTATTGGCTTAAATTTATTTCAACTTAGGGAACAGTGCAAGTTTTATCAAAATCGGTTCAGTAGTTTTCAAGAGATTGACTAATACGGGTAAATGTGACGGCTTATTGATACGAGCTACGGGTGTGGTGTCAAAGTGAAAACATCTCAAAACCTTGGTCAAATTCTAGTGCAGTTAATACAACAAAACTACTAATTACATGTTACAAACAAATATTCCAGTTTTTACTTAAAACTAAAAATTGCGAAACAAAAAAAAATTAACAAATAAATTGACTTAAAAAAAAAATAACTCAAAATTATGAAATACCTACCTTTAATTACGGAAGTCGCTGGCAAAAAAAAAACTAAAATACAGATCCCAAGACGCCGACTTCCGAATATAAAGTTATTTCATAATTTTGAATGAATTTCTTTGTTTGTTTCTTACTTTCTTTCACTGACAGACAACACACAGCCTAAGCCCCTGGGTCTAGAACACAGGGCTAGAAGCTTGAAATTTTGCACAACAATTCCTTACATAACGAACGTGAGTATATAGGAAGGAATTTTGAAAATTCATCCATTAAATGGGTTAAACATGATGAAAGTTTGTATGGAAGTTAGACATCTTTGCCGACGGGACGCCCTACCAGGTACGCGGCTTGTAAGAGAATAATTTTCTACAACAAAATAAGATCATCCGGAAACTTCGCAATAAAGAAATCAGGTTATACTTAATACAACTGAGCCTGTCGTGTGTTCCGAATACCTACATCATGCCGTGGCGAAACATAATTTAGCAGCTCTCAATTTACGAATGTAGGCGACTGACAATTTTGTCCGGTGCATCACACGCGCATACTTTATTACTGGCGCACAAACATTTTTACTCTTAGTGCGGAGTTTGTATTGAATATGAAATTACAACACTTTCGAAAATATCTCTTGTTACGGCTTGACATTTTAAAGCATTTCATCTTGCATCGGAGAGGTTTGTTTGTCATCTTCGTTTTTGTTTTCGTCGTTAAACTTCAAAGTCAGTCATAATATTTATTTTAATGGGGGGCACATAAAATGCACTTTTGAACGTCAAATTTTACAAGAAGATAGAATTGATTTTATATGCAAACTACCTTTTACAACAATCAACCCAGTCCAACCTCAATTACATTTTGAATTTACCTCGAATACATTTCGAGTTATCGTGGGTTCGAACCCAGCCAGGCACTTTGTGTAAATAATTTCATCACCATTAATCACCAAAACGGTGAAGAAAAACATCGAGAGGCATGTCCTACAATCAAAATTCGATTATATATGACTGGTAGATTACAGCCCACTCCCTCTCGAAAAGAGAAGGCATATGTCCCAGCAGTGGGTAAATTATAGGCTGATTAGAATATAAATTGTTCTACCTAATAACTGAAACTGCTCTAAATATGTAATAAGTTAAGTAAGTCCATGACATTCCAAAACTTAATCTAATAAGATTATTTTTTTCATTTACTAATTATTACTCGTCTATCGCGTACTTTTTTTTCAGAATACGGCACAATCATTAATTTGCTCCAGTTCAAAAATTAAGTGCCTTTGTTCTCAGAATACAGTCTGATTGCATCCATCGCTAGATAATAGCAAAAACTACTTATAAATATCGTCTTATATTTATCTGTCTTCTGGGCACGTTTCCGGATGACAGCGATGTGGACGAGTACTTCGACGCCTAAGTTTCCTTTTGTTTTGTATATTTATTTGTATAGTTAGTTAGTTCGTTAGTTAGTGGAAAAAGATATTTTAAGTTTTTTAACATATAATTGTAATTGATATATCAAAATAAATCTTATAGATATCGAAATAAAGTCGGCAATTCATTGCGGTAGCGGTAAAAGGTAAACCAACCAAAATTCGCCATTACAATCGATCACAACGCGGTATCTGCAAAATGCAGTGATGAATATGCGCAGTGAAATAATATGCCGGTTACGAATAGTTTTGATACGCGTAGGGCTGTCAACTGCTAATTATAGACGAATATTATGTTAATTTCATAAATAGGAAAAAAAAATTGGTTTTAAATTTTTTTAATGATAGGTATTAAACCTATCTCAAGCTGTTTAATCAACATCTTAAGTATAGAAATGGTAATTGAAATTCCTTATGCATCTATCTATGATGCCGTCGGGCCGTTTAAAGCGTTAAGGGATTGGTCAATTTTTACGTGCCTGCCAACCCGCACTGGGCCCGCGTAGTGGTTTACAGCCCACTCCCTCTCACAGAGAGGAGGCCTGTGTCCCAGCAGTGGGATCATTATAGGCTGATTATGCATGATAGGTGATTGATACAAATTGATGCGCAAATTGATCGTCTACCAAATGCAATTGAAGCGAGTGTCAATATTACTACGACAGAAATTGAATCCAATTAATCAATCGCAATTGATCGTTTCGGGGACCCCTTAAACACTCAACGTACTTCTTTATTTATAAACGGTTCTTAAAGTTAAATAATAATTAGCGACTATTTAACCATACATTTATGACGTTTAAACGTCTCCTAACTTTAGACAACGTGTATAAATATACGTTTTTAGTAGTGGCTGAATTGCCAGATCACATAATGATAGCATGCGAAAAACAAAATCGGGGGTATCGTGGGACACCCAAAAGCAACTTCGTTCTCTTTCAAGTGTCAAAAGTTATTGTTTTTTAATGCAGAGCCAGCTAGTAGGTATAGTTTTTAGTTTGCTAAAAACTACTTCAACTTTTGACACTCGAAACTGACGGCATAACGCTTTTTCGTTACGTGACGATTTCTGCCAGTTACTCCTACCACAAGCCGATATAAAGAACTTCGTCCTAAAATATCAGTAGCAGACAAAACGTAAACAAGCTGAAAATCCTTAAGGAAAATTATATTTTTAACTCCCGCTAAAAACAAAAAAAAAACCCAAAAGGTTACTTCAAAACTTTGTTGAAACGAATTTTAATGATGTTATTTTAATTTTCATAATAAGTAGGTACCCATTTTATATCGTTTCGTTTTCATTTAAAACGAGTCTAATAAATTAACGTTAGGCATCTACCCTCTCTCCCTGTGGATGAAATGGTATTGAACGCCCACATTTTAATATATTTTAATATGTAAGTGTAATTAAAATGTTATGTGGCTATTTGTAGTTTCCTTTTCGTTTTGTACTGTTGTCTTGGGATAACGTACAGCCTCGTTGGTATTTGATTCCTGAGTTTAGATAACACAGTGATCTACATCTGAAATGAATAAAATTATGTTGCTTGTGTTATATTTCAAAAACTCGTGTTTTTTCTTCTTCTCCAGAAAAAATTCTAGACTAATTATTCTGTAAAAATCTCACCATCAAACCTTAGGTGAAGTGAGTTTGTAGTGAGCTGTCATTCCTCCTGATGATAGACACTATTGACAGCTCACTTCAAACTCACTACACCAAAGTTTCCACGGTGAGATTTGTAGTGAATAGATCGGCTGCACAATTTACATAAAACATTAATCGGTGATAATGCGATAGCCCTGAATACGGCATGCGCGGCGTGATGCGCTCTGCCGGTACCGTTGCGAGTCGCGTCGTGTATCAATAACG
The DNA here is from genome assembly GCA_947568875.1 of Fissipunctia ypsillon. Lineage (NCBI taxonomy): Eukaryota > Metazoa > Arthropoda > Insecta > Lepidoptera > Noctuidae > Fissipunctia > Fissipunctia ypsillon. The sequence goes on from OX387643.1 coordinate 5,085,382, forward strand.
CATCAGTGCAACCATTAGCTGGATTCTTGCTCCCGCTCTCGGCTAGATACACTATTCTGATTTATAACAAACAGCAGAGTGGAGTTATAAGGAATTTGTGCGAAAATTTATTTCAATTGGTGAAGTAGTGTAAACCAGTGCACTAAAATTTAAGTACTAAACCGCTTTTTTTTATTTATTTATTTATTCACAAAATCCACGGCTCTGTAACAATTTCATTTAAAATAAATAAACTAATCTTACAGCCTGTTACAAATTTACAATAAAATAAATTTACAAACTAAAATTTAATCTTCGTAAATTGAAATTAGGTAATTAGGTATGTAATTGGTAAGTATCAATTACATTCTTGAAATTATCAGCAACCGCAGGGCATCCCTTCAGAATTGCCCAAACCTTAGCATCACAAACAAGTCGAAATACACACACATCATAATAATTAAATCTGATAAGAGGTACATGAGAACATCTCCACACAAACACACAGACACGTGAAACTCAGAATCATTCGCTTCGTAGTCAAGTAATAAAATGAATGTAACGGTTGTTTCGCTGATTTCAGATTTGGAATTTGAATTTCAAATGTTATGTTAATTTTCAGTCGTTACGTTAAATGATTATGTGAAAATGTGTTTTTTTCTTTTCCATGGTTCGTTTAGAACGTCTGACAAATTTACTGGAATTGTGTCTATGAGGAATAATTTACTGATATGGTTTCTAAACATAGCGTTTACTTTGATGTATGCTGGATTGTTCTTCTCTTATTAGTCAAATTAAGCTAAAATATTGGCCTTTGTGATTTATATTCTCAAGCCAAACCCAAAGTGATTCAAGTATATAATGTTTATGTACTTGAATCACTTTGGGTTAGACCTCTAAAGGTACTAAATTTCAGTACCTATGTACCAGCTTAGGATTCAAATAAATAGAAAGAAAGAAAAATTGTTTATTTTACACAAACAAAACGTACGTTACAAAAAAAAATACATAAAATACACACGTACAAAGTATCCAAAAGCCTCGTCTAAGCAGTAAAAGTTTAACAATTTTGTCCATTGCTTGCTGTCAGGGCCTGGGACCAAAGACAATATACATTGCGTAATACATACTCCGTGTTGCGACACTGGCAAATGACAACAAACAAACAATCATAACAAAAACAAAATGCCGATTGCAGAGTGGAAAAATAACAAAAAAATATACCTAGACGAATACAAAATCAATAATAAACTCTCACCTGTGCCTTTCATGAAACTCAGAAAGTCACGTCTTCGCCCACCATTATTAGATTCCCTAAACTTTACAGTTCGTTCCTCTAAAAATGTCAATGCTTATACTCTAGTGCTAGTATGCTCAGAATACCTCCCCCCATTATAAAACGTATGTTTGCGCTAATATTGCCGGTGAACGGATCACCGTGTGAGGCGAGCAGATAATGTTTCCACATTTGAAGCTCGAGAATTTTCTCAGGGAATCTCGATCATATAATTTTCAACATGCACTTATGCAATGGTCAATAACAGTTCACGTGATTTTTATATAACGCTTTCTTTACCATTAAGTATAAGTCACATTTAGGTCAAGTTAAAGGCTCCTGTAGACAGGCACGATGCGACAGCGCAACGCGACTCTAGTAGAACAATTCCTATGAAAACTTCATGGAAATTGTTTTAACAGAATCGCGTCGCACCGTCGCATCGCGCCTGTCTGCGGGGCCTTAATCCTGCTACTATCCTTGCTGATAAGTTAATTTTATCCAATCAGAAAAAAAATTGGAACAATAATGTAAAATTAAACTATACCTAAAAGGCAAGAGAATTGATCTCCCTGTTGGTCTGATGATTGATCCGTTTCGCTGGATGTGTTAAAAATCAGACAACCTTACTCTGCGTCTGCGAATAACAACAATCTACAATCACAAATCCGTCTTCAAACCGTTTCATAATGTTACCACATAACAATATCTCTCTGATCGTTCGTTGTAGCTTATCATCGGCTTGGCAGAGGTTGATCCTCCTTATCTTGACGCCATCCCTTAATGCGATCTATAATTACGCCCCAGTAGACAATTCCAGTTGATAATTATGATCAATTGCATTACGATTCACAAGTCATCCCAGTGGAGAAAGGCATCCCAGAAATTGCAAGATAAATTAGTAAAAGGCCCAGATAACATGTACCCTAAGCCCGCCTTCGTGGCCGTTTTCCAGTACCTCATGGCATGCTCTAAACAACTCCTTTCATTTGTTTTCTCCGCAGACGCTGTCGCAAGACGCGTATCGCTTGAGCGTGTAAGATCATTATTAGAAAGAACCTATCAGCAAATGTTATAGCAATCGTGAAATAAATTGGCATCCGAATACTGTGAAATGATATCGCAGTTCAAGCGGCAGACCTAGCTATCAATCTCACGGTTCGAAGCATAAAAATCTAGTTCCAGACGAATATCTGAGATAGAAACGAAGCTTTGAACTTTTCACATCGTTTTTATAAAGATGTAAAATGTTATGTTCATATTCTGAAAGTTTTATTTAAGTCTGATTAGGTATTACGAGATGACTAAACTCTAAACAGCTGCGATCATATTTAAGCAATGAAATCAATAAGTCGAACGGCTAATCTGCTGTCATATGAAATAAATTGCTCTGGTTATTGATTGACAATAAGTACTAATTAAAGAGGGTCACTGGTAACTCGACGTATTCTTTGTGCACGTCATAGTAGGGTTAAAATGCAACAAATTAAGGCACCGAATGTTCTACTGAAGTTCAGCAGTTTTTGAGTTAGAGTAGAACATTTTTTATGAAGTAATGCAAACAATTACGAGAAATAAAATGTTTTTGTTGTTGTTGTTTAAACTTTTAATTATTAACAAAGATCTGTTACGGCATCAACTATGATAATAACTTAAATGTCAGTACATTCGCGCCGTAAATCATTTTTAAATTGGCTTCAAATGATTTAATCTAGGAGTTTTCATAAAAAAACTTAAAATCTATTTATCTCAAAAACTAATGAACTTTAATAGAACATTTGGTGGCTTAATTTATTATATTTAACCCTACTATGACGTCACGTAAGGAATGCGTCTAGCTACCAGTGACGCTGTATACTTTGTACTTATTGTCAATCAATATTCACAGCAATTTGTTTGATACGACAGCAGATTTACCAGTTTGAATTATTGATTTCATTGCTGAAATATTATCGCAGCTCCTACAAGGAATATGCCGAGTTACCAGTAACCCTGTATATCTTGGACAGATTTGATAATCGAAAACTACAGTTTTCATTTTCTTTTTGGCAACTAAGTTGATGACGACTATTATGCCAGAGCCACAACCAGAGTTATTCTTGAACCTTCAATGACCAAAAACTCTGCACACTTTCTTATCAGATACCTCACGGTTTCTTTAGCTTCGGTAGCTTCGAAACACGAGCTAGAAGCCATTAATCACCGTCCATATTTATTAGCAGTCTATTTTACGGTTTTACTATTTCTTTATTATTGTTCTGTTACTAAGAAATAGAACATTTTACGGTCAGTTAAGCCAATATGGCGCCCGTAAACCATTGTTTGGGCATTACCGCAATATGTGGCTGACACTTACGGTTGATGAAGTAACTACTTTCGGTCGCTATAAAGTACTTAACGGTCATAAAATGGTTTAGGTTCGCAGAAAGTAGGCGGGAACGGGTTATGTTCTCATTCCGTTGACGAAACTGACCGAAGGGTTATTTAAAAGCTAAATTAAGAACCTATATGTCAGTGATAAATTGATAATGTACTCCATTAATATATTTTTTTTCCATCTGGAATTTCTCAGTAGCAGCCTGGAGTCTCGATTTGTTCCCGGTAGATGGCATTAGGCTCGCTCTCTGTTACATGAGCCTTAACTAGCGAAATGTGGATGTACTATATAACACCTTTGCCTAACCCTTCAGAGATTACAGATGAGATTTATGTTAATATTTGAGTAACACTACAAACAGTGAACCCGCAAATGACATATTTTCATCGTATTGAGGAGCAAAACATTTTTTATATCACTCCAATCAATGGTATGGTTAGGTTTTTCTTACTGTATTGTTTGTTATTTTATGTCGCTACAAATGGGTGCATTTTGGAACCCATACTAATACGTAATAAATCTTATCTCAAAGTTGCAATCGTTAAACCACGAGTACTATGAAAAGTGTATATGTACATGTTAATGCTCGCGACTGTACATGTGTAAATTAGTATATGCGCACACAGAATCATAAGAATTTTACCCTAGTAATAAATAGGTGGTCCAATATATCTCGAGGTTTAAAATAAGCTTCCAATAAAAAAATAATCCGCTCAACACGCAAGACTCCTACCAACACCATTACCTCCGATAAATATAAAACATTCAATAGAAGCTCAACCACTAAACATTTAAATGCCAATCAAATACTTGATACAGAAAACGCAAATACGCGTCCAACTCTCCAACGAGACATTAAGATATAAATCATTCGAACACGCAACGTCTGCGCAGCTTAATAAGCCTCTTAATAAGACTGTTTAACGGGTGTGGATGTCGTGGGAATAAAGGATCTACTTTGCTAAGGCTCAGAGATGTACAGTCGCGGGATGAAAACGTTAAGCACCTTTAGGTAGATTTTTCTTCTTAGCATATCGATGGCAATCTATATTGAATCGGCCCAGAGAATGTTTTGTTTACTTAATAGTTTACATACAACAGACATTAAGAAAGGAACAGAAAAATATGTACAAAGGTGATGCTTATTGCTATCTAAATCTCTTCCAGCATACCTGCGATAGAAAAGTAGATATTACTACTAGGATATACATACATGTATACCTAAACTCACGCCTTCTTCCTATGGGGGTAGGCAGAAACTACAGAACGCCACCTGCTACGATCCTTACATCCCCTCCTAAATCCTCCTTTTGCCTCGTTTACGTTTTACTAGGATATTATTACTATTTCCTTTATTCTACTTTTATACATATATCTTACATTTTTAAATATTTTTATAAAAACATTAAAAAAAAACATTTAAAATATAAAAAATAGTAGCCCACCGGTATCGGGGACAGGGTCCAAGTTATTACTATTATATTATTACTTTCATTATTGTAGATTTTTTTTTATTAGTGTGGTTTATTGTAAATACACCATTTAATTATAACAGAGATTAACCCCATCATTGCGACGAACTTGCAGTGGTGGCCCGGTGGTATCGGCTCCGACTTACAAGTTGTAGGTCGTGAGTTCGAACTCAGGCAGGCACTTTCCTTTGTGTACTTAATTTCATCACCACTGCTCTCAAAACGGTGAAGGAAAACATCGTGAGGAAACCGGCTTGTCGTAGAACCAAAAATTCGAAGACATGTGACATCCATCAATCCGCATTGTGCCTGCAATTATGGCTCACTCCCTGTCACAGAGAGGAGTCCTGCGTCCCCAGCAGTGGAAACAATAAAGGTTGAGTATGTGTTACGACGGACTTTACGAAGTCTTTAATACTCACCATCGCAGAAATGGTAGATCAAGCAGACATAGGCATGTCAATTTTCATTTGCAACGAGCGTGAGACTTTTTATTTTTCCCTCAACAAATTTCAGCAAACCTACGAGTAATTATATTATAATGAATGACAACGACAAAAAAGGTGACCCGCCCGATGACAAGCCATACATAACATAATGAGCCTATTAGGTTCCCACTGCTGGGACACAGGCCTCCTCTCGGTAAGACGGTCTTCGAATTTTTGGTTCTTGGGCATGCCAACAAGCCATGCGGGCAAGGAATTGATTTGAAATCTGCTTAACCTTTTCGTTCCCCGAGTGTCTATAGCTGCTATGTTTATGCAAAAAAGATGAGTAAGTTTTGCGGCTTTATCTGCACCTAGAAATCTCTTCTGAGTATTTCTCACAGGAGCTGGTCTGAATAAATATTATTTTAATCAATTTCTAGCTTTGGTTTGGACTTTAGACTAACAATTAATTATAGAGGAGAATATGTAATTATATTTGATTAAGTTAACGGTAGGCCACGTTTGGCAAAATATTTTAAGTCTCGATAAATTACCTAGTTGGATGCTTTTAATGAATGTGAATAAAAAAGGAAAAAGAAACGGAAACATTGTTTTTATTACCTACTAGCTGATCACAACTTCTCAATTTTTCTTTCCCTAAAAGCCTTATTCGGGCTATAATGAGGAACATTAAAAAAAAAACAAATCCATCCAGCCATTTTCAAGTGTTGCGCTTACCAACGAACAGTATTTCATTTTTAACCGACTTCAAAAATAGGAGGAGGTTCTCAGTTCGCCGGAAACTTTAATTTGTTTTTATGTGTGTTCCCCGATTACTCGAAGACGGCTAGACCGATTTGAAAAATTCTTTTTTTTTCGAAAGGGTATACTTTCCAGGTGGTCCCATTATCATCAGTTCAGGATCTGATGATGGGATCCTGGAGAAATCGAGGGAACTCTGCAAATATTATATGCACACCTATAACGATTTGGATATTTTTATAGTAACTCGTGCATTTGCTCTCGAAAAGCACCATTTGGTGAAGTAAACTGATGATGAAGACCACAGATGGCCACTGGAACAACTCAATAATAAGTATTTCACGAGTTGTGATTCGATTACTTTAAAATGATTGCTAAGCAATATAAGCTCGTCACAATGCAAATGGTGAAGTGGAGCTGATGGTGAAGTACCAGGAGAACTCCTCCACAATTAACGTCCCTGCATTTAGAAAAGCAATATTTTGTAAAAGGTGATGAGCAGTTGTCATTAGGCTATTGTTATTTATTGTTAGATAAATTACGAACCGACCCACTAAAAAGTGAAAGGTAAAACTTTTTTTGCCAAAAAAACAACCGACTTCTAAAAAAAACATTAAAAAGTGAAAAATAACTTTAATTTCGGAAATCGGTGGCAAAAACCTAAAAAAACAGATCCAAAGACACCGACTTCCGAAATTAAAGTTATTTTTCGCTTAGTACTTTTTATTTTATTATAATATAACGCTAAACAACAACAAGTGCCCTATTTAAGGAAAGGGTCTTTTAAGGATTTTCTTTTTAATCCACCGAAAAAAGTTTTTCTTTTGATGCGTATATTTCATTTTTTCACAAGTAACTTAGTCAAACCTTATCTACGTGTATTAAAGTTCTTATCAAAGGCAAGTACTTAGACTAAGCTAAAGTTACCATCAATCATCCAAAATTGTTTTGACACAGGTCACCAATTTTGGATGATTCCACGAGAGGCCTTGATATAAATTCATATCTAAATAAAATATTGATTAGGTGAAAGGATTTATTAGGACTGCCTTGTGGGTCTAATTTTCGCAAGCGCTACTGCTTAGCATGAAGTCCTGAGTTCGATTCCCGAGCCATGCAGTGTTATTGGATTTTTCCATTTGGAATTTCTCAGTAGCAGCCTGGAGTTTCGATGTGTGCCCTGTTGATGGCAATAGGCTCGCCCGCTATTACATCGGACTTAAACATAACCGGCGAAATGTGAGTGTACCTACTATAGAGGTACACCTGCCTAGCCCTTCGGAGAATACAGGCGTGAAGTCATGTTAGAATAGGTAAACAAACAGTCATACAGTTCATGTTCTCATCTTATATTTAGCTTTATGATATAGGATTTATCCTCAAGCTTAAAAAAGCAGAGAACAAAAAAAAAATACATAATTTATTATTTACTTAAAAGTAAAGCCTCAACATAACGTACTGATTCTATTAAAACCACAGGCAGACTATTTTATCCGATCCTTAATTATTTCGTCATTTAAAATTCATATGAATGGAATATCCAATTGATACTTGAAAATGATCTTTAGGTAAAAATAATATTGGAATAAGTCATGATTTATTTATGAAGGCTGTTTTACTTCTTTCGTGGTTATTACGAGGTCAAAAATAATTTCATATCATTATTAAAATACTGGCGTACCTAATTAATGAGCAGGAGCTCTTGAGTAAATAAAACCTCGACTCGAATGTTATCAAAGGCAGGTCTTCGCGTATAAATATACCATACCAATCGAAGCTTAAAATCAATTCTCCTGTATCAATTAAAAATCACAAAAAAGCCAAAACAATCAAACGATAATCTAAAACAATCACCTAAAATTAGATCAGCGAACGCCGAAAAGCTTGATAACGTTACTGTTATTAACTTTCATCTCAACAACAAAAACTTTAAGCAGTCGAAACTCGAAACGACTACCGACTACCAACCGTGCATTTGAACACGTCATAAATTATAATGAATTGCAAAACATTTAAAAAAAACACACAATATAGATACAGCTAACCTTTTCGCTTCATCATTAAGTTGGCAAAAAAGAAGGACAGAAAAAAGACCGAATGAATGAATGACCCTTGAACTTCATTCAGTCGGGTCGATGAACTCTTTAATTAAAACATTATGCATTCTATGAGATAATCAGATATTGGACAACTATTGTGTGTTCAAATTGTTGTAAAAAGTTCTCTGAATTGTTTCTATGCTAATCGAATGTAAAAGAGAATGTTACATGTTTCTTCCTGTGAAACTTTGTGTTGAAAACTGGTTTCCCCGTATTTAATTAAAGGTTTCAACAAACAGGTAAGTTAGTAGGTACGTAATAGCTAGGTTAACGTAGCTTAGCGTTAGGGTCCCCGAAATGATCAATAATTGCAATTCTAAAATTTTTACGGGATTGTTACACATTGATGCGCAAATTAATCGTCTACCAAATGCAATTGAAGCGATTGACAGCATTACTACAACAGAAATTGATAGCAAATCATCAAATGCAATTGATCGTTTCGGGGACCCCATACATATTGCTTTGGTTGCTAGGAGACCATGTGGGAAAGCTCGTGTTATCTTTTAAGACGAATAATGAAAGACTCGTTTAATAAAAAACATTATATCTATTCATTAATTAGTTAATTACATCATCACGAAAGAAAGCAGGAATCATCTACATAATTAATGTTTTATTTGCAAGCTATAGCAATAACTGCTTTTTACAAGGAAACTTGTTCATTTAAAACAATTTAATTAGTAATTTCTCAATGAACTTGCTCGGTGGTCCGCAGTGAAAGTACTTATTTCAACTTTCAATTATCATATCTTTATTACTTACCCATGTTTACGTGTTTATTCCACCAACCAGTTTTAAAGACAGTTTGGTATTTAATGTGCACTATATTATTTAGCAAGTGAACATATTTTAAAATAATCTAAAATCAATTAACTTATTATTTTATGACCGACATGACTTAACTGATCTGCCGTAGTCGGGTAATTGAATTAATAAATTAAGCAAGAAAGGCTTAAAAATATTGTAAGTAGCAGTAAGATTTTGTTCAAGGAACACCCTATCAGACGCTATTAAATAAGTTAAAAAGCACACGCTTCGACAACTATAACTTTAAAATTATACCAACTAACTATCACTTTTCGCGAATTTCACGCGCTTTAATGGCCGTCGCAAAATTTAATTAACCCGTATTTTAACAAAACACTTTTTACTTTTCACATAATTTTCTAAATGAATTTTAATGGAAATTAACCGAGCACCCTAATAAAATTAACAATGAATGAATGAATTATTAAAGGCTGGCACAATAACTTTCTCTTTTAAAAGAAATAAAAGACTTGTTGGAACCATTTATCTGTAACATTTTTCTCTTGTTTAAAGCTAATCAATTATCGAAATATTCAGATATAGTAACTTTGTTTTTCCATTTACGTTTATTATTCTTTAATAATGAGAAAAAAGCTGATTATCAGTAATACATATTTTATTTGTGCGAACTTAAATAAAATTAAAAATTGAATTCATCTTTTTTAATCTGTTGGAGTTGGCTTCCACTCCAGCAAGGTGCGGCCGAATTCAAATACATATATGTAAGTAGGTAGGTTTTATTTTCTTTGACAGACTAACATTATAAAAATGCCTATATCATGTTACCGCCTGTGGAGGTATCAATAGCAATAAATCAATCAATCTACCTACCCTTTTTCCAACTATGTTGGGGTTGGCTTCCAGTCTAACCGGATGCAGCTGAATGCCAGTATTTCACATGGAGCATGGAGCGACTACCTATCTGACCTCCACAACTGGGTAATACGATACCCCTTGGTAGGACTGGTTGTCAGACTTTCGGGCTTCTAACGACCCGTAACGACTGTCAAAGATCCACGAATGGCAGCCGGGACCAATGGCTTGACATGCTTTCGGAGGCACGGGGTTCTCGTTATGGTCACCCATCCACGGACCTCCACCGGCAAGCGTAGTTTAACCTGATGGATCTACCCGTGTGGCTGTTATAACTTAGCCACGAGCTCCTCAATGGTAATTGTAGTAAATAGTTATAAATCGATGTCGTATAAAATATAATTTTACCATTTTACTCCTTTATAAAGAATGTTTGCAAACATTTACAATTTGCATATATTACAAACGTGTCGATTAATAAAATTGCTTATTAGCATATTAATGGTCTTCCAATATTTAGTAAAATCTGTGAACATTTAGATACAGAAAGATATAATTATTTACACAAAACTAGAAGTAGACGATTTCGCGGTAACCATTATAAAAATTATGAGCGTTGACATGAGATTTGGTACTAATTAACGGTTTTAAAGAATGACATTTAAATAATACTGTTATTTTATAATATTATCAAAGACAATCAAAAACAAAAGACATAATAAAAAAAGACAATTATATTTCGTGTTTTACGTGAACTAAATTAACGGACTCTAGAAATAATAAACTAAGTGTGAATTTTTGAGTAATGTTACTGGAAACCTGAAAATGGGCAATTATGAGCTACTTTTAGAACGGGACCAACATTGAAACCGCGAAAAAAATCAGCTGTTCCCTACATTTTGTCGAGTCATGCGAATAAAAATGTAGATATGGACTTGATCGTTTTTTTTTGGGTTTTCAGTTATACTTATTTAGCAATACTTATGTGCTTTGATTAGATAGGTGAAGATTGCTACATTGGCAATTACCCAGCACTGAAATGAATGGAATGGCATGTGCAATTTGTGCATGTGTAATTTTAAACATTGTTTCATGACAGAATTATTTATGCAGATATGTTTGCGTGGTTATATTTACTGATAACCTTATTGCACAAACACCCATACCTGGAAAACGTTATGTATTAATGGCGAGTAAAACTCAGACCCAAACCCGTGAGTCGCGATTCAAACGCAAAATGCGCAAAACCTTTGCGCAAGTTGAGATATCCCAACTAAAATTTTAACACTATATGTGTTAAAATTCAGAGATATCAATTGTTAAGCAAATTACCACACTACGTCAATCTACACCCATTTCAAACAACTGTCAAAGAAAGACAGTTGTAATTTTAATATACGGACAATTTTAGGCAATTTGCTTTACAATTAATTTCCATGACTTTACGTGTTGAAATAACGATTTAAGATAGTGCAACGCTCACCACCCACACAGAATTATCGCAAAGCACATTGCCTCAAATCAGAGCATCATACAGTTCTCTTAATAAAAAAAGCATTAGATTTCCTCCGGCAGCACACGGCACCGCACACTGGGTCGTCGCTACACATTCTAACTCTCACTGAGCGGGCTACTAACACAGTCGCATACAGGGTTACCAATAACAAAAATAATTTATCATCTGTCCGGATAAGTGCGGACATGTCCGGCTTTCTGGGCCCCCATCCGGATGTCTGTATGTCCGGCTTTGTCATTACCTGCCTTGTCCGGGAATTTCAAATTAAAAGTTTTTTTTTTCTTTTTTTGCAAAATTTTCATGCGGAGTTATTGAATGTCCGATATTTTTTGCAAATATCCGACTTATTCTGAACTAGATATGTACTGCCTAGTCGGGAAAGCATTTCAGTTCATATTTCTATGCATAAAAATAGGGTGATTGAAATGAAATCGTAACCTTTATTGATCATATTTTTTTATTTTACTCGTAGAATCAGTCTTACAGTTTGTAATAATATAACTAATCTAGGGAAAAGTACCTACTCATCTTTTGGTAGACATTAATTGAATTCGGGAAATTTAGTTTTGTATTTCGATGATCGGCTTGGCTGACAGTTAGTCGGTATTTTTGCAGCCGACTAGTCGGCCCAAGTCATCGTCGGCCCATCACTAGTCGGAACTTTTAAAATTTCGAACTGGTAACCCTAGTTGCATGCGCCGCCTGCCTAGATATGACCAGAGATTTGCATGAGCGCATTACTATGCGTGAAAATCTAGTAATTAATGTATAGAGGCAAATACCGCAGCGCAACACTTTCCTGAGTTATGATCTGTAATATGGTTTTAGTGTTGGTTAATTTTGTCACTTGGATTTTAATATAATCATAAATTAGGTAGATGCCCAAAGATTTTTTTTAAGTAAAAGTCAAATCATTTATTTCAGGTAGGCGATTTAAGAAAGAAAATAGAATTGATTTTAAAGTGGCCAAATAACGTTTACCTATCATTCTTTTTGGCGGATTTCAAGGTTCTGTAAATGAATGATAAATGATTTTATTTCTGTAAGTAGGTTTATACAAACACTTTTACATGTCAAACATTTTATTTTTAAACTAGATGAGGCCGGCGTTTCCTATCTGACTACTCTGAGAAGAAAGGCCGAAACAAACTCAGAGGTCACAGTCTCTTTTAAAGTCCAGACATAATCTTGGTCAGATCAAGTGAAGACCATGTAGGTTGGTGTCTGAAATGGTCTTTTGAGGAAAGAACCACACAGATTGAGTGGACCTGTCCAGTCAGTGCAAGCATCTGTCAGTAATCGTACAGCTCAACATAAAAGTTAAGGAGCTCAACGATTCGACGAACAATAACAAAGAAAGGACATTTAGGTAGGCCGCATAATTTACTCAAACTGGCAAACTATGATTAAAGCTGAGAGAAAAGAAAAAGAAAAAAACAAGGACCCACATAGTCTTCACATTCACAGTAATTAAAATAATATTGGTAACCTGGAACCCCCAAAAAATATGATAGGTAACCAAATTACAGTTTTCTATGTGAAAATATTAGCGAATCAAATTGTAAATATTATGTAATATAGGCAAAACAAAAGAACTGAAAACATAGTTCAATATAATGGATTACACCATGCATGAATACTATGTATTTATTTGTCACACAAATTGCCTACACTTACATAAATCGAAATTATGAAACTGATTATACCATGCAGATACTTAATAGATAATATACCGACTAACTTTCACATTTATGAAGATATAATTATTATATCAAGTAAAGATAATCGATAATATGATCTTGCAAATAAACACGAAGTTTTACGTACGATTTAATGGTCACTCATTAAGAAAGAAAGATGATAATAAAATACGAGTAAAAATGTTTAGCGTCTACAATACAGATGTAATTTTTGATTGATTGTTCACGTTTCCACACTTTATGATTATCCTTCTCCTCTCATATTGGAACACTATATACAGGTACCTATTATAAATTAATCGATTTACGTTTCTGTCTGTGTGACCGCGTTGTTATTTTAAAGAACAGATTTTGATGCGGTTCACACTCATTTAGAAAATTTATATCGGATGATTTATGTGTCTAACACATTAATACCCACCAAAAACATTTCATGTAAAGTAAGTTGCCAAGACTTCTATAACCCTTTCACTGTTAAAAATTAGAGCTAAGACCCTAACTCTACAAACCTTACATCTTGGTCAAAATGTACGGCTTGGCCGTTTCGCGGCCGTCGGACAGACACTCATATGGACTTATGGTAAGAAATTAAGTCACTGGGTATTTAATGTTGTGTCATGCAATAGTTCAGTGGAACGGTTAACCCTTTAAGGGGGTTGGAGGGTGAAAGTTACACATTTCTTCATTTTTGTTGTTGTTTGTGTACAAATCCTAGCCTTCATACTAAATTACAGCTTTTTATGACTTCGGAAAGTGCCCTGGAGGTTTCGATGAGTCAGTCGGTGACGAAATCGGCGTACTTTAGGTGTTAATATATTCCTAAGTATAAAAGCTAGACAAATGAAACTTAATGTGTTTTTTATGTCTGCTGACTACATCTTATGCTAAGCATTTGAGCTCTCGAGCATAATCCATGCCGAAGCTGTGAAGTTTGAAAATACAACGAAACGCTTCGCGAAAAGGTAGGTAGTGCCCTGCATTTTGTAACTCATCTTGGCGGGGCACGAACTTATTTATAATAAAAAATCTCGATGTTTAGTCGAGTCTAAAAACCGTGCAAAGCAGGGGCGAGTCGCTACTTGACAACTATTCATAGTTTCATGCCGTGGTAGAATTGTTAGCGTGTATCGTCACGAGAATCGACTACCCAGGGTATCAGTCGTACAAACACAGAAATTAATTATTTATCAAATTGACACAGTGCGTCAGCTTGACGTGTTATAGCCATTCCCAACGACTGTCAAGGAATAGATAGGTACGGGTCATTAAAGTTGGTAGTCCACTTAGAGCCGATTGCTATAGTTTACGGACCGTTATCGGTTATAATTAAGACTTGTGTCTTCACCAATAATGAAGCAAAGACCTCATAGCTTTGCATAGTAGACCCTTCCATGTGGAAGTAACTATCACCTGTAAAATTAGCTTACGAATCTATTTATATGTATGCCCAGGTTAAAAAGGTAACCATTGGGTAAGCAAAACGATTCGTTTTTGTCTATAGGTACCGAGCATTAGTAAATAATTAATATCCCTGACTTTACGTAGGTACTTACGTTATTTTAAGTATCACCAGTCGTGGACGCAATTTTATTTTATGCAACACTAATTAAATTATAGAATGGCCACTCTATGTATAATGAATGGCTGATAATGACAACAGCATCGCAAATATAATATTATTACGTTGACAATCAACGTATCCACGTACAATGAAAAGCAACTTTAATTAACGTACTTCGTACATACGCAGTTCGAAACGTCAAAAAGTGACTAATGTAAATCATTACAAAGTAAAATAAAATAAAAAATATATATACTTGTTATTCACGCCAAAAATTTAGCGAAACATAGTAACGGTGCACAAATTATCACATCTTTGTGGTCGATGTACACAATTACGAAAAGTCTCGAACGTCGTAACTGTAAATTCAGATCGAAAGACCCATTCATAAGTATGATTTATCGATTTATAATTATTGATAGCGTTTTTTTTTATCCGTTTCTCGTCAATTCAGTACTTTTTTTTTAATATTATGAAGTGGGTAATCAGTACCACATTTTTATTTCAGGTTTTAGTGGATGTCTAAATTTTGAGAGAAAAGTGCGTAAATCCAATATTACACGCGGAAAAAAAAAACTAAAAGAAACTATCGAAGTTATCCGGAAACAAACATTTAAAATCATCACAGTATGATATCTTAAAAGTGATGTGAAACTAATTCAAATAAATAATTAAAGCTTTTGGCTAATGGTGTAGTTTATTGCGCATTTAATAATCTGAAGATAATTAGTGATGTTAACATAATTTTCTGTAGGATATAACACTAGTTTTTATGATAACCGTGTGAATTTCAACACAATATTCTTCAACAGTTAAATTTACTGCTACGTTACCATTTTATAGTAAAAACAGAATATTTAATGAACTGCCGATCTATTTTGTAAAAATCTTACCTTGACAATCTCACTGATGACAGGGACTGAAATGAATGAAATCTTTTATATTCCAGATATAAATCCACATACAGTTACAACAAATATACACATAAATAACACAATACATAAATAAGACACATTCACATGACACGCGTGAATTAGGTAATCGGCGTGTGGTAGGACTGCCATCTTACATATAGGGGGGGCTGTGGTTCCATTCTCGTACCGCGGCCACCAAAGAATTAATTAATTAACAGCTCACTTGATCTAAATTCTCTCTGTAGGATTTTTACAGGATATACCGGCTGTTCAATAAGTTCAAAAGATTTATGGCTGGAAGACATGAAATACAAGACTGGACGAAGTAAAACTTATCAAAAGTAATCAGGAAGCGACTGGCTAAACATGCACATTAAATGAAATGTAACATGAAGAAGTACATTTATTTGAGGAAACTGTGTATTGTAGGATGAATGCGATTTCCTCACAATTTCCTGAACGAACTAATATCTTTTTGTGGCATGTAATTTCCATATTATGTCATAGTACCTACCTAAGTGTAGTGGATGAAACCGTTTCAACTTTATCTTGAAGATAGACAAACCTCAATTAGAAAAGACCTTAATCTTTAAGTTTGTTTCTGTGTTTTTCTCAAAAGTAAGAAACACCGGCCTGGTTAAGACACAAAAATACAACACGAAAAAAAATTGAGGACACAGATTAGGGTGGCCAAGGATACAACGAAGGTCGATTTGATTACAAAAACAAATGAATCACCTCTTATCTTACATAAGAGTGAACGAACACACACTTATGCGTCATTCGTGATTCCCAAAAAGAGTCAAGTCCCACTGTAATGAGGACAACAAAGACGAGAAAGTAAAGTAATAAACTCCATGATATCATCTAGGTTTTCCTTAATTTCTCCATAGTATTTTATATTTTTGCAATATCATGCACATCGATCAGGAAACCCCATTGATCCATCGAAATCACTAATGTTACGTTAACTCAAAGAGCTACACATCCTGTTCTTCTAAAAAGCTATCGGCACAAAACAACTAATTGCACTTACAGCAGTATTCTCTGTCCTAACTGTTAGCATGAATAAGACCGGGTTCAACGAATCCTATGTTCTCACGACCAAATAATACGATCATTTAGTAAAATCTATTTAAACTGCATCTAGGTATAGTGATTACGGGTCAATGATCTTTTCTTTGTGTAATAGTTCCCGAGACAAGAGACTTTATTGCTAATTAAATTATTAGAAAAAAGTAATGTTCCATTAGGCAGTCAAAATGGATTATGTTTAACGAATTGAGTAAAACCATAGTGAAGAACGTCGTCGTTTTTAAATTTCTTTTCGCAATCAATAAAAATTAGAGGATGCTTATGCTCCATAAAGTTATGACAATGCAATACATCTACAAAATATAATCAATTATAAGGTTTTCTTCGGGACAGATTTTTCAATAATCAGATAACTTTTATCTGAAAAAGTAACTATGACAGTGTGACATATTTTCTTAAGGAGGAAGCGCTAAGGTAGCCGCGAAATTCAAATTTTCTTACGATTTTTGCAATTTGCAGCTCAGTGTCTAGGTGTATGTTGATTAAATTATGATTCGCGACCGTAACGAATATGTTTTTACATGATTATAAACATTAAAATAAGTAATACAACTCCTTAAGTTAGTATAATCCTAAGAAGTTAAGATTTCATGAAAAAATCATTCATAGAATTATTTGATCTTAGAGAGTTGTATTGATGATTTTAATAATTATAATTCTGTATACAGATATTTGTAACGGTCGCGAATCATATTTTAATCAACATACAACCCAATACTGACCTGCAAATTGCAAAAAAAACGTTAGAAAATTTGAGTTTCGCGGGCTACCCTAGCGCTTCCTCCTAAAGAAAATATGTCACACTGTCATATTTATTTTTCAGATAAAAGCTGTGAAACCGCAATATTTGTTCGTCAGATAAAAGATCGAGACTAAATATTGCAAAACCAGCCTTTAGAATAAAAACCATATACAGTCACAGAACCTCAAAACTACAGCCGCTATTTTTTGCTCAAGGCCCGAACCCTTTTACAATATGACGTATATATTGAGCTTTCTAGCTCCACCTTAAAGTAAGTTACATCAAATAGGTCAAACTGATTGCCTCGTTACCAGCGATATTGCTACCGTATCTGCTATCTGCGATATAGCAAACTGGTAACTTAGCAAGTTACCAAGCTGTCACTTGATCGAGATTCGGCACGTTTATTTGTCGTTAGTGGTAATCAAGTTATTTAAGTTTGTCTCTCGGCTTGACGTTTACCCAGACTGTTAATTACTTTGCTTGGTGACAAGAACAATGTTGGCACTTGTTTCTTAAATATTTTTTGATAGAGTGGGTGTAAAACGTCGTAACCGCATATTTCGACTTTACGTCAGAAACATGAAGCGAGTTTTCACTTGTTTATGTTTAAAATGGTTAAAGAGATTAACAAAAATCTAGCATCGAAATAATCAAAAGCGAAGTATTTAAAAATAGGTACAAAATTCCTGTGTTCCACAGACCCATATATCGCAGACTTTATTTAAAAAAAAAACACACAATTTGACAGCTCAATGAATATTCCAATGAATAAAATCACGCGCGATGTAAAAACACGTATGTATTGGAATCTTTCGCATTTTCCGTAAAACACGAATATGAATCATGTACTGTCCGATAGAATTGCATTTTCAATAAAGAAATAATTCAGAAGTATAGATCAGCGTATCGGAACTTTAGTCACACATCGACTCCTGGAAATACAATCTAATCCAGTTGGATGAAGTATGTGAGAGTTGCAGCCAGTTGAAGCTCGGTTTCAATTGCTCATGTAAAAGGCATGACTCACGTTTTCACCAAAAACATGTATTGCGTGTGCAGTGATTTTTCCACAAGCAAGGTGGCATTCCTCATTTTTGCCATTACAAATTTGCTGTGTAATAATGTGTGTTTTCATAATTACATATTTCCTTCTTTCAATAAAACTGAACCAATAGTTTGTTAAGGGGTCCCCGAAACGATTAATTGCCATCAATTTCTATTGAAGTAATATTGTCAATCGCTTCAATTGCAATTGGTAGACGATCGATTTGTGCATCAATGTGTATCAGTCACGTAAAAATTGACAATTGCAATTGATCGTTTCGGTGGTTTCGGTGAGCCTTAAGAGAGAAAGCATTATTTTATTCTACGACTACCTACTTCAGACATCACAAATCCGTCAGAAAGCAGTAAAGAAAATTAAGGCTCAAATCGTTGTCTGACAAGAAAAGAAAATAGGCCGCATTTATACCGACTTGAGCTTTTGCAACAATTTTTTTTTGTGATTGAAAATCATATTAAAGGTTTCTTTAAAAAGTTTTCGCTAAAATATTTAACAGACATTAGGGACTTGTAAATATTAACCTAGTTACTAAAACAAACCTATTTCAAACAGTTGCAGTTTAGAAATGTGTACTAGGGAGATACGTTCATACAGGTACGCATCCGCATCTTTTTTCGGATTTTAATATAGTTTGGAGATAACTAGTGGAAGACTGTTGCATGTTAAAATTACCTCCAGTATTCTGATTACAGCCTTACGATATGTCGCGCAAACCCAAAAAATAAATTGACAGCTGATTAAAACCGCGCTGGATAAGTACGGCGGTGTAACTGCACTTGCCGCATCTGAATATTTCCCGCTGAATTTACTTCTCAATGGAGAAATAACTGAGAAATACCCGCAGTATCTTAAAATACGGATCAGAGCAGTGTGTCGGCTCGGCCACATATCGTGCCCGTCGCCGGCGCCGGCGCGCCGCTTCGGCGATTTCGTGCATTTTTTGCAAGTGACGACTTGGATTTCTAAATAATTTAAATGCGTGCACGAAGTCAGAAGCGCACTAACGCAGATCGCGTATTAATTGCTATTCAATGAATTGGGTTTGTGTGTACCGAGTCGCGTGCTAATTTGTTGCTTAGTTTTATTTATGACGTGTGCTGCACGAACTCGATTGAATCGATCAACATCTTTTATTATTAAGTAAAAGTTGAATGGGAAACTTACGGTATTAATGACACCGTCACAGAATCCAATTAAAGCACAAAACCATGTCACTGTCACAGATGTATTTAGTTTACGGTAGCACTTGATGCGCGACGAGTGTGCGCGATGTGTTGCGTAGGAGTGTGGCGACACGGGAGTGCTGTGCGGCTGCGCGGGCGCGACTGAGCGGTCGTGCCGTCGAGCGACGCCGCCGGTGAAATGATCAGACGCGACTCGAAATCGCATAAGTAAAATTGTTGCAGTTTTATTAAGGACAGGTTGTTGTAAACGTAAAAGTGGTACTAATCGTGTGTAAATAATTACACCGCATGGATTATGCGGAGCGACGTAATAAATCGCACGGTTTTCTAGTTAGTCTTGTTAAGTCAGCGGCTTAAGTAATAAATAAGGATTTTTCAAAGAGTAATTGGTATGAGATACGGCTAGCCTCAATAGATATCGTAAAATTTCAAAACCTCGATGTGTTTTCTGAGTGGATTGCTGTTATTAATGCTAACGAATAATTTATGAAAAAATAAATAGAATAGATATTAATCTATTAAATCTACCAGCTGAGATAAGTTAGATAAATGAAATTAATAGCTAACATCGAAGCTAAGTTAGTATTATAATGGCTACGCCATTAATCACGTATTCCAATTAAATTAACATTTTGCAAAAACACACTTACAACGCTACTATACGTGGGTGAATGTTTAAGTAATTATTGACAGCTAAAGCTTACACAGAAATAGTTCATAATTAGCATTTTTATACATTTTTTACGATGCAGAATGTAGTATGTTTATATCTTTAACTCAATCTTGCGCAGGAACAGTTATCCTTTTATGGTTATGAGTTTCATAAGTGGCAATTATTCTAAAATGTTACTACATAATAAACTGCGCTAAGAAATAAAAATGAAGCTTTAAAAAAATATATATTATTATTGTCGTCAACTGAAACACCTATAAAAGACATCAACGCGGGCATGAGCGCGTGCGCAAAGTTAAATCAATTTGTGTATTTTAGCCGATTTTAGATTAGGTACAATTTTTTTTCTTTTTGTTAATTGACTTTAATGACATAATATGGACTTTTCTTCTATTGATTTCATTCGTTTATAATTTAAATCACTTTAGTTTTTGTAAATAAAATTATAAATGTTATTTATACAAATAAATAAAATTGAAGTGTCTGTTTGTAATGTCAAAATAACAACTTTTTACTAAATGCATAAGAAAGTATAAACGGTACTTATAACAAAAAAGCAATTTTCAACATTTTTCTCTGTCTGTCTGTTTGTTCCGGCTAATCTCCGAAACGGCTAATCGACCGATTATATCGGGACTTTCACTGGCAGATAGCTGATGTTACGGTGGGTAACTTAGGCTACTTTTATTTTAGAAAAATAATTAGGGTTCCGCGCAAAAAATTTAAAACCCATGAAATTATGAACAAAAAGTCGGATTTGAAAAATTCTTTTTGCACTTGGCAGCCCAATTCTTGAGGATACTTTTAGGCCCTTTAACATAACGCTACGACCCTTAGGAGCCGAGCAAAAAGAAAAAAGTCAGTAAGAACACTAAGAGAAAACGAAGTAATAGCGCGGGCGGGCGATTCAACGCGACGGTTGGCGACGAGTCGGAGACGAGGGAGTTTTATTAAAACGTGGCTGTTATTTTAGTATATTGTGTATCTTACGACATCCACGCGAACAAAGTCACGGGGCACAGCTAGTTGTAAACAAACTTATGAATGTTTCAAAGAGTTTAGTATTTTTCGCGTAACACGTTAAATGTTTATTTGACACGTTACGCGGCAATTTCTGGTGATCTGGATATGTATATGTTTATACAGGGTGAAATTGGATTCATGGGCATCCTCTTAAGGGGTCATTGTACTCATCATTATGAACAACTTTTACGATTGAACCAAACCTAAAATCTCGAAAGAAAAAACCACTGGTCCCTACATTTATGTTCGCATAACTCGTCAAAATGTAAGGAACCGCTGATATTTTTTCGTGATTTCAGATTTGGTCCCATAGTAAAAGTTATTCATAATTATGAGTACAAAGACCCTTTAAGAGGATGCCCATTAATTCAATTTCATATTGTATACATGTCCAGATTACCAGAAACTGTCGCAAAAACATTGAAAACGAACGCTAAATTTGTACTTGAAAAAATATATTCTGTTACCATTCAATCACTCTAGGTTTCGCATCGACTGACCCACAAACATGGCCATACTATGAGCTTACTTATCTCACTCGCATTGCAAGTCTCATCTACCCCAGCATCTTTTTTTAGTTTCTAAATCTTTATTTAGAAAACGCAAGAACCGGTAGATCTGATGTGGGGAAGAGTAAAGGAAATCGTAGAAACAGCACTGTGAAAAGATGAATGCTGAACTAAAACAGACCATTTTTTTTTTTCAAATATACCCAAACATGAAAAACAGTATAATATACAGCAGCTAAATGCAGTTAAATTATGTAGGTTAAAAAAATACTGAAGTTAATGGTAATAAGGTCATTATATTCAATAATAATAAAAGCTAGAAAGCTTATTGTATACAAGGTCTAACATAATTAACGCACAACCTCTTAAGGGGTCACTGTACTCATCATTATGAACAACTTTTACTATGGGACGAAACCTAAAATCGCAAAAAAAAATCAGCTGCTCCCTACATTTATGTTCGCATAACTCGTCAAAATATAGGGAACAGTTGATTTATTTTCGCGATTTCAGGTTTGGTCCCATAGTAAAAGTTGTTCATAATGATGAGTACAATGATCCGTTAAGAGGTTGTGCGTTATTTATGATACATCTTGTATATGATACCACCATAACACACTATGGCGTGATATGGTTTTTTTAAGATTTAAAATCAAGAACCAAAACAAAAGTTATTGTGCAGTTTATCTTCCACATAATATTACAACGTATTTGTTTAAAAAAAAAACAAAGTGTTTATGCGAATAGTTTCATTTACAATATGTACATTTCAGTAACTATAATGGTACGACACAATCATACAAATGAACTGCTTTCAATGCTCTCGATTGGATCACGACTCGTTATTCAGTTCCAGCACCTAGTATTCGCCAGCAGATATATAATTCGTTCCATATTTAAGCATTACGCTCCTTTCACAGTTCCTATTGTTGTGAAAAGCTTATGTAATATCTTAGTACGGTAAATGACAGTATATTGTACGGATATACTGTCATTATCTACATCTATTCATGTTTCTTTAAAATTATTGGAGACTAGCTGTAAGATTCACAATATACTAAAATAACAGCCACATTTTAGTAAAACTCCCTCGTCCCCCGACCCGTCGCGTTGAATCGCCCGCCCGCGCTATTCTTCGTTTTCGCTTAGTGTTCTTTCTGACTTTTTTCTTTTTTCTCGGCTCCTGAGTGTCGTAGCGTGATAGCCTATAACTATCGTCGAGAATTGGGCAACCAAATGCAAAAAGAATTTTTCAAGTCCAGCTTCTTGTTCACAATTTCTGTCATCTGACATACGTCACGGTCAATTCTCCAACTGCAAGTTTGTCATAATCTGCCTATCCTTTTCCCGACTATGTTGTTTATGTTGCAAATCTAAGTTTGTAATCACACAAAATTATGTAATAAAACCACAAATTAACTATTTTAAGACTTTTTCCTTTACTTGTGCTGTGAACACTTGCTTCTTGCCAAATTTCATGATTCCAAGTCAACAGGAAATATGTTTTGATTTATTTGCGAGTATCAAAATATGTCGCATAAATGGCCGCATTTTTTGATTGCGTTGACTTAGAAACTTGATTTTTCTACAGCTCCAATGAACTGTAGACCTACGTATTTGATATTAATTACAACATAATACCTCCACGCATTCCTGAGAAAATGGGTCTTGACAGACTGACAAACAGACGCATGAACGGACGAAAGAACAACAAAGTGATCCTATAAGGGTTCCGTTTTTCCCTATTGAGGTACGGAACCCTAAAAAATATAAATGAAGATGTGATATCTCTTCCGACTTAAAAACTAAGCTAGGAAAGTAACTTCAGTGATCATTCAAGTCGACAAAGCCAGTAAATTATCGTGAACCAGTTTAAGATTTCGAATGTGGTGTAGTTATAAAACAATAAATCAATCCCGTAACTTTCTTAGATCGTAAGTCACAAATCACGAGTGACGAGGACTTGCCTGTTAGATGTGCAGGGTTGCCAAGGTTTAGCATTTCCATTGATATTTAAAAACTATTAAAGCATTACTATATGTATCTAACAATGTATGGTTTTTTTTTTCAGCAGCCATAGTTATGGGAGACGCTTGTTGTAAAAATAAAACGATTTATTCATTTTAACTTTTCTTATTTCTAGTTTTATATATAGTGGTACAGTTTGATTGATGGCTTTACATATTAAGAGAAGAAAAATAGAAAAGTAAAACATAAATTTTAAAAAAACGTTTCGAAAGCTATCAAAATCGTTTTTTTCCCTGATTCGGGAACAAAAACCCAAACAAAATTACCTAATGTTTGTATCAAGGAGTTTCCATCAATCATTACAAAACTAACTGAACATGCTTTATTAGACAATCTTCCTTAAAAACCCACACTTAATTTCTCGACAAACTAACGAAACCTTACCATAACTATTCCATAACCATGGCAACAACCCTAGATATGAGTGAAAGTGATAGCAACGTTAAAACGATTAGCCGCATCTCTGCTGCGCCCGCGCCGCTTCGGCACTAAATAGATAGGTACAGAAGGTCGGATCCACACAAAGAGCCAAAACGCACGCACACATAGGCATGCAGTGCAAGCGCACTTGCGACTGGCATTTTATGTACTCGTATGATCCAAAAGTATCTGCGGTGAGAGTATTTACAAACCCTGATCAGATTAAATTCTTACCCAATCACTCATTAAAGGGAATTAGTAATACATTCATCTGTATTTACCGTGTTGCAACTTTAAATCTCACCTTTTTTTCTAACAACTATTGTTTCACTGGCATTATTAAATTGTAATTGAAGAATCACTGACGAAAATTGAGGTTATAAAATTAACCTCAATCATCAAATGAAAAACCTCTTTAAAAATTAGAATTTTGGGTTTAATTATTCCAATAATCAAATCAAAGCACTCAATTTGTAAACAACAAATAAATTGCCATAAATTGGCATTCACAGGTACGTTTCCTGATCCATTTGTTTACATTTTCATTAAATACTTTTTGTACAGACTATACCTAGACGTATGTGTGTGCGTGCGATCGTTTTCGCTCGTTGTATGGAGCCGCCTTTCTGTACCCTATCTATTCTGTGACTTCGGGAAAGCAGGCGACTGTCAAATTTACTTGTCAAGAGTTTGTTACACAGAAGTGTTGCAAACGTAATGTATGGGGACGTGAATGAAGTGTTACTGTGTATCTTTAGTTGTGGGAGAAAACTTTTTGAAATTATCTGAATTGACTTTTACAGTGCAACGTTTTATGGCCGTGCTCGGGAGACTTTAACATAGGGTAAAAAAGATTTTTCTTTTTAATGTAAAGCATTTTATTGAAGATAAAGGCTCCTGCAAACAGGCGCGACACGCGACGCAAATCGCGCGCTACCCAAAGGCACCGCTTGTCGCGTGCGAATCGCGTCGCGTATCGCGCCTGTTTGCAGGAGCCTTTAACCGTGTGTAGCCAATATAAGCGTGAGTGCCTAATAATTAGAGATTCAATTCCGTCATTTCTTTAATTAGATTACCACGAAAGCCTATTTGATTCTAATCTAAACAGTTTCTATTCAGCACATGTCCTTGCAATTAGTTTTTATAATGGCAGCCACGACATTGCGTCATAGGGAATCCTAATGTGGAAGCATGTTTCACCCGGCGCTAGCGCAATACTTGTAAATTTAGTCATAGACAATTAATTCTAGCGTCGATGCTTTACTAAGTTAGAAGCTTGCATTTTTTTCATATCTACATCCATACAAATAAATAAAATGGAAGTGTCTGTTTGTAATGTCAAAATAACAACTTTTTTCTAAATGCATAAGAAATTATATACGGGACTTATAACAACAATGCAATTTAAAAAATTGTTGTCTGCCTGTCTTTATGTTTGTTCCGGCTAATCTCCGAAACGCCTAATCGACCGATTTTGACGGGACTTTCACTGGCAGATAGCTGATGTTACGGCGAGTAACAAAGGCTACTTTTATTTTAGAAAAATAGTTAGGGTTACGCGCAAAGAAATTAAAGCCCATGATATTGTGAAGAAAAAGTCGGATTTGCAAAATTCTTTTTGCGTTTGGTAGCCCAATTCTCGAGGATGGTTAAAAGCTATGTCACATCACGCTACGACCCTTAGGAGCCGAGCAAAAAGAAAAAAGTCAGTAAGAACACTAACCGAAAACGAAGTAATAGCGCGTGCGGTCGGGGGACGAAGGTTTTATTATATGTATATCTTACGACTTCCACGCGAACGAAGTCGCGGGGCACAGCTAGTTTATTAACTGCTAAATTTAGAGAATATTTTGTCAGTCAACACTTAAATGTTTCCCTCTATGGAGTTTCTTGCCCGTTCTTCTCCATAGGAACCTACTACGCTTTGGAATGGGCAACTAGCTTCATCTTTCTGACTGACCGACTTCTTGATAATTTAAGTACGAGTATAATTGAAATACAATGCTTTAAGTATGTCGGCAATCAAATCCTTCTTTTTATTAATTGATTGATTTAGTGGACACTTATTAGTTGTCACCTTAATGTATTTGAGGAAGTTCAAAATGGCGGAAAAACGTATCGTATAGCAGTGTTAAAGACGTGAGTGTTTAAAATATTGTTTTCCTAGTCCTTTCCTTGGACTATATTTTACTTTCCCGGTACATTTTAAAAGAAAAAATCATAAATAGGTACTATCCTAAATTAAAGGAAAAATTAGCAGTTCTGAATTTAAAAAAAAACACCTTTTAAATGACAGTCGAAAATGCTACTGAAATCATTGCGCGTCGGTGTAACAGACAGCCATTTTACCGTACACAATAAAAACCTTAATTGGCGACGCAGTCTATCGTAAATCCTACTTGTATGTCCACAAACTCTGCCTACCCTTTATGGCGTGTTGATGTGTTAACAAAGTGTTGACGAGAACACTTGTCGAGTGAATATATTGCACTTGTATGTAGACCCTTTTTTGCTGGGTTTACCTAGTTATACAGTGGGAACTCCGTTGGTTACCTAGTTTTAGTGATAAGTTTAGTGCCGTCTGTGTTGGGTACACCAAGAACAGGGTTAATTACCTTCGTCTTTGGTGGCTATGTATATAAGATATTATTCTACCTTATTTTGACTCCATCCATTTTTCAACCAGATGGAACAAGAGAGTTGATAATAGTTAAGGTCATGATCACTTAATACGTTTACCAAACGTCGTGATAGCTTAGGTCAATTACCTCATAATCTGTCATTGTACAGGACGTCGGTGAGTGTGCTCGAGAACTCCACGACCTCATTCCGCCTGCCCCCTTCTACCATCGGACATCTAGACGCACTGCAAGTTACCATCCCTACCTAGTTGTTATTCCACCAATTCGCACTAATTGTTTCCAAGTGTCTTTTGTGATGCGCACAGCAAAGGAGTGGAACTAGGCCTGCGTCTGTGTTTCCGAACGCATACAACCCCGATCTCTTCAAAGTGAGAGTTAACAGGCTTCTTCTGTGTAAGCTCGCTCCATCGTCGACTTTGTCTCTGTCATCATCTCTGACCTAAACTAGAGTCAAGAGCAAACCTATCTAAAAAAAAAATGACATGAACATGATAGAACATGAAAAAATTGTTCACGCATTCGGTATGTTTACGGTAGACGTTTACTTAAAAGTTTAGTCTCGTTATCGCGATGATGATAATAACTTGATGAGAAAACATGTTGTAGTTTGATCTCATAAATCAGTTTGCAGTTATTTAAAATAGGACCAATATTTATTAACTCCTAAAACATTAATTTCTAGACACAACACCTTGTTTAAAAATCCAAATATTTGCTGCAAACAATTCATATTAGCTTCATTGCTCGCCAATCAAACTAAAACTAACAAACCGAGTTAATTTACCAGTTGCTGTTATTCGTTAATCACTGACCACTAACCAACTACCGTGAATATGAATTTGACAGACACGTATACGTATCGGTATGCAACCATCATGTAATTAACATTGACAGGCTGCTAAACACACAGTTGTTTTGATTAGTTAATTAGGCATAGCAAACTGCACTGATTTAATTTTCCCTTGTCATGTGTTGATGTACCAATGTCTATGACCATCAATCTTCAGTCTTTTTTAAACTGATTGTATGTTGGAGTTTTCTTTCAGAATAGTTTAACAGTTATACTGTAATATGACTGCCTCGTTGGTCTAGTGGACGCAAGCGCTACTGCTGAGCATGAGATTCTGGGTTCGATTCCCAGGTTGGGTAGTGATATTGGGTTTTTCTGTCTGGAATTTCTCAGTAGCAGCCTGGAGTCTGGATTTGAGCCCGGTTGATGGCAATAGGCTCGCCCCCTATTACATGGGACTTAAACATAACTGGCGAAATGTGGGTGAACTATATAGGTACACCTCTGCCCAACCCTTCGGGGAAACAAGGCGTGATGTTATGTTTATACTGTAATATCGGTTCCTTCACTTTCTCAGCATGAGACACCTGATGAGGAACAATGTCAGGGAAAACCAGTTTCTGGCCGTCTCACAGATGTAACAAAACACAGTCAGGATGCTGATGGCAAATACAGTGGAAGACGTCTTCAGGCTGGCTGGAACGACGACCTGGTAGCACACTTTCAATCACAATCCGAAAGTTTTAAAGGATATTGCTCATCCATTACTTCATAGGCTTGAAAAATTCTTCTACTCAACAACTTAAATTACGCAACGAATGGGGATGAACTGACAAAATTAAACCCATTGCGATCAATTGTCATTTTATGTGTGTTACGCAGTTACCCAGCAGGTCGAGTGGTTGGTGATGGGCATCATTACCAACCACTTAACAACCACCGGGGTACACCACATACAATGGCAATGTCTTTCATTTTGACAGTTCAAAAACATTCATTGCTTTAGTTACGTTGTCGAGCAGACGAATTTTTCAAACATATGAAGCAATGGATTAGCAATTTCCTTCAAAATCTTTCGTAATGTGATTATTACGTATCTGGGATGCTGGTCACCGGCGTTTCATGTTTGACCTAACTGAACTTAAGGATTGAACTAAGTGGCGTGCAATCAGAGAAGCGTACGTTCAGCAGTTGATTACTTTAGAATCATGTCTCCTCCAATATTAAGAAATGTAATTTGGCAATGGACTCGAAATTACAGCATTATACTTTAAATATAACTCAATGTAAATAATTAATATCACTTTAACGCAATGTTTGAGATTAAGATTAATGAAGCGTGACATTATAATGAGTATGGACTTTGCATTATATTCGTAATTTGACATTTTAATATTATTCTCTTTTTTTAATTTTTTTTTTATTGTTGACGTTAATCAATATATGTTCTTGAAACTTAATCATTTAAATAGAAATGTTATTTAATGAATTAAATGTTAACGTGACACATTTGCACACCATAAACGTAATGGTAGAATGTAATCGAGCCACGATAATCTTAAGTTTTTGATTTGTACCTACGTTCTAGCAAATAAAATAATTTGAATTTGAATATAATTCTGTAAAAAAAAAAATACAAGTAGATTATTTGTCAGCTAAATCTTTTTTTTTTCTGTCATAAGCCAGGATCAAATCAAAAATATTGTGAAGGTGACTCCATGAAGATACATGTTGCATAATGCATTGTTCACGTACCTACACACATGTACTAGCCCCTTGCTATGTCCATTGTCTGTTTAATACAGTAAATAAGTTATTTACAAATTATAATTCAACAAAACTTGAATGCAGGCGAAAGGTCTCAAAATGGCTAACTCTTACCTATGACGATATGGAGAAACCTTTAAATCGTTACAGAGAAGTATGACACACATGCACTACACACACTCCCAAATACTCACAAGCACAACTAATAAATCACACACACCAACCACTTCACAAACAATAAACACCCACCAACAAATTCACAAACTTACCATCTTTACCTTAAATTAATCATATTATGCCTTAATGTAATTCAATTTGATTTTATTTGTTTTTAAATTTTTATATCAAATCAAATCATTTATTTTTCAGACAGCATAAGTCCCTTTGTTAGTAAACACACTTAAAACTATATTAGTACATATATCCTAAAACAACACACGACTCGCACACAACTAGTACAGCATGTACTGAGAGGCATACCGTGAGGACGACCACGAGTCACGGAGTGTCCATCCTCTATCTCAGTCATCGCCCGCACGAGATGCCTCCGTATAGGTGCATGCACTTCCTCAGCAACACTTTTCAGGATGCTGTTTTGTTTTATGTTCTTATTTAATTATTGATGAGCTATGAGCGCTTCCCTACTACACTAATTCTGTCCTTACTGTAGATCTTTACATACATTCGAGATTAGGAGACCAGGAGACCCCTAGCACTGTCTCCCATCTTCAAACTTTTTCCTGTATAAACTGTACATTCTAAGCTGTTTGTGGGAGAAAATAAATAAATAAATAAAAAATAAATAACATAAATTTCTCTTACCACGGCCCGGCACGCAACCTAATTACGCAGTGGTTTAATTAGAGCTGGCCACATAACCGCTGAGTTTTCCCGTTGCGTTGCGCCGGATGACGCATTCCTGTCGGATTCGCCGCAACGTTGGACAGTGTAAATGTTGCTTTATATACAAAGGTAGGTAGGGAAATTATGGTTGAACATTTGTGCGGTTTTCCAGGCTCTTTAGTTGATATGCAGCGAAACTCAATGTAGGTATTTTGGCTGGAAATATTCTGCGATAAGTACTTAAATCCTCTCTAGATGAATGTAGTCATCATAGTATTAGATTCGAAGTACTTGCTTTATATGCTGCGCAAGTGTTTTATGATATTCCGATTTCTGTTGACTGAAGAAAAACTTTATAAATATTGTTATCATGATGGATAACCCAGCTCATCAGTGATTCAGTACCTCTGAAGTCTGAAGGAAACTTTACTTACACAAAACCTAATATCATCATCATCATCTGCCTGCCTTTTCCCAACTATGTTGGGGTCGGCTTCCAGTCTAACCGGATGCAGCTGAATACCAGTATTTTTACATGGAGCGACTGCCTATCTGACCTCCACAACCCAGTAACTGGGTAATACGATACCCCTTGGTAAGACTGGTTGTCAGACTTTCGGGCTTCTGACGACCCGTAACGACTGTCAAAGATCCACGAATGACAGCCGGGACCAACGGCTTAACGTGCTTTCCGAGGCACGGAGGAGTCTCGGTATGTAAAGATGGTCACCCATCCACGAACCAACCCCGGCAAGCGTAGCTTAACCTGATGGATCGACCCGTGCGGCTGTTATTACTTAGCCACGAGCTCCTAACACAAAACCTAATATATAAACACAAATTCACCAGACAACCAAACTTTAAAACAACTCAACACAAAATTCTACTGAAAACAACCTCACAACGTAGCTACCTAGAATAAACAATTTCACATATAAATATACATTTAATCAAAGTAATTAAGGTAATTAGGTTATTAACTAAATATTTCAGCGGTAACTTAAATATGGCGCCGGTTGGCGCAGAAGACAGCGGTAAAGTATTAGCGACCTACATGTGGTACGATCCCTGAATACTTTAAGAGGTGTAAGTCTTAGGTAATACTGGGAGCGATTTTCGTTTCAGGTGGAAGAAAACAGGTACATCTGCTGACAAGAAATTTCCAACACCTTTAGACTCATCGTCCACGATGCCTCTCAAAAGTAAAGGCTCCTACTAACAGATGCGACACGAGACGCGAATCACACGCGACACAAAGGCACCGCGTGTCGCGCCTGTTTACAGGAGCCTTAAAGTGTTACATACTCAAAACATTAATGAGTCGCTAAGGACATTTGGGCTACTCATTGTTGATTTGAGTTATTAATTGGTAACCTAGTAAATAATTTAGTTACCAAGTGAGTCTCACCAAGGACTACTGAATAGTTCTCTGCAAGAGGACGTTCACTGTTGTCATGTCATCTCCGTAATATTAATTACTAGAGCACCCCGCGGTTTCACCCGCATAAGTCTTGATCCCGTAAGGAAATCGGGATAAGTTATATTCTATGTGTTCAGATCCAGGTTATAAACTATCTGTGTGCCAAATTTCATCCAAATCCGTTAAGTAGTTTTTGCGTGAAAGTAGCAAACATCCATCCATCCATCATCCATCCTCACAAACTTTCGCATTTATAATATTAGTAGAAAGGAGGATAGGATTTATCGTGTTATTTTTTTTAAAAAAGGTCGATCGCAGCTGTCATTTTGGTTTAGCAAATTAAAAATCAGAGTTTATTAATGTATTGCTTTACAACAGAATGAAACGCTTTGATCATTTTAACGGGTGCCGTTCCGAATTCTGTCCAGCCTTTATTACGAACCTTTAAAATTGCCAGTTATTGCATCGTTCAAATGCGATAACTTTTACTGAAACGGAGAAAATAATATAATTGTCAGTTGTTCTCTGTTCATTTAACCAAGCTTCGACAAACCGTCACTAAAACTTATCATATGCAATTTCAATATTTAGTTTGAATTCCGGCAAACACTAAATACAAGCTTGGAATCAGAAATATTAAATACTAAATATATAACTTATTGTCATGGATTTCCACAAAATAACGCTTGATTCCATAACTTATCTTAAAAATATCAGTTTTTTCGCTATCGCTGCCTCCTATGCAAACCGGCTTACAGTCCTACCAAGCTTATCAACACGTTAATACCATGATTCGACTTAGGATTGGAAAGCGGGGATTACAAGTAAATTATTAATGGAGTCAGGAATCTTTGTGAGCCCCTGTGTCCTGTTACTTTGATAAAGGTAAACATTAGGAGGTATGAAAGGGAATTGTTTAACTACAGGAGAGGTATGAAGGGTGATGGTAATAATTGTATTATATTATACAAGGTGTAACATAATTAACGCACAACTTCATAAGGGGTCATTGTACTCATCATTATGAACAACTTTTACTATGGAATCAAACCTGAAATCGCGAAAAAAAATCAGCTGCTCCCTACATTCTTTTTTAACCTAACCTAACCTAACTCGTCAAAATGTAGGGAACAACTGATTTTTTTTCGCCATTTCAGGTTTGATCCAATAGTAAAAGTTGTTCATAATGATGAGTAAAATGACCCCTTAAGAGATTGTGCGTAATTTATGTTACATCTTGTACATCTCTGACAGTCGTTACGGGTAGTCAGAAGCCCGAGAGTCTGATAGCAAGGGGTATCGTGTTACCCAGTAATTGGGTTGTGGAGGTCACACAGGCAGTCGTTGCATGTAAAATACTGGTATGCAGTTGCATCCGGTTAGACTGGAAGCTGACCCGAACATAGTTGGGAAAAGCTAGGCAGGTTGATTACTTGATGTTATTTTTTTCATAATAATTTTATTGTACCTATTACTAGCAACGTGAGACAGTTTGATGAAGTATTATCACATATATAAGTCCTATTTCAGGATAGCTTGATGGATTTAATAGATTGTAAATAAGTCACTAGACCATAACAACTTGTTGGTATAGGTATATAAGTACCTTTATCAATTTAGAACTTAATACGCATTGCCATACGAATTCTATTTTCCTTTCCTGTCACTTATTCAATCATTCTCTTGTGTCAACGCATCGTTTGACTTCAATCTTGGGATCCCATTAATACAAGTTGGAACAACTGAACAGTTAAAGCTTAATTTTGTGTACAAATAATTCAGTACTCAAACACGAATAACATAAAAACTAAGACATTATTTTTAAAAAAAAATACCTAAGTGTGAGTCGGACTCGTACACGAAGAGTTCCGTACGACCGTACAATATTTAACACTACGTTATTGACTTAAGATATAAAAAAAAACGTTTCTGGAATGGGGAACCCCTTTTAATTTTTTACTTTATTTTATTTTTATCATTTGGTGTTATAGCGGCAATAGAAATACGTAATCGGTGAAAATTTCAACTGTCTACCTATAATGGTTCATGATATACAGCCCGCTGACAGACAGACGGACGGACTGCCAGCAGAGGCTTAGTAATAGAGATCCGTTTGGCACCCTTCGGGTGCGGAACACTAAGAAGTTACGATTCGAGATCATCATTGTAAAGGTAACTCCGCTCTAATTAGTAATTAAGGCACCCAGTCTCATAATGCCCTTCCATTTACTTAGTAACCAAAGCCAGGGTATATTATGGCGCATAAAGATAGTAAATTAGTACTTACATAAACCACAAATTTAAATTCTAGACAACCCTTTATGAAGATAGGTTTAAGGCTCCTGCAAACAGGCCGACACAATGGCAATGCGTGTAGCGCGACGAACGGTGCCTTTGTGTCGCGCCTGTTTGCAGAAGCCTTTAAAAGCGGTTGTAAAGGTCTGAGCTCAAGATCAATACGTGTTTGTGATTTAAAACTAGCGACCCACCCCTGCTGTTTTTTGACTTGACAAAACATCGAGAATTTTTTATTATACTAAAGTTTAATATGACCTAAGTTTCATGTAATCCTTCCGGAATACATTTTCTAAATGATGGTGAAAACCGCATCGAAATTGTGGAGTTTAAAAGAACTAAGCAGTTACACAGACAGACACGAAAAGCGACTTTGTTGTATACTATGTATAGATCATCATCTGCCTGCCTTTACCCGACTATGTTGGGGTCGGCTTCCAGTCTAACCGGATGCAGCTGTATACAAGCATTTTACATGAAGCGACCTATCTGACCTACACAACCCACTTACTGGGTAATACGATACCCCTTGGTGAGACTGGCTGTCAAACTTTCGGGCTAGTGACGACCCGTAACGACTGTCAAAGGCTTAACGTGCATTCCGAGGCACGGAGGCGTCTTGGTATGTAAAGATGGTCACCCATCCACGGACCGACCGCGGTAAGGGTAGCTTAACGACCCGTGCGGCTGTTATTACTTAGCCACAAGCATCTTTACTGTGTATAGATATAGAACAGATAAAGTTGAGCGCTACTAGTTTGTCGCATAAAGGCTCGTACAAACAGGCGCGACACGCGACGCGGATAGCACCGCTCGTCGCGCGATACGCAGTGCCTTTGTGTCGCGTCGCGTGTTGTGCCTGTTTGTAGGAGCCTTAACTTGGTTGTGTGCGCCTATAGTTTTAGAAGCCGTCATGATTTGATTAATTGAGAGCCGAATTGATATTCTGTAGGCGTAGTTCTTGTATTGGCACATAATGGTTACTATTTAATAGTGGAGGGAGGGCTGAAAACACCATTATTCTCCTCCCCTTATGCCAATTTATCTGGGGTCGGTGCAACATGTATTTTTCTCACCCCCTTTATAGCCATATCATCTTTCACACAGTCCATCCATCTTGTCTGTGGTCTTCCCCTAATCTTACAGCCATCCACATTCATACCCAAAACTTTCCTCAAAATATTTTCCATCACACGCTTTTTTTTTGGACTTAAAATATTATTGTTAGAAAAATATTGAAATTATTATTGTATGAGTGAGGTAATATTAATAATACTTTTATTGAAACTTTTTAGTCTAGTTCTACTTCGGCTATAAATTATTATATGTATAAAAAATCTATGTACGATAGGTATCATAAGGCGAGTCATCGTCTTGGGAAAATCTCAGTTAACCGTCGCTTTAAAGAATAAGACTTAGCTGGCATTTCCTATCATTTGATTTAATTTAGAGACAATACTTCTCCGCTGAATCTTGGTAATAGAAGTCCAGTAAGTCCAGCAAAGTAATTATTACTTCGCTGGCTATTTTTTTTTTTGGTTTGACGGGTAGGTTATTAAAAAATATTGGACACGTATTTTTTTCTTTTTTTAAGTAATCAAAAGATTAGACTGCCTGAGGAGCTCGTGGCTAAGTAATAACAGCCGCACGGGGCGATCCATCAGGTTAAGCTACGCTTGCTGGGGTTGATTCGTGGATGGGTGACCATCTTTACATACTGAGATTCTTCCGTGCCTCGGAAAGCACGTTAAGCCGTTGGTCCCGGCTGTCATTCGTGGATCTTTGACAGTCGTTACGGGTCGTTAGATGCCCGAAAGTCTGACAACCAGTCTTACCAAGGGGTATCGTATTACCCAGTCACTGGGTTGTGGAGGTCAGATAGGCAGTCGCTCCATGTAAAATACTGGTATTCAGCTGCATCCGGTTAGACTGGAGGCCGACCTCAACATAGTTGGGAAAAGGCAGGCAGATGATGATGAAAAGATTAGACTGCCTCGTTGGTCTAGTGGTCGCAAGCGCTACTGCTGAGCATGAGGTCCTGAGTTCGATTCCCAGGTCGGGCCAACTGTTATTGGGTTTTTCTATCTAGAATTTCTCAGTAGCAGCCCGGAGTCTGGATTTGTGCCCGGTTGATGGCAATAGGCTCGCCCCCTATTACATGGGACTTAAACATAATTGGCGAAATGTGGGTGTACTATAGGTACACCTCTGCTTAACCCTTCGGAAACAAGGCGTGATGTTATGTTATATCAAAAGATTACGGCTAAACATAAGTTAAAATGTGGCATGACGTCACGCCTTGCTAGATTCTAAACTGAGTTGTGACGTAGCGAGCCCCCACTCCGCAACTGTAACGCGTTTTATGTGTCATTTTTTATTATTAATATATAATAAAGCAAAAAATACATGTCCAATATATTTTTATTATCTGAATAACGGACTGAATAGAATTTCTTTTTTTTTACCCAGGCATCGTCCTTATTGCGTTAAATACTTACAATGGTAATGTCTTTCATTTTGACAACTCCACAACATTCAATGCGTCATTTACGTTGTGAAGCAGACGATTTTTTCAAACATATGAAGCAATGGATTAGCAATTTCTCTCAAAATATTTCGGGTTGTGATTGAAAGTATGTTTCGCAATAGTGGTGCAGAATAACTTCGTAATCGCCTCAACGCTACTTAAATTAACCAACGGAATCACCTTTCCTAAGCCCACAACACCCGGTTCAAACAAGATCTTAAACAAGGCATTAAATTCAGTAGCGGTACTAGCGTGTAAACTTGACGATAGTAGTGGCTTCGAGTACCTACAAATGTGGGCCAGTCGAGTCGTCAACTTAGTAATTAATCGAGCTACGGATGTTGGACAATTGTGTGCTTAAGGACGTTGTATTTATCGTTTACTTTAGAAGAAACAGGCAGCTATGTCCGTCTTAGGGCCAGTTTCTCGAACGCAAAACGAAATTATCGCAAAATTAATGTGACAATTTGTCAAGCGCGCGTAAACTGCTGCGATTGGGTGTTGATAAATCATTCAACCAATCACAGCATTTTACGCGCGCTTGATAATTTTCGTTCAAGAAACAGGGGTCCTACTCCCAGCCAGGGCCCCGGGATGTTCGAAAGAGTTACCGTGGCCCCGGCACAGGCAACTGTAGGAACACGGGTGGGTTTTAGTCAGTAAAAGTCTGACACGCCCTCTCGCTTCACCCAGAGGGGAAGAAGTCATTATTTGATGATTTCCCATCCAAAAAAAAGGGGTCGAACTCCGAAGCGTAGATCCGAAGTATCGACCGAATGTGCGACAGTTTTCTACTACACTTTTTTCTATTTCGTTCGGTCGGTTCGGATCCGGCCAAACGTCAAAATGAAGTTCGTTGAACAAACGTCAAAATGAAGTACGATCGGAGCCGAAATGACCGAACGAAATAGATTGAAGTGTAGTAGAAAACTTCCGAACATTCGTCCGATACTTCGGATTTACATTTACGCTTCGGAGTAGGCCCCCTGGCCCCTAGTATTTAGAGAAAGAACAGAAACGAAAAACGATATAGCTATTCTGGGAACCCAATTAAAAGATCATAGTCCAGATATCATGGTCGTATCAATGATGTCATTCTTATGAAAACGAATATCTTGATGGTCAATTTTCGATGCTTTAAAATTAAAATGCAACATTTTATAGTAGGTACCGAGAACGAAACCCTACATCAATCCTCAATCTTCCACCGATGTGATTCTTTAGGCTTTAACCTACACATAACATAAAAAAAAACATAGATTAGCTACACACTACACATAACATAAATTAGCTTAAGATTTGAGTGAATAACTAAATAGAATAGAAAAGATGTAACTTAGACTATGAAGGAGTAATCATTTTGTATTTATCTGTGGAGGCTTGTAAGTAGCAATTTAGTTATATATTATTATTATTCTAATGATATTAGACTGTAAGCCTTCCGAAAATAAAGAAAAAAAATAACATCAAGCCTATAATCCCGGCACAAAACCAGACTTCGGTCTAAAACTAATCCAACTCAACATGAACATTGTATTGCTATAGCACAAACCCTTGCTTACTAAATAGATTACCAACACCCACAACATAAATATAGCATCTTAATTACCCTTAATATCTCTGCAGGAAGTAAAGAATCTTAAGTAATATCCTTCTAATCAGAACGAACTTGTTCTGAACGTAATACAAAGTAAAACCTAAGAGATAGCAATCACTAGCTCATTTGCTAACTGACGGCGTAATAGGGTTAAATAGAACACTTGCGCATGCGTCGTGTAGGGTATGAGCTGAAGCGGGAGCGTTCCCTATCATTGACGATATGA
Organism: Fissipunctia ypsillon; assembly: GCA_947568875.1. NCBI lineage: Eukaryota > Metazoa > Arthropoda > Insecta > Lepidoptera > Noctuidae > Fissipunctia > Fissipunctia ypsillon. Next base: position 5,123,936 of record OX387643.1, read on the forward strand.
AAATATCGAACATAAGTACAGTCAGGGAAATTAATCGTTTATCAATTCAAACAACTGACAAAAAAAAAGACCGTTGTTATTTGAATTTAATACGGACAATTGGGATGATGACTAATGTTACAAATGTTCGAACAAATAATGTATCCTTACTTTTAGCAATCCTTTTTTAGAACCACTTCAACCTATAAAAAGAGGAGGTTCTCAAAACTAAAGTGCAGATCCAAAGACACCGACTTCAGAAACTCAAGCTATTTTTCACTTTGTAGTTTTTTGTTTAGTCGGTTGTAATTTTTTTTTTTGTAGGATAATAATACGGTATCGTAGGAAACTCACACCTGAGTTTGCCGATTTTCACTACTTTCACGATGTCGGCACTACTGGCCATCATGTGGCATTCCTGTAACCGAAGATACGTCCACCAATACTTAAACCTCATGCATAATGCATATCGACGGCGAAGTGCCAATACTTATAAATACTTACAATAATGATAAAAAGTGAATTTCTCGAAAAATTTCAGTTAGGAGGCTTCGCTGCCGATATGCATACATTCCGAAACTTAACAAACAGTCCTTACACACCTGCCCTGCTGATAAAGTTGCCCCCACAATATCTCAGGGTCCACATTAATGAGAACCATAAATACTGCATAGGTACAGTCTCCGGCGCATCCCCTACGATATACATTAATCGCCTTATCTGTAACGAGTCGGTACTCGCAATCCATCTCGACGATTATAATAATAAATAACAGACTTCATCATATTAATACAAGACAGATAAAACGCATTCAATTTGGGGAATGGGGGCTCGCTATGTCACAACTAAGTATAAAATCTAGCAAGGCGTGACGTCACGCCACATTTTAACTCAATGTATCGCCGTAATCTTTATATTACGTAAAAAAAGAAAAAATACGTGTCCAATATTTTTTAATAATCCACATGACGGACAAAAAAAATGTTAGTTGTGATTCCTATTAATACATCAGGCAGAAAAAGAGTGCTGTTTGAAAAACCGTTAAAAAATAAAGCAACAGTTACTTTAGGAAAACTAGTAGGGGACAAACACAAGCGATGGGTTTCAAGCTCATCACGAGGGCGCAAAGTACGCTGAAGCTTAACTTTAATTGCTCTAATCTACAACACTATCTAGATTCTTTCTTCGCTTGTTAGTGTTGGAAACACGAGATAAAATCGAGATTTATTTAATTACGTAACAGTACTGCTGGCTGCACAAAGAACTGACACCAAGTTCGAAGAATCTTCAATGTATGTTAGTTCAAACATGTTCTGCCTCGGATGGCTGCTGTCATTTGTAGATCTTTGACAGTCGTTACGCATAGTCAGAAGCCTGAAAGTCTGACAACCAGTCTTACCAAGAGGCAGCGTATTAATTCGGGCAATTAGCTTCAGCTTTCTGAATGACCGACTCCTTTGAGAATTCGTAAGTGCCTGTAAATGATTGAATGAATTGAAATAAATGCTTTGAGTTTGAATTGAATTTGAGTTTAGCCCAGTAACTGGGTTAAACGTCGGATAGGTAGTAGCTTTCTGTAAAATACTGGTATTCAGCTTCGTCAGGTTAGACTGGAAGCCGACCTCAACATAGTTTGAAATGGCTAGGCAGATGATGAGTTCAAATATGTTAGTAGAGTTATGTTCTTGACCGGAACGGATTCGAATCTGGAGCAGAACGCTTAAGTGGCAGATAAATAAAGTGAGGCTTGTTTTGGATGATTATAATTTTAGTTGTGTGTTATTAATAATTATTGTGTCGGTCGTAACGAGGATTTTCATGGCGTGTGGGTTTTTGCCAAGAATTTACAATAGCAGCTATTCTGATGCTTATAGTCTTGAGCCCTGCAGGCGTGCAATAATATACTTGTAAAGCTCTGGTCTCTTGCGTTAAGAGCTAATTTCAACTTTGTTTTAATGATGGTGAAGTATGTATATGAGATGCCTGCCTCTCCTATTGCAGATGTTTATAGGCGGGGGTCATCACTAAACTGCAGGTGGACTGTCGAAAATAATAGAAAGAGACAGAGAGAGAGAAAGTCGCATGGAGTCGCACGCTTTTTCGTTACGTGACGATTTCTAGCAGTCCAATCCTGCCGGTACTCATTCTTATATAACTCTTTACCTGTATAGTCGTTAGAGGCTCTTCGAATTTAGATGTCTTCTTTCATGTTCAGTAAATAAATCTAGCCTTTCCTTCGCTATCTACGTATATCTAAATGTCTCAAGCTATTTCCCACTTAGCTCAAAGGAAATGTTCGGATCCTTAGAGGATTCAGCTCAGTGAAGCGTCTGAATCCGTTAGGGCCGATTGACCCTTTAAGCCATTCAGGTGAAGTAAGTATTTACTTAAGTAAACTTCCTGGGAGCCTTGTCATAAAAATGTTTATTTTCTTAAACTAAACCAACTGTGCAATGCGGTGAAGGTGTTTTGATTCCTTTAATCTAAGATTCTCCACGAATATATCGTGAGAAAGCCGTAGGTAACGAAGAGGCAAGTGATCGATGATTGTTCCTAGTGTGTATTGTGATGTTAATGGGTTGTGATGTTTTTAGTGTTAATGGGTTTTTCCATTAATTATTCCAGTAGAAGCTCGGGGTCCCGGGGAATTTGTGCACGGTTGATGAAAATAGGCTCGCCCCAATCACAAGGGAGTAAACCTTATCTGGCGAAATGTGGGTTACTATCATATATACTTCTGCGCAACTCCTTGGCGAATACAGGCGTGATGCAATGTTATTTTTTTTTTATCTCATAGGTCTATCTCACCTACTAAAGACAGTCACCCACTGCAAAACTAAGAACATAAAAATCGCACCACTGCAACAGATAACGACGTGTTGCCAACCAAGATTACTATAATCGTCCGTCACCCTCAGTTAAACCCAACAGCTATCTGTAACACAAACTAAGTTAAACTTTGCAGTCAGCATAAAATTAATTAGGTAACAATTTTAATGAGCAAGATATCTTGGACAACATAAACTAATACCATTTTTTTAATGTTACTCCTATCTCTGTTACACATTGTTAATTTAGGATCACGCTTTCTGGTCACGCCGTGGTGAAAGTGACCACCTTGAATTGACGCCATTTTTTCTAATTTCCAGTGTTCCGTAAATTAGTTTGCAGACTAATTGACGATGGTGGGAATAAAGATTATGATTAGCAACGAAAATAATCGAACGATACGTTAGTTTGGAACTGTGGTTGATAGGGAAACTGAATAAATACTTATATTTACCTGTTCTATGTAATTTTAAAGACTGTTTTGTGATTTTTGAGACTGTTTCTTTATTAAGTTCTTTTAAATTATAAATTTTATAAAGTTATCTAAAATAGTTCCCTTTCTTACGTAAAGTCTGATTTTGTTTTCTTCATGTGTTAGTAGTTTAATTGTTAATTTTATGATTTTTGTTTTTATTTCAATATTTGTACGCCTTCACGGCAAAACATAGCGCACATATTATAATAATCTAAGATCTTTTTGTAAATACCTATGTTTCACAAATAAACGTTCTGATTCTGAAACTTTGAAGGCTTTGGGTACGATAGCTATTTAATTATTCATAAGCAAAGAGTGACGACTAATAGAGAGGTATGGAAGAAAAGACATACTGTGCTGACCCCAAATAAATTGGGATATGGGCAAGAGAATGATAAAGCAAAGAGTGCTTAGTCCATTTTATTTATTTATTTGTGCACAATTTATTACATTAAGTAAATGCTCGTGGCTAAGTAATAACAGCCGCACGGATCGATCTATCAGGTTAAGCTACGCTCGCCGGGGTTGGTTCGTGGATGGGTGACCATCTTTACATACCGAAACTCCTCCGTGCCTCGGAAAGCGTGTTAAGCCCTTGGTCCCGGCTGTCATTCGTGGATCTTTGACAGTCGTTACGGGTTGTCAGAAGCCCGAAAGTCTGACAACCAGTCTTATCAAGGGGTATCGTATTACCTAGTTACTGGGTTGTGGAGGTCAGATAGGCAGTCACTGCATGTAAAATACTGGTATTCAGCTGCGTGTGGTTAGATTGGAAGCCGACCCCAACATAGTTGGGAAAAGGCTAGGCAGATGATAATGAAGTAAATAAATATAAATAAATAAATATTTCTATTACTCAAAATATTGCGATATCTCTCGATAGAATAGGCTGCTGTAGTCACCCAGTTTCCTCCACTTCTATCTTCAACCACCACAAAATCAAAACATAAAGAGGTTTGTTTTGTGCCAAATTCAGCACACATTCACTAATATTCTCGGTAAATATTTGCTAAAGCAATAAATTTCTTCATTGTGGTCTCCGAGAAAAGGGTCCTATATAGATAACGATCCTCACATGCCCCGCATGCTATTGTGGGGCATTCTTTCAAAAAACGACCATGGAGTAGTGAGAATGGAGTGCTCACATAAAATAAAGAATAACGTTTAGTTGGACACAGTTCGTGAAACACAAAATACAATTAGAAAAGTGAAAATAAAGTTTTAACAACAATAGTGAGTGCCTCACGGCTGCACCAAAAAGGTCCATTTCAGTATTAAAATGCCAGACAGATGCTGTCTGATGCTGGTTTTCTAATGAACATTTAGGGACAAGTTACGGGAAGTAACAAACAGTGAACACAACACTAAAACACTTCTATGGAATACGAGATTGATACGATGTGCAAAAATCAAAGTCAACTGCTTGTCAAAGGCAATCAATCTAAAGATAGTGAGCAAGAAGATGAGATCTCAATAATTAATAAATTTAGTTTTATTAACCCTTGGTCTGGACTGAATAACAGACCTCGCATCCTGACCCTTGCAGACGAGGGCCGAGTGACGATTCTTTCATTATTACTAGATTGCTTTTGTATCAAAACATGTACCTATAACATTATCTACTTATGTTACCCAAAGCTAGTAACACTGTTCTTTCTACTCAAGGTATATTTATTAAGAATTAAAATGAACTGAACATAAATAACAACTTGTACCTAATTAATAAATAAAATCATCATCTGCCTAGTCTTTTCCCAACTATGCTGGGGTCGGCTTCCAGTCTAACCGGACGCAGCTGAATACCAGTATTTTACATGGAGCGACTGCCTATCTGACCTCCACAACCCAGTAACTGGGTAATACGATACCCCTTGGTAAGACTGGTGGTCAGACTTTCGGGCTTCTGACGACCCGTAACGACTGTCGAAGATCCACAAATGACAGCCGGGACCAACGGCTTAACGTGCTTTCCGAGGCACGGAGGAGTCTCGGTATGTAAAGATGGTCACCCATCCATGAACCAACCCCGGCAAGCGTAGCTTAACCTGATGGATCGACCCGTGCGGCTGTTATTACTTAGCCACGAGCTCCTCCTCCTCCTAATTAATAAATAAAATAAAAATGTAATATAGGATATATTAACTAGAATTATGTATTCTAGGCCGCACGGGCCTACTGATCCGGACAACACTATACGCGTTCCATTTCTTTATACTCCGTGGCCTCGACCCATATTTTACGGAATTAGAATCCCATTTATTTAAAGAACTCTCCATTAGAACGGCTTACCTGAAGCGCCATAATGAATACCTATAATATTAACATGAATAAACCTATTATATGAAATGTTGCTTTGCTCTGAATTCAGTGGTATTTAGGCTTTCCGGTGTTTTATTTTAAATGGTAGGTAATTTAAACGGCATTAATGGTTATTAGGCTATTAAGGTACTACCTATAGGTGCCCAAGTATAGATCTAATGGAAAACAATCTAAAAATATGTTTGGAATTGATAAAATATGTGGATATATCTTTTTCCCCAATATCATTGTCCGCAGATAAGTTAATTGATAAACTAGAAAATATGGAGGTTATAAAAACATCACAATCTTTGCTGAACAATAATTTTTACAACTTAGGCCAGCATCCGTTGTCCCACTGGACATGTCCTTTGATTTTATAATTATTATGAGAGTTTTAGAGTCATCGTAAAATTACATTCATAAAATTTAATTCGTAATGACTATTTGATAAAGTTATCAAGTTGTGTGTAGATTCCATTGTTAAACAAGTAGCATTGTTTATGTACATTATTTTCTTAATTATCGTGTACGGAACACTTAACTAAATTACCGTTCGTGCTCACAAAACTTTTTATTAGAACATTATTGTTCCGACGCGACGGCCCGTGTTACGTTTACAGTGTAATAATGATTATAATAAACACACATTATTATTGTCTTTTTCTATCGTTTTACTACCTCTTCAGTTCAGACAATAGACTAAAGAGCAAAGAGTTGCGTAAGTATTCTCTATGGTATTATGAGATTTTAAATGTGGAACATTAGACGAAAGTTGTACGATTTTCTTTTTTTCTTTTCAGCCATTACAGTACTTAAGCAAATAGTTTGCAAAACAGTTTTTTCTAAATCTTGAAAGTATTTTATGCAAGTTTGGAGAGGCGTTTAGAAATCTGTGTAGTTTGTGTTAGTTTTTTTCCTTAATAGAACTGTCGTAAAAACATGGTTTCTCTATTGATTGTTCTTAATTCATTTATTTTCCATGACTGAGTTCGTTGAGACATTTAGGTTCCCGCAGACAGGCGCGACGTGACGGTGCAACGCGATTCTAGTGAAACAAATTCCATAAAGTTTTCATAGAAATTGATCTACTAGAGTCGCGTCGCGCGGTCGCATCGCGCCACTCGCCAGTCTGTGGGAGCGTTTATTCAGAAGGAACATAGGTAAATGTACTCGTACCTATGTTCCTTAGGAAATAAGCAAACACAGATTGTTTTTTTCATAGACACATGCATGCTACACAGAAAAACAAATATAAATGTATGCAAAATATAAATGCACGGACGTAAAAATATCGCGGCGATTGTTTTTCGTGCGCTGGATTTTCAACGCTCAGCTTAGCGCCGAGAGTTGAAAATAAAACGGTGTGTTTTTTCGACGCGTTGCAATGGGCTCTTTTGGATTCTCAGTGCTCGGCCCAACACCGAGAGATGAAAATCCAGTGCGCGATAAAATCCTGCCGCGATATTTTAACGTCCGTAGCCGCTTGTAGCACTATAAATTGTATGCTTCTGACAGAAGAGCCGGCCCGGGCCGACACGTCAAAAGTGCAAACACTTGATTCATGACTATGACCTCTCGGCCACCAACCCAATACCCTAATAACCATTATAATAACCATAATACCATAATATAGCTTCTAATAACCATTTAATTTCCATAGTTTATTCTCGCAACCCTTCGCCCAAATGATTAGTAAGAAAATTATACATAAAAGCCAGACCACACGCAATCATAAATTAGAATCAGCAATAAAATAAGGCCACATTGGACAGTTTTGTAAAACTTTCATTAAGTGACTACACCATGGCCCATGGCGGCCATGGTATCCCATAGAAATGGCGGCGCAATTATTCGTAGGTACGGTACAAATTACATATTTAATTACAATCTAACATCTAGCGAAACAATGAAAGTTCAGGAGAATTGCTAATTGGCCGTGATTATGTACGGACAGTTAGGAGGACTGGATGTGACTTTATATAATAATTATATATTGAATTTACTGATGATTCGGGTAATGCATTTACATATTTTTTTCTCTAATGTCGGTACGAGCTACTTAGTAACATAGTTAATGTCGTTGTAAATAGATTGTGAAGTCAGTGAACTAGGATTCTTTTAGGACTGATTGCCAATGGTGCATTGGTATTTAGAGATCGACGCTAGCGGAGGCTTTTACGAACTTTATCACATACTCATGAGTTGTAAATCTATACTAATATTATAAAGTTGAAGAGTTTGTTTGTTTGTTTGGTTGAACGCCCTAATCTCAGAAACTACTAGTTCGAATTGAAAAATTATTTTATTGTTGGATAGCCCATATATCGAGGAAGGCTATAGGCTATATAACGTCACGCTATGACCAATAGGAACGGAGCATCAATTAAAAATGTTCCAAAAACGGAGAAAATTTATTCCTTTTGAGAGCTTCCGTTGCGTGCGCTGCGTAAACGGTTTAAGTTACGCAGAAATCGTGTATGACGGTATTGTTCCTCTTAAAAACTTCTACAAAAAAGTCCGCGATAGCATATGTTGCTTGTGTGGTTGGCTCACTATAACTTTTTTATCGGTAATCAAATTTGTTATAAAATAATGCATTATTTATGAAGGTGTTTTCATAAACATGGTATTAACTCTTATCCAAATAAATAGTTTCATAATCAAGGTTGATTAAGTACATGTAAGTTCCTTCTTAAATTATTCGAATCGGATCTTTCGTTTAGAAATTATGACCGGTATAAAAATGCTTAAAGTAAGAAAAATGCGCTTAGTCTATTAGTTACCCACACCTTTTATTTTTTATTGACTGATTGAGCGCGCTAATCTCTGTCACTACCAGTCGTATTTGAAAAATTATTTTTGCATTTTATAGCCCAATTCTTGAGGAAGGATACATTGTAACATTACGCTGGGACCCTTAGAAGCTGAGCAAGAAGAAAAAAAAGGAACAACAAGCGCTAAGCGAAAACGAAGTAACAGCGCGGGCAGGCGATGCGATGCGACGGGGTGGGTCGGGGGAAAAAATAAATTTCACGCGGACGAAGTCGCGGCCGGGAGCTAGTGTTGTAATAAACATAATAACAATTGAATAAAATCCCACCAAGCACTTGATTGCTGGGACAGACTGGATGCAGAAGGCGGAGGACAGGGTGTTGTGACGCAGCCTGGGAGAGGCCTATGTCCGGCAGTGGACTGCAATAAGCTGAGTTGATTGTTTGAAGCACTTGATTCATAATGCCACAGATTTGGACAAATCATTTTTAAATTCAACCAGTTGCATTGTGTGCAATTGTGTAGGCAATACCTAATTAAGTGACAAGAGACTAACTATGTCTGACTTTTTAGCTCAACCCAAATAACGACAATCATTAGATCTATTTTCTACGTCTTGTTCGTAATAAGATATCCTGTCTTGTACTTCTTCTAGAGCTCGGAAGTTCGGAACCAATTTATTTTACTCGTTAAACGAATTCCCTTTTATATTTTCAGTCTGTTTATTGCGTTTTTAAATTATAATTGGAGTTAATGTAGGTACCAACAGCAGAAAATGTTGGAGAATACTTCTTATTTTACGTTGCAAATGTCACTAGGTGTTCATTGTAAAATACTGTAAGTTAAGGATTTCAAACTGATGAGTATGATATAATTTTCACCTCCTTTTCGTCTTCCTAAACTGGTATACGCGTCATCGATATTTTTCACAAATCAGTTAAGCCGCCATTTTGAATTCCACACATATTCATGACACCAGCCTGAAATCTTTACACAACTACCCAACACAAGTAACTTTAGTTGGCAGTAGGCAAACAGTGTTTGCACGTAGTTCCCTTGTTACCCAATGTCAGCTGCATTCAGTGTATATTTGTTCTCCAGAGTGGGTGTAACTTGTTATACACTGGAAGCACACAAACTGTTCAAAGTTACAGAATCACTTAGAGCCTGCAATCAACACTTGTATCGTTGCCAAGTTATTCTGCACTGAAGTGTAGCAAAATCTTGGGAACAACTAATAACAGATGTTTTAGCGTAATAGTTTTAGTGACTGTTCGTGAAAGGCTGGATCTTGGCATAGCGAAATGATAGTAGCTTTTCTTTTTCGGGAAAATTATAAAGAGAAAATTCTAGACATTGTTTTAAAACGTGTTCATGTGTCAACACACATGTTGTCAAGAAGATTTTCAGTGCCGGTATTTAGTGCCATCGTTAGGTGCAGTATCATACGCGTATTTGACTTTTTAGCTTTTTCTTAATATTTACAGATGGGACAAGGGAACTTTCTCTGGAACCGGCTTTCGATTAGAAAATGTACTTACCTATGTACTTTAGTATTTAATTTAAAATCTAATATGTTAAATGTCTTTTTCAATGTACCAACAGCCTGTTATTGAGCAGGCATGCGCATTGATCTTGCTCAAGGCGGATTGGCGATTTCAGACTTATATTAATTTTAAGTCCATAAAAAATATTTAAAAAAAAATATTTACCACATCCAGTCCCTCTACATCTGCTCCCCAGTTATCGTGTTCAGCGTCTGCTAGTAAGCGGCGCGTGCTCGCTATCGGTACATCGGCGCCGGCGCAGCGCAGAAAGCGGAGCTCGCTCGTAACTTGATACATTGAGGCTCTTGTGTTGCCGCTGTTGGGGAGATGAGAACATAATGACGTTGGTTGGTTTTAGGGGTTTAGGGATTGAAGGAAGATGTTTGTAAAGGAAAAGGTAAAAAAAATATCAAGATACATAAGACTCTTGAGATACGAAACTTACTTGAAATAAAGATCCGTGACGAAATAAGCAAAATTACAATCCTCCGAATTTAGTACTAACAAAAGATCAACTTGAATCAACTTATGAAACGATTTTTACTATTTTACCATTATTATAAAATAGGTATGGATGATACACCGGTCATCACAGTGTCCTAACATTTCTTTATTTCCTTAATCGACGCGACGAGGAAAAAGAAAATACTTAAAGTTCTCAAAAGACATTTCACACTTTGAAAATAATTTACGTTTTAGCAAGTCTCCAAAAGTGTTTGTCGAAGGACTGATGGCCGGTGGAGCAGACGAGTCCTGGAGTGGAGGCCACGTATCGGCAAGCGTAGTGTGGGACGTCCCCCGGCTAGATGGACCGACGAACTTAAGAAGGTGGCTGGGACAGACTGGGTGCGGAATGCGGAGGACAGGATGTTGTGGCGCAGCCTGGGAGAGGCTTATGTCCAGCAGTGGACTGCAATAGGCTGAGTTGATTGAACTCTCCAAAATAAGACTAGAATTAAAGATTTCGCGGGCTCTTGACGTCTGTAGATGCCATAACAATAAAACTTATATTCTGTCTCGTTTACCGTCCGCGAAAGATCCAGGTACGCCGGACACATACAGTCGGAATTCCGATACGGAATTCCGTTTCAAAAGTAGAAACTCCATTCATAATCTACTACCACAACTTTACATGAATGGATTTGTTGTTTTCGAAACGGAAATCTGAATCGGAATTCCGACTGCAGTGGCGGCCCGTAAAAAATTGTTACCAATATCTTGTTTTTTAATTTCCAAATGAACGTGATTATATATTCCAAATGGCTTCCGACCGTCACCGGGGCAAGTCACTCCACAAACTAGTGATTGATAATCGGCCTATAACGTTCCCACTGCTGGGACACAAACCTCCTGTCTTCGAGAGGGAGTGGGCTATAATCTACCACGCGAGCCCAGTGTGGGTTGGTGGATGTCACATGTCTTCGAATTTTTCGGTTCTAGGCCATGACGGTTTCCTCACAATGTTTTCCTTCACCGTTTTGAGAGCAGTGGTGATGAAATTATTTATACAAAGTAAAGTGCCTGCCTGGGTTGGGTTCGAACCCACAACCTACAACTCGTAAGTCGGGCCCATTAAAACTAGTGATTACCATCATCGATTTGCAATCGAGTCAATGTCAAGAGCATCGAAGCATCCTAGGGTTGCTGCTAAACGTAGATATTATATTATTGCCAATGTGCAATCAATACAATTTTGATGTTTCGTCAGATTTTTGTCTGTTTGATTGAGTTCCGCACAAAAGTTAGGTATTGCGACTAATTTCAAGTGTTTGAACTATTTAGCACAGATGGCAGAGCTTAAACACGGATTTTTTTAATAAGAATTCATACAGTAGTAAGGTAGTTTCGCTGGGACGCTTGTGAAACCGCGGGTGAGAGCCGGTTAAAAATAAAAAGGTGATTGAATTTAAATCTCAGCTACAGGTCCATCTGCTTTGCCCGAATTCCTAATAATGGCCACGGATGTCGTAATTTTTGTTGCTCTTAAGTTACAGATTATCAGTCAGTAAGTATTTATTTATTTATTTGGTACACCAACAGCAATACATACAATGAATTAATAATAAAACAAGACAAAGTAAAAGTGCTGGTATGTATGCCTATTACAGATATACGAAGCATTCACAATAAAGACAACGACGTAATTATCTAAGAAAACTATAATATAAAAATACAGGAAAAAAAAATTAATAAAATTAGAATACAAAATAAAGTAGGTAGTTATTTGCAATAAACTTAATGCAATGATAATTATGACAATAACTGTGTTATCAATGTTAGCATTTTCGAGTGTGAATGATAACGAAGGTTTATGAACATGGATTTGTAGTGTTACTAGTTACTAACATTGAAATTGAATTAACAAAATTTATTTATTTATTGGTGAATTTATGCACTCCCGTACCTCAGAGACTGATCTTGTAAACTTGTTTAGTGATACACCGTGTAAATCGGTTTCTGGTGATTTACAAAGACTGTTGTAATTTCTACAAATTCGTAGCAAGGGAGCGTTGAGACCAAGGTTAGATTTGCGGAAAGGGATATGAAACAATCTAGTGATAGGATATCTGGGAAGTTTTGAAGGGACTGAATATTGGATACGTTCGACTAGATCACTACATTTTATAAACCCGTTTTCAACTTTGTACAGGAAAATTAGATCACGCGAGCGGCGACGGTCTCGCAGTGTCTTTATTTTGAAGAAGTGTAGGCGCTGCTCATACGGACAGCGGTGGCTAATATTTCTAGATATGAAGTAGATTGAAGACCTGAAAATATATTATAACCCTGAAGAAAAATGCATTCTGAACGATTTTCTGGTATTTTTTAAATAAAGATACAGAAACTAGGTAATTCTTGGAGAATCATCATTTTCAAACGTTTACATGACATTACGTGTGCAAGTTAATGCCAGCCCTGATCATGAGTGCGCGTGAACACGCCATTTCCATCAACTAATTAAAGCATCCGCAACACTATTCATAAACGCAATGCTTTCTCTAAGACAATCACTTCCCATTGAAATATCAACCTTAGAACCATTCAGTTACGGCTGCAAATCAATTGTTGGGAGGTTATAAAGATTCAATTGAGTTTTAAGGAAGTTAAGATTTAGATGTCACAAAAGTCTTCTATTTGTTTCTCTTAGAACGTGTATGTATGCGACTGGGGTAAAAGATAGATGTTCTTTTGAAACGGTTTTCACGATATCTTTAGAATGGTACTGAAGTAAGAATGATGTAATCAATTATAGAACATTGTTACAGGGCTGGGCATAGAAGATTATGCTCGCGTCTAGTTTAACGTCGATTTCGTAAAATTCAACCACAATCATTTATTTGCAATAAGTACCTATTGGTACAGAGCGTTGGTCTTAAATTCAGTAATTAAGTTCTTAATACATAGTCAGATATTTATCATGCAAAACAGTACAATGTATTTAATGCTAATATAAAATATTATAGGCAGGTATATACTCTAACCTATAATATTTATGTCCAATGGCATGCTTGAAATGCTAGTTTATATTATTATTCATTAATTTTTATAATACATTCAATATTAATTATCGCCGCATTCATTTCAAGCTGATTATTTAACATTATTTGTAAATTCATATATAGAATAAAATCTTTTTTCCAGCAGCCATAATTTTAACTTTAATTTTTTTTAAAGTACGTAAATCATCCATCACACAAAAAAATGACTTTAAAAAAAAAACGTGTGTGGTCGGGGTACACCCGTCAGGAACGAAGTTCATTCTCGTAAATAAGATTTAAAACAAAAGCAAAATTTTCTCAGCCGCCATCTTGGATTTACGTATTGACCTCACTATAGACATTAGCTCCCTCGAAAACTATGAAAACAACTCCCACGACGAAAAATTTGTAATTTTTTTCAGCTGCAATCTTGGATACACATTTTGACCCCACCATCGGCTTTAGAACCCCCGTAAGTTATGAAAACTACACCCATGACGAAATATTTGAAAATTTTCGCAGCCGCCACCTTTTTTTTTTTGTGGATGGGAAATCATCAAATTACTTCTCCCGCTCTGGGCGGAGCAGGAGGGCGTGTCAGACTTTTACTGACTAAAACCCACCCGTGTTCCTTCTGTTGCCCGTGCCGGGGCCACGGTAACTCTTTCGAACATGCCGCAACCCCAGCTGGCATCGGCCCTAGCGGACCCCGTCAATAGCGCTGACATCCCTTTGAGGCGCGCGTGGATCACGACGCGCCGTCGACTCGGGCTTGGTCCCTACCGGACGGCGAGCTACCCATTGCTCGCCGTCCGCAAGCCCGCGCCTACGGTGGCCGGGAATCGGCTGCCAAATCCCGACGCCCAGGGCGTCTCCTGCGGCGACTAGGGGCGTGAGGGTGCAAAGCTTGCCTCTCCCTCACTCGTCCCGCCTCCTCCTTCACGAGCATTACTGCTTCGCAGAAGGAGGTAATGGCTTCCCATGCACTCTCGCTCCGTACCATGGCCTGGACCAGGGCCGGACGCGAGAGATCGCCGCCGCCGATCGCTTCCGCGAGGACACGGCGGTGCTCCGCCCAAGCCGGGCAGACCTCCACCGTATGCTCCACCGTGTCCTCCGGGCGATCCACACAGTGGTGACACCCGGGCGTTTCCTCCCGCCTTATCCGGAATAGGTACCTCCCGAAGCACCCGTGTCCGGTGAGGACCTGCGTCAGGCGGAAGGTGAGGACGCCGTGGCGCCTCTCCAGCCACTCCTCAAAGAGGGGACTTATCGCCGCAATTGTGGCGTGCCCAGCGCTGGGTTGCGACAATCGCACTCTCCATGCCATTTCAGCTAAATTCACTCACTCACCACTCATTCAATTAATTTTCTCTGAAAGTGTGAATTCGAAAGAAGAAAGTCGCCTGGAGGGGGCATACAAATACAGGGTGTAAGGGACAGCCCTCCGCAGACTGATGGGGTGAATTCAGTATACCATACTAAGATGACCGGTACATGAAATTATTTCAGGAACGTTATGGGAATCCTATAAACCTAATTTGTTTTATTACCTCACACGCAATGTATCGTTACCGTGGCAAAACGCGCGTATCGAAAACGTCAGCGTAGCGAGCCTTCGGCCGCCGAGTATTTCAACATCCATTGATGATTTTTTTTATTTTAGCTGTTTTATTTACATAAATGGAGTGCTGCGTACAGAGAATGTAATTTTACATTGAAATAAAGGAATAATTACTGAAAAAACGATTAAAACAATTAAAATTTTCCTGAGAAATTTTCCGGTGGAATATGATTCAAAATAAGGAGCTGAATGCACCCTGTTAGTTTGCGGAGGGCTGTCCCTTATACCCTGTATAAACGCTTTTAAGCGTGACGATTACTGCCAACTTGTATAAACCTACTCACAGAAATAAAATCATTTATCATTTAACTGGCAGAAATCGTCACGCGTAAAAGAACTTCGTTCCAATAAAAGTATTATTTGCAAATAGTGTAAACTGATTGACTCTCCTATGGGCAAGTTCTGAATACGTATTATTGAATCTCGAGCATAGATATCTTACACTAAGGTACGCAAGATTCAAAAGCAATTTTCTCGTAAATTTTTGATAGAAATTTTATAGGGTTACGAACATGGTAATTAGATACCATACTATTTAATTATGAAAATGAATTATGGTCTTTTGTCAAAGTTACATTCGTTATTTCACGAGAAAATCGCTTTTCAATTTTGCGTTAATATAAGGTTTATGTGCTTGTGACTGTACAATCATTATTATATGTTAATAAAGTTCTTTCAAGTACACAAAATAACCTCACATATTTTTTGTTTTTGTTTCCATATCAAAAGCGGCCCAGTTAATCCCCTTATTACCGGTTCCGTCAGTCCTCAACTTCTCCTCAGGAGTGACAGGCAGTTGGCCTAAAGTCTGTTAATGACATGTGTCGGCTGATACGGTGCTGGGAAGGGGAAATCAACCTTTTTTGATGTTTGGTAACAGACTGTATTGTTTTATTTTCGTGGGGTAATGAGGCAGAGAAACATTTTTTTGCCCACAAATATGCGTATTTTCTGTAAGGATTGTTGTGGTACCCTACCACAGTCTACTTTTTGATAATATGGGTCATTAATAAAAATACATAATCTCTGTCTTACCGAAGCAACATGTTTCTGTTATAGTAAGAAAAATCTATCTACAGTGCCCTCCAAAAGTTAGTTGACAATATTCCACTTCAGCTGTACCGAATCCCACATTATGATTTAAAATTCTAGTTTAAAATGTTTAAACTGTACACTATAACATTTTTATCTTCGCTAATAAAAAAAATTAATAATAAAAATTGATTCATCAATTAGTACAAAAAGTAAACATGTAACAAAATGTAGGTATATGGTTAAATCATTGTACAGTGTAGCAACTAAATACATAATTATAGCACACTGATTCCCAAACTGAGACGAGCTCGTATTTCGGGATTCGGCGGCTCTCCACTCTAGTGTCATTACAATAATTATGACCAAACATTTGCATCATTGGACTCCTTATAGTTAAACTCCTTATAATTAAACTTATTTATGTTCTCAACAATGTATTTCTATATTCTATTATTTTCCATTCACTGTCTATTTTACTTATCAATCAATATGAGCTTTTCTGTTTCTTCATAATTTAAGGACTTAAGCCAATTAGTTAGTTTAATTTTCAAGTTATACTTATTTAGTTTATATAGTGAGATTTTATTATAAATTCTAGAACTAAGTGCGGTATATTGACGTGAAGCGAAACTGGTCCTACATTGAACAGGAGAACAAACAAGTGCTCCGCGTCTTTTTTGGAAAATCTTTTTATTAAGGGGAAGTTGTGAATGTCGTCGAAGTATGGTACGGAGGACAAACAATTGTCTAACAGTTAATATCTCGCTTTCCTTATAAAGATCTGTAGTCGAGTAGTAACGCTAATTCAAATACGTGGGTACTGTAGAGGCTTTAATCGAGCCTGCCTTCAGCATGAAACCTTCATCGGAATCACAGCTGGCCATTAAGACACGTCATGAGATTTTATAGTAGAATAAGTTGGAAATATGACGTTTAGTAAAATGGTTTTATATTGATTGTCTCCTAGCTTTACGTTGAACTTGTAACGAGCTTGCCATAAGCCATTAAAATAATATTATGGGACTCCGGTGGGTCATTTAATAATCAAAACGTCCCCTCACACACCTCTCAACGAGTGAACATACACTATACACGTAGTGATCTGCCGTGGCATCCCGGCAGATTGCTACAGTACCTACAAATGATAAGGGATTACCTTTTTTTATATAACCGTGTTTCAGTTGTCATAATATGGCATTGCAGCCGAAGTCAAAAAATGTCAACAAACTTTTGGAGGGCACCGTACGTTTGACGTTCGATAATTATTGTAAAGACATCATACTTCCAAATGTTCGCAAATCTGGATAAAGATTCCTACTTATCTGACGCAAAGACTACAGATTAAGTTCCTAAATACATGATTTTATTTACCTACCCAAGTTAGCAAAGCAGACATATTTAAAGCCGAAAGAGCGAACAACCGCTCCGTACATTAACTAACATAACATTTAATGTAATAATAATGGTAGGACAGGAATATTAATATGGCGGTCGTTAGATGCCATATCCTCGTTCTGCGACTAATGCCACAGATTTGGAAGTAAATGAAGTACTATTAACACACTTATCTCGACCCAGAATCTAGCTCAACAAATTGAAGAGTATGTGAAGGGACGATGACTGTATCTATAGACAGTGTTTTATGGGTTTAGTTTGGAAATAGTGAATGAAATTACTAATACTAAGATTATTCGCAGATGTGTCCATCAGATTTACGGGAGGGTTTACATTAAGACCTCGCACCATAATAATTATGACGTTTTTCTGATTGGAGGCAAATTGGACTCAATGTAACCCTTAGCTTACAATGAGTCAGGTCAAAGGATGAAAGAAGATGGCCGTATCCTAAGAGATTCGCTTATCCTCCTTTATTTCGCTACCCCCATCAGATAACGATTATTTCAAGTAAAGGAGACTCACACCGGGAGTTGGTCCCAACATTATAAAAGAAATTATGGATCAAGTTTACTTCATGTTCTATGAAGAAGTCTGCATGTTATTATTAGGCCATCGTTCCCGCATACGCGTGAACGTATGTGAATAAGTAGCAGATGGAGTGGTATAACTCCATCTGCTACTTATTCTGTGACTAACGTTAACGAACAAGGTGTGTTTTACCTTAACATTTGTCACAGAACATGTGTATAATTTAGGGATGATATTATAATGGAATGCGGTATTCACGAGGAATGCGACTCGGTACGGGCCTGAAGCTAGTTATGTGGATACTAAGTAGTATGTCACTAAGGTTAGTGAGATGTTTTAGTTTAATATTACGCGATTAAAGCGCGGTTGGCGGCTTAGTCATTTGAAGCGTGGGATGGGTCGTTTTGAGGATGTTAATCAAGATATTAAGGTTGTTATTTAAATACATGTGACAGTAGTTAAGGACAGTCAGTAGTCTCATCTCTAAAAGTGTGAGACTACCTGTCTAACGTTAAATTATTAACAGGTACTATAGCATTTTCCTACGTGTGAAATACTGTTATTTAACTGCGTCTAAATCAAATGACAACCGATGTCATTACAGTGTGTCTGTGTACGAAAAACTGTAAACAAAATGCAGCGATCAAAATCTTTGTCAAGTGTCTAAATCAAAATCATGCAAGTCGGCATTCCAGATGGCAACCTTTATCGCTGATTCCGCCTTTGGGCAACTGATAGTGAAAACTACAGATGACATTGTTCCTAATATTGTAGAATTTTTAATATTTTCTAAGGCGATACAAATAACTCAACAGAAGAGGGGTTGCATATTTTACAGCCATTCTCGCTGACCAGTGTCCATTGAACCAGCAAAAGCCATCCGCATTTAAGTGGAAAGTCCGTCAGAAAAAAGGAAAAGGTCCGTCGTTCGTCCAAGTTATGTATGCTACATCATACAAGTAAGTACATACATAAATCATACAGGTATGTGGGTATAAATAATCGTTTTGATCTGATCAGCCGATCTATTCTGTAAACATGAGAGAGAGTAAGGTGGGATGACAGTTCACCTCACGCTCACTTCACCTAAATTTTCACGGTGGGATCTTTACAGAATAGCACCACAGTAGGGACTATGTCAAATCTACATTGTGACAACTATCTGCAATGAGACTAAATTAGTTTTATTCTGATGAAATTTCACAATAAAATTTACATTAAAAATTACATTAATAATAATAATTTACATTTAATTTTTGCATTATAATAATTTACATTTAATTTTTTTTTCTTTTAATTTTTTTTTTTTTTTTGAATTTTACATAAATTATCGACTTGAAAAGTAGAGGATACTTTGGCCATTAATAAAAGTCTTGAATAAGTTCCCTGACTGAAACGATTTGGTTCCTTTCAACTTCATTGTCAAGAACACGATACCAATATTTGCTAAATTATCATTTTAAACAAATCTTTACAATGCACTACGTCTCTGTTACGTGGAGCTACACCACCACCTCTTAACACAATATTATTGTAATCTTACTTGAGTGTGGGAAAGAGACGGAGCTAGACGTCCTGTGTAGCTCCATCTCTTTCTCACACTGAAGTAACATTAAAATAATACGAGCTTTAAGAGGTGGTGGTTGGCCCTATGCACTTACTCTCCCTCTCATAATTTAATTTTGATTAACAAAACACGTATTTTTCCTTTTGACCCAATTTCCATTTAATCACTTAATGCGACGATGTGTCAACTCGTAAGTTCGCAACGTACTGTGATTGATGGCTGCCAGCTCTTGGCAATACCCGTCCAAGCCATGTAATGGAGACTCTAATTATACCCTTAAATACGATACTGAAACCAGTTGGAAATCAATATGGCCTCCCATTACCATCTGGGTGAAACGGGCTTTTAATAACACGAGAGGAAAATTTGTTTTTTTTTTGCTGTAATTAGTCATTATTGGTGATTTATATGTGCCTGTGTGTGAGATTGGGTTAAAATGATAACAATTTAATAATTTTGATCAAAAATTAATTTCAGAAAAGCTTCAACGTAGGTACATAATTAAATACAATATTGAACAAAGGATAAAAATTATGAATGCCTGCAATTTCTTCCATGAAACGGTATTATAAATCATGTTCGAAATTGTTTCAATGATCTGCACGTGGGGTAAGTGAATGCGGAGGATATTTTCCAAAGAATTTGGGGATCATACTGATGGAAAATAGTACAGATGAAATATAATAACAACAAGTTTAGTTATGTTTAGAATATTTAAAATTCGATTGGTTTTCGATGCTCTAACTAAACCGAGAACTTTGCTAATCCAATGACTTCAAAATGTAGACTAGTTTGTCAAAACAATATCTTACATTATTAAATAATTTCAGCACAATAATAATGATGATACTTAGTCCACTTTGCAACATCAATTATAATAAGAGTTTATGAAACTGTTGCATAATGAAAGAAAGAAAGAAAGAAAATACATTTATTTAGCACAGACTAAAAGGCACACAACAGATAAAACAAAATTTAAAAAAAAATTAAAATCAAATTCAAATAAAAAGTGTAAAGTGTGATGTAAGAAATTAGCAGGAAAGTGCGCCTCACGGCTGCGCCAAAAAGGCCCAGTTCAGCAAAAATGCCAGACAACTAGTGTCTGACGCTGGTTTTCAACTGGACCGGACTGGACTGTTAATGAGGGGTATTAAAACACGAGTGTGTGTTTAAAAATCGAGCCGTAGGCGAGCTTTTTAATAGCATCACACGAGTGTTTTAATACCTAGTTATGAGCAGTTTCATACACTATTTTATCTACTCTCATACATTGGGATCGAACCTATTAAATAAAAGATAGCCTTTTTCTGCATTTGCCATGCCATAAAGTCATGATAGCATTTATCATTATGAATAATTTTCTCGACTTTGCTGCTAATAGATTATGTCATTTCAAATTTTCTTCACATTCATTGATATCAAACATTTTTAACCAAGAATAAAAAAAACCCACGAAATTCAGTACAACAAAACGTTCATACCTATATGGCGCTAAAATCTAGCACATCACCGCGCATGCACTAAAGCGGTGCTGCGATAGACAAGTAAAAATTGGAATCAAAACTTTTTGTAGTGCTATAAAAATGGCGCGCCCCGCGTATGCGTCCCATTAGAAAAAATAATTGTTGGAAGCTCCTTGGTGGAACTTCTTGGACTTGCCCTGTATCGTAATGGTAAAAAAATATTTTATATAAATTATTTTGTTAGAGAAAAAGTGTTATAATATGATTATATGTTGTGTTTATAATGTCATGTCATTGTCATTATAAACTCGTTTTGAAGTTCATAATTCGAATTTTACGATACGAGAGTCGATAAACTTTATTTCTTAACATTTTTATGCTCACAAAAGCTCTTTCAGCTTCAAAATTATCTACAATAAAATAAGCCAAGCTACACGATAATACTAACTTTGCTGTTTCAATAGTACGATATATTCAACCAATTTGACCTTGACATTCTCCTTTACAAATAAAACCCAGGATTTGTGGTTTATTCCGACTATAAAAGTAGGGATTGACCCTTTTGGCACTACGCATTGCTTGGAATTAGGCGTAAGCGTCTCTTTTGAACTGAGGTCTTCGCAATCGTAAATATATTTCTATTTCTAGGCAACTTTGAAAAGAGGTGGATCTATTGTAGTCTGAAAACTTATCTATACTTACTTTTGTAGGCTCCGACATCTTTGCCCAGCAATAAGTCATGTCAAGCTGGATAATTCAGAAAGACGGATGGTAGGTACAAACTAAAAATCACCTGGATTTACTGTGAGTCGCCTAAACAACGTCTAAAAAGAAATGGGGTATGCTTTGAGCCATAAAGAGAGCACAGAATTATTACGAGTAAAGGGTCAAGACATTATAACAGCGTTTTTATAAGAAAAGTTAATAATAAATTTGATAAGTAGGTATCATAAAAGATCTTTAACTCAACAGAGTTTCCAATGACACGACGATATTCAAATTTTACAAGTAAATCAAACGCAACTTTGTATCAGACTACTCAAGTTTATGACTTTCTCATATTGTCGATAATAGTGATTACTACAATATAGTAAAATAATAAATACGAAAGTTAGATTGTTAATTAAAGTGTGAGTAGCTAAACTTTGATGGAGAAAGCTGAATGACACGGAAAAGTATAAGATGCAAGCTATTAACTTGATTGCTATCGGGAACTAAAGTGTTGCGCTTAAAGTAAATAATGGCAATTTTGTGTCGACTCATCAGGTAAAATTAGATACTAATAGTCCACGATTTTATGTAGGTAGGTAGCAGTGGCGAAAGCACCATACAACACGATTCCTACCGGCTTCTTTCGGAGGCTCGCATCAGCCACTCTACCGCTATTGAAAAATGATACAGGCAATAGTGTCTACTATTGCCAAAAAATATTACACTACCTGTGAAGTGATAGCGTCTTTTTGGTTCTGCTATTTGATGATATATATGTATGTATGTAGTGTTAAATTCAGTAAAGCAAAAACTTTTATTTTTAAGTTAATAAATTATTTTTTACTTTATTGATAAGTAAGTTAAAACCGGCTTGGCTTCGGCTTCTCTCTTACAAAAATTGACACCTCGCCGCTGGTAGGTAGAAATAACCGGACGGAATGGTTGTCAAGAGATGGTAGAAGGAGCGTTGGCAGACCGACGCGACGACCCGGTGGGTGGACGACCTACAGGAAATCGCGGGGAAGATCTGGATGAGACTCGCACGGACCAGGGAAGCATGGCACAAAAGGGAGGAGGTCTATACTCAGCAGTGGGTGGAACATGGCTGTCGATGACGATGAGTTAGAAATAGAAGAAACGTTACCTGATTTGCCTTTTGAAGTCAGCTAAGTAGGTAAAATATTGACTAACCAAATATAGTATTGTTGTGTAAGACGGACTGACTGTGAGACCTAAGCTTGTAAATGGCAGTGGCCTGCTTCTTGCCATATATTGAATTTCTAAGAAAATCTGAATGAGTATATAACTAGAAAACAGAGAGCATTATATGCTTACATTCAGCCTTGCTAATTATGAAAGTATACTTTTCACTTCACATTGTCAGTAGGTAATTCAAACCATGTTGGCCCCAATGTTGTTCGTCCAACATATGGATCTAGAAAATTGCATTGGCCCCAACGTTGGTGCGAGCGTTGGCAGTTGACCGGCGCGTGTCGGTTTTATCAAAAAAATCTGCACGAACGCTCGCGATTCGTCCATATGTTGGCTGCTTGTTCTGTCTGGTTGCGATGCACGTCGACTGGGGTCAGTGCGGGTCTGTATCAAGTTAGATGTCATCGTCCACGCCGCCATCAGTATGGACGAATGAAAAGATGTTAGAATTTATAGAACTTTACCAACCACATCTAGCAATATGGGATGCAAGCCGGAATAACCATTAGAATAGTTTATGTAGAGAAGTAAAAAAATTGTAGCCGATGCGTGAGAAACCATTTCTCCTTTTTTCTTTCAATAACAAATAATATTGACATGTAAGCATTGTAAACGCGCATAGAGCGATTTCGATATCGGACATCCTCAGGTTGGCTCTGACGGGACTGAACTAGCATAACTCCCAACTTGTGGTTGCCTTAACAAATTAACCAACCAACGTTGGGACCAACGTGGAGATGGGTAAACCAAGAACATATGAACGTAAAATTAATGGTAGGTAATTGAGTAATCTTAGATAACAATTTACGCGCACAAAAGTAGCCCCGTCTAGCTACCTTCTTGTACACTCCACGTATTTAACCACAAGTCTGGATACCCACCTCATGTTATATTCATCAGCACCGTCTCACTTTCTTTGTTTCCTTTCTTAACATTTTCGCCGGAGTATGGCGCTCGCTCGTGAATTCTCCCGCCAATAGAATTGCACGCTTATAATTCTTAGATATTTTTACTGCTTAGCCACGACTGTGTTTTCCCGTAACTAGTAAATAAAAGAAAAAAATGGTTTCACGTGATTGTGGAGCGGTAGCTATGTGAGATTGTCGTGAGTGAATCTGAGCTCTGTTTCTGAAAGGAAGTGGGTGCTATTACTATTTTTACTTTGATGAAGCTGGAGTTATACTGATTTACGACGCTCGGCCGCGTGAATATGCCACATCGAGTAGTACAAAAAGGTAGATTTGTACATCGTCGTCGCCTCATATACAATTATACAAATATGCCTATCTGAGTGACAGTGTGTTTCTAATGCAGCATAAACATAAATGATCAGTCTACAACGTGCCCACTCCTGTTACACAGGCCTCCGCTCTGTATGAGGAAGTGGGCCGTAATCCACCACGCGGGTTGTAGTCTCGATGTGTAATCCTTTCCTCTTTATTAGAGCTTCAGACAGAACTCCACCAGGGCTATGAGCCTATGCTGTACAAAACACAGCTGTAGTTCAGGGACCTATGTATGTAGGTAGTTTTTATTTCACGTGATCCTGCATAATTCTCCACATATTTTTCTATAGCATTTCGAATCACGACAAATCAAAAACGAAATGAGCAAATCAGCTTCGTCGTTCGTATCAGCAATTGGACATATTTGTTACGTACATACATCAAATTATCTAAATAACGTACAAGAAACAACTCAATATATGAAACTAATTGAGTGAGAAATTGCTTTTCGTATGTTCAGCTTATTTTCGTGTTACATACAGCTTCCTAAACGACGTATTGGGCAATCTAAATAAAAATCCAATGATCACGGAGATGTTTCTCTTCGGTTAATATATAGGAAAAAAATTCTGAGCCAAATAAATACGAAAAACATCGTATTGGAATGACAAGTCTAATTTATCATGTCATTATTTTTTCCTTAATATAAATATTTTCTTCAGTCGAGTCTACTTTGCTTACAGGTAATCAATAATCTACACATACTTTATTTGGTATGCAATCTAGATAAGATCTAACATTCTAAAACATGGCGACTTCTAAAATAGTTTTGTTAGCAACTTTGTAAATAACCATTATTGGTTAAGTAACACTATGCTACCGGCTTTTTCAAAGGACATTACCGTCCAAATAGTGTCCAGACCTGACACCAATGAACACCAACTTAAAACTTTTACATTGATACTGACCAGGTTTCCTAAGTGATGAAAGACACACCTGCCACACCCACATTTATGAATTGGATATCGTGACTCTCAAAACAGATCACAACTTCCGATGATTATTTTACAACCATCATGCAAAAACGGATTTCAATTTAGGTACTGAATCCATATTAATTGACATACATAATTATGTAGATAATGAAAGTAGTAAACCCATGATTAACGCTCTACACTCTAACACTAGAAAGGCTGACCTTTCTAATTGCTGTGTTTGAACCACTAACCCAACATTATAAACTGAACAATAAACAATAAAATAACAATGCTGATTATTTTATAATCCAACTAATTCATTAACAACTTTGGCCGTAAAAGTTGTACTCTCAAAATTATCGAATAAGTTAAAACTGTGCCCTAGTAATTTTAACCTTTTACACATCTTAATTACAGACACAATTAGTACACAACTGACTTTGTACGTATGTCAAACGACACGCATAAAAATAATACCGAGGTCGCTACTAATTTTTGGTGCAAAATGACGCATGTGATGTTGAAGATCTTTTATTATAGGCAAATCTTATTTCAATACTCAATACTCAATCATTTATTGCATTCCACAATGTATATGCTTAGGTGGTAAGTAAATATTCGCTGAAACAATCGTGGACCCTGTCGGGCACAGCAAAAGAAAAATTTGAAGGAAGAGGACTTATTTAGGTATGCATGCAACTAACTTATTCTAAGTATAATCTAAGGTAACATTTTATTACTTAATTATTATTTTAATCAAAAACTTTTTTTTATTAATTTATATAATCATGTCAGTTCTATACATTTGTCAATTAAATATTCATTTATGCTATAATAACATTTATTTAGTAATAACTTTTTTAAATTTATTCGTAAAAACAGCAATCTTTTTCTCATTTCTGAGTACCTCGGGTAGTTTGTTATATATTTTTATCGACATAACCACTAGACTGGACTGGACTAGATGAGTGCCTTTTTAAACGGGATATCGGTAGGTTTAATCGTGTTTTGTGTCGGAGTGTGTATCTTGCTTGTATGTCTTCTCGTTTTGTGTAAAAGTCTTGGTGTGTGTGTGCGAATTTACAGATTTCTAGTATTAATTTATTCTAGTTACCTTTGCAATAGGTACTGACTCTCTTCCCTTTAATCCATCCAAAGGTCCGCGATTAATAGATCGCTTTTAGCGATAAGACCGTCCATCCCTTATGTAAAATTTCTACAAATATATGTGTCTGTATTTTATTATGGAGGTCATAATAAAGAGTGATAAATTATATTCTTTTCAGTTTTAATCTTATTTGTTTTATGATTTGTCGATTATAACAGAGAAAATGGCCGATTATTTTTCGGTACTCATTGCGATCGGAAAAATGAAAGTGCACTTGTGATTGACGATTCAGTAATGGCGGGTAAATGACAATTTTAATGTACATTTAACTTACAATAATATTGGCTTCAAAGATTTGCTTCCTTAGTTTAAGATGGAGATGGCAAAGTTAATGTTTAAAGTCCGTAGAAAGGCAAAAGTGTTGATAGTTAAAAAGAGATTTTAAAATTGAAAAAGAAAGGTGCATATTTGCATAACACAAACGTACGTAGTGTTAAATTTTATCTAGATTGCCTCACAGGCGAATGCGCAAAGTAGCGTTTGCGTTTAATATTCCAAAATGAATTTGATTCGAACAAGAGCAGGCTTGTAGGCTTCGGGTGTTTCGGGCGGTACCTGTTCCGGATAAGGCGGGAGGAAACGCCCGGGTGTCACCACTGTGTGAATCGCCCGGAGGACACGGTGGAGCATACGGTGGAGGTCTGCCCGGCTTGGGCGGAGCACCGCTGTGTCCTCGTGGAAGCGATCGGCGGCGGCGATCTCTCGCGTCCGACCCTGGTCCAGGCCATGGTACGGAGCGAGAGTAAATGGGAAGCCATCACCTCCTTCTGTGAGGCAGTAATGCTCGCGAAGGAGGAAGCGGAACGCGTGAGGGAGAGGCAAGCTTTGCGCCCTCACGCCCCTAGTCTCCGCAGGAGACGCCCTGGGCGTCGGGAATTAGCAGCCGATTACCGACCACCGTAGGCGCCGGCTTGCGTACGGCGAGCAATGGGTAGCTCGCCGTCCGGTAAGGACCAGGCCCGGGTCGACGGCGCGTTGTGTTCCACGCGCGCCTCAAAGAGATGTCAGCACTATTGACGGGGTCCGCTAGGGCCGATGCCAGCTAAGGTCGCGGGATGTTCGAAAGGGTTACCGTGGCCCCGACACAGGCAACTGAAGAAATACGGGTGGGTTTTAGTCAGTAAAAGTCTGACACGCCCTTCCGCTCCACCCAGAGCGGGAGAAGTCATTTGATGATTCCCCATCCAAAAAAAAAAAGGCTTGTAGGCTTTTCGAAAAAATATCGAAGTATTGATATTTTTCACTCGATAGGTAGGTATATCGATATTTTTGGTTATACTTAATATTTCGACACTTCTATATTAAATACTGAATATCGAAAACGTATCAAAAACGATATATTTATAAGTGCACCTATTAGCTCCCAGCTCGAAAGGCTGGGGTTTAGACCCTTAGTTTTTTTTAATGTGTCTGATATAAAGCGATATAGATACATTTTAGAAATATCGAATGTTGACTGTCTAATAATAATGTATTGTTGATCTTGGCATAAGTTTTTGTTTATTGACATTAGTATTGTATACTATTGACATTAGTATTGTATACTATTGACATTAGTATTGTATACTATTGACATTAGTATTGTATACTATTGACATTAGTATTGTATACTATTGACATTAGTATTGTATACTATTGACATTAGTATTGTATACTATTGACATTGGTATTGTATACTATTGACATTAGTATTGTATACTATTGACATTAGTATTGTATACTATTGACATTAGTATTGTATACTATTGACATTAGTATTGTATACTATTGACATTGGTATTGTATACTATTGACATTAGTATTGTATACTATTGACATTGGTATTGGGTTTTTAGTCTGGGTGTCGACATACAATGTATTGACGTTTTCATTTTATATAATTTTTATTTTCTCTTTGATTCACATTGATTACTATTCCTATTATTAGTATTTCCTTTATTTCACTTCATACATACAATATAAATTATATAAATATTTTAAATATTAGAGTATAAAATATAAGTACAAACATTTAAAAATATTAAAAAAATAGCAGCCCACCGGTATTGGGAACAGAGCCCAAGCTACCGGCGCGGTCAGGGCTCCAGAGAGAGGAACCTCCTAACAAAGCGAACCGTATCCAGAAGTACCACTTTCTGAATCAAGCCCTTAATCCAGCTGCTCAACGAGAACCTCCTTAGGTGTTGGTCAAGGCTCTTGGCAATTAAGCCATTGGCTGATACGACGATTGGCACAATGATCGCTGAGTCCACATCCCACGTGTCGATAACCTCGCAAGCCAAGTCAAGATACTCGATTTGTTTATCTTTCTCGGCTTTCACGAGGTTCCCGTTCTATTCCTATTTAAAGTCTTCGACATTATCTCGGGACCCTAGGGTCCCAGACCTTTGGAAAGCGTATGAGGAGTCGAAGCCATCTCGCAAAGGCGAAGGCTGTTAGACGGTTTTAATGACATGAGGCACCAACCAACGATTATCCCTGTATGCACTATGCAGGTGCACCCAAAGACAACCCTCAGTTCGTGCAGGACTATTGCAGGATATGAAAACAAAGATGACTATGGGTTTGACTACTACACGTAATTAATAATTACAATAAAAAAGGTTCGATTATAATTCTCGGAATAAGTCTTGTACATGCAAATATTATTCGACCAGGAAAGCCTATCTAAATATTCTTTGATATTATTTAGTTTTCCACTGAGCCAACATTCGTTATGTGTAGAAACGAATCATTAGGGCATAACATAAGAGAGTTTACCGACAGAGTTTGGTACTTTGATAAGTGTTTGTTTCCGGCGGGTTCAAAGGCAAATGTTCTTGAATATCGTCATATTTACATAAGTAGGTACACCATTCATTCACAGGACACGAAGAACTGAATACTTACATTTAATGTAAACATTATCCTCATTATCGACAGCCTTGTGGCAACCACCGCTGAGTAGGCATCCTCATTTTTATACTAGGCTTCCCTGGTCTTTCCGAGTCCCATCCAGGTCTTACCAACGGTGTTTTGTTGGTCTGAGGACCAACAAAAGGTCTTCTGGCTGTTGGTTTGCATACACTTCTACTACCGACTCTCGGCAACTATTCACAAAGGCTCTGCTGCACCTGTCTTCACGTCTTCGTTAGTGCCCTGCCCACCTCCATTTCAAAGTTTTTAACATTTACACATACAAGAACGTAATATCCTTTACCAAACTCGCTTAATTTATTGTACGTCACAAGTAACAACAAATTGATCAACGCCTGCCATAATTCGGCGCGTATACTTGAATTTTGAACTTGTTGCCATATTACTTTCACCAGGCGCTCGAACAAGAACACACGAAATTTTGTTTCACCTTGTTGTTTTACTTCATTTTAGTATTAAACACTATTCTAAAAACATTATGTAGCGTCATTATGTTTTAATATTTGATCTGCTTGACCATTGGATGTGGGTGTTATTTCAGTTTGGAAAACAATTGCATTATTCTGAAAATGTAGTTTCTTCTGCTTGAATCTGCACGTTTGCTATTTGATTTTATAAGGCACTGGTTGTTTTCTGCTGCTAAACAAATAACTATAAAACGTTGATACTGAGATAGCCAGAAAAAAATCCAGGATCGATTATCAAATTATCATTAATAGAGACTATGGTACCAAAACTGTTCTTGTTACCTTTGTTAATAACACTTACAAAACCCACATCATTCCATAACAAACATAAGATTGATACATTCGGCCATTAAATATCTGTCTGCCACAAAACATACCTACATGGGTGGGTATACCAAAAAAGAAATCGTCCAATTTCTTAGGAAGGGCAATAAGCATCCCTCATTCCAACCTTCTTCCATTTGTAAGTAGCAATCATGTAGATTCTAGAGATGGGTCTAATGTAAGTCTTGGTACATGTCTACTTCATCTACATAAAATATGAACTGAAATCTAGAACGGTAAATAAAACCTAGTTATTAGTTTTATCACAGATTATCGTAGCGAAGGATTCTAGTAAACGTGAACTGTTAATGGATACACAATATCAGTAGTTAAAATGACAGATAAAGAAATGTTATTGTAATCAACAAATTGTACAACTGATTGGCGATCCAAATCCCCTATAGAACCTTTCGAGTTGGGAAAACAACTAGGTATATACAATACCCATTGTAGTCTACTTACAAAAATCAAACGCCCTGTTTAAAAAAAGTCTTGATAAACACAGAAAATATTTCTTATAACTTTTCATCAAAAAATATATGATAAATAATAAATGACTTTATTCATGTAAGTACTTAGGTTTATACAAACACTTTTACATGTCAAACATTTTTCTTTTTTTTAACTAGATGAGACCGGCGTTTCCTATCTGACTACCCTGAGAAGAAAGGCCGAAACAAACTCAGAGGTCACAGTCTCTTTTAAAGTCCAGACATAATCTTAGTCAGATCATGTGAAGACCATGTAGGTTGGTGTCTGAAATGGTCTTTTGAGGAAAGAACCACACAGATTGAGTGGACCTGTCCAGTCAGTGCAAGCATCTGTCAGTAATCGTACATCTCAACATAAAAGTTAAGGAGCTCAACGATTCGACGAACAATACCAAAAAAAGGACATTTGGGTAGGCCGCATAATTTACTCAAACTGGCAAAACTATGATTAACCCTGAGAGAAAAAATAAAACAAGGACCCACATAGTCTTCACATTCGCAGTAATTAAAATAATATAACATTTTACAAAGTAAATATTCATGTCATTGTATATATACATAATTCATCAATGTCAATGTGTATATAAGAAAAAAAATTAGTAAGAACAAAAAAAATCAGTATGCATATTAAAAAATAAAATTATAATAATTGGAGCAGCTCAATCCCACGCCTTTTTGTCTTCAATGTAATCTTTAACGGTATAAAAGGCTTTCTGGCACAACTTACGTTTAATAAATGATTTGAATTTATTAAGGCTCAGATCTTGAACGGGGCTTGGAAGTTTATTATAAAAACGTATACATTGACATCTGAACGAGCCACCTATTTTCTTGAGCCTTGTTGTAGGTATGGACGGCAGCACATCAAGCTACTACAATCTGTCAAATTTCTTTAATAGATTTTCAACTTTATCTGTAAAACATTAGGTTCAAGATTGATTGGGAAAATTTGACAGTTTCAGGTAGCTTGACCTGCTGGCGTCTGTACAACAAATTTGTGTTTGTTCCTAGTGTTCATATTATGGATATCACTGTATTTTTTAAACAATTTTATATTTTTATGGCTAATAATTAATTTAATTTAATTAATTTTATATTTTTATGGCTAAAACAAGTAAAGGACTGAATTACTAAACCATATTGCAAAGACTGCGATTACGGAACGAGATAATACTAAATACTCAATACTCAATTTTTTATTGCATTCCATATGTTACAGAGATGGTAAAAAACAAGTTACAGATCAATATGGACCCTGTCGGGCATGCAAAAATTTAGGGGAGGAAGAGGGCTGAATAGCAATTTAATCAAATCAATATAAATTATTAGATGTGTATCATTGTTTATATAATTATATACATATGTATATATTATTATGTTTGTGTACACAGGGGTAGCATATTTATTTATGTTTAATTATTTTGTATTGCATGAGAAAAGGTAATTATCATGAAAATCTTAGAGGTATTTGCTATAATATATTCGAGTATATTAAATTATGTACTTAATTAGATTAATTATAAGTATATTATATTAAATTACTTATACATTTTATTTTAGTAAAGTATGTAGATATATTATTTGTGTATTCATATTTTCATATTTTATACTTGAATTACTGTATTCCATATTATGTTATTTTTATAATGGTTTGTTTTAGATAGAGTAATTCTTTTCCATCTAGATACCAAGGAGGTTGAATAATAGAGAAAAATGTGTCGGTATACTTACAAAGGTACAGAATAATCCGAGACTGAAATATACATACATACATATAGGGGAATAAATCTTTGTAAAGCCTATTACGTTCTCGGTGAATATTGATATCTTTCATTCTCACAATCGGCCAAGTAAGGCCATCGTTTGACGAGTCACACTATTTCATGTGTAAGCGTTTAGCTGTAAAGGTTTGATGGTCTGACCCTAAGAAAATATTTGTTTACTTAAAAGGTATCCGGATCTGAAGGTCCGTGTGGACTCTATGATAAGTTAAGCAGGAGCTACCTACTCCTGAAAAATAGATAATCAATCCTTTAACTTCTAACATCTTAAAGTTAATTTATAACAAATTAGCTTATGCCCCCGACTTCCGTCGTTTGCAAGTCAACTATAGGTTCAGTGAAAGAATTTTTGTAATCGAATCAGTACTTCCACAGATAATCTCTTACAAACAAAAAATAGTACATTAAACAACAAGTGAAAAAAGGCAATTTAATTGGAGGGACTAAGTGGGATCCCGAGAGCAGCGAAGGATTCTAGATTCAATATCAGCTGTTCCCTAAATTTAGGTATGTTCGCATAACTCGTCAAATTGTAGGGAACACCAGATTTTTTTTCGCGATTTCATGTTTCGTTCCACAATAAAAAAAATTGTTCATAATGATGAGTTCAACACTATAGTAGCAGCTCACTAGCCAATAAAAAAACAGCGTATATAATCTAATTATGAGAACAAAGGTTAAATAAAAACATTTAAAATGTACCTATAGTGAAATTATAACAGTTTTCGAAATTCGATGTTATTCGTGCTTGTTCCAAATTCAAAATATTTTTATTCACTCAGTGACTAAAATAGAGTATTATTCACTGATAAGGATGAATCAAATACCCTTTTTCGAGTGGCAATGGTAAACATTGTTTACTTCATTAGAATATTCGTTTAGACAACACACAATACTTCAGATGTTTGAGTTTGTTTATGTGATGGTTGTGACGGTCTACACAACACATCCCATGCAAGTTACACAAGTCGTAGGTATAAGAAAAAGGGTTTTCTTACCCATCGGGTCATAAGCAACATTTTATGTAGGTACAGAGTTGTAAATAATGTATTTATTACATCCAGTCCATATTTTGTTTTTGTATAATTTACAGATCGACAAGGTATTGATTTACATTCCTACATTATTCAGCGACATTTTGCTGATTTCAATTTACATATTCATCAATTCTGCCTGTAGATATCTTTCCCTGGAATACAAAATGGCACTACTTTTGTTATTGTAATTTATCAAGAAGGTAATATTTAATAATAATTGGTTTTATGGTGCCTCATATCATTAAAAACGTCTAACGGGCCACTGCGAGCTAGCTTCGGCTCCTCATACACCTTCCAAAGGTCCGGGATCCCTGGTCTCAAGAAATGTCAAAGACCTAATTGGTTTTGTGGGTATATTTAACAAGATGAGAGTTGAACTTCCCCGAACTACTTATTTCCATGCATTTACAACAATGCCATAAGGTGCGGCAACATAAAAAACCTCAAAATATATCTGTGCATAAAGGTAATATAAAAATGGCTTTTTACACTTTCCTACGATGAAAATATTATTTATACTAGATAAGCAACATTATACAGACTAAATGTAGTACATTACGCTCTCGCTCACGTTCACAACACACATTACACACACTAACACACCCCCACTCTCTAACACATACTCACGCTTACACTTCTACACTTTATTCTTATATTGTTTTCTTAAATTGAATTATATAATTGATTAGATTTTCGTTGATTTATATTTTGTTAGTTCCGATATTATTACTTATTATTTTGTTATATAATTGATCTCACACTGTTGATTATATTTTGCTTAGCTTGATTTTAATTTAGTTAAACTTTAGTTTTTGTTTTCCTGTTTTGCAATAATCACTGTGTATACTCTTTGAAAAAGTCGCAACTCTGACTCCTAAGATACAGGCAAATGCCTAGTTTGGGGGTCACCGTCTGTTCTATTCTTGGACAAATTGTGATTAATAAATAAATAAAATTTGAAATTTGAACTGTGTTCTGATTAACTTGGAATTACAGCTTGGAATACATTAAACTCATTTATCCATGCTTCGATTGCTGCAACGTATGGATATTTTTTTTTTTTTTGGAACACTACATCTAAAGTTTATATAGTGTTATAAAAGTTTATATTTCTCGTTATATTTATTATATAAGAAAACATAATTAAGTAGGTATATTTATGGATAGAGATAGTGAGATACTGACCATACGCTCATTAATGGCAAGACCTAATAAGATCCAACCAATGGTAAAGCAAAACAAACTATTTCTATCAACGTATCAAAGTATCTTAATGTTTTAACATACTTAATTGGGAAATAAAATACTGTCTGATGGTATGCTAATTTGCGTGATGTAATATTGAACATTGATTAAAACTTCATCTTAGGTTAAAACTTACAAAGTTAACAGGAAAACTCTTGAATAATACGAGTATGTACATAAATACTTATCTTTTTCATAACAAATATTATATGACGATTACATTACCTATCTATTGGATACAGTTTATGTTCAGTTTTACAGTAATGAGGCGATAGCAGGAAAGAACCTACGTTATAAACAAACTTACAAATGGTTTTATTGTTTTGTTTTGAATTTAAAACACTGACTGTCAGTGATTATTCGGTAAAAGTATATTTTTATGTAATCATGTTAGATTAAATGCATGGCGAGTTCAATGTAATCATGAATTCATGTGAACATGTGAACTTACCTTATGCAAAAAGACAATGAAAGTTTGATCTTCATATTGTGGGACATTCAGGAACATATTTGGATTGTCTTTTTTTTTTCAAAACTTTTACATGATTTATTTCAAATGATAAATGATTTTATTTCTGTAAGTAGGTTTATACAAACACTTTTACACGTCAAAAGGTAAAGGTAAAGGTTTCAAGAAGGTAATCTTGCTGCCACTGAATATTTAAAATGGTAATATTCGAAGTGCCTGAATTATGCCAGGTGACTGCAGGTTTCTGCCATTACTGTTAAAATGTCAGACGACATCACAGGGGTAAAATGAAAAGGCATTCCTCATACGGAAAACGAGCAACGATTCAGAGTTGTCTGAAAACTGTGAGTCCGACGATAAACTGTCGTTTTATAGAACAAATTAGACGGTGTAGACAAAGTTTTAGAAATCATTAGAAAACTAACATTACATTGGTGAATTATATCCGACACCTTGCGGGTTTTACCGTGACTTATTTAGGCCAATTTTGGCGTCTCAATAGTCACCCAATATAATACTCAGCTAACCTTTGGTTGAGCCCTCGACATATATTTTGAGCATAAGAAAACAATGACGTGAAATCGTCCGATCTGAACCAAGGCCATTATGCTTAATAATGCAGAGAGGAAATTAATCACCTGTTTATTAAATGTTGCGATTTTTTGCTTTTAATTAACCTTTTCACTTTATGCTTCGAACAGATTAATCAGCCGGCGAGACTTTGCAACTGACGGATTAAAAATGATCGCCGGATTATCGACTGAAATTCAATTGCGATGTTATTAATTAGAGTTACGAATTTAAGCTTAAAGATTACCTGAAATGAGATTACCTCCTGACAGGAGAATTTACAAGAAATTATCTAGAAAACGCGTTACCCATAGCGGTCGGATAGTTGCGCAAACCAACGCCCCACTGACGCCACCAATGAACTGGAAAGCAAGGTCTTCGACCATACCACATTGTTTTATTTTAGCCGTGTCGTTCTAATTAGGACTAGTCGAAACAATACCACAGGAAGGAAACGACCGGACACGGGCCCCCAGACGCCCTGTGAAAACTATCACACGGCTAATACAAAAACTATTCCGTTCCACCGAATTTAACCTTAGTATAAATAACAGTGCAATGCTAAAATGACATCAGTCTCGAAACGTCGGTAACGATCACAT
This sequence comes from Fissipunctia ypsillon, assembly GCA_947568875.1. Classification (NCBI taxonomy): domain Eukaryota; kingdom Metazoa; phylum Arthropoda; class Insecta; order Lepidoptera; family Noctuidae; genus Fissipunctia; species Fissipunctia ypsillon. The sequence continues at coordinate 5,160,129 of OX387643.1, forward strand.
CGACTATAATGTTGACACAAGTTTTCACCCTCGCTCTGGTGGCGTTGTCTGCAGCTCAGCTCAACAAGGTCGAGCTGGCTGATGAGAAGACTCCTTACGATTATGTGAAAGAACGATTGGACGCTATCGGTACTGACGCGAAATCTGGATTGCCTCTGTCTAATAGTTATGAAGTGGAAGAAAGTGAGGATTACCCCGAACAAATAGAAGGAGCCGCGTCTACTGTTCTGAATACTGTTTCTGGTGTTGGTGGAGTGGGTGGTATTGGCGTTGGTGGATTTGGTCTGGGCCAGGGCTTAGGCCAAGGTCTGGGCTACGGTGGCATCGGATTAGGAGGCATTGGCCAAGGATTGGGACTTGGTCTCGGAGGGGTTGGTGGTGTTGGCCAACTGGGCGTTGGTGGTGCCGGTGTTGGTGTTGGTGGCGTCGGAGGTGTTGGTGTGGGTGGTGTTGGAGGCGTCGGCTTCGGTAACGGAGTTGGTCTTATCCACCCTGGCATCGGTGGATTAGGAGTTGGTGGAATCGGTCTTGGAAATGGCTTGCTGTACCACCCGCTAATCCAACAACAAGTTGGCGGTGGATATGTCGACAAGAATGCCTATGATGCCGCCCAGAAAAAGGGAGCTGGAGAAAATTTAGAAAAAATCGAAAAGAAGGCTGAAGAAGAAGCTAAACATGGTCAGGAAGGTTATCAGCAGGGAGCTGCTGCCGCCAGAGCCGAAAAGGGCGAGTCAAGTTTCTACAAAGACGAAGAAGCCAAGAAAAAAGCTGCCGGTGACGAAAAATTCTATGAAGGCAATCAAAAATTGGACAAACACGGTACGTACACTAATTTTAATTTGAAACATTTCCCCAAATAAAGCAATGCCTTACGCATAAAGCACTTTTTTTCCAAGTAACTCATTACTTCGTTACAATTTCACGCTCACTTGTCAATCAACAAGTTTTTATCATTCAATTCGGCAAAACACAGCAAAAAAACAGAATAATAAATTAATATTTAGTCAACGTACAGTAAATAGAAACCTAGATGAGGTTTCTATAGTATTTCTAAATTTTGCAATAAAATTGTAGGTGCTAACGAAGAACAATTGAAAAAGGCAAAAAGTCACAAGAAAGGTCATGTGAGCAAGGGATTCAAGAGTTCGAGTAGTAAGAATGAGGAGGAGAAATCTGAGAGTTTCTACGACGAGGCTCATGATGAAGCTGATCACAAGATTAACGGTCATAATGCTGTTGCCCACGGAGAGAACGCACAGCAAGGATTCAAGGGTGCTCATGAGGAGAAGATTCTGGATGCTAACGCTCAGGGCAAAGAAGGACATCACGTGTCGGAGCAGAAGATTGATGATTCGAAGGCAAATAAGGTAAGAGACAATTTTTATACTCTTCATCCAAGTTGTGCAAGCTTATTCCATTTCATATGTATTCAAATCTTGTGACAAGTTATCGGATAGCTTGATGTGATTTGTGTCAACTAACAGAGCCAATGACATGATATTATTTCGATGTATTTTAAGGCTTTTCTGAAAACTGGGTGTATAACTGTGTTGCAATAATATTCTCGTATTTTAGATTGTTATAGTAGATGTGTTACACGCGATAGCTACCTATTAGTAATTTATTAGTATTTTATATCAGTTTCATGGGGCCATTATTCTCCATGGTAACTAGAAATAAATTCGTAGTATCTCGGGCTACATAAATAAAACCATATATTAAATTAGGGAATGCCGATAAGGTTTTTAGTAATAAAGTTTATCTGCACTTTATTACTAAAAACCTTACCGGCAGGTAACATTAACTATGTTACCTATATTTAGGTCATATCAGTTTTATCATTTATAGGCTAGTATATTTTAGGGTTTAGCAGCTTTTTAGACTGAAAATGTTTAAATATTTGTGATATATTAAGCCTCTATTGGTCCTTGTAATCTCGTCAAGATGAAAGACTACCAGAGCAACGTCTGTTTTGTCGTCAAAACTACTTAACAATTTCCAAGCTCGAGAAACCTTAAGTATCACTCAAACAATGTTCATAAAAGCAGAGCATAAAATTAAACACAACTTATTTATTGTAGAACAAATGCCAACTTTTACGGCACATAAAATGTTACTTTAGTTTATACATTGTTTAAATTGAAAACAGTTGCCTCTAAGCTCGTTAAACAGAAATGTCTGTGGGTAGGTCCGCTATAAAAGCCATTGAATAAAACCACCAGATGTTTGAGCTACTTTTAGGGCTCTGGTGTAAAATGGTGAAAATAAAATTGGACTAAATTGTTTCGTTAACCTCACTTTACGGATTAGCAAAACGGTTCGTTCTGAAAAAGTAAAATGGTCCAGTCTTTTGTCTTTGATAATCGCGTTAATAATGATTTCGTATTATCGTCCTTTCTTGCTGTGAAAAGAATTTTTGATCACACAATTGACTGAACCATTTACTTTTAAACCATTTATTTCTATAAGTAGGTATATGGTTTTGTTAAAACCAGTATACAGAAATAAATATTATTTACCTCAGTGCCAATACTTCTCAAGCTTTACAACAGCAAGACTAGACCAACAACAAGGTGCATGGATAGATATGTTCCTGAATCGACAACAAAACTACTCTACTCTTTTAATAACCCCGGACGTTTAAAGAGGGTGTTAATATAAGTTTGACGCATGACTCTGTCGTTCTATGTATCTGTGTGTCTGTCTGTGGCATCGTAGCTCTCAAACAGGTGGTCCGATTACAACGCGATTTTATTTGAAAAGACTCGTTTCGTCTTTGTTTTTCTTAGCTTCGTCTTCTGTACATCCTGAAGCCTACTAAGACTTATTTTTACTGTTCCCAGGGCGAGTACCTCCAGAAAGGCTACAAGGGTGGTGCCGAAGTCCTGGAGAAGTTCAACAACCTCGGAGCCCACTCGGTGCATGGTCACCAAGAGGCCACTGGCGGCTATCAACAGAACAAGGGTATCCTGCCCATTCACCGTTAAAAACTGTTCCTTTTGATAAACGGCAATAATAAACAGATTTTTTGAAGCTTAGTAATTGGTGTTTTACTTCAAACTCCTTGGGGATAGTGGTATTGTAATAAGCAGTAGTATGGTACACATAAAAAAAAACTGGTGTGCAATAGTAAGTCGGACCTGTGACAGCATTTACATTACTGTAGAATTATATCTTCATATTCCTAAACATATCATATATATATAACAAAAACATTTGACAAACAAAAACCGACTTCCAACAAAACACTAAAAAGTGAAAAATAACTTCAGATTCGGAAGTCGGTGGATTTGGTTGTTCTGTATGATATTTTTTGGCACCGACTTCAGAAACTCCTACTTTATTTGAAGCCGGTTATTTAATATTGGTTTCCTTCTCAATTCATGTGCAATTAATACAAATATCAGGCATTTTATTATTAAATAAAAGGGTGGGGGGACATGAAACTTCAGGCTTTTGTGAATAAATAGGTAACGTGTTATTCAAACCGTAGAAGAATAATATGTGGATATTTGGAAACTTGAGAAGTCTAACACAACACAAGTTTTAGACTGGATGTTAATTACTTATTCAGAATTTGTTTTGATGACGATTTTCTAACCCGACATGGAACAGGAACGACCTGGACGTGGATGGTTTCATTCAAATTCAATTTATTTTACATAAGCCTACATGGACACTTATGAAACGTTAGAAGCTAGGTGCACGGCTCCAATTGGTCGTTTTCCATGGAGAAGAACCGGCAAGAAACTCCACGGTTACTCTTTTAAAAATAATTGGCAAATTACATTAAGCATGGGAGGACAGTGTAGGCCTACATACTTTATATTATTTACATGGGACTTAGACATAACTGGCGAAATGTGAGTGTACTATAGGTACACCTCTGCTTAACCTTTCGGGAAAACAGGCGTGATGTTATGCTTGTTTATGTTATGTTGTTTCTAACCCAAAATAGTTTTAGAGTGGTTATCAGTGATATTGATTCGATATAGATTTCTCAATTTTTCTGGTGAACTTTGTACTGAGGTTAAGTTTGTATCTACAGGAAATCAGGTTCCGGGCGTGGATTAAAAAGCAGTAACTTTGGATTTAAATAATGTGTAATTTACTTTAACGTTTCAAAGGGAAGGTTTTATGTCTGTCTCCTAGCACAGCAAAAAGAAAAGGGACTTACTGAGGGTAGCTTGCGTTGCTTTTATATCAATCATTTAGTGACAGTGTAGCCGTTATTAAAGTATATGATTAATTTTTGCACATTAAAATGGACTAAATACCAACAGTACCCAATAAAGCAACTTAATTTTTTTTCTACGAGTAGGTATTATCAAATCGCTTGTATAATGTCTAAATATATGTCTGGCTCTTTGCATATCTCAAAAGCCCTTAGTACTATTAGTAGTTAGTAGTATTAGTAGTTAGTGGGTGTAAAGATAATGAAAGAAAGGAGTATTTTACCGATAACTAGGCGTTTCTTTCTTTTTACAAGCTTTTTTGCACAAGGTGCTCAAACACAATTAGAACCCAGATGTGCTGTGCAGGATGCAATAACGCCAAATAGCCTATTGATATGATCATAATACTTAGAAAAAAAACTTCTTATATCGTTCTTGAACTAAACTGTCATGGTGCTCCCACACTGGTGTTAAGAAATGTTTACATACATTTTCTAACACTAATACATTTTCTTACAAATGTTAGGAATTGTTACATTCTGTTAGGAATTGTTAGATGTTTTGAGTGCTGCTACACTGATGAAAAATGTTTACAAACATTATATAACATTTGAAAACATGACTGTTCCGAGGTGTCTACACGAAAATGGAAGAAGATTTGCTCATTAGATTAGCTTTTCATATTATTTTGTGTTAAAAAAAAGAAAAAGCTCTCTAACTGGATGTGCCAAACACTGAGAGCTAGAGAACAGTATAGGTGCCACAGACTATCTCAAGGATTTGGGCATTGACGGTTGCTTAAATGATTTTTTAAAAATGAACTGTTCTGAATTTGAATACCTACAGAATTTAATTGGGACGAAAATAGGTAAACAGGACACGAATTTAAGAAAATCTATAAGTATTAGGAAAAGACGTGCTGTAATTTTAAGATTTTTGGCAACTGGTAGCAGTTATAAGTCTTGGCAATGTATTTAAGCACAAAACAAATGAAAACAAATGTTTTATTTGTTACAATTCGTTAACTAACAATTTTGTTTAGAAATGTTAACTAACATTAAGTACATAACATGAAAACATTTCTTAACATTGTGATCAAATGTTTGTTTAGAAAATGTTTACTAATGTTTGTAAACATTTTTTAACACCAGTGTGGGAGCACCATCATACCCGACTGTCTAGTTCAAGAACGTAATAGTAACTCCATTGGTTTAAGTAATTAAGGTAAACAAAAAAACAACCTGACGTGGCTAACCGACTAAACTTAATACCAGTCACTTCAGTTGTCATGCTGCATCACAGTTTGTACTCTTCAATTTAGCAACGATATAATTCGTTTATAACGATGCTAAATTTAACAGTACAGCTGTGACGTAGCATGACAACTGAAGTGACTGGTATTGTGTTTAGTCGGTTAACGGTTTTTATGTTTACCTTTATTTAATTACCTAAACTAATGGAGTAGAGATTATTTTTTATGATCCGACTTCATTCGACCCTTTTCAACTTTCTAAAAATGCAAAAATCACGGACTAGAAAAAACACTAGTTTGCAAAACCTTAGATTACCAGGTTGTATATACATCGGTCCCTGACCTAGAAACTGAACGAAACCATAATAATTATTAATTAACTCGCTTAATTTTATTTTATAAGTGATCAGATAAGAAGTTTATTCATTTATTTAAAATAGGTACGAAGAAGTTTAGCTTGTTATAAGTGAGGTACAGCGTACAGCCTACTTTGCTGAGAATAAAATCAGTATACTGTCAATAGCCTGTTGGTATCCATATTAATTTAGGTAAACATTTATAACGTAAATATTTTTACCAACTAACTTCCAAAATATGGGTGTACCTACTATTGGTGGTACACCTCTGCCCAACCTTTTGGGGAAACAAGGCGTGATGTTATGTTTATTTATAATATTTTTCAAAATGTTTAAGTTACTTACTACAGAGTGGTCTACCTATCTCAAATTGTTAAAAACAAAATGAAAATCCAAATAAACCACAGAAATATTTTATTCGTTAAAATAACAAAACCGTAACATGCAAATTGTATTTAAAAATTTTAATTAACATGCTTAAATATAAGATTATAATGCTAAAAGCTATCCTAATAAGTTAATGCAGAACCCATTCCGTTTTAATATTCTAAGTAGGAAGTCATTTCCATTTGTAGGAATGCTTTTGCTCCAGTTACTGTCATCGTATTTATCATAAAATTGCGAATGCAGAATACAGAAATTAGAAATTAAACAAGTTGGTGTTAAAATTACAAAAAAGAGAAGTTATTTACATTATTAAAACAGCAGTGGTGTTTATTCATTAGGTATTAAATATGGAATGTTCCATTTTTGAAAACTTTTCAAATAACATGAGTAGGTTATATAAATTAAAAAAGATACATTGATATTCCTAAGGCATGCGGTCTATGGATTTAAAGACACTGAACACCATGGAATTAGTATTGTATAGGAATATAACTAATATAAAAACAAATAAACTCTAATCGAACCTCATAATCTTCGTTCTTTTATTTTTATTGAATGTACATTTTCCGTAGCCATTGCAATAAAAACCAGGCGATCGCAATGGACTGTTTGACACATAGCCCGATTCAATACTGCTACTGAAAGACCTAGAAAACAAATCACCCGTAAAGTTTTTTTACGAAATAATAATTAAAACAATAAAACTGATTTGTTATGATCATTTGGCAGAGACAATTCTGTGTTAGAAAAAGTGAATTTGGTTTATTGACCATGAAGGTTTGATTTTAATCGTAGTCATAATAACAGTTAAACATTTTGTTTTTGTAATTAGAACAAATTCATTCACTCATTGAATATGCAGATATTAATAACCAAATATAGAAAAAAACGAAAAAAAATCAAAATTGAATATAATTTAAACGCTGCATAATTTCAAATTTGGAACGCGCAATTTCACTCAATCAGCGCGACGATCGGAATTCAATTTGAAGTAAATGTAATGTAACTAAGGGTTCGAACACATCATTTTTTAAATAAAAAATATAATAGAAACACCTCTGACTTTTCAAACCACTTTACAGTGGAAACTATGCAATGACGACAGCGATATCTCATATCATAACATAAAATTCTAAATAAATCTACTTTCTGAACAACGGTTTACACAATATAGGATAACTAAACAAAAACCCGAAACCGGCTTGGATGAGAGACATTATTTAGGCAGCAAATAATGTACAATATGACATAGAACATTAACATAAACCACGTCTTTCCCAAACCATTTCATCCCCGTATCTCGAGTCTTGACGTAAAATAATATAATATTCGTGTCATACACATCGTGCTGTCACATAATGTAACACAGGCTTAAATAAAATAGGCTGAACAATTCAGTTTTGCAATGCCGCCAGTAGTAATAAAAAATGAATGTGCATTTTTTATGGAAATTCGCACTGGCACACGCGAGCGAATTTTTGGATGCGTTCAGAATACCATTAGAGACTCTTTAAAAAGTTGGAGTACCCAGCGGACTCTGGAGTAGGTGGAGTGAAGACAGTCGATGAAATCTTGTTGGACGTATTCGAACGCTGAAAAAGAAAAATATTGTTTTTAGAAAAACGTAATTCATTTGGAATTCAGTTCGCAGTTGTTGTTCATAGCAAGAAATATCGTCTTAGCAACAACATTATAATGGAAAAGGCGCTTTGTAGTTGCGTGCAGGTTCGCGTAAAGCGCTTTTGATCGCTGACTCGGCTGAATTTAAGAGCTGCAAACATTTACTACAAGTCCCTTGGGTTCGTACATAAAAAGGAGAGTTAAGCTATAGGAACATAATATATTGAGATGCTCTGCACGAATGATGAATGTAAGCTTGGATAGGGGTAACTAGGGAACAAAAAAAGCAAATAGTATTGGAAGCGTTAATTATCAGTGACAGGTAGGTACCTACTTCTTACACAGCTACTGTTTCCAATTAGAATTTTTCCTTTTGAGTTGTATTTATTTATCTGTCTAGCTAGGTATATAATACCTACTGTTCGAGAATATCACATAGCAGACTTAAATATCACTTTTGGCTCTGCAATCGAGAAGCCGCGTTAAAGAACTTCTTTCCAAAAACATGATAATCACCTGACTATGAGCGCTCATGTTCGCAGACCTCTGCTTGCTTATCCGCGTCGGAGTGACGAGGTTTGACTGATACTGCTGAACCTAAGGTCAAAAGTTATCTTTATATTTATTTTAGTGACCGGGACCACGGGAGTACCCTGGCAGTTTGAGATTAGCTGTCAGTATTGGGACAGGGTACTCCCTTGGACTATACTTAGAGTTAAATACCACAGACTGACGAAAGTAGAGCATTTTATGATAATACATATTGTTTCTACGAGTACTTAGGAAAATTAGTAGGTATGTTTATTTATCCTGTATGGGAAGATACCTAATTGCCAAAACAACAATGTTACATTATTATGAGTTTTGAAAATATTGCAAAAGCCTTCAGAATTCGACGTTAAGGCAGAGACTTCATCGTAATTCTAATTAACACAGCAACGCAAATCTAAAAGTAATATATATCGGTTTAATGATAACCTCAGAGAGATTTCTTCGGGCAATGATAACTTATGTCAATGTTTCGTGGATAGCAACGCCATTCTATACATGTATAATTACTTGTCCTGACTGATTGATTCTTCAACGTAGTATAGGTACCACTGGGGCTACAAACTTGAAATTTTGGCAGTTGATGCCTTTTATGTTCTAAGCAAGGATTTATCCACGCGAGCGAAGTTGCGGGCAACAGCTAGTAAATAATACATATTTAGATGAAATATACATTCTTAGATCTTTGACAGTCGTTACGGGTAGTCATTAGCCCAAAAGTCTGACAACCAACCAGTCTTACTAAGAGGTATCGTGTTACCCAGTAATTGGGTTGTGGAGGTTAGATAGGCAGTTGCTTCATGTAAAATACTGGTATTCAGCTGCATCTGGTTATACTGGAAGCCGACCCCAACATAGTTGGGAACAGGCTAGGGAGACTGATTGATGAAATATACACAAAAATACCTAGATGTGTGATGTGAGAAAGCTTCTTGCTTCTTTGTAGGTAATAGATTAATTAATGAGTACCTATCAGCATTTTCCAATTTCAGACCTCGCAATTTCTTTTGTTTCTCGCTTCATTCAAGAGCAAGGAATTTTAATTAAGAATCGAAACCGAAAGGCGTTTACAAGACAAGAACATTATCTTAGTACCTAATACTAATAGATTTTCCTTATTTATCTTCTAATATTATGTGTGATATGACCCGGAAAATACCCACGTGTCCTATGAACTATTAGACTAATCAAAACAAATGGTAACTATCTGAAAATAAAGGCACGTGCGACATGCTTTAGTAAGCTAGGACGCGAAAATAACGCGGCGGGATTTTATCGCGCACTGGATTTTCAACTCTCAATGTTTAGCTGAGCATTGAGAATCCAACAGAGTTCATTCCAACGTATGGAAAAAACTGTTGGATTTTCAATTCTCGGCGCTGCGTCGAAAACCTAGTGCGCGACAAAATCCCGCCGCGTTGTTTTCGCATCCGTGCATACATCGGCTTAATATAACAGAGCTGTATTCCTATGTAATTTAGCCTCGTAAAGAGCGATTGGTTCATCTCTCCTCACATGCCCAAGTACAATCCCTAATACATACCTATTAACAATCCAGACGTCTTAGCTAAAATGACTATTTCCTGTCCTTATGTCAATTCCATCCAGGTCTTTCCCGCCATCCAATTTAGAATGCAAGATGATACTATTCATAGCCAACTTTCTTAGACGTTTTGTAATGACCCTATGTGTAAACTCAATTTCTCATCGATAGAACCAGAAACATTAAGGTACCTACCAATTTCCAATAATAGACAACTGTTAGGTACACGGTTCTAAAGTCTGTTAGGAAAGAGAGTTGCCGTTGTGGGATTTGAGGGTGCAGCTGTATTTAATTACCTTTTACAAGCTTTTACTTAACTTGCCTTGTTTGTTAGTTAGTATGTATGGGTCAAATCTTGCAAGCTGAATTAAAACCGCTTCATGTTATCCTATGGACTTGATATTTTACATGTTTGTTTAGCGAGAGTATGCTTAGATGGTTTGGTCATGTTGTGAGAATGAATGAAAGTCGACTAACAAAAGGTACGGCAGATGTCAGTAGAAACGCCGGGAGGGGACGCCCTAGGAAGACATTATAATGATCTCATTGGTGATGTTCTTCAGAAAGGTCAGGTGCGTAGTACTCGCAACCGGCGTGCGTGTATGACCAGATGTATGAACGTAAACGAGGCAAAAGGAGTATGTAAGGATCGTGACAGGTGGCGTTCTGTAGTTTCTGCCTACCCCCGTGGGAAGAGGGCGTGAGTTTATGTATGTATGTATGTGTATGTGTTTAGCGAGCAACACAACAAACGTTAGTTCACATTTTGGCCACGAGGGCTCTCTTTCCTAGCAGACTAGTCAATTCATTTTACCGTTCGTCTTGCCTGTTTCCTAAAAGCAACTATTCACCGCTTCACACTAAATACTTAACCCCTTATGCATAAACGCTGCTTAAAGTTAAGTAATGTTTAACGACTGGCTTTCCATGGATTTTTTGACGGTTAAACATCATTTAACTTTAATCAACGTTTATGAGTAAGGGGGATAGTCGTAAAAACAATTGAAGTAACTTACCGAAAACGGCGTACTTTTAGCATTACGCTTATAAGTAGGGGTGGTCTGCACGAAACTCGGTGATATGTTGCTCCCCGGCGATATAGGGATGTTGAACGGCGATACTTGCTCTGAAAACGTATCCCCTTGCGTACATATGAGAACACCCTTTATACCCACAAAAGGGTATCAAATTACGTTCTAGAGTTTAATTTTTGTGCGTAAAAAAGGTTTATGTAATGTTTTTTTGGTTGTTAGGGGTTCCCATTGGAATATTAATTTTTGTTTATATCTGTTGTTTTGTAACAGGGCTGATTAAAGGACAAAAGTTTTTGATTTTAGGATTGCTTAGTTGCTATATATTTACTTTTTTAACGTCATCACTTCAGGTTAACCTAAGCATTTTAGAATGTAATCTTCAAGATTATGCAGTTATGTAAGAGATGAGTTTGTGACCAATATTAGGCATTGCAACATCTTACTGCAATCACTTATCCATATTACACGAAACTTGATAATCACTAGTATCTGCAAGGATAAGAATCCATACATACAATACTATAGTATTATATTGAGTATAAATCCCAAAGAGTGACCGTTTGTTTGTTACACCTTGGCCCCTCAACTACTTAACCGAATTTAACAGAGCCCAGAGAACGACATAGGCTACAGTTTGTATCAGTCGGATACATTTAAGTAGATATGTCATGCCAGTGAAACCGCGGGCAAAACCAGCCGATCGGTCAGTTGAAGTGAGATGGAAGTGAGTTGTCAATAGTGTCAACCCCTAACATCAGGTGGAATGACAGCTCACTTCAAGCTCATTTCACCTTAGTTTTCACGGTGAGATTTGCAGAATAGCTCGGCTAGTCTACAATAAAGCTAAAGTAAGTTATCTGTTACTGGATTGGTTCGCCAACTGAGCTTCTAAACTCCGAATAGTTCTGTGATATTCCTTCAGTTGGTTGTGCTGTTTCTGACACAACTCGGTCATGCGTTTTAACTCGGTCCGAGCCGTATAGAATTTCTTCGTCTGGAATAAGTAAAATGTGATAGTATTTCTGAAAATATTAAAAATAGGAGAGCATACAATTCAATTTCTTTTTCCTGTGAACCTAAGCCACGCCACTCTCATAGGACAAAAATAAGAGAATGTGTCAACAGGGCCCCCAGAAGTCACTTAAGGTAGGTACCTTTTTAAGTGAAAAATAACAAACACAAAGTTTGTTATTTTTCACTAATTCACCAACCCGTTTGCGAAGCGTGGTGGTTAGAGATTATCATAGATATAGATAAGACAAGAGATTATGCTTATTATAAGGAGTTTTAGGTATCTATCCTATACAATATGTCCCGGAATTAAATAAAAAAATAAGCTCTTTTTGACGAGTTATGCGAACATAAATGTAGGGAACAGCTGAATTTTTTTTCGCGATTTCAGGTTCGGTCCCATAGTAAAAGTTGTTCATTATGATAATTAAAATGACCCCTTAAGAGGTTGTGCGTTAATTCCTGGACATGTTGTATATCACCCCTTGGACATTAGCGGGCTCATAATAGTAACTATAGTAAGTATTCACATAATAATGATGACGCAAACAACCAAGTAAGTATACATACTTAAATAGCAACCGTAAAAAAAACGTTAATTTCTAGTTTCAGTAGATACCTAATATTAGGCAAAAACCATTGGCGATTTTTGTTCTTTCCTACACATTATTTTTACTAGGTATTTGCATAACCTCAACATAAAAAATTATAAAAGCTCTTTTCAAGGTCGAAAGGCGATTCTAAAACGTTATCTACAGAATGTAATTAAGTAGATAGGTAAAAGCAAGAAAATTACTTACTGATTGCAATAAGTAAGATAACAACCGCCGTCTGTGTTGCCTCTGAAACTGTAACACCTCACAGGACTTTTTAATCAATTCCTCTGGATCGGTAAAGTAATCTTGAACCTCTTGTTTCATCTTAAAATTAAATCGTAAATGAGAAAATTACATTCCAAGGTATTGTAAGAAGTTGGTAAGTAATATTTTGCGAAATTACATACGTCTGGAACAAGTTTCATGATGGAACACGGAGCTCGGCATATTAAACATGTACTGTCTTTACCGCCTACAAGAAATTTACATAATTATTAATATTTCATCCATGTACCAATATCAATATTTTTATTGCAAAGAAGATAGGGAAAATCTTACCTTTCTCCAAGCAATTGTTACAAAACATGTGACCACATGATGTTAAATGCAGAGTAGTTCCAGGTTCTAACTGAGTATAACAATTGTTGCAATGAATCCAGTCCATACTTAAACAATCACTAATTATCTTTAAATTAAAACAAAATGATTGACGCACAATCATAATTTCAATGTTTTGACATTCCAAAAACTTTTTTTTAATTCCTCCAACTATTGTGCAATGTTATGTCTCATACGGGCAAAAGATATTCTAAAATAAATTTAAATATATCTTTCATTATAAAATAATATAGGTAGGCTTCCCGTAAATTATAAACATTCTCAATAAAAACAAATCAACATCATCAATTTCGTCTAATCGACAAACATATATTATTTTCCGTGTGTATTTAAAAAAGGTCTCATGACATTTTTTCTTCCTTCAATGTATCCTTATGTTACACTATCACATTACCATAAAGGAAAGCCGATGAGCATTAACAAAAAAATATTCAGCAGATATGAAAATTGCAAAAACTACTGTTCCACAATATTTAATAATTATCATTTTGATATCATGTCCTGGCCGGCTTAACCGGAAAAAAAAATTAAAAGGCATTTTTCTTTTCATACAATTTTTATTGTTTCAAAAAAAGAACGCAGAAGTGTCATTGTTTTTTTTTTTAATAATATCCGTGGTTTCAATGTAGGAGACGTCTTGTATTTACTTAATATTTTTCTGTAAATAAAAATTAAAACCTATCGTTATTTCGGATTAATTTTTTACATGTCCACCATGCTAATAAAGAAGAAAATAAATCTTAAAACAGCCACGTTCGGCTTTGTAAAGTAAATTTAATCAAGCCATGGTCCCAAGCGAGCGATGACTCTTGCAAACTGAGTAGGAATTGAAGAATGAAGATCGATACGAATACTAGAAAGACCCAGAGCCGTAAAAAATATTATTAAATAATGGTTAATATTTAACATGATTGAAAACAGATAAGACCAGTTTGTATGTAAGTACTTAGGTAAGTATGTTTATGTTTATATACATATGAAATAGGCAATGTTGATCTTGTTGAAATGGTGCTAAACTATCTTGTTTCTTCAGTGAAAGTAGCAGTCTTTAAGTTACGACGTAAGCCTGTGTAGCTAAACTAAGCTAAACTGGGTTTTCAGGTGTATAGGGTATTAATAGGTACTGATTGAACTCCTGTGTTACAAAGCATCCACTAAAATGCAGCAGTTTTACTTTAGTCCTCTAACCGTAAGGGAAAATCTCGCGTTCAGGTGTAAATAATGATAGATTTATGTTTTTGGTCACTTATCGGAGATTATCTCAGGATCGTGTCTAAACCATCTTAAGTCTGTATCGCACACCGTTTTCCAATTAGCAGCACACGTGACACAGTGCCGCGCAAACCTCACAAGTCAATCGTCCGCGAATACAGTGTCCACCTCTGTGTTCGTTAATACATGGGGAAACAATCATAATAAAGATAACGTGAGAATATAAAAGAAGTTGCTCGGACGGCCCGCGGTAGTAAGGCGATAGCACGCGAGCTTGCCTTGACCATGGCATTAAAATACGTTTATCTCATAGCCCTGACATGTGTTTGTGTGCACAGCAAATCGTCATGTATGTTCTATTTTTAAAGTTTTTTATTTTATTTATATAGAATGTCATTTTTAATCTTAAAAATTTAGAGCATTGTGTTTTGTTTATGGAATTCGATTTTGAAATCTGAATGATTGAATAAAGAATCATTTTCTTGTTTTGCGGAAAGTTGTGATGTTTAAAGTGTGATTGTGACCAAAGTTTACCGGTGTTTTTTATAGTGTTTGTTCACCATAATTTTATTGATAAGATTAAAACAATGGAAAAGATAGTATCGTCTCAAACAATAATAAAAGAACCTACGTAATTAAAAAATGTAACAACTGCATTCAAAGTGATAATGTAAACGAATTTTGTCATCTCGGACCGAGTATCAGCTTCTAGTAATGTAGCCAATGTACATATAATAGGTAAAGATGCGAAAACTTTGACATTTAACCCGGACACATAGGCATAGGCAGATATTTGCGCGTTTTGTAACTTTTTGCTGAGAAACGTCCAATCTGCAGATACTAAGAAGCGTGCTCTTAGAGTTTATGTAATATGTTAAGTAGCATAGCAAAATCTACACTTTTAACAAATTTCGAGGCTTGTCGGTACCAATGTATGCAGTTATTTTCCGATTCTAATATTTTTAAAACAGAATGGTTCATAAATTGTAGTGGAAAATCCATTTTCTCGATGTGTTTATTCCATTCGAATCCCGAAATTCGTGAATCGATTATTGTTCGATTTATGTGTGTAAGTTATTATCTCGATACATTGCCTAGGATCGTATTGTTTCGTAAGACGTAGATCAGATATCTGTCTTAAAATGATTATGTAAAAATACTGGTTTATGAATAATACTTTTACAATCTCTTCTTTGGAAACTTTGGATGTAGCTTAACGATACCTATTTGAACATTGTGTGAACTGTTCAAATTACAAAAACAATAATGGCAAACGTCGTAAAATTAGCTAGTAATGTTTTCATATCGTAAAGGTCAAATAGCATATTATTAATTCATAATAAACATGTAATATCAGATTAATAACATGAGTTCGTTGACATTGAATAAACTTGAAACAATGTTTTAAATAAGAGAGATATCTAATTATTTAAAAATTGATACCAGAAAGACTGCAAACTATTCCGGAAATGTTGTGTCACCAATTTCCGGAACTTAATTGGAAATTATCGCGGAATGTTACATTTTTCTTTTCAACTCAAAAAAAAAGAATTAGTAGGAACCTAGATATTATGCACCTATGTGAACATAAGTATGTTCACACTACGATTTTCTTAGACGGCACCGGCATTCAATAAAACTGTAGGGGACAGTGAGGGAAATAATTGAAGATAAACACCATGGTCGTTGAAAGGCACTTGTCACAATATTTCTTAACAGCTCGGTAAACAAAAATCACAACAATGTAAAACTTAGCGCTCAACAACGAACTCGACTCCTGACCACGTTATTCATTCCTCTTAACGTCTTCTTGATGTTTTCGCAGACCGTTTTATTCTTAATCGTTGTCAACCGTTTCTGATTTCTCGGTAACCCATGTAGGTACTCCTTATATACACTATAATGCACACGGGCCTGTCTATCTAACTCGCACGTGTTTCTATTGGTAGATAACGATATTTTAACGATGTTTACGTGCGTATTCGATGTCTGCAACAGGTAAACAATAATATTCTTAGCGACGTTGTATAGAGGCAAGTACTGAGTATTTGTAGCAAGTAAGGAAATAGCGATACTTTAACTGTGTACTCGCTATCCGTAACAAAAATATTTGACTCTTCCAAGCCCTGAACGAGCCGAATACCTACTCGTACTTATTATTTGAACTGTGAATTATTTTGTTGTAGTCAAACTATGCGTCCCGTCGCAGTACCTGAAAGCATGTCAGGATATGGCGAATGCACCGACGAAATCCAAGACCCAAATTGAATGTGTACCAGCAAGAGACAGGTAAGAAAATACATTACGTAAACATAACATCACGGCTCTATTTCCCGAAAGGTTAGGCAGAGGTGTACCTCTATAGTACACCCACATTTCGCCAGTTATGATTAAGTCCCATGTAATAGGGGTGAGCCTATTGCCATCAACCGGGCACAAATTCAGACTCCGTGCTAAGAAAATATAAGTATAAAAAATGTTTATTAAATAATTAAACCACCACCCAATTAACGCAAGACGAAATCGCGCAAGGATAATGTGGAGATGGCGAGACGAGCATGACTCTTTGTCTCCCACAGAAAGGACTAGCAAAAGACAAAACTTTGAAGAAAACTGAGACGGAGCCCTAGGCCCTGAAGTGGGTGGGACAATACAGGCTAGTTAGACTATGTTAGAATTAAATTTGTTATTGCCTGCATTTCACTGGGATGGTATAGAGGCACTCTTATTACATCCCTACCCAAATAAAAAGTATTCAGGACATTGTCTATCTACTTATACGTATACCTATGCCAAATGTTATCAAAATCCGTTCAGCCGGTTATGCATGATTGAGTAACAAACATGTTTATCTTTCACCTTTTTCTATAAGCAAGTAAGAATTAATTAAATGATTAAAATGGTACGTTCATAAAGACGTTTCTAAAAGTCAAAGTTATCAGCTGTGAAATATTGCTGTAATTGATTGTCCAAAATACCAAAAACCAGTCATTCAATTTAACATGAGAGTCTTGAGGTTTTCCTATACTAACTTTGGCTAGACTTTTTTTGTACCTTACATAAAAACAGGTAAGTAGATAAAATAAAAAGTCTAGCTTTTAACGTAGCCAAGTGTCTCTAAATTGCCTTTCAAAAAACAAGGGTTGTCACGTGCCAAGTCGGCCAATTTAGCCAATTATGGCAACATTTTTAGAACTAACGTACCTCAATTACTTCCATTGTTTGCACTTTGGTAAACTGCCACTTGATGTATTCAATAGAATGATAGGTTTGAATGTAAATACTGTTTAACTTAGATAAATATGCAACAATTTTATATAACCCATACCTACATAATAATATAGGGCCTACATTAAGGTAGGGTTCGCCCTTAAGTACAGATCATATTATTTTTCTAATTTAGCAATAATTCAGTAGGTATCCAATAAACTATGAAATGTCTAACAGAATTACCCACCATACTTACAGTAAACATAGAATGTGATTTGTAAACCAGCAGTCCTAGTTCTGTTCTTAAAACTTCAAAGCATGAATGTTTGCGAAATAAGTACACACATCAAGTGTCTAGGGATCAAGTACATTTTTAACTATAAAACATTATCCAATTAACATTTACCAAATCTAGTCTTCCAGACTGGCTTATTACTTTAATTCCTATGTTTAAGTTAACAACTTATCCCTATATTTTGTAGAAATTATATTTGCAGTTTGAAAAAATAGCATTAAAAATGCATTTTTTTCGAATTGTGGGAAATTAATATGTTAATGTCGTCAATGAATGACAAAAAAGGCAAAAATGAAGATTTTTTAAATTTTTATTGTAAAGATTTTAAAAAAATAATCTGTTTCCACCATTGACACGAATCACACAATCACAGCGATTTGGCATGCTTAAAATCAGTTCATCAAAATCACTTTTAAGAATGGCTGCCCACGTTCACGCATACTTAGCAGAGCTCTTCTTTGGACCATACCCATGCGTGCTCAATTGAGTTGAAGTCTAGCGATTGAGCAGGACGTCGATGCAGAAATTGTAATGGTTTTATAAAAACGCTATTACACACTTTTATAGGAATCCTGATTGATAGTTGATTTTCTATTTTTAATCAAAATTATAGTGAGATTCACTAAAAAGAATCAACAACCATCTAAAAAAGTTTAAATAATATTCCTCAATTGCGGCGATACTCTAAAAGGTACATGATCCCTAGATACTTTTGATGTGTGTAGTTTCACACTACCGATATTTCCACCGCTAAAGTAACACGAACGTCCAAACAATACCGACTTTGCAACACTGAAACAAAAAACTAACGGAAAAACATAACAATGCAGATGTCATTTTATACTTCAGTATTCACGTAACGGCTCGGTTTCATTGTTTTAAGTTTGAACACGTAAATACACAGCATGTTTGTACTTGTTCGCTACGTGATCTTGAATGTTATAAGTACCTGTACATAAGTCTGGTCATCTCTTTCTTTTTATTTTTAGCCTATATTGTCCCACTGCTGGGCGAAGGTCTCACCCAAATTTTTTTCATTCGCCTTTGCTGCCTTTTCCGGCCTATGTATTGTTAATGGTCTGTCAAGATCAACAACCAATTTAATTTGATCTGGGTACGGTGACTGTATAGATTCTTCAGTTCAAAATTATGTGAGTTGTTGGTGAAACCGTGGAACGTTACATTACTCAAAGAATTCTTATCTTGTGTAAAAAGCCGAAACGCCGAAGATACTTACCGACATTATTATCGTTTATAAAGCCTCTTTTTTACACCTCAATACTCACACTTTCCACTGTATGGAAGACCTCCAAAAGTATAGGAAGTTCCTATTAAAAACTTAACCTATTCCTTCCAGAGTGGACTGCTTAAACCTCGTTCAGCAGCGGCAAGCAGACATCGTACCTGTCGACCCTGAAGACATGTACTGCGCCACCAAAATACAAAACCAGGACTTCGTGGTGGTACAGGAGTACAGGACTGAAGAGGAACCTGATGGTAATTCTATGTTATGAAGGTTTTATTTGCACCATCATCATCAGATCAGCAGTTAAATTTTCACTGCTTAAGGTTTCACATAATCCAGTACCTACCTATATTCGTAAAGCTGCTGTAATCACCACACATGGCAAATTAGGTAGTCTGGTAATTGTCTGCTTGTCATTTATTACATAAGTTTTTATCATCGCCGCAAGGTTGCCTGCTTGTCGGTCTTCTACAGATTGTATTTCGGTGAGTGTGCTCAAGAACTCCACGACCTCATTCCACCGGCCCCCTTCTACCATCGGACATCTAGACGCACTGCAAGTTACCATCCCTGCCCAGTTGCTATTCCACCAATTCGCACTAAGCGTTTCCAAATAACTTTTGTGATGCGCACAGCAAAGGAGTGGAACTCTCTACCTGCGTATGTGTTTCCAAACGCATACGCGTGCGTTTCCACTGAAGCAGAGACGAGCGGAGCTGTGTGGAGACGTGCCGGAATCGTCCAATCGCAGACGAGACGAGAGACTCGATGAGGATTTCAACTATTGTGATTGGTCGATTCCCGCACGTCTCCGCTCAGCTCCGCTCGTCTCCGCTTCAGTGGAAACGCACCCTACAACCCCGATTTCTTCAGGAGTTCCTTCATATTTTATTACTTTTACAGCTACCATTTAACCGGGTAATATGTCTTGCATTGACTTGAATGTGCTCTGGCGGCTGAGAGTATGTCATGCTCCATCAAATGTCTCGCTGACAGAGGCGAATGTATTGGATCATTCGGCTCCCTTCAAAATGGTTGAGCTAAATGGTGCTGATCCATGCGTCATGTTCGTGAATGGGCGGCGTCAGCTGGGACTAGTCATCTCTTAGCTGGCTTATTTTAATTATTTTATTTTTGAACTGTTTTTTTTATTTTTGTTTCTATTTGCTACTCTGGACGCTTTTAACGTGTAGGCACGTCTTTTTACATCGTTCTCACATTTAATTATAAATTCAAAATAAAGATGTAACTAAGATTTTTGTGACAATATAGTTTAAAAGAGTGTCCATTGAGTTTCTTGCCCGTTCTTCTCCATACGTATTGGAATAGGCTACTAGCTTCATATTTCTGACTGACCGACTCCTAGACAATTCAAAGGTGCCTGTAAATGGTTTAATTGAAATAAATGGTTTGAGTTTGATTCTCATAATTAAAATCCTATCTTCCCAAGTTATAACACCTCATTACAGCCCTCTTCGCAAGATCGCTACAGCAAACTTTAAACCACTAAATTCTGCTCGGTCGAGTATCAAAGCACCAACTGTTTGAGTTCACTCTAAACTTATTTGCTTTTGAAACGCCAAAGCCCAAAAGTAGTCCCAGCTTTGTGAGCTATGGAGAGCCAAGTTTTTAAAACGATAACTACTACTACATTCAAAATAAATGTTCTCAGTTTAACGGTTTTGTTAACACTGTCTTTGCAACTAGCGGCACCGTTAAGTGCCAAAATATATTGGTCGTTCATTTAAAAACTTTTGACGCTTCACAACCGTAGTTCATTAAGTAGATTTCCTTCTGCAGGACCAATTCTCTAATTAAGCTGATTTAGGCCAAATCTTTCGTATTCTCATTTCCCGCTTATTTCAGCTTTTGTTGAGTATCACAAAGCCTTCTTAGTGAAGATCTTTATAATTTGTTAACTTTGAAACTGTTTCGTGTCCACGTCTCGGAGAAGTTCAGAAACTGAATTTAAAGTTCGTGAACTAGAGATGTGGATTTACTTTTACTGCGTCTTGGAGAATGTCAAGAAAGGTTAATGCTAGGGTACCTAATCTTCTATTAAAGTTTATAGTCTTCTAAGACGTTACTTCTATCTTATCTTTGAACATGTCTCCGTTTCAAGGTAGCGAGCTACCTTTTCGGGACATATTTTATTAAAATACCTGTAGCTCAGACACTGGCCCATAAATATAAAAAAGTCCTAACCTAACACCATTGAATTAACGAAATGTCTCTGAAAAAGAAAAAAGGTTGAAATTTCTCTCGTCTGAAATCTATGCCATCACAGAGTGCTGAAATATACTGCATAGACTAGCTAGAGAATTGTTTTCCTATCTCTATGTTAGGGTACTTACGTAGGTACCCTCAGCCTTATGTCATGAAATATGTATGAACCGTACCCCGTCTCGGTATATAGGGGTAAACACAGGCTAACAAACATATATTTATGGCGCAAACATTTACACTGAAGCAGGAACCTATATGAGAATACATAGCAGAAAATAGTAGTGAATCCAAGATCAGACAAATATACAAATTGCATCACTATTTTCCACTAAGCTGATTACCCTTGTGTTAAAGTTTTTTTGCAGCCTTGCTAGACAGAAGTAAATAAAACTGTATTTTAGAGACCACATCTGTCTAGCCGGTCGTGCAAAATAATTTCATACCCCAGCTGTGTATTTCAAATATTAGAACTAAACTATAAAAAGTATATTTCGCAAATATTGTGTACACTGAAACGAAATAATATTTATAACGAGACAGGCAAATAAATATTCCTATTCCTATTTAAAAATGTGAAGTTTCAAAGTCTCTAATAGCACAAAACATTGCCGTTACGAAATAAGTAGGTACTCTCTATAAATAAAAGAACCTTTTAAAATGAGGTACAATTTATTCGAACAGATAAAATGTTATCAAACGCTTTCAATGGAATCGGTACTTACTCAAATAATGTTTCTGGTTGCGTAACTTTTGATCGAGAGAAAGTTTCAAATGATATGTCCCTAGGCTATCGAAACTGTTTTACTGCCTCCATTGTAATCACAGTAGAGATAGTAAAAACATTTAATAGATAAATTATTCTGTTGAAGGCTCTGATAACAAAATACAGTGGATTTCGGGTATAACGACAATGAAGGGACCACTCTATTTTCGTCGTTATATCCGGAAGTCGTTACAGGCAAAGGTAAAGAGATACAGACACGTACACATGTGTAGTTTATATTCATTTATTATTGAAAATATTTGCACACATAGTTATTCACCGGTACCTACATTTAAAAAAATGTGTAATATTAGTTTGCTTCAATTTATTTTTTTGTGCTAGTGTACGCTTCCGTGCCTCGGAAAGCACGTTAAGCCGTTGGTCCCGGCTGTCATTCGTGTATCTTTGACAGTCGTTACGGGTCGTCAGAAGCCCGAGTCTGACAACCAGTCTTACCAAGGGGTATCGTATTACCCATTAACTGGGTTGTGGAGGTCAGATAGGCAGTCGCTCCATGTAAAATACTGGTATTCAGCTGCATCCGGTTTGACTGGAAGCCGACCCCAATATAGTTGGGAAAAGGCTAGGCAGATGATGATGATGATGTACGCTGTAGGGTGTATTCTATTTTCATTACTTCTTCAATATCTATAATATCCTTTCCATCACCAAATAAACAGTATCTTTTAAGCTTTGTTACAACACCTAACACATCCTTAGTTGTAGGAATCTCACCTTCCTTGCAATCTTCTTCTTCCTCCTCATTTTCCTCATCTTGCGTCGTATGTGATGGAACAACAGTTTCAACAATTTCACTATCGGACAAATCGCTAGTAGTGATAAGTTGACTGTCAATATCAACATATGTTGCCCAGTCCGCAACATTTGTTCCGCTTGATGATACTGTAGTCAGTTGTGCCAATGGTATGTCCAATTCATCATCGGAGTCGTCGTCAATTGTTGTGATAGCCGAAGATTTACGGAACCCAGCGTGTAGAAAACACTTTTTGATCGTATCTGGAGTCACCCGAGCCCATGCCGTAGTTACCATTTCAATGGCATCTAAAATATTAACGGAAAACGGGCCTGCCGAGTTTTCAATGTCGTTCATCATTTTCTGTACTAAAATCTTCCTATAATGACTTTTGAGGGTTTTAATTATCCCTTGATCAATCGGTTGAATCACTGATGTAGTGTTTGGTGGTAAAAATGCCAGTTTTATGTTGGTCAAATTCTCTATTTTAGGATGAGCTGGGCAATTGTCAATAAATAAAATGATCTTCTTTTTGTTATTTCTTAACTGGGAGTCCCATTTGCGTAGAACTTTTTCGAAAATCTCTGAAGTCATCCAGGCCTTTTTGTTTGCTTCGTAATCAACTGGCAAAGATTTAACATTTTTGAAACATCTGGGTTTTTTTGCCTTGCCTATGACCAATAATTTTCTTTTTTCCCCTGCCATACTTGATGCAACAAGCACGGTGATTCTATCTTTTGATAATTTTCCACCAACGCATTTTTCCCCTTTAAATTTCAAGGTTTTGTCAGGAGTTAACTTAAAAAACAACCTGTCTCGTCAGCGTTCCATATTTGGCTATCAGTATAACCTTCAGTCAATTTTGGGAAAACTGTTTTTAGCCAGTTGTCACAGTCACTTTGCGATACACTAGCGGCTTCTCCACAAACTTTGCCTACTACAATATCGTGTCGTTGACGAAATCGGTATATCCAGCTTTCCGAACACTCAAAATCCATTTTTCCAAACAGTCTGCCAAATTGATTAGCCTTTTCTTGCAGCAGACCACCGCTCAAAGGTACGTTTTGGCTTCTTTGGGCTTTGAACCACATTAGAAGGGCATTTTCGATATCTTGATGCGTCGGTTTGCGGTTTTTCTTAATTTTTAAGGATTTGGATTCAAAGCATTCTAATATTTTATCACGGTTTTTCCACATCGTAGATACTGTTGAATGGGAAACTTTGTACTCTTTGCACAAATCAGCATTGTTTTCACCGTTTTTCAATTTTGAAATGATTTCCGCCTTTTCTTTAACAGTGAATGTGCGTCTAGCAGCCATACTTATTCAAAAGTTTACTAAACCCAGTTGCTACTCAGAATATCACTTTGTAACTGAACCATAAAAGCTCCGAAACGTACACGCTTCCCCTACCTACTTAGTTGATATCTATAAACAAAAGGTAAAGGTCTCCACACTTGCTGACCATCTGTGTGCAATGGATGTAAACAAAAGATAAGAAATGTTTGTGAAAGAAAAAAATCTTTGTGTCTTTGGCGGCCGACTCCGGTCGCAATATCTGCATGGGATTTCTAGGAATTTGTTACAAATGATTCATTAAAAACAGTCGCTACACCCGAACTCGGCGTTACATCCAAAGTCGCTATAGCCACATGAATTTTGTACTAAAGTATGCTTTAAATTCAAGGGACTTAGATTTAACGTCGCTATAGGTAAATGGTCGCTACAACCAAGGTCGTAATAAATGAAATCCACTGTAATTTCATTTTCGAACTCGAGTATTGAGTACTTAACATCTAGGTACCTAATGGCAAAAATTATAGTTTTGTTGAGACTTAAAGGCCATAAACAAACACGCGTGGAAAATTCAATAATAAATAATCTATAACACAAAGTAAACACTTAATAAATTACCAACTAAAGCAAAACAAACTTTATCTACTAAAGTTTGGAAGTTGTTACACAAAAGATGAAAGGTAAAGATGGCCACGGTTACCTTGCCCGTAAATTGCGTAACTTAGGGAAAGTAAGCATGATAACGTGACAGCAAACTAACTGAAGTTATTAATTAATTGCCTTAACACGAATAATATTAACACCGGAATACACTAGTCTTAGTTATAGTTATAGCTAAGAAAACGACAGACTGAAAACTTTAGTCAAAAAACCGGCCAAGTGCGTGTCGCACCACATACAATGAAGAGTTTCGTAGTTTGGATGAATTTATCCCAAGAACAAACTTAACATTGTAGTTGCAAAATATATTCTCCCATACATTCATTCCAACTACAAATTTTAATGTGAGTTTGTATGCACAGTATTGAGAGATTTACTATGTTATTTTAAGTTTAAGACAATAGAATTCTTATAGGTTATCCTGTAATCTGTAAGTATAGAGCTATTTTCTGTATTTTTTTCAAACTTTTAGATTCAGTAGTTTCGGAGATAAGGGGGAATGGATGAATGGTCAATTTTCATCTATTTTCTTAAATAACTTTAAAAGGATTTATTTCAAAAATATAAAAAATAGATATTTGAGACACTGACAGTAAGCCCTAACCAACATTTTTTTTTTAATTTTCTTTTTTGGCGCCCAAAAGTGACCCCCATTTTCAAAATTCATTTATTTACGTTACACGTCTATGTTTGGGTCCCAGAAATTCATATGTAGACCAATTTTTGACTTTATCTGTTGATTACATTCGAAGCATATTGGCTGTGACGAACGGACAGGCAGATAGACACACGAGTGATCAGAAACGGGTTCTGTTTTTTTTTTTTAATGGAAATTTTCATAACTGCCATAATTACCGCAGCATGATTTCCCATCCACAAAAAAAAAAAAAAAAAAAAAAAAAAGACGCTCATTGCCAGACATAGGCCTCTTCCCAAGAGTCGTCACCTAGGCTGTGTTGTATTTAACTTATTCTAATATTAATGTGGGTTTAAAACTCTTGACCGTGTCACACATGCGTACTTATCTACATTTACCCCTACATCTGAGTCTAAGTACTTTAGCAAACAATAGATAACTTAGCTTTCTGCTAACAAAGATATTTTTTTTCACCAGTTAATTTGTAATTCCTCCCAAAAACTTCTTAGATTTTGACCTAAACAATTTTTTCTTATTTTTAGCGCCATTCAGGTATGAAGCCGTCATAGTAGTCCACAATGATCTGCCAATCAACAACCTGGATCAACTGAAGGGGCTCAAGTCTTGCCATACGGGAGTCAACAGAAACGTTGGATATAAGGTAAGAGACTTTTTGATTCATTTAATTAAATGCTTGCATTGTTAGATGAGTATGGATGAAAACCGAGAAACAAAAAAATTCCAAAAAAATACTACTATTTTTGATAACCGAGTCTTTCGCTATCCGGAAGTGAAATAAAAACTGAACAGTTTCCCAAAAAATGAGCAGTTTCGATTATCATAGCTCACAACGATTACAAGCACAAATAAATCCTACAATATATTTTTAGTGTATCCTAAATATTTAGTGCTTTGTTTTTTCCAACAAACAACTAAATCATAAGGCGAACTACCCGTCAGATTTTATGTCAATCTATATTTAGATCCTGCGACCCTGAAAAACACCAGGAAAATCCAATAAACACAATAAGCTTATTTATCAGTCTTTGTTTGTCCTATTATGTGCTTATTATGCACATACCAATTGTGCATGTCTACTTTTTTATGCAAGAACCGGTAGGAGTTCACTTGCAGAATGCAGATAATGCCATTATAGGTTCAAGGCGAAACCGAGTCGCATCTTTAAGGTGTAACTAGTATTGCAAGTTATCATTAACCAGTTTCGTTCTTTGTGCTTGAAAACCTAAATTATTCAAGGCGTAGCTTTTAAGCACGTACATAAATAATTAAATGGTGAATGGCTTCTGAATCTGAAGGTAAAACAACAAACGGAATATTTCCATCAGGTTCCTTATTTGGCACGACTTAAATATACTCGTAGTACCTACGCTACATACTTACATTGGTCAAGTTTAAGATTACGGTATAAAACTGTAAATATAGATACGTACTACTTAGGTAATATATAAAACTATAAAAAAAGCTCCCTTTGACACACGTACAGGGAAAAGCGGGCGTGGAAATGGGGCAAGGACACTTAAGGGGGAACATATGGAAACCTGTTTTCAGAAAATAAGTTCCACCCTCACTACTAGCTCTAAGGTCTTATTAAAATCATAGAGCACGAATCTGATTCCTTGCTACTTATGAGAGTAAATCCTTCCTTTTATTACAGTCATAAACGAAGGAACCGTTGATTAAATAAGACCAAACGAAAATCTTCTCTGCAAAGACGGAGATAGTCAAGCAGAATATAATAATAGAGATAGTTACAAAAGTTTACGATTTTCTAGACCAGACTTACCAAGCAATAATTCAAGGTTACTGAATGCATAAATTTAATTGGTTGAACATAGTCAACAGATAACATAACTTTGTTGAAAACTAAAACCCAAATTCCCCAGTTAGTTCTTGCGTAAATCTAACAGATAGAATAATTAATTTAAACCCTTAGGTCCTATATCGCAAACAGAGGTTGTTTCCCAAACCATCCTAAGCTGAAATGAGGGCATGTTACGAATACATTAGTGACTTCACAGGGGTAAGTAATTACCTGGCAGGTATGAATTAATTTTCCTTATAAACCCTCTCTGTTGTATGAGTATGGTTAAGGAACTAAGGACCTTAGCAAACAGGCTACTTTTAACATCGCGGATCAGCGATTTTGTATATATGTAGCTTTTAAATGCCAACCTATGCAGCAGCGACAGTAAACACATACCTACACACAAACGCAATTTTTAAACTAAGCTCAAACGGGGTGTCGTGTTACCCAAGAACTGGCTTGTGGAGGTCAGAAAGGCGACTGTAGCTGAATACCAGTATTTTACAGGGAGCAACTACCCCATCCCCATGTACATACATAGGATTCGAACCCTGACAGGCGCTTTACTTTGTGTAAATTATTTCATCACCACTGCTCTCAAAACGGTGAAAAAAAAACATCGTGAGGAAATCGGTATGTCCTAGAACCGAAAATTCGAAGACATGTGATATCTACCAACCCGCACTGGCCCGCGTGGTGGATTACGGCCCACTACCTCTCACCGAGAGGAGGCCTGTGTCCCTGCAGTGGGAACATTATAGACTGTTTTTTTTTTAACTACCCATCTGCATCCGGTTAGACTAGAAGCTGACCCCAACAAGTTGGGAAAATGCTAGGCAGATGTTGATGACGATAATGATGCTCAAACGAAGCGAGTCGCCAAAAGGCGATGCAGCATTGATGAATTCGCAAAATCGCCGATTGCCGATGTTAAAAGTAGCTTGTCTACTTAGACCCTAAGTACGCCAAAAGTAATTACTTGAAGAGTTCCGACAAAAACGTTACAAAGCGCATTAGACACGTAAAGTTACTTCATTTGAACACTGCTCAAAAACACAAATTAGACAGCATGTTTGCTAACGAACTGTTGCACTGTAATTATACCTAAGTAGGTTCCAGGAACTTTTACTACAGTTTAGGTAATTTATCTAATAGCAGAACATACCTAAGTTTAGTCAACTCGAAATAAATAGGTACGCGGATATAAAGAAACATTTTATTTAATCAATGTAAATAGTTCTAAATCTTAATTAAAATATACAAGATAACACTAAAATATATAATTATATTATGTATGTATAAGGTATACAATAAAAAAGGAGAATAGCATATTGGGCATCAAAAAATTCGTCCCCGTGTTTCGTGTCGCTGGGAAAAGTGTCCAATACCCAAAAGGCTAGATATAAGATTGTTGTGAAATATCGTCTCTCTTCTTCATCCAAAGGTTGTCTATAAAAGATTGGTTTTAGCGATGAGGACGCCCATTGTGTCATCCTATGTTAATTTCTACATTTATATCTTGAATCCATATGGTTTTCATCCTGTTTTTTTTTTTATATTTCTATGTTCATCAGTGTTTTTCAACGTGTGGGTCGCGACCCCCAAACCTCTCTTAAAGGGGGTCACCGTTACTTTAAAATTTAAACCTCATAAATATAAAACCATACTAGTTCAAAATATATTTTTTTAAGTTAATTTAAGGCTATACCTACAAGTCACAAAGGCTTCTACAAACAGGTTCGACGCGCGTCGCGAGTCGCGCCTGTTTGAAGGAGCCTTTATGTGACGAAGTACAGGCGCACCCATTCACATTGTGACGGTTGCGCCTATTTTTCCCATCGCGGACCCATTTTTTGCAACACATAGGATTAAATCGTTTTCTAACATTTATATAGGCGATTTCTCTATTCTCTATTTGAGCTATCGACAAAAACGTTCACTCGCATAAGTAGGAGGTTCAAACACTCAAAGCTTCTGTGCTTAATGGGAATTATGTGTTTCTGTTTAACCAAAAGGTACTTACCCAAAGTTACAGACTTGAATTCCAAGTTAGAAACAGAGGCCGCGAAATATATTTCCAGATCAAGCTGTCGCGCCATGAAAAAGGTTGAAAAACACTGGTGTACATAATAAAGAGGATTCTATTCTATAGATAAGTAAAGGATAAGTAAAATCTGCGATTTTACCAGTGCCAATATATACATTCATGGAAAGCTATTTTACCTACATTATTCTGTTGTATGTGTTCATTTCAGTCTCGTATTTCTTATCCGTGCTTCTCAATAGCCACCCACCACTTGTAATTCAATCGACAACACAATACGAAATGAACTCGACTCAGTACCGGAGATTATTAAAAAAACGTACGGCGAACAATAGACTACAAAGGAATATAAAGGGTTCGCCTGTCAAACAAGACATGAACACCTAAATTGAACAGATACCTACCAATATTGGAAGAAAAATATCAGTCTGTAATTTTCCCACTGCCGCGATTCTGAGCAAAGGCCACCTTAAGTATATGTTTTTATAAGTCGAGACTTAGGTACTTTACGGTACGGTACTGGTGTCTTAGTAACTTAGGTCCTTGCAAGGTTTCGAACCCGCATGCTCATGCATGAAAAGCAGGCCCCAAAACCTCTGGCCTATCACAATATATAGAAAAACATAGTCGGTTTGGGAAAACGTGCTTATTATATTAAAATGTGGAATGTCAGTACATATTTTCATACACAAAAATAAACTTCGTTAAATAAATAATTATTTAAGTTTTTACGACGAACTGGCATACAAATTGAAAGACAAATATTTGTACAAAACGAAAAAATATGCTAATAGAACCTTTCAGACGTGTATTTCCATGAATTATGTCGAGTCGGCGAATGTCTGGCAGAACACATTAGTATTACAAAGAGACGAGCTATGTTTAAATTAGAATATTAAGTATAACAAGGTTGATAAGGATGGTAATGATTTAGCTACTGACTCAACAGGGGCAAACCCTGAATTTCTTTTTAGACAATAATTGGTTACCGATTACAATCTTTAGAAAGATTGATATTAAACTTCGTAAAACGAAGCATTATGAACAACGAATCGATGCCTACTCCTCACTTCAGGGGGTCTACTCCCTAAGCACGACGTCCGTAGTTTCGGCCGAAGTTACGGGGGTTTCCTACTCCGTATCATTTAAGAATGAATGACAACACGGTTTTACAGTTGTCCCTACGCCCGAATATTTTAATTTTACACTTGTTTTGACGGATTAACTACTTTCGGACGGGCCCGTATCTTTGTTGACGGACTTAGGGAGTAAACCCCCAGCCTCTGAATCATTGCTTTCTTTTCTCTCACAACTCATGTCTCAGCTTAAGTGAATTCGGATATAATTACATAGATAGGTATTTGATTAATCTATTAGGCTTTTTACTGAACGTAACCCTCTACCTACGTTATTTAAAAGCCAAAGAACTACATTTCCAAAACAAAAGAATTCGCAGAGTAACAACTACTTGTAATTCAGCTCAAACAGCAAGTGTCAGCTGTGACAAATATGTTTTTATGGAGCTAGCTATTGGGACCCTTATAACACGTTATTCGCCACTAGTATACGTGGCTGTTCTACTAATTCTGAGCAGGAAAACCCAAAAGAATATTCTCATAGGTAATAATGACAAAGATAATAATGTCAACAAGGTTTTGTGTCCAGAATTTTCTGGTCCAACGATCCGCACACGGTAATTGGACAATCTGTCTTCACAAAAGAATCGTGTTTTTAATTTGTTCAAAGATGACTACCTACTGTTTTCTTAGATGACGTAAATACCTTAATGACTAGGCACCTACTTAGTATTTTCTTTTGAAAACTCATTTTCGTCTGTATTAATATTCTTACCATTAAGATTTTGATTTATGAAATACAATTTGAAAGATCAAAGTAAATTGCAAAATAATGTTATTTCCTTCAACAGATACCTCTAACGATGCTGCAGAAGCGTTCAGTGTTCCCGAAGATGAACGACCACAGTATATCTCCGAAGGAGAATGAGCTGAAAGCTCTCTCAACATTCTTCTCCAAATCCTGCATCGTGGGCAAATGGTCACCGGATCCTAAGACCAATTCTTTCTGGAGTACGTAGACCTACTAATAAGTATAACTATTGAGTAACGTTGTCTGTGAAGTCCTTTTTTGCATTGTGGTCCAATCATTAAGAGGTTTATTACCTACTATAAGGTTGGTCCCTCAAGGCTTGCCAAAGAACTTGTTTTCTATAAGACCAACTTTGGTCATGCGGTAATGTTTATTGAGATTGCGTAATACAAAATAATGAAAATACCATATTGACATTGTCGAATGAATATTCATATTTTGAAAGTTAATATTGTTGCAGAAAATAAGTCGATAATAGGTCACAAGCCAAATATAAATGAAACAATATTTGGCGTTCTTAGCCTTTCTGTGACGGAAAAATGTTAAGTCAACATTCAGTAAATATGAAGCATTTTACCCTCTTCGCATTCTTTTAACTCTCCTACGGTTATTCAAGCCCCTTTATGCTCAAAAGGATTTAACGCGTACATTTATGTAACAAAACAATTCGTGCAAATCTTAGCGTATTTGCTAAATCGCATCAAGTACTTACGTTGCTTCCAAGCTGCGAAGAACTCTAAGCTGTTGTGTTTGCTAAAACAATAAGTCTCATGTTCCAGTTATTAACAAAAAAGATTAATATAATCATACAAGCCTAACCTTTGCTAGTTTTCAACAAACCATTTTTCTTACAAACCTTGTTTCGTCAAAAATGGCCTTAAAAGTATGTTTTTATAAGGGATATATTTCCAGAGAGCCAGTATAGTCAGTTATGCTCTATGTGCGAGCATCCCGACAAATGTGACTATCCTGACAACTACAGTGGGTACGAAGGTGCGTTGAGGTGCTTGGCAAGTAATGGTGGCCAAGTCGCCTTTACTAAGGTCATTTACGTCCGGAAATTCTTTGGGGTAAGTAAAATAGATAGAATAGCTTTTACTTTCCAGCAAACCCAAGGTTTTTTAATTGTCTGGATCGTTATCAAAGCCGTGAATGTTTGCAAAAGAATTCGAGGCTTTTCTGTGGTCCACAATGTGATCCCAAAGGATTATGACTTGAAGTAATTTCATCAGTAGGTTTGGTCTCAGTCCCTCTTGTGTATTTTTCACATTGGACATTTTGCGAGATTCATAATTTTATTTTCTCCTTCTTCCGCGAACTGTTTTAGTTTCATTAGCTACTCCAGTGTGTTCCAATTTTGCTTTCAAATTGAATAACCTACAAACGGTTGCTAGTTCAATTTCAGTACGTAAAAGCTTAACTTGTTTTCACAGCGTATCCCAAATATCCTCCTGAACTAATCCGGGAATCGGATTCTCTGGAATCACTTTGCCCCGTTCAACGTACACTGACTTTCAAATTTCGGAGCGACTCACTCACCTGTAAACCTTTTAGATTGGATTATCTAAATCCGAAAATGCAAATAGCTTTCAGGCTAGAGCAGAATTTTGCTCCGTTGTGAAATGAAGATAGAAAATAGGTTTTTGGATAGACTTTATAGATATTTACTTACTGCTGATACTATGAATAAAAATTTTTACGATATGGAGCGACAATAACGTCATTACGCGAGGTACCTATACTGTTATGCTGTTGATTTGTGCCCTAATTCATCATTCTGGTCTTGGGCATCCTATAAAAAATAATAAAATGTTTAAATCTATTCGTTCGTCATTATTTCGTAATACAAGAATACCTTCTACTCGTTATCCCTAACCCGATTCCGATCCAGCATTTTAACATACAATATACATGACCAATAACAGGAAATATCTGTACCAATCACGTTTAGTAAATAAAAAGCCGCAAAATCCATATTGCGTCGTTACCATCGAACAAAAGGGAAGTCTTTTGTTCAAAGAAAAAAGCTGAAATGATGAGGATACATTCCACCTTTTTTGTTGAGAAAATTGCGATTGCCATTCAATGGATAAAAGTGTAATATATGCAGGGATTATTAACAAATATTCTTTGCTTTATTGAGCCTCGTCTCAGTATGCACTGACTAGGTACAGCAGGCCACACGTTAATGGTAACATTTTAAGACGCAGATATATTATCCCAACTGCCTTGAGTGCATAGCTTGCGTGTTCTGTGCTGAGCTCACGCAACGCGTCGTACGTCCACCCAGTAATAAGACTCGCCCATCAAGAAGCGATGTCCCAAATTAGACGCATTATTAATTTATTATACATAAAACAAAAGGCGTTATATTAAAATACGTACCTATACTAAAATATAAATAATTCATCTTTAAAATGGTGAAGATTTCATAAAAATACGCTTGATAGTTTTTGCGTAATTCTCAGTTTTTTATCCGCGTTAGATATAACTTTACAAAATTAATTACACTATAATAAGGCGAGGTCAGCTTATACTGGTTTTGTTACCACTGACCTGCGGCCTAACGTACCTACCCTATTACTCGAGGGAAATCAAAGCTGCGTCGAAACTCGAAATGGAAAGTGAATCAAGAGTGAGCTTTAAAATAATTAAAAGTCGGTTATCGTCGCCTTAACTTTGAGCTGATGGCCTAGCGGAGTAAGTTTCAATAGAATAAAAGGCCTGCTTATAGTGGTTTTGCTACCACTGACGTGCGGCCTACCGTACCTACCGATTACTCCAGGGAAATCAAAGCTGCGTCGAAACTCGAAATGGAAAATGAAACAAGAGTGAGCTTTAACAGAAAATTGCTGCACCTAGTCAAAATTAATGTTGGCATTCTATAGAGTAGCTACTATGTCTCTTTGTTATTTTGTGTTTATTGAAGTTGCATTATTAATTATTTTATTCTTTCATTACCTACCTACTGTTTTAATCGTGTAGGTACACCTAGAAGTTTATAAACTTTTTATGACATAGCCATAACATGTTTGCTTCGTAGGAACTCTACTCGTAGGTCCATTGCGAAGAATGCCAATATACTTTACCAAATATGATTGATACTCGGACAAGTATGTGGGCTTATACTGATTTGATGGATTGGAGTTTATATTTAGAAATATGTTATGTTCTATGATGTAGCTTTCCTCCCTAAGTTTTTTTTATATTTTTCTTACCTACATCGTTGATAATATTGTCCTTTGCACAACACAAAAAAAAATTGATTTGATGAACTTAGTTCATATACAAGGGGTGATTAAAAGAAAGTTCAATATTTTTTTCCTTAGCTCCTCTGTAATTTTGAATATTCGGTTCGTCCTGATATTTTTGACGCTGGTCTTTTTAGCGCGTCAATGGCAATCTAAGTGGACTCGGTCTAGAATTCGGCTACATGTTTGGCGCCATCACTAGCCTCCAATTAGTTCCTGTAAGGTGCAGCTGACAGGATACGCAGGACATGACATTAAGTCTTCCATAGTTTGTGGAACAGCACCACTATTACACTCAAGGCGGAGTCGTCTGATGAATCTCCACCTGAACAGGTTTTCGTTGCTTCCGCCAACCTGGGTCCGAAGTTTAAAGACTTCCAAGTTGTTCCACGCTGGTTGTTCCCAAGGACCAAATCCATCCAACTTATTTCAAATGAGTACCACTAACAAAATTTTTTCGCCCTCCTCTAGCTCCCGGTAGGTAGAACCCCGGCTGGAACTGCAGAACAAAATCCTGACGGATACAGTTACCTCTGTGTGGATGGATCCAAGGTGTCTGTGAAGGATAAGGCCTGTTCTTGGGCAGCCAGACCCTGGCAAGGACTGATAGGTCACAACGATGTGCTAGCCCAGCTGTCTCCTTTGAGAGAAAAGATTAGGCAGTTATCTGTGATTGGTAAGTTTCTTTTATGTTTACTTAGTCTGGATCTGAAGTAGCTAATGCCACCGAAAAGAAAAATACAAAAACAGGCCTCTCGGACAACAGGATACATCATGATTCCAGTCCGAAAAAGGCATTCCTTTTTCGGACACCATTGTGCTATCGGTCATGTGCATGTAGCTAGGTCTCTCTCGCGCGCTGGAATCATGATGGCATTAGAATGTCATAATAACGCAACAGATGTTTATATTTTAAAAAGAATTTTCAGTCAAAATTTGGCACTTTCTAGTCTTCATAATGAAACACAAACCTAACACAGCTTTTCACTTAAACTGCTTTCCCTAAAACGCAAAATTGTGGAGTTGTTAAACTGACAAAAAGGGAAAAACTTTTTTATCAAATGGAAAAATTAAGAGCAAAAAATTATAATCGGCTTAACAGGCAAAAAGCTTTATCTTGATTTCTCTCGCTTCACAATTAACACCCTGGACAGAACTCCATAACAATCTAAAATCTCTTGTCGCACTCGCTGTCGTCTGGTGGAAGATAATTTGTTATTTACCTACTATTTTGTTTCTTTTCTCTCTTGTTTTACTAATTGGATTTTTTCCTTTTTAAACAAATATTTTTCTTGTTTTTTTTTTCCTTTTTTGTGTTTTAAATGTACCTACATAAATCATCAAAGAAATACTTTTGTCTTTACCTAGGCGCGAAAGACAAACCATCATGGTTCACTCAGGTGCTAGGATTATCCGACAAGATCTACCACGTCGCCGACAATATTCCCATAACACCATCAGCTTATTTGGACAAGGCTAACTACACCGAGGTCATCGAGAGGGGCCACGGACCACCAGAACTGATCGTCAGGTAAATATTATTCAACTGGTATTTGCGTACATCCATATTTATGTTGAATCGCATTGCATTTGCTCGTTGTACCATCGCAGACATTTGGGTGAACCACTCTTCAACCTTATTATCTTAGCAGTAAGGTCGAAAAGTGGTTCACTGCAAATGTCCGCGATGGTACTATCGAGGAAACTAACATCTGTCCAATTTGAAAACAAAACGCCGTGCACACGATGACCACATCTGTTAGCAAGCGTTACTATAGCGGCCGAGCGCTGCAAGCAAGAATAGTCCTTACAGCGTATAGATGTTCGTTCTTCCATGGTACCTATGCACATCAGTGGTAACAAAACCAGTAGGTACCTAGATGAGTACAGTACAATCAATCTGCCTAGCCTTTTCCCAACTATGTTGGGGTCGGCTTCCAGTCTAACCGGATGCAGCTGAATACCAGTATTTTACATGGAGCGACTGCCTATCTGACCTCCACAACCCAGTAACTGGGTAATACGATACCCCTTGGTACGACTGGTTGTCAGACTTGCGGGCTTCTGACGACCCGTAACGACTGTCAAAGATCTACGAATGACAGCCGGGACCAACGGCTTAACGTGCTTTCCGAGGCACGGAGGAGTCTCGGTATGTAAAGATGGTCACCCATCCACGGACAACCCCGGCAAGCGTAGCTTAACCTGATGGATCGACCCGTGCGGCTGCTATTATTTAGCCACGAGCTCCTCCTACAGATGAGTACAGTACGATAAGAGTAAATTCGGCGCTGAGATTAGACCGTACAAATCAAATTTGCAGTGTGGCAATATTTTTTCAATGCTGACAAAATTGTGTTCTGCGTCATTTCATTCTGCCCCGACGAACGGAGCATTTTTTTTTTAATGAAATGGCGAAGCATTTGATTCGTACGGTCTTATCCTTTACGGACTTTCCCCAAAATACCATATAAAATGACCTCTTATCATATTGTAACTCTGTACTACGCGAAGCCGGCTCAAGGTTAAAGTTCTACCACTGATGTGCGGTTGGCTGTACAATTGTACGTCCATATTTATGTTGGACGGCTTAGCGGATTATCTTGTCAGGTCAGTTAAGCCAGGTTTTATAGTGTTTATGCACATTTGTGAATTGGATCAGGAATAGAAATTGTTGGGTATTTATTTGATAGATAAATGCCTACCGGTACATTCCGCAACAAAAGCGTGCATACACACACATATCGTCTAAATTGATACAAAATGACATTGCTTTTGTGCATGTTATGTAATAGCTAAATGTAATTAATACCATACTAATAACTATCTACGAATCTACTAAGATTGAATTACAGAGAATATCTACGCAAGATTTCAAAGCATTATGCTGTAAAATGTCTCATATACAGGTAACGAGAGAGATAAGCGATAGCAGATTCTTGTTATGATCAAAAGAATGTCAAAGATCTACCAAAGCAATGCCTAACACAATTTTCTCGTTCCCATTCCTTATAGTTAGGTACCTAAATAAATAAGTACAAAAACCTCAAAATACAGCAATCATTAAACAAGAAACCCGCCTACAGCACACCGCACCGCACCCCTCCTTGTAATCTCCCCTCATGAGCTGAAAGCGCGGCCCACATCTGTGAAAGACATTTGACACACTGACCTATAGGTTATGCGTGACCTCATAAAGCTCCCGAGAGTCGCACAAACTATGTGATTATGAAGAAGAGATATTTATAACAATAAACTTATCTACTATATTTTCTAGTTTTCCTACGAAATAATGTATCTCACCCAAAAAGTAGAGTGGTCTACTCTGTAAAAATCTCACTTTTTATAAACCACCGGATTGACAGCCTTCAAAGTTTTCATGGTGATATTTATACAGAACAAGCTGTGCCCCGCGACTTCGTTCCCGTGGAAGTCATAAGATACACCATATAGGTACTAAAATAACAGCCACATTTTAATAAAACTCCCTCGTCGTTTTACGAGCCATATAGAGACCTTTGAAAGTTCTCTCTATGGCCATTTTCACATTCATAATAGGCATTTCGATTTTCTCATTTCTTTCTGGCTCTGCTAGAAAGATAGAAACAATAGAACCGTATCCACAAAAAGTAACTTCAACTACCGATATTCCAGGAATAAAGAAACTATAACTTGATCGGCCTCTTAAAAGTCGGTCAAGTAACCTCAAAGCCGGGCTTGCGTTGACTTTGAGAGACAAAGCGAAACCGCCGTCGTGCCATTTTTTTAATTTCGCTCACATACGCTGAAAGCTACCTGCATTGTAGGCCGGATTATTATGTACCTACGACAATCAACAGATACAGGCGTTCTTACCATGAGGTAAGAACGAACGATTTACGCTGCAGGGATTGGCTTCTAGTCTAATCATACAGATTTGTGTATGTAAATTTCAGTGTCAAACCTCCTTGTAAAACATTACCTGTTTTAAGGCTCCTGCAGATAAGCGCGACGGGACTCCAGT
The DNA here is from genome assembly GCA_947568875.1 of Fissipunctia ypsillon. Lineage (NCBI taxonomy): Eukaryota > Metazoa > Arthropoda > Insecta > Lepidoptera > Noctuidae > Fissipunctia > Fissipunctia ypsillon. The sequence goes on from OX387643.1 coordinate 5,198,578, forward strand.
AGAACAATTTCTATGATAACTTCATGGAAATTGTTCTAATAGAGTCGTGTTGTGCTGTCGCGTCGCGCCTGTCTGCGGTAGCCTTTACAAGGAGCGTTGACACTGACATTTCTACATTATGTGACTACCTGTAAAGTCAGCTGTAGAATCCTTTGGCCGAGCTTTTTGATGCACGGAGTCGAGTCAATCCAGGAAGTAAAGGATGGTCACCGGGATTCAATGTGGCAACACAAATAAGAGGTGTTATACTCTCATATCAACCCACGCAGCTGTTATTTAAACACGTCCAAAAATACTGCCTCATCGGTTACAGGATGACAGAACCAGAAGCCCAATTCCTGAAGCCTAATTCTCGTAACTAAAAACGTTCAAAATCTAGTCGCAATCTTATCTCAGCGATAGTCAAATGTCAAAAATGTAGGGAAATTATAGGTTTTTTTGACATATTGAGACGGAGATCAATGTTCTTAAAATTACGAGAATTGCCCCTCAGGTGCAGTATTTAGGCTCAAAGTGCGTTTGCAATGGATTTTTTCATTAAGAAAAACTCAATTTCAGCAGCAGTCTAAAAGGCCTCACCTGAATCCCCCAGATCCCCAGGATATTGATTTGTCCCAGCAGTGAGACAGTATAGGCTAAAAAAAAAATAAAAATAGGCAGTCATGGGGACTGCCGATAGAAGTGAAAACTTAAAAACGTTAACATATACGCAGGCCGCTGCGCGTCGCCAGTCTGGCTCAACACGCGTCACATTAGCATGTCCGAGAATGTAGTATGTCGCATGTCGCAAACCCGTAAGATTTCCCCCTTCCAAAAATCGCTCAATGCTCGCGAGTATGTCTTCGCGAATCTGTAAGATTTCCCGCTACCAAAAATCGCTCAACGCTCGCGTGTATGTCGCATATCGCGAACCCGTAAGATTTCCTCCTACCAAAAATCGCTCAACGCGACTGAAAATATAACTGGCGAAATGTGGGCTTACTAAACACTTATTCTGCCTACCCCTCCGGGGAAAACAAGAGTTATTTTGTTTTAAACTTATTATAATATGAGCGAAAAGTGTATAAATCTTAACAGGTATATGTATTCACAGGTTATGCGTGACATCAAACGTAGCTCTCGCGAAGTGTCACCAGATGGCTGTGTTCGCGTTCAGTCGCGACATACGGCCGCGCCTCGACTGCGTTCAAGAGGCCTCTGAAGCTGACTGCCTGAAGAGCGTACGTATTTTTAGCTTATATAAGGACTAAAAGCCATCATTACTGAGTTTTGGTGAATAATCACCTTCTTCTGTTATGTTTGGCGATCGTAACATCTATCCTCGTTGAAGCCAGAAACCAACAAATGTGGTGGCAGTTTGAGTATTAATAAAGTCAAGCATACTGTCTTAGTAGATAATAAGACCTTGCCGATTTCAAACAGTACAAGTCTTAGAGCAACTCCAATGAGCATATTGTACCCAACAGCAGACAACTTCCCTCCTCTAAGAACCTATAGGTACTTACATGTATCATCTTCGTTATTTTGTTGCTGAAAAATGGCATCTATTGGCAACAATAGCATCTAGATGATAGTTTAATTGCTTGCACCTACCTCCTAGTTTGGGGGTCACCGTCTAACCTGTTCTTGTAAGTTTGTTAATTAAGTATTAATAAATAAATTTGAAATTTGAAACCCGGGGGCCTATTCCGAAGCGTAAATCTGAAGTATCGGCCGAATGTTAGGAAGTTTTCTACTACACTTTTTTATTTCATTCAGTCAGTTCGGATTCGACCAAACGTCAAAATAAAGTTCGTTGAACAAACGTCAAAATGAAGTTTGGTCGGATCCGAACAGACCGAACGAAATAGAAAAAAGTGTAGTAGAAAACTTCCGATCATTCGGCCGATACTTCGGATTTAAGCTTCGGAGTAGGCCCCCTGGCATAGGTACAGGCAATCAGTGCTTCAGTTATCTGGTACGGTGTGTACTAGAGAGCTTGGCTTATTCATACTCAAAGCTATTCTTAATTGGCTCATTTCCCGGAAACTTGAGCAGTAACGATTGTTGTGTTTGAAAATATTTGGGCTTCATTGATTTTAATTTCCGCTTGCTTGGAAACTTCGTTTGGTTATATTCAAATTTTCCGTGGAATGACTGAAATATTCTCTTCATAGGATCTTTGAATTGTATCTTTCATTTTAAACTTTGTATTTACGTTCAGTAATTGAGGGAGCGTTTTACAAATTGTTTTGTAAGGGTTATCTGGTAGATCAACTTTTGCAGAAACGTACAAAAATATTTGAAATAATGGGAAGTTGACACAACTTTTCCATTTACACTTTATACATAGACAACCTTTACAAACTTAATAGGTAGGTATAATATAGGTACGTATATTTGTTCGGCAACAGAAAATTGCATGATTCTACAAACACAGAAGTCAGAAATCTCCAAGAAATCAATTGCGACTCGAAGGACCAAAATATTGACTTACGTTCTAATGTCTATCAAGCTATGTCTATTTCCAGTATAAGCTGATGTCGCATTGTATAGGATTTCCGTACAATGAGAGATCATCTTATACTGGAAAAATATAGCTTGATATGTAGCCGTGAGTAGGTTCTTATTCCTAAAGAGAAGTTCTTTTCAATTTCACGTAATACAAAATACTTGTAAATCACTCAGGTACAAGACAACGGCTCAGACTTGGCAAGTGTCGACGATATGCGAGTGGCGTCCGCTGCCAACAAATACAATTTGCATCCAGTATTCCATGAGGTATACGGAGCTGCTAAAACACCTAACTACGCTGTTGCTGTCGTGAAGAAGGATAGCAGTTACAAGAACATGGAAGACTTGAAGGGTAAAAGGTACTAAGGCAGTGATAGAATGATATGAAGGGCAACATGTTCTGTAGTTGTAGTTAGAGTAAAGAGATAAAAAGCGTGAATTTCTGTGGAGTTCAGGGCGAAAACCGAGTTACACTATCGCTCAGTGCATAATACACAGCGGCTCGGTTTCGGTTCTCCGACAAAACTGGGAGCTTTTTCAAAAAACTAAACCTACTTACCTATAATTAATTACAGCTTTAGTTTTTTGAGAAAGCTCCCAATTTCCCTGATTCGATAGAAAGTAGAATTATGTACCTACTTGAAGTAATTAGGTATTAAAAGTAAGAAAAAGCCCAAAAAACTTAGTACCTGCCACCTAGTCAATACCCATACCTACTCGACTGAAGAAACCAATCAACAAAAAAGAAAAATAACTTCATTTACCATTTACCCAAGTCCGTAACAATATCCCGTAACGAACTACCCTCCTAAACGAAAAGTACTTCAAGGAGAAATATCAGACTGTAGCTATATGTATTCGGTCCACTACACAAAGTAATTCCTACTTATTGTACTTGCTTCAACAAAATTTCCGAACCCTGGCGCCGACAGGTCAATGTGGACAAATCACCTAAATACAGTTTCCATCGAATTTCCCGTGTGCCCATTATTTTAGGACCAACGAATTTGATCTAAGTTCTTTCGGGACTTTACGAGGCCAGTTTTAATAAACGTTCCCTTTTCACGTAACTTTTAACTAGGTTTTGGAACACCTAGGTTTTGTAGGAACGAGCATAGCTCCAAAATCTTGTAAATATAAAAGTAATTTCTTGGCAAGGCAAAAAATGTGAGATGAAAATTACCATATTTCCCTCCTTTCCATCCTTTCCTAATAGTTTACAATCGTCGCGTAAATTTTTAAACAGACTCACTTTTAAACCACAGCTAATAAAGTGTTTGTTATCTGTAGGTCTTGCCACAATAGTTATGGCAGCTTCAGCGGCTTAGATGCTCCTCTGTACTATCTCATCAATAAGAAGATTATTACGGGTGGCCAGGTGAGTAATTTAATAAATATTAGGTTATCTCTTTCAAGCGGAACTTACGGAATTACTGCAAACATAAAATTTACAAGAACACGAGTGTAGTATAAAAGTCCTTCAGTGTAATTGCTTAAGGGGGAAGCGCTAAGGTAGCCCGCGAAATTCAAATTTTCTTACGATTTTTGCGATTTGCAGCTCAGTGTCTGGGTGTATGTTGATCAAAGTATGATACGCGACCGTAACAAATATGTATTTATAGAATTATAATTTTAGAATTAGTAACACAATTCTTTAAGTTAGTATAATCCTGAAATGTTAAGATTTCATAAAAAAAGTCATTCAATAGACTTACTTGGTCTTAGAGAGTTGTATTGATGACTTTAATGATTATAATTCTGTAAACTCATATTTGTTACGGTCACGAATCATATTTCAATCAACATACACCCAGACACTGAGCTGCAAATCGCAAAAATCATAAGAAAATTTGAATTTCGCGGGCTACCTTGGCGCTTCCACCTTAACACACTTACAGTAGAAATCGGTTTCGTTTTGACAGTTCAACAACATTCATTGCGTTATTTACGTTGTTGAGTAGACAAAATCGAACATATGAAGCAATGGATTAGCAATAAATAAGCTTCAAAATCATTAAAATTGTGATTGATAGTTACGCAATTGTGGTGCTGTTGCAAGAGCGTGGTTTTTTATTTATTTCTTTCATAAACCGCAAGATACTAGTAGGTATAATGGTGTTACTAGATGACCTATTTTTTCCTCTAACAAGTTATCTATACCTATACAGGACATTTTTTTAATCACTAGCCAAATTTTCACAGGGTGATCTACCCATGAATATGAACAACTTACACTATAGGACCAACTCTGAAATCGCGAGAAAAAAATCAGCTGTTTCATACATTTTGGCCGAGTAGGTATTGAACTTTTGTATGAAACAGCAGATTTTTTTTCGTGATTTTAGAGTTGGCCCCACAGTGAAAGTTGTTAATATTCATGGGTAGAACACCCTGTGAAAATTTGGCCGGTTATTGAAAACTAACCCTGTATAGAGGATGTAAGGGACAGCCCTCCGCAAACTAACAGGGTGCATTTAGCTCCTTATTCTGAATCATATTCCACCGGAAATATTCTCAGGAAAATTTTCTTTTTTTTTCTCGTATTTTCAGTTACTATTCCTTTATTTCAATGTAAAATTACATTTTCTGTACGCAGCACTCCATTTATGTAAATATCACAGCTAAAATCAAAAAATCAGCAAAGGATGTTGTAATACTCGGCGGCTGAAGGCTCGCTGCGCTGCCGTTCGCTACGCGCGTTTTGCCACGGTAACGATACATTGCGTGTGAGGTAATAAAACAAATCAGATTTATTGGATACCTACCCATAACGTTCCTGAAATAATTTCATGTCCCGGTCATCTTATTATGATATAAGTACTGAATTCACCCCATCAGTCTGCGGAGGGCTGTCCCTTACATCCTGTATATACTAGCTTCTGCACGCGACTTCGTCCGCGAGAAATTTTGGCCCCCGACTCACCGCAACGCATCGCGTCGCATCGTCCGCCCGCGATATTACTTCGTTTTTCGCTTAGCGTTATTTTTGACTTTTTTCGTTTGGGTCGTAGCGTTATGTTAAATAGCATTAACCTTCCCCAAGAATGGGTATATGCTAGAAGAATTTTTCAAATCCGACTGGTAGTTCCAGAGATTAGCGCGTTCAAACAAACAAACTTCAGCTTTATATGAAAACTAGCTGTGCCCCGCGACTTCGTTTGCGTGGAAGACGTAAGATACACAATATACTAAAACAACAGCCACATTTTAATAAAAGTTCCTCGTCCCCCGACCTGTCGCGTTGCATCGCCTACTCGCGCTATTACTTCGTTTTTGATTACTTAGTTCTTTTTGACTTTTTTCTTTTTGCTCGGCTCCTAAGGGTCGTACTGTGATGTTAAATAGCCTATAACTATCATCAAGAATTGGGCTACCAAATGCAAAAAGAAATTTTCAAATCCGAATTTTGTTCACAATTTCATGGCTTTTAATTTTTTGCGCGGTACCCTAATTATTTTTCTAAAATAAAAGTAGCCTACGTTACTCCCCGTAACGTCAGCTATCTGCTAGTGAAAGTCCCGTCAAAATCGATCCAGCCGTTTCCGTGATTAGCCGGAACAAACAGACAAAATGTTAAAAATTGCTTTTTTGTTATAATAAGTACCTACTGTATATACTTTCTTAAGCATTTAGGAAAAAGTTGTTCTTTTGACATTACAAACACACTTCAATTTTATTTATTTGTATAGATTATTCCTAGGCATTACATAAACTATTTCTTTCAGTGCATCAAACACTTTGGCGATTTCTTCTCGGGAGGCTCGTGTTTACCTGGAGTCGACAAACCAGAGAACAATCCCAGAGGTACGGTATCACACACAATACGTTATGTGAACAGGGTAGTTTGGAAACGATCGCGCTTTATTTATTGTAGCTATAGCGTTTCCTGGTTTATCGCTAAAGTCAGCTGTGATAAAAGATACAGTGGGGTAATTGCATAACGCACTCACAATCCCAATGCTATTCATTTTGAAAATTCGACAATATCTATTGATTGCGCTATTTACGTTGTCGAGCAGACGAATTTTTTAAACATTAAAGATCACGAGACGAGATCGGGGGATTACAAGTTTCCTTCAAAATTCTTCGCATTGTGATTGAAAGTCTGTTAAAAAAAATCGCGTCCAATATTTTTTGATAATCTACCTGACGGACAAAACATATTTTTAGGCATTATCCCTATTAGAATAGAATACTCTTTATTATGTACACCATAAATATTACAGATATAAAGTAGAAATTTCACAAGGGGTGACACAATGGGCGGTCTTATCGCTAAGAGCGATCTTTTAAAGACAACCTTTTAGGGTGCTGGTCTTTGTGATTGTAACACTGCCGTCCCCTTCTATGTACCTATATACTTACATATAAGTCCTTTCGCATTCCACTGATGGATATATCCATCAGTGTGGGTAGATCACTAGGAACTCACCCGGCGAAACTTACCCCGCTCTAATTGTGTCGACGAAATTAATGTACCTACCTATCAAGTTTTCGGTCAATGTTGACGCTCGAAGCACCCGTTAACCAGGCTAGTTCCTAAGCAACAACGAGTTACATAAATAAAAAGTATTGTTTCAGGCGATGACGTGTCAAAACTTCGCCAGCAGTGTTCGGGTGACAGCAGCCCCTTGAAATGCCTTCAGGAAAACCGCGGTGACGTGGCTTTTGTTTCGAGTAAGTTGTTTACCCGAATGTTTTCAAAGCAAAAGGTTTAAGGCGCCTACAAACAAACGCGACGCGCCACAAAGGCACCACGTGTAGCGCGACGACGTGGCGGTGCCCTTGTATCGCGCGATTCTTGTCGCGTGTCGCGACTGTTTGAAAGAGCCTTTACAAGTGACTTAGGTAATATAACTAGGTTTCCTTGAGTTGATACCTATATTATTATTAGGTGTATTACTTGAGGTCACTTGAAACATAATCTTAAGTCCAAAGTGCTTATCTAGAAAACCAGTTTCCTATTTGTTTCCCTAATATGGATCAATAGGGAATATTACGCAAAGCTGAGACAGCAGATGGTGCCACATAAACACGAAGTAAACAAAGCAAACTGTCAAATGCGAGCGCCACCATTTTTCGGCGTTTTTCAATATAATTTCAGCTTTATCTCATCCTTGTCAGTGTGGGGCAAAAATTAATTGTGAAAACAATTAACAGCTAACAATTAAATTGCCAGATTTAGTTACAACTAACAACTAAAATAATTAATTGTAATTGCAAGATAACACAATTAACAATTAATTAATTGTGCTTGTAAAACTTTGCAATTACAATTAATTAATTGTTCATTGTTTGATGCACGTTTACAATTACAGTTAACAATTAATAAATGTCGATAACTGAAAAACATAATGCATACATGAGCCTTAAAAATTTAAGCCTGGATTTATGTCAGTACAATACGTAAAGGTATACCTAGTACATGTAACTAACTAGAATAATTCAGGATAAGATGGTTAAAGGAAACAAGTATAACCCGTAGTTTTAAATACAAAGAACTCTTATAAATCAATCATTATTTAAATTAAAGTTCAGATTAATTGCCACATACAAGAAAAAAATCATTTGTTCTTAGAAAGTTTGACGCGTACTATATTTACATTCAACAAATAGTTATTGGTGCCGATTCTCTTGTCACAAATGCGTCTAAACTAGACTAAAAATCACCATTTAGTGTATTCCTGTCAAACGAGGACTTCCCATTCTAAAATTGACTAAAGTAGTTTGACAGCACTAAGATGGCACGGAGTTATTAGTTTAGTGAAAATGGTAATTTTGCTATTCTGAATTTGACGTTTTTCACCTAAAATTTAGATTTTCTAACTAAATCTGACTATTTTTAATCGCGATTAAAAAGGTGTGGAATAAAATTAGTTGGTATGAACTAAAATTCACACCAACACCTTGACTTCAGGTGCGAAAACAGTAGGTAATGTATCTTTTCTTCTTTTCTTTTGCTTATATTTCAAAAACGGTGTGTCCTGTCGCAAAAATAATGAAATTTTCGACCCTTTAAAACTGCCATAAACCCATAAAACTCAACATGTAGGTAATATTTTTTCATATTTTCCATACAAAAAGTGAAATATTCCATACAAAACACGTCAAGGCTAGCTGCCCTGCGCGCGTCCAGCTCAAAAAAATCACGGGGTAGGGCCAACAAGTACTTACCATGTGGAGTCGCGATTGTCAAATTCGATTTAGTTGTGTCAAAGTTATTTTTAAATTTAGTGATATTTTTTTGCAGAATACTTAGCTTGTAAGATTCTCATAGCCAAAAGTAAGGAATTTTAGTGATAATTTAGTTACTTTGGTTCGGTGTACAAGAGGATCGGCACCATTATAATATGTTTAATTGTTATAATAAACAATTAAGTTAATTGTAAATAACAATTAAAATTTTAATTGTAATTGAATTAATTGTAAACCACAATTAATAGATTTAATTGCAATTGATTTTAATTGCATCTCACAATTAAAAAATAATTTAATTAATTTAATTGCAATTAATTTAGTTGGAATAAAAATTGTAATTGTTTGCTTCTACAATTAAAAAATTAATTCAATTAAGCCCAACACTGATCCTTGTTACTATAATTGTAGGTTAAAATAATACCAAAAGGTTAAAAAACATGCTTATTAGAATTTTAAATATATTTGTTTTTGTGATATTGAACTACTTTACAATAAACTTCTAACGTTACATTTAAGTAAATAGCACTAAAAATATTGTGTTTTTACATTAAGTTAATACTCTGACCTGTAAAATATCCTTCATTCTTATAGTCTTCAGCTCTAAAATGTTCAGGACACAACCTTTAACACAGAACACTAATACTCCTAGCGGAGACCTTTAATGTTTTGTGACTGTAAGATGCTTGCAACGTAGCAATTTACCTCTGCTTGCGACGTTATCCGTTTTAGGGCTGATTTTTCAATCGTCATATAACTTTTACCTGAGGCATAAATATTGCGGTTTGACACATTTTCTATACAAAAGCTGTCAAATTGTCAAACATATTCCCTCGATAAAAGTTATCTGACGATGGAAAAATCAGCCCTTAGTGAATTTAATTGACACTCTCGTTCCTGCCTGCATATAATGGCACAACACTGATTCCATAGATAATTCACTATATAAAGTAATAAGAACTGATTCACTGACTGATACAGCAATATTACAGAATATTACTGACGAACGGATATCGCTAAAATCACAGACTACATAGAGATACTACGTATCTAAAATACTATATCAGTGCATCTAACCATACATATTTTTTATAACCTTAGATGAAAAAGGAGACCTAAACGTGGTTTGTTTTTCTATTTACGTTATTTATTTAATTATTTATTCCCCTTGATAACTATCAATACAGATTGCATTACCTAATGCAATTGTACGGTCTCATAAAATGAATTTATTATTAAAATTATGTACAATTTAAAATTATTAAGAACTTTAACCTTTTTGTTAGCTAGTCTTACCATAGACGGACGCCATGTTGTTCTGCTTACCAAGCGTTTTAGGTGCGCCCTCTAGCGGGATAAATTATCAGTAAGGTTCCCTAATAGGGAACCTTACTGATAATATATCCCTATTAATCAATAGGGAATCCCTATTGATTAATAGGAACTTATTATGTCTTCATCAGACACGCTTTCTAAAAGATAGATCAAACATGGATACGTTTGGCCCTTCGGTACGTAGGTACCCTTTGCGTGCGCATGCCTAGGAATAATAATTTGTTAGATGGTCGTTTGACCAGCTAACAAATTATTGACCTATTGTGCTTTAAATAGTCATCATGAACCCACATCTAATCTATCACTATAATAGGTGCGGACCTGCCAAACTTCGACGCGTCGCAGTACGAACTACTCTGCCTGAACCTCGAGGCAGGTGGTCGCGACACCCTCGCGAGAAACGCGACGTGCAACATCGCTATGGCTCCCTCTCGCACATGGCTGGCTGCTAAAGACTTCCTATCGGACGTCTCTATCGCACACACACCACTCAGTCTGGCTGAGCTACTTGACGCCAGAAAAGACCTTTTCAACATCTATGGGGAATTCCTCAAGAACAATAACGTCATTTTCAGCGTGAGTCCTCATTTCAAAACAGTTAGAAGATAAACATCTAATAAGTTTTTACATTGAACCATAAACATGACATTGTTTTTTCAGAATGCTGCAACTGGATTGGCGACTACAGAGAAATTGGACTTTGAGAAATTCAAGCAGATTCATGATGTTATTTCTACCTGTGGTGTAGCCTAATAGATTATTATAAGGTGCTTATTATTCCCTTTCTTGAGGGTTTTTATATCCTACATTTAAGTTTACTAAATGTAGTACAAACTACTGTAAGAAAGCTGTTTTATTTCTTTTGGGCAGGTAATCTCCATAGCCCAATAGCAGTAAACCAGTAAAAAAAATACTAACATAAAGTAAAAGGAGGTCTCAAAAACAAGTCTGATTGATTAACTTTTATTTCATCACTTACATTGACAATAAATAAATAATACCCAATACTATTTTATTTTTTATTACGGTCCTGATGAGAAATGTAATTTATAATGCTGCTAATATCAAAGTGAGAACAACGGAGAGACCTAGCATAGCATAGCCTGAAGAGTACACTTCCTTGATTGTGAGTCCCTTAGCCATATCCCAGAAGAGATGCCTGATTCCGTTAGCGAAATGGTAGCCGACTGGAGCCGCCAACACAAACTTTACCAAAAATATTGTTGCCGCTGACAAATTGAGGTTTTCAACTATGGCAATGTAGTGGGAGATGTCATGTGGCAATACCAGAGCTCCAATACCCAGGACTCCAAAGTAACCAGATAGGATCATTCCTAGAACAATAATTGTTTGTAAGGCACCAAACTAAATGTCATGAAAATTAAGTACCTAAATAATAACAAATTTTTTAAGTACTTGACAACTTCACTAAACCTGTTAGCAAAACCAGATTTCCCATTCAAATATGTATACAAGACTACAAGAATATTTTTTTTTTCTAGACAATAATATCATGCTCAATTTTAATGTAAGTAACACATTAATAGCCCATTATAGATTTATCGTAACAAGTAACACAAGTACCTGATGTTCTATGGGTGATAGACAGCATGCTGGTCAGCTGCGGCTGGTAGATGGTAAGATGTGGTGACATAGGCCGTTTGAGACGAGCGTTCCTATCATCATGGGGCTCCAATTTAGGCTCCTCAAACTTCTTATAAACGATTTTTGGCGTTCCTGTTGCAGCTTGAGCGTAATTTACGGAACCTAGCACACTAGGGACCTTATTTAAACTTGCTAGCACCGACCGACTGCCCAATCTGTAACATACATATCACATTATTACTTGCAACTTACAAAACACTGCCATCTTACACAAACCTAACCCATGTTACATAATTTGTCAACATACCTGCCACAGCTGAAGAGTGCCATATTTTATTCGTAACAAATTATTTGACACTTTCGTAGGCTTCTGCAAAAGATTTTGATATTAAAAATTACTACAAAAACTTTTAATTCACAATATAAAACTAAAAAACAAGCAAATTACGCTCACCACTGAGTCTGACGATTTAAGCGAATTCAGCGAATTGACATTGACCACAGAACACATATACTCCTGACATTGACAGTATTTGGCATTTGACATTTCTAAATTCCATTTTGTCTTTTTTTTACTATCTCTTGTCAAAGTAGTCAATTAAAAATTTTACCAATAATTGTCAGGATACTATAAATGTGAAAATACTGGACACTAGTACGTCAGTAGTTTAAATAATTATCGGAGAATACCTTGTTTACATAGAACGCTTTATTCTCCTAGTAAATTATTAGAATTTCATCAGAAACATTATTTTATGTATTTTGACTATTTTGAGGTAGCATCTCTAACAATTTTAACGTGAACAGAACATGAGTTCACCATGCGCTACGTATTGCGTTCTAATTTACGCAATCAAACAGTTCAATTGAATTATAAAAATAATATTTTCAAAGACAAAAAGTACGACTCCTGATTGTGCGTCTTATTGAATGTTTGATACTGCAAAATTGATTCACGTTTGTAATAAAAATAATAATCAAAAAATATTTGCGTTACTTCAAAAGAAACGTAAATGTCAGTAAGCAAACTCCGGCAGAAAAGTGTAGGTTTTCCTAGCATTTTCAAAATTTTCATTTCGTTGTAATTGTACAGTTCGAAATACAGCACGTCTGTTTTATTTCATTACTAAAAATATGTTACGTTTATTAGTCTTATCAGCGGTGTCTGCTACTTTTAGGAGCAGCTTCGCAACTGTATCTGGAATGTCTAATAAGGCTGTCGACTTCGAAGTATTTGGCCGGGTCCAAGGAGTATTCTTTCGAAAGGTTTGTAAAAATACCAAATTACATTAATTCATAATAATTTTTATAGCAAGTTCTGGACTTCTAACCAGTGAGTCGGTCTTTGGTGAAATAATTTAATAGCATGTTTATAATCAGCTAAAAATAATTACAAACTCCGACAGTTCACAGCCCCACAGGTGTAGCATCCACGTTCTAAATTAATAGGACAATTTTAATTACATCTGGGTCTAAGAAGGATTACAAACATGGATCTCACAATTTGCAATTACAGTTAATTCATAAATATCATTAATTTTATTTCAATAAAATGTAAAACAAAAAGTTATGGCAAGAGTAAGTTAAGGATGCTGTTCATTTATATTTAGTTGATGTGGTATTGAGTCCCAAGCAATAAGGAAATGCTACTAACAAATTCTGATAACAAAACCTAAATAATCCTTTGGCTAGCCTCGTAGTAATACCTGGACCTTACTCCTGGTAGTTGCAATAATGACTTTAAAGGCCTATTTCACCACCTTCGAGTTAAGTTCCCATTAAATTTCTTGGACGTTAATTTCCTACAAATTCTGTTCAATTTTTTAATTACTTGGTAAATCTGAGAGACTAAAAAGTAGTGATACAGGCCCAAAGAAGGCAAACATATAGCTTTAACTTAGCCTTGTCTTAGTCTTTAGCTTGCCTGAATTAGATTGCCTGAGTCCCAGCAATAGGACCTGTGTATGCTGATTTTACAACATGCCCGCATTATGAACAACTTTTACTATGGGACCAAACCTGAAATCGTGAAAACAAAATCAGCTGTTCCCTACATTTTGACGAATTATGCGAACATAAATGTAGGGAACAGCAGATTTTTTTTTGGCGATTTCTGGTTTGGTCCTATATTAAAAGTTGTTCATAATAATGAGTACAGTGACCCCTTAAGAGGTTGTGCGTTAATTCCGGGACATGTTGTAGACAGTAACTTATAAGCTACCTATTACTAGGTATTTCAGCCGCTTTTCATTCTCATTTACAAATGTTTGGACTTTCCAATTTATTAAGGCGAAAGCGCCAGCGTGTAGCCCGGGAAGTTCAAATTTGTTTACGTTTTTTGCAATTCGCAAGTCAGTATTAGCTTGTATGTTGATCAAAATATGATTCGCGACCGTAAAAAGTATGTATTTACAGAATTATAATAATTAATGTCATCAATACAACTCTTTAAGACCATGTGATTCTATTGAATGAATATTTCATGAAATCTTGACAATTGGGATTATACAAACTTATGGAGTTGTATTACTGATTTTGATGATTATAATTCTATAAATGCATATTTGTTACGGTCGCGAATGATACTTTAATCGACATACAACTTAATACTGACTTGCAAATTGCATTGCAAGAAATTTTATATTTCGCGGGCTACCTGGCGCTTCCCCCTTAATATTTAACCTTTTTCTGTGCATTACCAAACTTTTTTAAACTGACCTACAGCAATCTACATCATAATGACAATTTCACTGAATTGGCTGTCATTTGCATAAAAGATTCAATAAATACTTAAAATAAATTCAGGAAAAAAACGGGTTCTACTAAAAGTTGTGTCAGAACTACTGCAGGAAGTACCATGGCTCTGCAATCTATGGATTTTGAAGTATTTGGAACTGTTCAGGGTGTATATTTTCGAAAGGTATGAACTAGTAAGGCCCTACATCCTATTTCGCAGAGTTCAGTTAGCCGTTAATATGGTAATGCAGATCAAAACTGGACTCGGCAAACAATGTTTTTTTTTTTTGTTAACTTAATGATTTTCAAATAATCAGTACTTAGTATTTTTTCTATAAAACCCTCAAACTTCCATAGTTTGGAAGTAGTTGTGAAGTGACCAAGATAACCAATTGTTAATTTAAAATACATAAAAAATGCATTAAAGTACCATGTAACTAATGGGAAATTGGCACATAAAGTTTTTATGGTGTTCTATAAAAATAATTAAGAAGCTGTTTAATGATTTATTAATTTTCTTACATAAGTATCCATATCATTTTGAAAATAATTACCTATCTATGTTCTATGTTAGGGGTTTGGTTTCCGCACTTAGTCCTTTAAGTGGACCATTGTGCGTGAAATAATTACCTATAACAAACGAAAACTCAAAGCAAAGTTCCAAAAAACAGAATCCCTTAAAATTACGCGTCGAGTCCAGGAGCTTCACTTTTTGTATTTCTGCATCTAGATCTATAACCCATTGCTTATAGGAAGCATCTTTTATGTTCTTGGGGCGGGCAGAGATCTTGCGTATACAGGATATTTTTTTTTATCACTACACAAATTTTCACAGGGTGTTCTTTCTACCCTTGAATATGAATAAATTTCACTATGGTACCAACTCTGAAATCAACAAAAAAACAGCTGTTTCTACATTTTGATCGAGTAGGCATGTATTGAACTTTTGTATGAAAGAGCTGATTTTTTTTTGTGAAAACTTGGGTAGTGATAAAAAAAAAAATCCTGTATAGACACAAGATCTTTTTGCCCGCCCTAAGGAATGCGCTAAGAATTAAATCAGAATTTTAAGCGTGATTTATGTTTATTGTTTTTCAAACTCAAACTCAAAGCATTTATTTCAATTAAACCAATTACAGGCACTTTTGAATTGTTAAAGAGTCAGTCAGAATATTGAAGCTAGTCGCCCATTCCAAAACGTAGATCTCTATGGAGAAGAATGGGCAAGAAACTCCATGGACACTCTTTTAAAAATCAAAATTATTACAAAATCCTGGGTACATTGTTCTTGTTGCTTCTATATGTAAGAACAATGTAAAAAATAAATAATTAAAAACAATTCAAAATATAAGATTAAAAATAAGCTTTGACAGTTAAGAGATGACCAGTCTCCACTGACGCTTCCGGCAGTCTCCACGGAACATGACGCGTTGATCAGCACCATCCAGCTCAACCATTTTGTAGGGAACCGAATGATCCAACAGACGCGCCACCATCAGCGAGACATTTAAGTGAAACTGCCATACTCTTTCAAGGCAACATACATACATCATAACATAAAACCGCTACATGGTACTCACATTTACAAAATTGAAAAAATGCTTCTAATTTATACAAAACTATAGTTTGCAATGATTGTATTTAAAAGATTAATAAAATCTTACTACCAAAAGGAAAGAAAATCCTACCTATTGAATTACTTATTCAACATCTAAAACTGGATGAAATAAAAATTAAAAGTAAACAATAAGGTCATAATGTCAGAAAAGAAGGGAGGCATTTCTTCCAAAAAAAAAAAAAAAATTAACAAAGCCCAAGTGGCTGTGGAGCAGGACCAGCATTTCTTTAGACAAATATTTTTATCTATGATATAATCATTCAACCTATAATATGCTTGTCTACATAGTATGCGTTTAATGCATGTTTTAAATTGCTTCTCATTTAGTTGAAGAATATCGAGAGGTAGAGTTAAGACTTAACCTCGGTGTTAATGTATGAAGCTTTAGTCGCTTTGCAAATTTTTTTAAAAGTTTTAGAATAAGTAGCAACATACTTATTAAAAGTTTCCGTATTTATGTACGGCTTAAGGCCATACAGTTCAAATAATCTTTCCCTACTTTTTATTCCTGCAGCATACTAAGCAACAAGCGGAAAAGCTGGGTATTCGAGGCTGGTGCAAGAACACGGCACAGGGAACCGTGCTCGGCCACATGCAAGGACCGAATGACAAAGTGGAGACCATGTGAGTTTTATAACAACTATTATCTATAGCTGCGCTATCGAGGTTCGAAGAATGCCTCCTTAGTTCCCAAAGGCTATCACAAGCTCTTAGGGCCGAGGATCATATAGCTCGACCGGTGAATGTCACCAAATTCGGCAGTAGACTTTTCGGTTACGGGTAGTCAAAAGCCCGAAAGTCAAACAACCAGTCTTACCAGAGTATCGTATTACCCAGTAACTGGGTTGTGGAAGTCAGTTAGGCAGTCGCTCCATATTAAATACTGGTATTCAGCTGCATCCGGTAAAATATCCGCATGTTATCTTATGTGCTCACTTATAAAGAAACAGGTTTAAACTTGTCGGTGCCGACTACCATAATAAACCTGTACCGATCGGTACCGAACCCGCACGGGTTTGTCTGTACCGGAAACCTGTTTCTTTATGTAAGCACTCTTAGGTTAGAAGCCGACGGCACGGCGGACAGAGCTTCGGCGGGACCTCATGGCGTCATGGAGAGTGCGATTGTCGCAACCCAGTGCTGGGCACTCCACAACTGCGGCGATAAGTCCCCTCTTTGAGGAGTGGCTGGAGAGGCGCCACAGCGTCCTCACCTTCCGCCTGACGCAGGTCCTCACCGGACACGGGTGCTTCTGGAGGTACCTGTTCCGGATCAGGCGGGAGGAAACGCCCGGGTGTCACCATTGTGTTGATCGCCCGGAGGACACGGTAGAGCATACAGTAGAGGTCTGTCCTGCTTGGGTGGAGGGAGCACCGTTGTGTCCTCGCGGAAGCGATCGGCGGCGGCGATCACTCGCGTCCGGCCCTGGTTTAGGCTATGGTACGGAGCGAGAGTACATGGTAAGCCATCACCTTCTTGTTTGTGCGAGGCAATAATGCTCGCGAAGGAGGAGGTGGAACGCGTGAGGGAGAGGCAAGCTTTGTGCAATCACGCCCCTAGTCGCCGCAGGAAACGCCCTGGCGTCGGGAATTGACAGCCGATTCCCGGCCACCGTAGGCGCGGGCTTGCGGACGGCAAGCAATGGATAAGTCGCCGTCCGGTAAGGGCCAGGCCCGAGTCGACGGCGCGTTGTGTTCCGCGCGCGCCTCAAAGAGATGTCAGCACTCTTTACGGGGTTCGCTAGGGCCAATGCTAGCTAGGGTTGCGGGATATTCGAAAGAGTTACCGTGGCCCCGGCACAGGCAACAGAAGGAACACGGGTGGGTTTTAGTCAGTAAACGTCTGGCACGCTCTCCCGCTCGGCCCAGAGCGGGATCAGTCATTTGATGATTACCCATCCAAAACAAAAAGGCTAGAAGCCGACCCTATCATATTTAGGAAAAGGCTAAATATAATTTTGCACACTAGTATTTCCAATCTTTGAACATAAAATACTACCTATTGATTGTAAATTAAGATAATTCCCATAACTTTTTTGTTCGAGAACAAAAACAAACCGTTATATTACGAGGAAAACGCGAAGCCTTTTTAAAAAATAAAGATCGAGAGATTTCTTCGTAATAATGAACATTTAATTGAAACATTTTTATAGCAATATCTGTCAACTGGGAAGGAATATTTATTTGATAGAAAGCCAACCAATACATTTTCAAAATAGAAATAGCACTGTCTTAATCAAATACCTATCTGAAATCGATAAGTACAAAATCATTACTTTTTTGACGCCACCTAACAGCATCAATGGTTTTTAAAAGCTTTCAACAAGTGTCAATAATTATAACACTGCAAAAATATTTTATGATATTATTTCGTTCAGCCTTCGAAAAAAAAGCAATCAGGAATTTCCCGCGCCCTGCGGCGAATCTTATTTTAACGACAGCCCCCCGAAATTCACAACTCGATCCAAATACATTTGAAATGTTTAACTTTTATCTAGCTACGATTTAATACCGTCGTCGTAGGGAAGCCTAGCAACTCGCCCAACTCGTAATGAATACGAACCACGATTCATTACACAGTGAGACCAGCATGCAAATTAAAGTCTCCCCGACTTTGTAATTACTTTTCTCGTAATTTCTAGAAAATTCCACTGTCTTTGCAGGATGGAATGGCTGAAGACCAAAGGGAGTCCGTCTAGCAAAATAGAAAAATGCGAATTTAGGAATCGGGCGAACATCGAGGACTACACTTTTGTGGATTTCGACATCCGTAAAGATTAACATAAAATTATTACGTAAATGAAATAAAATAGTCTTGTAATATATTTATGTATTTCCAATTTTCCATAGCATGTAATATTTGGGAGTGTTACACTTACACCCATGACTGTACCTATGTGGTATTAGTAATTTATTTGATTGAGTTTAAATACACGCGGGACACCTCAAAATGTTTTAATTTCAACCCTTACATTCACTTATAAATATTAAATGTAGAGTTTATTAATTATGCCGTGTATAACATGGCAAATGGAACAAAAAGTCGACGGAAATTTTTAATTACATTTAGCTCTCGTGTCAACCTCCATCTCGCAAATGTGCAGAAAACAAAAGCTTATCTCCCGAGACCGTAATAAAAGGAAGCTCACTCATTACTCCGGTAATCAGTAAAAACTCTCAGCTCGCTGTAAATTCCATTTTATCAAATGCTGATGCCACTCCGAGAAAATCTAATCTATTATGCGGAGGGACGAACGTCAAATGTCAACATTTTGTCGCCAAAGTAAACAAAATTTGGTAAAGGTGAAACACGTGGAAAGTGATATTCGCAAAGTAAACAATGCGTCAAGGCTCGTATCTTATTCTACTGAATACGCAAGTTGTCAGTCAGTAACTTATTATCGACTCACGAAAATAACTCGGGAAGCAACGAACCTACAGGTGGGTCTGTTTCATAGTTTCAACTATTATTTCTTGATTATTTTTATGCCAAGCTACAGGTAACATTGTAATAGATATATTATATAATATATGAGTGATGATAACTCAGGGAGATAAGCTTATATTTTTGTGTCATGCGAAAAACGTAGGAGAACGTATTAAAAATAATGTGCTAGGGTCGTTGGTTGAATGAAAAAGTTTCTCCCGAAATATGTGCTTTGGGAGGCATCCCATTAACGCCTGAAAGACTTTCAAGGTTTATGCTCTGTTGGATTTTATATGAACTGCTCACATTTAGATATTTATGAGTGATGGCTGCCAATATGTTTTAACGACATGTTGAATCTTCGCACAGATGACGAATATGCGGCAGGCAGTAACGCGAAGTAGTCATTCGCACCAAGTCGTATAACAATAATCCAATTAATTAAGTCCATAAAAGAAGCAAAGCAAATATAACATTCCGTCGAATCAAAGAATTATATACCATCTGTTAGCTAACAATAGACGTCGACCTTGAAGGCTTTTACGGAGGAGTTTTCCCTCGAAAGGGTAGGAAATAATTACGTTCGAGTCAGTAACCCGGGCGTGCGTTATTGATGGGCTCGCGCGGCGGCGGCGCCGAGACGCGCGGTAAGTAGGTCAGGGAGGAGCGAGGGACGCGCAGTCGCTCCGACACTGCGCCCTCAACCCTCAGCCATGGCGGACGCGCCGCCCGAAGTCCTGGAGCTCAACGTGGGCGGCGTGCACTACGCCACGACGCGCGACACGCTGCTGCGCGAGCCCGACTCGCTGCCCGCCGCCGCGCTGCAAGACCCCGACCACCCGCGCGACGCTCGCGGACGCGTTTTCTTCGATCGCGACGGAGTCCTCTTCCGTTATGTTTTGGATTATCTCCGAGACGGCGGGCTCGTTCTTCCGGAGTGCTTCAGAGAGCACAAGCGACTGGCTCGTGAAGCCAAACACTACAGACTCGCCGGACTAGAGAACGCGGTCCGCGATGCTGACCCGCGTCCACCTAACCGCGAGAAGGGCTGCATCACCGTCGGCTACCGAGGAAGCTTTGCGTTCGGCCGCGACGGACTCGCCGATGTTAAATTCCGCAAGTTATCACGTATTCTCGTCTGTGGGAAGGTAAACCTTTGCCGTGACGTGTTTGGAGAAACCCTGAACGAGTCTCGAGATCCGGACCACGGCCTTGCTGACAGGTACACCTCTCGTTTCTTCTTAAAGCACTCGTTCATCGAACAAGCTTTTGACATGTTGCAAGAGAACGGTTTCAAGCTGACTGCGAGCTGTGGCAGCGGCACCGCTGGTGGGGCTGCCGAACTCAAACCCGGAGTGGATTCAGAAGAAAATCGTTGGAACCACTACAACGAATTTGTTTTTACGCGCGAGTAAATTGTGCGTTGTCTCAGAATGTGATAATCATCTGCTGTTGATCGGAGTGAGGCTTGCTAATATTTCAGTCGTTCGAAGAATGTTTAAGAGCATTATATTCGTAATGCATCTCTCTTATATCCGGAGTTAGAAGTAATATAACTTTGAAGTTCTCGTAAGTCGTTCGCAATATTTGCGTACCCGGATAAAGCTTAAAAGAAACTTTTCCAGTCATTTTTAATGACTTTCATGAGCATCGATCATCTTACATGATCGGCAAGTAAAGAGGATGGTAGATATCGGCATTACGCCGTAGAGTTACATGCAAAAGTTCTCAAAATAAATGTTTAATTATTATGTAGATAATGAAACTTAAATTGTAATCATGTAACAAATAGGTAGTGTTAAATGTATAAATATAAAATAGTAGTTAATAACCTTCTTTAGGGCTAATTTCGTGTACTGTGTACCTATTTCTATAAATTTTTAAATTATTTTATAATCGATTTATAAATCAATGTTTAATAGTGTATTTTAAGAATACGTGGGCCGATTTTGATAAAAAAAAATATGCCAAATTACGATAATTATGACCGTTATGTATAACGAATAAAATTTGATACAGTAGCTCTGAGTTACTACATCATTGGTTGGATATTTTATTATTTACAAGGTACCTTTGTACCGAGTGATGTGTTGTGAAGATACGTTTTCCCTTCCTCGTCATGTAGTTCTAAGAAACTTCGATTTCAAAAGTGTAGTAGATAATATTACAAAATGAGCGCGTGTGAAATGTACCTTGAAAAAATAGTATGTTAATAGTTGAAAAAAAAATTACATCTCAAGAGAATTAAGATAGCGAGATCATAAGAATGTGAAACTTTTATGTAACAAGTTAAAGACGACGCAATTATGAGTTGAGTATCAGAGTAAAACTTATGGAAACATTGTCGCGCATCGGCGAAGTTTGATCGTTAGCATACGAATTTATTTAAGAAATATACCTATTATCGTTTCAATTTTAAGAATTTCTTGCAGTCCTCGGTTTTCTAACGTTGCTATGTCGAATTTAAGCGATCGCAGCCATATCATTAGATTACCTAGATATTTTAAGCTGAACTTCCATAATTATCTTCCTGCTTAAATATGTAGGTAGCCATATTCCGTAGCCAAATACCTCAGTGTGGAGTTATGGTTGAAAACCAATACATAAGGTGTGTTTGCGATTCCCGTGTGCTGAATTCTGATGTATAGAGTCAAATATTTAGTAAGTCGTTGATTATGCGCTGTATAATTATAGATATGTAGATGCCATTATTGTAATCAGCTGATTGTGAGTAAAGCGGGTTTACTTCAGCCTCTTCGAGAGCTTTTTACTTCTGGTTTATTAAAATCAATACTTAAAATGCTATTCCTTCAGGAATCATTTTGTGTGGCACAATATTAAACTGCCTAATATTATTTATGTATTAATTACGTATTTTAACATTTCGAATACAAGTGTACTACTAAAATTCATTAATAATATTATAAGTAAACTAATATTTTTATTAAAAATCATAATTGTAACCGAAATCAATCTATGTACAAGGAAGGATCAAAAACTAGTGAGAATGAGATAGAATATAATGACTATTGATAACATAATAATTTATTTTTCTACATAGTCTCCGAGTATCTCTACACACCGAGTCCAGCGATTTTCCAAGGCTTCAATCCCTTTAAAAAAAAAGTTTGGTCTTGGTCCTGCAAAAAGCTCTCCACGGCATCCATCACCTCGTTATCGTCTTCGTACCTGTTTCCCCTTAAGTATTCTTTCAATTTGGGGAACAGATAAAAATCGCTAGGCGCCAGATCTGGTGAATAAGGGGGGTGGTCAACCAATTCGAAGCCAGCTTGCTGAATGGCAGCCATCGCAACTGCCGACCTGTGCGCGGGTGCGTTGTTGTGATGAAACAGCACGCCCCTTCGAAGTTTCCCTCTCTTTTTCTCTTTGATGGCAACTTCAACCTCCTTCCTCAACTTGGGAATTAAAGCTGCATAATATTGGCCTGTAATAGTGGTTCCACGCTCCAGGTAATCAAACAACAATATCCCTTCTGAGTCCCAAAATATTAAGGCCATAACCTTGCCAGCCGATGCCACGGCACGAAACTTCTTCGGGGTCGGTGATGATGGCCGTTTCCATTGCGAAGATTGCTGTTTTGTCTCGGGATCAAAATGATGGACCCATGTTTCGTCCATTGTTACGAAACGAGACAAAAAGTTTTCAGAATCTTCTTGAAACTTGTCCAACAATATCTTCGAAATGTCAAGTCGATTTTGTTTCTGACTGTCGGTTAACATTCTCGGCACCCATCTTGCGGAGACTTTTCTCATATTCAAAGATTGTTTCAATATGGATTGAATACTTCCATATGAAATGCCCGTTTCTTGAATTAAGTATCGGATGGTAACTCTTCGATCGCTCAATACAATTTTCTCGACCTTCGCAACATTTCCTTGGGTGACTGACGTCGATGGACGACCGCAACGATGTTCGTCTTCCGTGCTCGTTCTCCCTACTCGAAATTGAGAAGCCCACCTTGCGACAGTGGAATACGGCGGAGCAGACTCTCCTAATGTTGCCTCCAAATCGCAATAAATCTCTTGCGTCGTTAACTTTTTTGAACAGAGGTATTTAATAACGGCTCGCACTTCGTTTTTCTCCATTTTCGAGAACACGTTCCGACATGAAGCAAACAAATGACTACATTCAGAAAAAAACAAAAGAGAATCGAAGATTTTTTCTTACCAAGGAGTATGTCGTTCTCACTACTTTTTGATCCCTCCTCGTAGAGTAGTAATATACCAAATTATGTTAGGACGAAAATTTATTGTGTTTAGAAGAAGATTAGTTGTTAGAAAAAATAATAAATATTATTTATTTAATTATCTAATGGATACTTTGAGGATCCGTTGTGATTGTTATTATTATTATTTGTTTGTCTGGAGAAAAAACAGTGTTGGACCTGGACTCTATAACTATTGTAGGATTTCTAAAAGAATAGTTTTGAGAATAAATTTAGTAAAAAGTTATAATCTTTTATTCTTTTTCACATCGTGCCTTTTAACTTACATGATTTCAAAATGTAAAAAAAGGTTTATTATTTTAACAAGTAAATCTTAACAGCTAAGTAGTGATTGGAGCCTCCTTATAAGCAGATAAGCAGCAGCAGCAGATAAAATATCTTAAAAATGTACGTACCTACCTATCAAAGAAATACATTCATTTATGATCGGCTTGGTTCAGTCGGTCCGCACAGCTTAATATTAGGTACTTATAGGTAATGTTAATGTACTTATAGGTTATGTTAGGTACTTATAGGTAGTAAAAGTCCTATTTTTTACCACCACAAGTCAGTCTTGCATTGGGCACGCCACAATTGCGGCGATAAGTCCCCTCTTTGAGGAGTGGCTGGAGAGGCGCCACGGCGTCCTCACCTTCCGCCTGACGCAGGTTCTCACCGGACACGGGTGCTTCGGGAGGTACCTGTTCCGGATAAGGCGGGAGGAAACGCCCGTGTGTCACCACTGTGTGGATCGCCCGGAGGGCACGGTGGAGCATACGGTGGAGGTCTGCCCGGCTTGGGCGGAGCACCGCCGTGTCCTCGCGGAAGCGATCGGCGGCGGCGATCTCTCGCGTCCGGCCCTGGTCCAGGCCATGGTACGGAGCGAGAGTACATGGGAAGCCATTACCTCCTTCTGCGAAGCAGTAATGCTCGTGAAGGAGGAGGCGGGACGCGTGAGGGAGAGGCAAGCTTTGCGCCCTCACGCCCCTAGTCGCCGCAGGAGACGCCCTGGGCGTCGGGAATTGGCAGCCGATTCCCGGCCACCGTAGGCGCGGGCTTGCGGACGGCGAGCAATGGGTAGCTCGCCGTCCGGTAAGGACCAAGCCCGAGTTGACGGCGCGTCGTATTCCACGCGCGCCTCAAAGAGATGTCAGCACTATTGACGGGGTCCGCTAGGGCCGATGCCAGCTAGGGTTGCGGGATGTTCGAAAGAGTTACCGTGGCCCCGGCACAGGCAACAGAAGGAACACGGGTGGGTTTTAGTCAGTAAAAGTCTGACAGGCCCTCCATTCTCACAGGAGAAGTCATTTGATGATTTCCCATCCACAAAAAAAAAAAAAAAAAAAAAAAAAAAAAAAAAAAAAAAAAAAAAAAAAAAAAATAGTCAGTCTTGCATAGAAAAATTAAGTATTGAACTTTCGTCTTACATCGTATTTATCTCTTGTTCGCTGCGAATAAACCTGCGCGCTGCGGTTTCATTTTGACAGTTCAACAATATTCATTGCGTTATTTACGTTGCTGAGCTGACAAATTTTTCGAACATATGAAGCAATGGATTAGCAATTTGCTTCAAAATCATTCAGATTGTGATTGATAGTGTGTTACAATTAGGGTGCTGGTTCTTGTCTAGTTTCAGACAATAATCAGTCTGAACATTTTCAATATTACGGTGAGCTAATTTCCGAGCTTTACAACCAAATTTGGAAAATACGTTCACAGATACTTTATTATAATGAAGTGTATAGGCTCAAAATTACTATCCATTATCTTGGTAAAGGTAGGAAGGCCTAACCTAACCTAACCTACCCATGTCCTTCAAGAAAAAAAGTCCAGGTGGTAATTACAAGAGATTTATTTATTTTATAAAAGGTAGCTTCACAGCTGCCAGTATGCATAAAATTAGGTATAATATTCTAAACATTACGCCAATAACGAAGTACACAGAAAAATAAGAATGGCATAGAGTGCCACAGTTTTTGATATAGAAAAAGTAGAACTGCTCTATATACAATTTCAAGTCTCAAAATAATAGATAGACTAACTCTTGCAAACTGTTTTACTGTTATTAAGCAATCTTCTAAACAGAGATAGGTACGGTATTAAAAATAAAGTTCAGGGTAAATTGTTACCCTTAGTACCTAACAATTTTTTATAAACCTGTTGCTTATCCAGATGAGACTCAAAAACTTTGTTTAGAAAGAGCGTAATCCGTTTCATATTTCATGAGGTGTTAATAAATTACAAAACGTCTTCCTGAGTGCTGGGCTTATAATTTGTCTTTTAAGTTAGTTTGGTCCTTATCAACGGCACACCTTATTTTCATATTACATGTGACTTTGGGAAAAGGATAAAGTATGTTTGGAAAGATTTAGCAGTAAAGAGGCAGTCGATTGAATTAAATATATGCTTTTTATAATTAAATGTCGCCTAATTTAATTATAAAAAGCACTACTAACCGACTTCAAAAAAAGGATGAGGTTCTCATTTCGGATGTATTTTTTTTAATGTTTGTTACCTTAGTACTCCGTAATTTTTAAACCGATTTGGAAAATTCTTTTTTTATTTGAAAGGATATACTTCCAGATTAGTCCCCTTCAAAATCCAGTTCTGGTGATAGGATCCATTAGGAATTGAGGGATCTCCTCAAATATTATAAGCATACTTACATATAGAGATTTTGGTGTTTTTATCAATAAGTCAAGCATTTGAATTCAGAAAGTATCATTTGGTGAAGTGGAACTGAAGATGAAGACCACTGATGGCCACCGGAACTACTCAATAATATAATATAATATTAGTGTTTCACGAGTTGCGATTCTAAGCAATTTATGCTCGTCACAATGCATATGGTGAAGTGGAACTGATGGTGAAGTACCAGGAAACTCCTCAACAATCAATGTCCCTGCATAGGGAAAAGCATTTTGTAAAAGGTGATGAGCAGTTGACATTAGGCTATTGCAACTTAGATAAATTACAAACCGAACGACTAAAAAGTGAAAAATAAAAAACTTTTTTACAAAAAATAAATAACAGACTTCCAAAAAACACTACAAAGTGAAAAATAACTTTAATTTCGGAAGTCGGGGCAAAAAACGAAAATACAAGACCAAAGACACCGACTTCCGAAAAAGTTATTTTTCATTTTGTTGTTTTTTTTTGAAGTCGGTTATTTTTTTTTGTTGTAAAAAAGTTTTTAAGGACATTTGATTAAATTTGCGTACCACAAAATCTGATTAAAAAAATCGAGGACAGAAAAGTAAAAAGCTATTTCCGCCTCTTTAATAAACTCGGAAATACGTGTACCCATTACGCCTGGCCCTGGCGTGTTTTATTAATAAGGAGGACTATTAGCTTCGCTTAATAGCATACAATATTTTGATTATAGGCTTTTATAGGCCGACGTCAAAGCATTATTACTGAAAATATTTTACACTATTTTTTTTATTTAAGATAGGTTTGCTCTTGACTCTAGTCTAGGTCAGAGATGACAGAGACAAAGTCGACGATGGAGCGAGCTTACCCAGAATAAGCCTGTTAACTCTCACTTTGAAGAGATCGGGGTTGTATACGTTCGGAAACACAGACGCAGGCAGAGAGTTCAACTCCTTTGCTGTGCGCATCACAAAAGACATTTGGAAACGCTTAGTGCGAATTGGTGGAATAGCAACTAGGTAGAGATGGTAACCTGCAGTGCGTCTAGATGTCTGATGGTAGAAGGGGGCAGGCGGAGTGAGGTCGTGGAGACTATCTGTTGCCCGCGGCTTCACCCACGTGGATGTCAATACTTAGTTTCCCTAATTGAATTTGATTTTTGTTGTTTGCGCGGGACTCTTTTTCTAAAATAAAAGTAGCCTACGTTACTCCTTATAACATCAGCTATCTGCCAGTGAAAGTCCCGTCAAAATCGATCCAGCCGTTTCGGAGATTAGCCGGAACAAACAGACAGACAAAAATTTTTATAATTGTGGTTTTGTTATAAGTTTTGTATATACTTTCATATGCATTTAGTAATAAGCTGTTATTTTGACATTACAAACAGACACTTCAAATTTATTTATTTGTATAGATTTCATAATAGAACGTTCTACAATAGCAATTCATATCTGGCATTGTATGGACATTGGAATATAAAGCGTTTCCTGCATAGAAGCTAAACAAAGAGGGGACGAGCAGGCTGTATCTACATAAATGCAAAGCAAACTGATCGCTGGCCCATATTTATTGTAACTAACACAATGGCTTACATTTTCATCGACCGTTGGTCGTTGTTTCAGGCTGTAGAGGTATCTAGGAAGATCGTCGCACATCATACAAAGAGATCTATCTTAGTACTTACTTTTTATACGCCAGTAGTACTAAATCTGAAAGAGGGAGAAGTAAAAAAAAAATTGGCAAAATAATAAAAAGAGCACTAAAAATAAAGCTGCTTTTTGGGAACTATTTTATTTAGGTAGTGATTAGGTAATTAATTATACCATTCGTATTCTGATTATGTATGGCCGCCCAAATGTCCTTTCTTTGGTATTGTTCGTCGAATCGTTGAGCTCCTTAACTTTTGAGCTGTACGATTACTGACAGATCTTGCACTGACTGGACAGGTCCACTCAATCTGTGTGGTTCTTTCCTCAAAAGACCATTTCAGACACCAACCTACATGATCTGACCAAGATTTTGTCTGGACTTTAAAAGAGACTGTGACCTCTGAGTTTGTTTCGGCCTTTCTTCTCAGAGTAGTCAGACAGGAAACGCCGGCCTCATCTAGTTTAAAAAAAAATGTTTGACGTGTGTGTTTTTATAAACCTACTTACAGAAATAAAATTATTTATCATTATTCTTTTTTTTTTTGGTTTATTCACGATAGCACTATTTGGCGGAGCTCCAAACGACTAAAATCAAATGGAGCGATTGGACATCAAGAGTTTTACATCACGCCAATGGATTTTAACATTCACGATCAAAGGATGTATGGACGGCAGCACATCAAGCTACTACAATCTGTCAAATTTATTTAATCGATTTTCAACTTTATCGCCAAGGCATTAGGTTCAAGGTTGATTTGGGAAATTTCACAGTTTCGGGTAGCTTGACCTGCTGGCGTCTGTACATCACGCCATTTGGCGCGATAGACTGACCGTGAATGCCCATCCTCTGGGGATTACCAAAAGGATAAGTGGTCATAGTCTCTAACAGTACCAAACCTATTTTTGTATTAGCACACAAAAACTCAGTTGATTTACAACACTCGCGGGCTATTTGGGAGCCTATATTCCTTTGCGGAACCACGCGGACATTAAAGGGGCTTAATACATTGTAAGTCTACGTGCCCTTATGTCGATCATCACGACAATTAAGTGAGGAAAGGACAAAGGACCGGTGACCCTTGTCATCCCTCTTTAGGGCAGAAGGCTGATTTATGCGCCAGTTGTCCAATAATACCTGCCTGAATAAAACATAGTGCGCTATAAAATAAAATACTAGGCTGTACCTACTTTCGTGAAGCGAATAGGAAGGTGAACGCACGGGGTATAGCTTTCCAAGAAAAGTATTTCGGGAAAAAGTGGTACGTGTCCGTTGTATTGTATACATCTGATTGTTTTCTTTTTGGTAGCTTTGATGTAACTGTTAGGTAATCTGTGGCTTTGTTTTGGCGTATTCTTGTGGGGGAAGCGCTAAGGTATCCCGCGAAATTCAAATTTTCTTCCGATTTTTTGCAATTTGTAGCTCAGTGTCTGGGTGTATGTTGATTAAAGTATGATTCGCGACCGTAACAAATATGTATTTACATAATTATAATCATTCAAGTAATCAATACCACACTCGTTAGATCAAGTAATCCTATTGAATGACTATTTCATGAAATCAAGATTTCATGAAATATTCATCAACTCCTTAAGTTAGTATAATCCTCAAATGTCAAGACATTTGAGAATTATACTAACGTAAGGAGTTGTATTACTGATGCTAATGATTATAATTATGTAAATACATATCAGTTAGGGTCCTGAATCATACTTTAATCAACGTACACCCAGACACTGAACTGCAAATTGCAAAAATCCTAAGAAAATTTGAATTTCGCGGACTACCTTAGCGCTTCCCCCATTGAGGGTCCTGGTCTTAAAGACGATTTTTATGCAATTTTATATTAACATCCCTTCATGCAAAATGTCTAGATGAAGGTAAAAAATTAAGCTGTGATGCAGCGTTTCCCAAAAAAAGATGCCATGGAGTACTGCTGAGAAAGGCATTATACGACAGGCAGAGAAAGACAATCGGGTTAGAAATTAGTATAAGGTAAACTTTTTGGGTTTTAAACCAGATTGACAATGAGGCTCTTGGAGATTGAATGTTTGAAAGGTGTTGCCAAAATAAGTGAGCCTGCAATCAGTACCTATACGGGGTGTAAGGGACAGCCCTCCGCTAACTAACAGGGTGCATTCAGCTACTTATTTTGAATCATATTCCACCGCAAATATTCTCAGGAAAATTTTCATATTTTTTATCGTATTTTCAGTTAATATTCCTTTGATTCAATGTAAAATGACATTACATGTATGCAGCACTCCATTTTTGTAAATAAAACGGCTACTTAAAATAAAATAGCAATGGATGTTGAAATACTCGGCGGCCGAAGGCTCGTTGCGCTGCCGTTCGCTATTACGCGCATCATGCCGCGGTTACGATACATTGCGTGTGTGATAATAAAACTAATCAGGTTTATTGGAGTCCTATAATGTTCCTGAAACAATTTCATGTACCGGTCATCTTAGTATGATATACTGAATTCACGCCATCAGTCTGTGGAGAGCAGTCCCTTACACCCTGTATAGATCCTTCTTTTCAAAGCTATTTATCAGTTCAAGTTTTCAAACGAAGTTGCACCACGGTGGGACCTTTGTAGTTTTTAATTTCTGTGATTGGTAGATTTGACTGATTGACATGAAAATAGGGTTTCTACAGCGAAATATTTTCAATATAAGGCCGCGTTCACACCAAATCTATAGCCTGCTGCCGATTGTGTTATTCCGTTTATCCACCCCAAAAAATCCCACCCTAAGGTGGATAAGCGGAAACGTATGTCCGAGAAATCACCCTAGGTCTAGTTGGATAATCGGAATTTATAGGCTTAGGGTGGATTCTCGGACATGCGTTTCCGTGAATTCACCTTAAGGTGGATCTTTTGGGGTGGATAAACGGATTAACCCCCGATTGTGAGCACTTCACTAATAGTGTATTTATTTTTGGTTTGGTGTGAACGAAAAGTTGTATAAGTACCTATGAATGGAAAAGCAGTAAACTGCGTAAGGCCCTTTGTACACGCCACGGTTTCTTTACAGTACAGCAGCGTATACACCGTGCCGTAGAAAATACGTGTCCTTCAACAAGCTGCCATAGTGATCCATCTATACAACACTGACGACCGTGCCTACACACGGCGAATAAAACGTAGTTTTTCACGGCAAGGAAAACGTGTGTATACAAAGGGCCTTACGCACGCTCACAATCGCAGTCGGCGGCTGAAAATACGTTTAGTGTGAACGCGGCCTAAGGGCTCATACCGATAAACCAAATCGAGTGACCTTTCATGGCGATGAGAAAAAAACAATTTGCCTGAACATAATATAGACATTATTGAAATATAAATATCGATAGGTGTGACCTACACGCAGGTATGAAGTTCAGTACTTAACATTGTTTGACCTTTCTCTCTAAATATTTTAGTGAGCTAAAACTGTTCTCTGATTTTACAGACGATACAAAAATGGATAGCTATTAATATAAATTATAGATTTACGTAGGTGGGAAATATCAATCTATTTTAGTGAAGTAGAATATGATGTGGATTTATGAAGCTAACATATATTTTAAAATAATCTATTAATGTAAGTAGGTACTTCTGTCTATTTTTAATAGGTACCTAACATAAGTCCCTGTTTCAACATAAAACACCTACCGCGGCGGTGCACGGTGCCGTGCGTGTGTTAATCGCCAAAGAGATGGAGCTATACAGGACGTCTAGCTCCATCTCTTTCCCACACTGAAGTAAGATTACAATAATACTGATTTAAGAGGTGGTGGTCTAGCTCCTGTATCCATGAAGGGGTAGCAGAGGGTAGTCCTGAAACTTGCCTACGTAACGCCGAATTCGCACGGTGCCATTTATTTGCCTGAGGCATACCATAAGTTGAAGCTTGAATAATAAAAGTTTCTCCGTCATCTTAAATAGTGTTAAGACGATGCAAGTATAACGTGTTGCTTGAATTTTATTGTATGTCACAAGCAACAATTTTTTTCCATCATCAAATGAAATAATGCTTTATTAACTTATTTTTTATTTTAATAAATTTCTTCGTAAGAACAAACAATTACACAGTATAGATTACAAATAAATAGAACGGAGATATATGTGCAACCAACAACGTACTCCACAGATACACAAAAAAGCAAAGACAATATTGATAAAGTAAAAGTCGGACAGAAAAGATAGAGCATGAAATAAAAGACTTACGTATATCCTAATTTAAAAATCAACTAATATCCCGAGGTTTATATTTAAAACCCGCTAGCCTGCAGGGTTCATTGGACTAATACCCCTTTGATCGCCTACTCTAGCTGGGGGAATGTTTTCCCAAAATTATTACATACCTACCGGTCCCGTTTCAGCTGTATCGAGTTTACCCCAGTATGCAATTTCTGGCATATTTAAGACCTTCACAGGTTATAGGGGCTTTATAAAAAATAGTCAGTATTACCTACACACGATAGATAGATAGAATACTCTACCTATTATACGTAATCAAGCGATGCGTAACAATACCTTTTTTACTGCCCCGCAAATCATGAGGATGTAGTCCAATCAATGAGGATATTGATGTATGGAGACTTCTGAAATATTCCTCCGCCTCTGAAATTTGGCATGTGATGAAGTTAGATGATACGGATTACAGATGTACAATAATCCAACATTTTTTTTACGAGAAGCCAATTTTGTGTCTTACTAAACATTATTAATTTATTATACTTATTCCTTAAGGAAGTATCAAACGTTTATTTTAAATGCATATAATAAATATTCCTTTTATTTAAAACGGCGTTTAGAAATTCGCTTTATATTTATAAAGCGAATTTGGAAACGCCGTTGTACGTTGTACATAATAAGATTTAAAAAAAAAAACCATTTGTAATAAATAACGGTGGCCAGCAAACACGCCTACACTACTCCAAATGTTCGTGGCAAAGCAGCTCCGAGCAGCTTAGTGAAGATCGACGTGGTGGACGCAGTGCCTATGCAACGAGTCACACAAGTAAGTGATTTAGGGCTTTCTGTTACTCCTGAATTGTCGTTTCGCGATCATATAACTAAGATCTGCAAAAGGGCATTCAGAAACTTGGGATTCGTACTGAGACGACAGACGCCAGACTTCACCAATATTGCAACAGTCAGGGTCCTGTAAGACGCACTAGTCAGGAGTTATCTGGAACATAGTGCTGTCATATGGGCGCCACATGAGGACATATACTCTGTAATGTTGGAGCGCGTTCAGAAGAAATTTATACGCCACTTGTACAGGAAGCTTTATGGGGTATATCCGTTTTACCCGTTGATGCACCCCACTCTATTTGTACTGGATATGGTCGGGTACAATGAATTGAGGGTACGACGGGAGTTTACACTTGTCTCGTATCTGGTCAAAATACTCCGTGGCATCGAACATAATTCAGGAGTGCTGCAGCGCTTGAGTTATTGGTACCAGACCGCTATGTGTGGAGGCGACGCCCGCCACTGCAGGCCGTGCCGACAGCCAGGACCAACCTACTCGCCAAAACACCTGTAACCCAGGGAGTTCGTATCATCAACGAACTTCATGGCAAAATTGATGTGTTCACGTGTCATTTGAGTGAATTCGCAAGGACACTGTTATTTATTTTATGTTATAAATTGATATAGATTAATGTGGGTAGAATGTTATTGTGTTGTATTGTGTTATAGTTCTTAACCTGTTACAGGTTGTATTATATTTAAATTGTACCTAAATAAGTTAGTATATATTTGTGAATGACCGCACTGTCGTATTGAGTACTTACAGTAGTAAATTTTAATAAATAAATAAATATACCCTTACGCTCTAGCATAAATCAGCGAACATATCCTACAAAAAATTTGTTGGATAATTGATAATTCTGTTAGGTATAATATAAAATCGTTTGACTAATAAAGGTATAAAAATGGACGGAGCAATTTTTCACATTACGTAATTAAGCAAAAATAAAAAAAATATGTTTAATAAGGAAAATCTTTTGGATAACTAAACAAAGCTATGTATTTAAGGATATAAAAGCATATTAAAAAATAAAAATTAGCAGAGCAATTTTTCTGTAGAAGTTTAGTACAAAATGTTAAAAGTTAATTTTGGGGTATCTCTGAAATCGAAAAAACGTTGGATTCCTTTACATACTTATTCTTACTAGTACATACGTACGTATAGAGAAAGTATTTCAGTCTGCGGAAATATTCACAGAGAGTTATAAGCGATTTTAGTTTAGTTTAGGTGGAATTAAATGGAATTATTTATTGGACTTTATTTATAGATAATTAGAATACTCTTTACTATGTACACCATAAAAATTACATTAACCCTAAAAATGTTATGATTTTTCAAATCAATAATTTGTAACTACAAATAAAGCCCAATAAATAATTCGTGGTTTTTAAATTCCGGGATTTAAACGTCATTAAAATTATTCCGGGATTTTGGAGGAGGTATTATCCACTCTATGTTACTTCCTTCCTCGAAGTTTAGGCAAATTAGCACTACCTATTCCGATCACTGGTAATAACACAATATCAATCTTAATCTGAATGATTTTGAAGCTTATTGCTAATCCATTGCATAAGTTCGAATTTGTCTGCTCAACAATGTAAATAGCGCAATGAATGTTGTTGAACTGTCAAAATGAAACCGATTTCTACTGTACCTAAGTGCGTTAGGTACGCAATTTCCCCGCTGGCTGGCAATAGGCTCCTCGCTCCCTAACTACATTACATGAAACTTATACACACTGACGAAATCTACTAATTACTATAGGAGGTACACCTCTTGCTTCCCATTTAGAAAATACTGATGTGATGTTATGTCATGTAAGCCTTTTGAATATTTTTATACTTACCTACAGCTGTGTACGTAGGTACACAGGTGTTACTATGTTTTTTGTGAAGTTGTGCCCAAATGACGTTGTCTCGACTCTCAGTAATATTGCATGCTTAGGACGGCTTGATGTGGGATGGTGCCGGCTGTTCTTTAGAGGCTATTTCTAATCTGAAATTAGACTGGACTGTGTAAGATTAGGTACCTCTGTTTGTAATGCAGGTCAAGCCTTATATTTTAGTTTTTATTAAAAACTAGCTGACCCGATAGACGTTGTCCTGTCAAAATATCAGTGTAAATATAAAAAAATCACTTTCAGTTTTTTCCCGAATTTTTCAATATTCCCGGCAACTTTTCAATTTTTTCTTACCGTAAGAAAGTTTGCCAAATCGGTCCAGCCAGCGGTGAAGTGATGGATGGGCTTACCAACGAACAGGATTACATTTTTATTTTAGAAGATTTCAGCTCGTCACTTCCATCTCGGAACTACTGCAGCTCTACAAGTAGGTAGTATTGGTCCGGCATGCAAGGCTGTCGTCGAGGGACGATTCAAGGGCATGCCAATGACGAAAACGGTGAGACGAACTTCTGTCCGCCTACAATGCGACTAACACTGGTCTTATCTTATTCTTTATCTGTCTGTCTGTCTTATTGTTTATTTATTAAATTACAAATCTACGCACGCACACTGTCGCACCCGTAGATGGATCTAGCGTAGTACTTCGTCCATTTTGGTTTGTTTTCACTGTACAGCGAGTGTGACTGTAGTTTACGTAGTTTAAATTATTTTTGGGATAAAAAATTAAAAAAATACAGAAAATGATTCTGAACAAACTACTTTCGTAATGTACATTAATTCAGTTACACATTGTATTAGGGGTCTCTTACAGGCTTGTGGACGGCGAGCAATGGGTAGCTCGCCGTCCATAATACACTATAAATTGCATAATACACTATCAATCACAATCTGAATGATTTTGAAGAAAATTGCTAATCCATTGCATCACAAGAAAAATTTGTCTGCTCAACAACGTAAATAACGCAATGAATGCACCCTGCAGTATTATTGGGTTGGCAACAAAGTATTGACTCTGAAAAAAAAAATTCTTTCTTATCGAATTGAACTAGAAAGTTCTTTTTTTTAGATAAATCTAGAACATTCCAGAAGCTTTATTATTAAATAAATAAAAGGCGGCTAGAGCGCGTCTTTGGCAGTTTAATCCATGACATGGACCAGCACGCTATTCGAGCTGTAATATTTTACGAGTTTAAACGTGGCTCCAGTACGAGGCAGACAAATGCGAATATCAACAACGCATTTGGAGAGGGCACAGTCACACAGTCAACTGTAAGTCGATGGTTTCGTCGCTTTCGATCCAGCGATACAACACTAGAGGATCGAGCCCGTTCAGGTCGACCAGTCAAATTCGATGTCGACATGCTGCTGGCAGAATTAAATCAAAACCCAGATGCTACTACTCGCGAGTTAGCGCAGGCACTTGGCTGCAGTCACACGGCTATCGAAAAGCGACTGCATGCACTGGGATATCGGTGAGTGCTGGCAAAATGGATTCCGCATCAGTTGAGTATGGCAAACCGAGCTGCCCGAATATCGATTTGTCAATCGTTGCTCCTCCAGCCCAAACAAAAGGAGTATCTAAGTGATTTAGTAACAGGAGATGAGAGCTGGATACTGTATAAGAATGACAAGCGTAAAGCCTACTGGTTACCACGAGGAGAAGAACCGCCAATCCAAGTCAAAGAACAAACTCATAAACGGAAGATTTTGCTTTGTTGTTGGTGGGATGCAGGCGGTATGATTTATTATGAATTACTCCCCGAAGGACAAACTGTCAACGCCAACGAAGCTGATTAACATAATTATGTTAATCAGCTTCGTAAGTTAGCGGCTGCTGTGAAAAAAAAAGGCGTAGAAAAGTCAACATCCACTTGCTACACGATAATGCGTGACCTCACGTTGCTTCCGCCACACGTCAGCAATTGCTGGAGTTGGGCTGGACTACAATTCCGCATCCACCGTATTCTCCAGACTTAGCGCCTTCCGATTATCATCTGTTTCGCTCTCTTAAAAACGTTCTGCGTGGACAGCGCTTTAATGATTTTAGCGCAGCGCAGTGGAGAATACACTGGATAACTTTTTTAAACAGCAGCCCGTTGATTTCTGGGAGCAAGGCATTCAATCTTTGCCAGATAGATGGAAACAAATTATAGATTTACACGGCGATCATATCGTCGAGTAATAGTTTTTAGTAAAGAATACAAATATTAATATTTGTTTCATTAGAAAGTGAGTCAGTATTTAGTTGCCAACCCAGTATTTTAATTTTACTTCAGTGTGGGAAAGAAGCTAGACGTCCTGTATAGCTCATTTTTTTCTCACACTGAAGTAACATTAAAATAATACTCCTTTATGAGGTGGTGGTTGACCACCAGGCAACTGAAGGAACACGGGTGGGTTATAGTCAGTAAAAGTCTGACACGCCCTCCCGCTCCGCCCAAAGCGGGAGGTCATTTGATGATTTCCCACCTAAAAAAAAGGGTCTGAGGTAACAAAAAAAACCCGTTCTAAGTGATAAAGAATTATCGCTGAACAAAAAAAAAAGATTCCGACGAATTGAGAAAACTACTTCTTTTTTTGAAGTTGGTTAAAAACACTCACCACAAGAAAAATTGATGCGCTAACATAGTGGAGACCCAGCCTTATGCTTCAAATCTTTAATCAACATAGAAAATGTTTTATTCTCAAAGCAAAAGTCGGTCGACTACAGTTTTTACGACTTCATTTTATTGCGAAAGCAGAGCTCGGATAGTCTATGCAAATAGCCTTATCGATATTGAATCTTGGTGCTATGAAACAGAGTTCATAAGCTGCTCTATTAGTTCTGATAAACTTGCAGCATAATATTGAAACTAATAGGGACGGAAGTTGAATATTGGAGTGGGAGATTTCCTTTGAATTTGTATTTATGTGTTCTATATTCGCGCTGTGAGGTACGAGCCGCAACGAAAGTCGATTACACTGTTATTTACATTTTAAATCATGTAAACCCCAACCAAAAGCTTTTCAGTCTGTGTTATTTTAATAAAATCTTACCTATCTTAAACCTACAAGGTGGCATCCCCATCGACGCGGAAG
Organism: Fissipunctia ypsillon; assembly: GCA_947568875.1. Classification (NCBI taxonomy): domain Eukaryota; kingdom Metazoa; phylum Arthropoda; class Insecta; order Lepidoptera; family Noctuidae; genus Fissipunctia; species Fissipunctia ypsillon. Next base: position 5,236,515 of record OX387643.1, read on the forward strand.
CTGTAATCATGTATTCAGCACATGATTCTAAATACCCTTTTTCTTATTTTTTTTTTCTTTGTAACTCTAAGACTTCATATGCCGTGTTTTTTATTTGCTAAGCATCATGTGATCTCACTGTTTTTATTTCAACGAAATACTCGCAACGTTACAAAAGATATATTTTTTTAAGAAAAAGGGTCTGTGTGAAAGGGTGTGATAAAAAATTAAACCATCAATATTAATTATACATTTTTTTTTTCCAATTTTTTGTCGATAAATTATGGTCTAGTTTCATCCATTTTCGTTTGTGCACTTTATCCAGGGACACACTGCATATAGACTCGCGTTTTTTATTTCGATGATTTCGACAGCTAACTAAATGTCGGTTAGTAAGTTAACGGACCTCTAGGGCAGCAATTAAAACGTCAGATTAAGGCAGATTAGTGCTTGGTGAAACAATCGCTACTCTTAATGTCCCGTTAAGATTTTAACAGAAGATTAAACTAACTAACATGGTATAGTGAAACTAGGTCTAAATATTATATAGAGATAAAATTGTTTGTCTGTTTTGTAAGAGGTAAGTAATCTCTGGAAGCACTTACTGACCCGGTTGCAAAAAGTTTCACTGATAGAAAGCTATACTAAGTATGTAAGATTTATGAGTTTAACAGCAATTTATAAGACAGTTGAAATAATTAAATAAACCGAATAAGGGTAGGTATAATCGATTTGAGGAATCGTTAGAATCGAATAAGATGAGCGATCGACAACACTCGGCGAGCGCGGGCGGGCAATCGGGGACTCCAGTTTTAATATGATGCTCTGTGTCGGGGATTCTAATCTTGACAGCAGTACTGTGCGGACGTGTGCTGGTGGTATTTTCATGTGTAAGATTGGGTGTAAGTACAATAAAACAGTTACAAACATAGTGACCTGAGTTTTACTACAACTATAATTGCCGACTGCCATAGCTTTAATAATTATGTTTCTTCTACGGGGAAGAAGTCGTGGGCAGAAACTAAACTACCTACATATATTTGTAAACTTTCGTTGCTGACCGTCCCTACCTTCGTATGATGGTCCGATGCGAAAAGTTGAACATAAGTTCGCAACTCTGATGGTCGGTGGCGGAGTTTCAAAGTTGTTTGACACACAGACACACAGGCTTTTGTCATGAGCGTGTTAATGTGTAGGTAAGTAGACAACTTTGCGGTAAGCGTATGTCGGAGGGCACAAATGGAACACAAAACTTTTTGAGGTAAGACGAAAGGAAGATAAACCACTGAAACATGTTTTCAGTTACTGCCTCGTTGGTCTAGTGGTCGCAAGCGCTATTGCTGAGCGTGAAGTCTTGGGTTCGTTTCCCAGGTCGGGCAGTGTTATTGGGCTTTTCAAACCAAGAATTTCTCAGCCCGGAGTCTGGATGTGTGCCCGGTAGATAGCAATAGGCTAAACGCAAGTGCGTAGTCGTGTCATGTCGGTGACATGGTGACACCGTACGAATGTAACTAAGAAACAGAAAGAGCTAAAAGTATGAAGTTTATGTAAAATTTTTATTTTGTTTTAGATGTCTACACTGACAAACTTGTTTAAAAAATACCTATATATATACCGCCAGCACACGTCCGCACAGTACGGCTGTCAAGATTAGAATCCCCGCGCTCGCCGAGTGTTGTCGATCCGATCATTCATCACATCGATTCTAACGATTCCTCATATCGATTACACCTACCGTTATTCGGTTTATTTAATTTGAGGAAAACCATCCGCTGTTCCTGAAAAACATCGTTTATTCAACTAAAATGATTACCTAACCAATCCTCCAATCCTTACCCATCTGACTAAATGCGGCATCATCGACATCGACCCATCACAGTGTGTGTGTGGAGCCCCCTTTAACAGGATATGCCGTATCTTCACACCTGCCCGTCGTGCACAACTTGGTATGTAGGCACCTACCTGCAGCCTCCAGGTCTCTACCTAGCTGGTAGGATAAAATATAAGCCATCGACACGACAAGATCGTGCAATGAGTAGGTATAGGTACCTACTCATTGCACGATTAGATACACTGGGCCCGCGTGGTGGATTATGGCCCACTCCGTCTCGAAGAGAGGAGGCCTGTGTCCCAGCTGTCGGAACGTTATAGGCAGGTGCTGTATTTTTATACAACGTGTTTTATGTTTATATGTCATAACTCTAGGGTTATATTCTATAAGTAAAAATAATAGTAAAGTCCAAGAGACCACCACATGGTCCAAAAATGCATAGTTTCGAAGATATCATCAAGACTCGATGAGTGTAGGTATTTAAGTTTCATTCAATCATACCAATCATTCATAATTAAAGCGAAGAAAAAGCGACGTTGTCACATTTCACGTAAGGGTGTTTTTACATTAATATCGTGACTTCGTCGTTTTATTTTATATGAAAAATGAACACGAAAAATAATTATAATTGAAAAACAATTCACATGCCAGTTGATTCTTTGATAATGGTCGCATTCATACTCTAGAGTTATGTATGACATGTAAAAAAACACCTTGTTTACCGAAGGAATTTTAGAAGAGTGAAGGCTTGATAAATGTAGGTACCCACCTATATTGCAGGTTAAATTATCTATACATATACACCGTTACATTTTGATCGTTTTAATCCCTTCGACGGGTGGTTTGACTTACAAAGTACTAATCATCAACAACTTACACAACGTTGCATCTCTTAAAATTAAAAAAATAGAAAGTGATAACGTAAATTTCGCAAAATGCATGAAACCAGTAGTAGCGCCGCGAGTGAGGGCGCGTACACATAGAACGTCCGTTTTACAGGATCCTTTTTAACGGATATTCACACAGCATTTACGGGACCAATTTTAACGGATCCGACGCTACTGGAAGTAATTTCACACAGCATTTACAGGACCGATTTTGCCGACCGAACTGGTCTACTTTCAACAAAATTTCTTGGTCAATGTATTTTTCAAACGCCTTGCTTGCCATGATTAAGAGCGCACTGGATACGTGTACTCTAGTGAATGAAACCAGCAAATGGCGCCTGTGCTGCCTCAGCTGATATTCATGTAAACAAATTAAATGGTTCCAAATTTGATGATGTTCGGGTGTGTGACTAGATAGTTGGCGATCGCGGCCCTGAGCGTGTAAAGGTGTCCGGAATTGTTCATGATCTAACACCCGCTGCGTAGCCGTCACAAATGTCTGACCAGACGGAATTTGCGGGTTGAGTATACCACGCAGTCGCAAAGATTGCAAGTGGTTTGTTTCGCTGTAGAGACGACGAGCCGCTTGCGGATCGTAACCTGCGATCGCGTAAAATGGTGCACCACGGCAACGAACTCCAGGCTGGAGTACACGTAATTACGAGACGTCATTACGTTCGCGTGACAAGGACCGTAAACAACGATACACCGATGACGTCTTAGAGAAACTGAATTGTTTAAATGTGCTGCCCTTAGCGCGCGGGGGTCGCGGCTTTTGCATTGCCAACCAAATGGGGTTTGGAGGAGGAGTTTGAGCTAGCGTTGGCTAATTTTTGTAAGTCCACGTGGACTGCACATTACGCGTCATTTGTGAAAATCTACCACACGCACACATCCTATGGTATGAAATTAGTTTCGAATGGTAGGTAGGTACCTACTAAAGGTTCGCATTGATTTTTCACTAATGCGAGAATTAATTCGAGGAATTGATTGAATAGAGTTTAAAAAGAAAAAGTCATTTTATTTTTTAATTTTATCTTTACAAATCGATAGTGTTTCATGCACCGGATTGACTGAACAGTGAAACAGAAAATGTAACAATTACTTCTCCCGACTGATTCTTCAACGCAGAGCCTAAACTGCTGGGGCTACAAACTTAAAATAAATTATGGCAGTTGACGCCTTTTATGTTGTAAGCATAACTAAGGAAGGATTTCTGGGAAATTCGACCTCTAGGGGGGTTAAAGAATATTTTTCATTTATGTAAACAAACCCCCCCCCCCCCTATTTTGTTTACTTAAATGAAAAATCTTATTTCCAGAAACTTTAAAGTTGACACGAATAGTTATCCAAGTAAATTATGCAGTTTGTATTTTTTTTTTTGTTTTTCTAAACTACAAAGTTTGTATGGAAGAATTTTAACGCGCGGTCCGATTAACTTGAAACTCAGTATTTATACTTAAGACCGAAAATAAAGAATAACGTGTATTAGGGTTTTTTGAAAATCTGTTCCTAACGGGTACTCATGTACGATATCCACGCGGACGAAGTCGCGCGGGAAGTGCAAGTAAGCCATAAGGCTCTTAGGCTCAATATACATTGCATCAGTTACCATATGCCGTTAGTTTCCAAATAACCCTTAAGTTCCTCGTCCATGCGACAGGTGGCTCTGTCCGTTTCCGTTTACGACTTCAAGTATCAATAAAATGGAGGTAAAGTCCACATTAGGGAACTTCCGTCTACCCTCTGGAATTTTACTGTACAAGTTGTGAGTGCTCCCAAGTTGTGACGATCCATCAAAAAGTTTAGTTCAAAATAAACCATGTGTTATGGGTTGAAAATTATTTATTGGCCGTAGAAACTTTCTATTTAATGGTTATGGTTGAAGTTCGTTGCGTGTTGCCCTTGACTGGAAATAGACCATCGTACAGTCGACTGCACGTCGATAGTAACACTTTGACCTTGAGCTGGGCTAGAGTAGGTAGTACGGAATTTTAATAGAATAAGAGGCCTGCTTATAGGTACTGGTTCTGTTACAACTGACGTGCGGCCTACTGTACCTACCTTGTAAGTTATAAATGTGTGGTTTCCTGCGTTAAGTTTATTGTAGGGTCAACTTGATGTAGATTCACATTTATTAAACCATAATTCTTACAATTCGAACAGAAATATGGTCTAAAATATGAAAAATAATAAGGTTTATTTTTGTTCATATTTATAATAACAGCCGTACGGGTCGATCGATCAGGTTAAGCTACGCTTTTAGGCCGTTAGGCCTTTGGTCTCGGCTATCATTCGTGGATCTTTGATAGTCGTTACGGATCGTCAGAAGCCCAAAAGTCTGACAACCTCTCTTACCAAGGGGTATCGTTTTACCCAGCAACTAAGTTGTGGAGGTCAGATAGGCAATAGCTCCATGTAAAATACTGGTGTTCAGCTGCATCCGGTCTGACTGGAAGCCGACCCCAACATATTTGGGAAAAGGCTAGGCAGATGACGATGATGATTTCACCGCCTGCCATGATATCATTCTGGTGGCAATATAGTTGCCACTTTTAACCAAAGTAATCGTCGTAATCCATTAACATTAGGTAAACGTCTGAAGCAGCATGCAGCGTAAGTGCAGGCACACCCTTCTAGGCACCATTTTCAGACATGAAAGTAATGTACTTACTTACTTATTCGTAGGCAATAGAGAATGGAGCCGTAACGTTTCCATGCCAAAAGGGAAGGACGTGAAGAAGAGGACCTTAAAATTACAGAGCCTAGACCACCCCTAGCCTAGACCTCAGCAGTATTATTTTAATCTTACTTGAGTGTGGGAAAGAGTTGGAGCTAGACGTCCTGTATAGCTCCATCTCTTTCTCACACTGAAGTAACATTAAAATAATACTGCTTTCAGAGCTGGTGGTTGGCCCCCCTGTGAGCCAGTGACACTCTACCCATTCCCACGATCACAATCTTGCTGTCACAACCAAAACGCAACATAGTTTGACTAATCATCACGACACAATAAGTTGGGCTAAGTTCGGCGCTGGGATAAGATCGCACGAATAAAATGGCGCAGAATACAATGTTGTCAGCATAAAAAAAAATACGGTCTTATCACAGCGCCAGATGATGATACGAACACCGAAGACAGTGAGTTATAAAATTAATGAAGACGGAGAATAACAATGGAGAAAGAATACCGCCTTGTGGAACACCAGCATCCAGGTCACGCCAACTCGAAGAGCTCTCATCAACGCGAACCGACTGCCGACGTCCGCGAAGACAAGAAGAGAACTATTCCAGAACCTCGGACGAAACCATAAGATGAGAGAGCATAGAAAGGAGAATATCGTGGCTGACAGCGTTAAAGGCAATGGAGAAATCAATTAATACCAAAACAGTAACCTTAGTATCCTCCATCGCTTCTCTAACGTCACCAGTCACTTTAAGGAGAGCGGAAGCTGTACTATGCCCAGGCCTGAATCCAGACTGAAACGAGCTAACAAGGTTGTTCCGGTGAACAAACCCCGCAAACTGTTTGTGAACGCAGGCCTCAAGCACTTTAGACTTCCTTAGTGAACGGTCGATCAGAGTAGTCGTTGACGGCTGCTCTTCCGACCTTATGGCTATTGATGCCGGAGTTCCTCAGGGGTCTGTTCTCTCTGCAACTCTTTTCTTGCTACACATCAATGACCTACTTCAGTCTGGTATTGTTGGGTACGCAGATGACAGTACAGTTTCAGAGAGATACTTGTCCAGCGCAAAAACCAGCGGGGCCGAAGTTCATTCCTTGAGAGAGGCCATGGTAGAGCGGACAGATCTGACCTTAAGCCTTGTCTCCCAGTGGGGTGATGATAATCTGGTCTCTTTTAATGCCACCAAAACACAGGCGTGTCTTTTTACCGCTAAAAGGAGTCGTTACGATCAAACTCCTACTTTTCGGGGTATATCTGTTCCTGTAACTGATCGGCTCGAGCTCCTAGGCATGGAGTTGACATCATGTCTCAACTTCGGTGCCACCATCGAGTACAAAGCCCAAACTGCGGCCAAGAAGCTGGGCATCCTGAATAGGGTGAAGCGATACTTTACGCCTGGACAGCTTTTAATTCTCTACAAAGCGCAAGTTCGATCCTGCATGGAGTATTGCAGCCACCTTTGGGATGGCTCGGCCAAATACCAACTTGCCGCGCTTGACTCGGTGGAACGCAGAGCTAAGAGGCTTATTGGCGACGTAAGACTGGTGGATGCCAAGCTTCACAGCTTGGCTCATCGCCACAAGGTTGCCTGCTTGACGGTCTTCTACAGATTATAGTTCGGGTAATGTGCTCAAGAAGTCCGCGACCTCATTCCGCCGGCCCCCTTCTATCAGCGGACATCTAGACGCACTGCAGGTTACCATCCTTACCTAGTTGCTATCCCACCAATTCGCACTAAGCGTTTCCAAATGTCTTTTGTGATGCGCACAGCAAAGGAGTGGAACTCTCTGCCTGCGTCTGTGTTTCCGAATGCATACAACCCCGATCTCTTCAAAGTGAGAGTGAACAGGCTTCTTCTGGGTAAGCTCGCTCCATCGTCGACTTTGTCTCTGTCATCTCTGACCTAGACTAGAGTCAAGAGCAAACCTATCTCAAATAAAAAAAAAATAAAAAAAGACAGGAATGGGAGAATGGAAATGGGTCGAAAGTGAGTGGGTAGGGAGGGGTTTGAAACTTTAGGGAGCGGGCGGACATAGGCCATACGCCACAGGGATGGGAATTGTCCGGAATCAAGAGAAAAGTTTATGATGTGGGTAATCGGAGGAAGTAGGGTATCGAGGATCCAAACGACCATACTACGACTGATGCCGTCATCCCCCACAGCCTTGGATTTTATGGACAGGATGGTCTTTTTAATTTCGTCCAAGGTGACCGGAGAGAAGTGAAATAGTTCTATGATGGGACTAGCTAAGCCAGTAATGAAATTGACCGTCCGGGACAACATTTGGGAATCCAAATGGCAAGTGGTTGTGAAGTGACGGTTGATATCATCAAGGCCAATTGAATTAGGAATATCTACATGACGTGGTCTGCCGATACCAAGAGTACCAAGGAACTTCCAGATATCAGCAGGTGAAGAAGAAGATATGTTCTCGAGAATATGGCGGCGTTTAGCGTTACATATCATCTGATTACACCGATTTCTACCAACTTTGAAAAAGTTACGATTTGCTTCACTGCGATCCTTTTTAAATTTACGAAAGGCCCGATCCCTGCGCCTCATAGCCATTCAAACCCCAGTCGTCATCCAAGGAGCAGGAGGACGCCAAAGTTTAATTTTTTTAACAGGAGCATGTCTGTCGTATAGAGCAAGGACCGCCCGATTGAAAATGCGCAGTTTATCGTCTACAGCTGTCGCCGCTGCCAGGTGATCCCAACTGATATCTGACGCATCCTGACGAAGCTTCTCAACGTCCATGCGCGCAAAACACCGCATGTGCAGAACTTTTGGGACAGGTTTAGGTGGTTTTAGGACATAGGAGAGGAGAATGAGGTCATGTTGGGAAAATCCAGGAGCGGGACACTGACCATGAGAGGGAACTAGGGAGGGAGCGGAAGTGAGGATTAAGTCGAGCCAAATGTCATTGCCCGAGATATTGAAATGGGTAGGTTGCAGTGGAAGTATAAAGAGACTGACGGACTCAATCCTGTGTAGGAGTTTACGGGATCGGGGGTTGTGGTGAGCAAGGTCAGTGTTGAAATCGCCCATGATGACGCAATGTGCGTACTCTGACCCCACGGACTCTAGCGCCAGTTCGAGTTCGGAATAATTGTCAACGGCGGGTGGACAATAAACAACCCCAAGAAGGGTCTTGACGCCTTTGACGTAGACTTCCAAAAAGTGGTACTCGGCGGAGGCACGGTACTGTGAGGGGGATGAGGCAATGATGTTGATAGGGAAATCGCTACGAAGATAGATAGCTATACCACCCCCTCCCTTTCCAATTCTGTCATTGCGGATAAGAGTGTAACCTGGAAGAGAGTAGGTGGTGGAGAGAAGATGAGGTTTGAGCCTACTCTCAGAAACCAGAACGGCATGGGCATTGGCGCCGGTAAAGGTGTCCAACAGATCACTGTAGTGACTTGGGACACTCTGCGCATTTATGTGGCAGACGTTAAATAAGTGGCCTTTTTGTTGGCTGAAGCTCCGACGCACAAAGTCACCAATGGTATCAGTCAAGGAGCTAAAACTTGCATTTACGGATGAGCTAGAGGAATCAATGGCAGAGTAAAAAGAATCATCATCAGATATCATAAAATACAAATAAAAATAATATAAATAACTGCTAAATATGCAAATAAACTATAAGTAGCTAAGATTACTTTCGCTTTAGGTGCAACACCACTATCTGTGCACCACCCACCAGCAGCACTAGTATAGACGTACATGGATCTCTTGACCTGTGTGGCCAAAATCGGAACGGTGTATTGTTTCGAAAATCGTCAAAGTTTATTCAAGCGCCAAAAGATCCCTGCAGCACTGTACAGAAGTAACAATACAAAACATGAATTAAGAATAGGAAACAGTATCACAAACATAAACTTAAGAAATGAACAAATAAAGAACAAAATTAGTGTCATTTTGTAGCGAAAAAAAAAAATAAAAGACGGAGAATTCACTTTTCTGCTACGACACGTTTAATTTTGTTTTTAAAATAAAAATAGAAAATAAACATTAAAAGGTAAAAAAAATGAACATTATGGTATAAAAAATGCAGGTTGACTTGTGTGAAGGGAATAAAATAGAGAACTTTGGTCCGATAGGTACGCGAATAACGAACGAGAAATAAAACGTACTAACTAGTCGATTGCAATCTCTAATAAGTAACGCTACCAAAACATATCGTTATGAAAAAAAAATCTGAGAACCAAGGTATCTCGCATTTTACATATTTGAAAATAAAAATTAAGTAGTTAATGAATTTAAAAAATCTGCAGAGGGTTACTATCTACACTATTAAATTAAAACGTAAAATATCATAAAAAAAACCGTGGCATAAGTAATTGCGTCCGGCGAGGTGACGTAGACTGTAGGGAGTCGTAGTTCTTTGTTCAGGAACTGGCGTTGGTTGCGAGACCTTCAGCGGTCAAAATGCGGTCCAACTCTCGACGTTGGCCAAGGACGTCCAGCGTTATTTTAGGCCAAAACCTGGAGGCCGAAAGGCGGCCTGTTCAAAACTGTTCAATCCAGGAAAAATAAAGATGAATGGTTAGACTCGTACTTAATATACCATACTTAAAATTGCTTTGCCCTATGGTATTCGGCAGGGATATAGTGTGCGAACACTTTTACGATAAATATTTTCCACTAATTGTAATTTTTGGGACGTAAAAATTCGTTTTTCTTCAATAAAATCACAAACGCTAGCAAATTGTCAATCAAGCGTTCCCATCGTATGACAGTTTGAAATTCGAATCACGAAATAAAAAGATAAAAATCGACCAGGCTCAAATACAAACGGAAAAATGTATAATGACAAAGTTACATGAGCAAAAACGGAACAGAAATTACGAAACCGAACACAAGAACGTGGAACAAAGAAAATTGTACGTCCATAGAGTATAGTAATATCAAAGACCTTTTGAGTAATATAGATTGAGTACGTCATAGACAAATTCAAGATTGACAGGTGACAGTAACAATATTAATGACGAAACAATTTAATATTTAGTAATATAAACAATACGCAAATTACCGGCAGAATGTGATTTTAGTAGTTTTGAGGTGAAAATAAGAAAAAGTAAGCAGGTAGACGTGTACGATAACCATAATAATGGCATGAACTGACGTCCCAAGCACAAAAAACTGTTAAGTTGGAGAACCGCACAAACAGGTTGCAAGCATTTAGATTTTACGCACTCCACTATCCGGCTTGCCTCCAGTACCAGCAGATGATTCGCCGGTCTTCTTAGAGTACTTAGCTAACGAGGGATTGAGTTCCTCCAGAGTACAAATCTTATGCCGTGTTCCATCGGGGGATCTGATGACAATAATCCCATCCTGAGTCCAGCATGCGGGCATCCCGAAGTGCAGGCGCGCCCTGCTGAATACGGTTTACCTAGATCTGGTCAAGAACTCCTTGACTGTGACCGTAGAACCCTTCAATGCAGACTTTGCCTTCCAAACAGTGGATTTCAGGTCAACATTGGAGAACCTTACCAATATGGGTTCTGCTAATTGCTGGTCCTCTGCTTGATGTTCCAAGCCTGTGACACACTTTGATGGAAGATGCAGTGATGTCAGGCAGCGCCAATTTGTTCTTCAAAATGTCCAACACAAGAGCCCTACAATCCTCCCTGTCCGCCTCAACAAACCCAGTGAAAATGAGAGCTTTCTGACGAGATCTTGTCTCCAATCCATCAACCGCTCTAGAGCACTCTATGATCTGCTTCCTAAGAAGTCCCAGCATGCCAAACATAAGCTTGCGAAATGACCGGAATTCATCAGCAAACTTTGCTACAGTGTCCTTTGCGGGACCAGCATATTGAATCTGTGCCTCAAGCTCACCCATCTTTTTAAGGAAGCTCTCCTCGAGATTCTTCTGCGCCGATTGGATATCATCCAGTTGAGATGACATGACAAGTGTGCAGAACTTGTAGTGACTATGACAACACTAGTGAGAAGCTGGCAGGTGGTGTAGTTTTAAGAATGTGTGTTACATGGAATGTTTCACCAATGTAAGCGCTGCTTATTTAGTAGTTTATAGAAAAGATTCTAAACTCGAAAGCAAGAAAAAGTACTTTATAATAATTTTAATTAAAAAAGATTTACAAAGTTGTGTGTTCAGTCTTTTTACACCTACCCGCAAAAAACATGCATGCATTGCAACATGCATTCTGGCCAAAGTTACGTCAGTCTTCAACAATCATCACCCAAAACGTCTACAAGCAAACAACCTGTTTTCACCTGAAGAAATCGGCCTTACCAAAAGCTGCCCCTAGAAAACAAATACAGCCCGCAACACTAAGGCCCATATTATAGAATGTCACGCAATACTCAAGCTTACTTAAAACTAGATTCAACCCATTTGATTGGTTGAAACTAGTTTTAAGTAATGCTTGAGTATTGAGTGATGTTCTGTAATACGGGCCTAAAAGTCTATTATTTACACAGACACACCGGAAAAAGAAGCTGTTAAAAAAATAACATGAATATAGACAAAAACAACAAAAATCTAAGCAGGTAAAAAAGACAATACTTGAAGATACTACAGTGAAGAAGTCTAAGGGTAAAGCTAAGAAGAAGGCCGATACACCAAGCTTCATTAGAAGATGAATATTTCTGCCACAAACATGTGTGGAAGCATTCACAGAGAGTAGATCCGGAGAAAAATGGGTACAATGTCAAAGGATGAAAATGTGGTCTCACTTAGAATGCACAGATGGTCCCCCGACATTATATTTGCCAGAACAGCCACGAATCTGATTAGGATCTCTATTTTATTTTATTTTATTACTAAAATTGTATGTAAGTACTTACTTTTTTTTTTAATTATCGACCTGCTGTGTTCAGCTTCTTTTTGTTCCTACAGATAATTTGAGATATGGAAAACTTATTATATTTATCACTTAACTATCGACCCGCCCCGTCTTCGAACGGGTGTAATTTAGAAAAAAAAGATTCAAATGGGAAGTTACTGCCTTTGATTATAGAATTTATTTTTATATAATGTTTGCAGCCGACTTTTCGTTACACGCAGAAGGCCAGGACCCGTAATAATTTCGATTTCCACCAACTGGGCAGCAGTACCCGATGTTCTTCGAACAACGGCATGTCTCTATGCTTTTCTGCTGGCGAATTTGCGTGCCCAGTATGGCACCTATCCGCTCATCATGCGACGTGTCGGATAATATCGGGATCTACCCGCTAGCAGGTATAGCACCACTTGCCGTACGAAGGGGTCGCATACCACTGGAAAAAAAGAACCAAGAATCTGATTCTAGACATCCCCTCTACGACTACACGAGTAATCCGGGTAGGCTAAAAAGTCGCAAGAGCATCTTACGCTCCACGCAGGCAATCCAAGACAGGCCACCTAAAGAGCGAAGTAAATTGTGGGAAGAGAGGTATCCACCACCTCAAGACTTCGTAAAGCCCCAAAACGCCTCCCGGTCGTGAAATGCAGTGGCCTATTTGGAAAACACTGAATCAACTCCGTACCCAAGTAGGCCGGTGCAAACAGAATTTGGCGAAATGTGCGTTGTCGATTCATCCAATCCAGTGCGAGTGCGGTGCTCCTGAACAGACTATGCCCCATCCGCTAGTGTCCCAAAAGTCCGATCACCTGCACCTTAGACGATCTGAACAACACCTCTGACGCCGCAATAAATTTGGCCACTTACTGGGCTCAAACAATATAAGAAACATATATGTACCTACCGTCGAAACGAAAAGAAGAAGACTTGTAGGAAAAGGCCGAGGTGTACAATGGTAAAATATAAGAATCGCACCCAGGGCCCCTTGCTCAGCATTAGCATTAGCACTAGACCTACCAGGCACCATTTATTCCGTACCACTATAAGTGTGCCAGAAATATTTTTGTCAACAGCAATTTTATTGAATTTTTTTTTAAATAATTTTGCATATTTATTATAATATTGCAAAATTATTTTGATGTAAGGCCGCGTCCTGCGAATACGCGATCGGCCGCGTGCGGTCACTCTTTGTTGAGAAAACCGGAAAGCGTCCTGTCGGCGCGACCACGCGTTCAGGTTCACCGAACATAAAGTTCGAACGATCGTATATTCGCGCGACGATCGCTTTTAAATAGGATGCGGGGTAATATGTAAGTAAGTGTGTGTGCAAGGAAAATAAGGCCAATTTTTACTTTTACTTTTTATTTTCAGCAAGATACTCATTAATACCTACATTGTACTTAATAGATTGTGGACTTCTGTGCTAAGCGGTCATCAGTTTGGAGTTGAACATAACATTAGCATGCATGACATAATTTCAGTTTAAAATACCCGTAAAATCTTTAGTGCTCTAATGCTTCAAACTTCAGTTTGCAGCTTTATTGACGACTTAAATATATGCTGTTTAAAGTACTTCAATTCCTCTATGCTTTCAAGAATATCATCCACAGATCTGTGTCTAAACTTCTTCTGCGGCATTTGGGAAAACTCTTTTTGATACCATCTCTTCGCCAGCTCCTTTATTGTACTGACATCTATTACTCTATAGTGTAAATAATTGTCTAGTATTGGCATATATTTTCTTATAAATAAACGGTCCATGTAAACACTGTTACCACCCAACGGACATTTCTTCTCAGGCGCGTGGGATTTGACAAATTCCAGAACTTGTTTTTCAGCATCTTTCAGTGAAACACTTGATTTGCGACTAGCCTCCGTCAGCCCGCTCTGTAACGATAACAAAAACATTGTAAATCACACACATTATATCTTTGAGCAGTCGTAAAAATATCTTATGGTTTAATTTTAAAAAAATGACTTACATTAATAAAATTGAAACTATTTGTTTGTATTTTTTTTATTTCTTATTCAATCTATAAATTAACATTATTGGGATACCTGCCCTCAAGCCTGATGCTTCTCTTGGAAAGAGAATTTAAGCTGTTGTGTAGCTAGCTGTTGAAAGATATACTGATTTCGATTTTAACAAAAACTATTTAGATGAGTAATGACAATGTATGAAATTTATAGAATTATAAATAAATAAACCAAGTCAGAACATCCAGAATATCCCAATCCCACCATGTCATATCCAAACTTTCATGACTATGTTTCTACTTAGTCTGGCCATAAATATTGTTAAGTACAATTAAAAATAAACAAAATTTGGAATCTTTCATTTTTATATGATTGTTCATTGAGTTTTCTCATTTTGGCGCCAATACATTGTACAATATTTTGCGATATTTAAATGGAGTGGGGTGATAAAGAGAACCACCAGTTTTGTCAGCTCGCTCCATCGTCGACTTTGTCTCTGTCATCTCTGACCTAGACTAGAGTCAAGAGCAAACCTATCTCAAATAAAAAACCAAATCGCTGTGATTGCATTACACAAAGTAGGTATGGAGCCAAATGCAATTTTTAAAACTCTCCATACGCTTGGTATTAGTAAAATGTTTGTATACCGGGGGGCTATTAATAGGTACAATGAGACCTCCTCTGTTTGTAACAGAAAAAGATTAGCCGTTCACGTAGTGTGCGTACGAAAAAGGTGGTCAAAGCAGTAAGGGAAAGAATTCGAAGAAATCCTGTCCGAAAGCAAAAGATTTTATCGCGGGAGATGAAGATAGCACCTAGAACCATGTCGCGTATTTTAAAAGATGACTTAGGACTTGCAGCCTATAAGAGACGTTCTGGTCATTTCTTAACAGATAATTTAAAAAAGAATAGGATGGTAAAATCGAAACAACTTACTGAAGCGGTACGCAAAGGGAAGTCACAGAAAAATTTTGTTTATGGATGAGAAAATTTTTACAATTGAGCAACATTTTGACAAACAAAATGACCGTATTTATGCTCAAAGCTCTAAGGAAGCTTCCCAATTAGTCGACAGAGTGCAACGTGGGCACTATCCGACTTCAGTGATGGTTTGGTGGGGTATTAGCTATGAAGGAGTGACTGAGCCATACTTTTATGAAAAAGGTATCAAAACATCGGCACAAGTGTATCAAGATACCTTTCTTGAGAAGGTAGTGAAGCCCCTTAACAACACCATGTTCAATAACCAAGAATGGTCCTTCCAGCAAGACTCAGCGCCGGATCATAAAGCTCGGTCTACGCAGTCTTGGTTGGAAACGAACGTTTCGGACTTCATCAAAGCTGAAGACTGGCCGTCGTCTAGTCCCGATCTTAATCCGCTGGATTATGATTTATGGTCAGTTTTAGAGAGTACGGCTTGCTCTAAACGCCATGATAATTTGGGAGTCCCTAAAACAATCCGTATGATTGGCAGTGAAGAATTTTCCCATAGAAAGAGTGCGTGCTTCTATTGATAACTGGCCTCAAAGTTTAAAGGACTGTATTGCAGCCAATGGAGACCACTTCGAATAAGCTTTTTATATTTTAAATTGTTTTATATTTATGTATAAAACTAACACACTGTAAAAGTAATAAATGTTATTTGCAATAGAATTTTTTTTTCTTTGTTTCAGTATTTATGGTAAGACTAGGTATATTATGGAAAAGACTACAATCTATGTTATAAGTTGTTTTCGGTGAAAGTGTAAAGGAGATTGCCACAGAGCAGGTCCCTTTTGTGGTATTGTGAGCCTGATTGGAATAATAACCTAAAAATATTATTTATTTTTTTGTGCACAGGGTATTTTTTATAAAATTTATTTCACCCTGGGAATAAAGTTAAAGTTAATTATTAGTAAAACATTACGTAGACATCCATTTGATTGGTATACAAAAAAAAAGTTACCAGATATCAAAGAATTAAATAACTAATGAAAATGACATCTGTTAAATAATTGAGTAATCAATATCAAAATAAAACGATAATTAAACAATAAAAAAATTATTTTAAATATATGTAACCTATTGGCAGTTCTCAACATTTAGATATAGATCTCAACATTTGACAACTTCAACGCTACTGTGTTAGCGTTTTGTTTTCAGGACTATGAGTTAGAATAATGTTATCCCTGTCCTCTTCATTTGTATTATTGTACATTTGAAATGAATAAAGATAGGTGTAGGCCAAATATGAGTTTATGTAAGTATTTTTGATGACGAAAACTATTGGGTATACACTGCTCATAGTAGATGCGAGTAAAAGCGATGGAACCTTGACAAGAATAGGTCGCATAAATCATAATAGGCCTACATTGATAAATAATAGATATTCACAAAAGCAATAGACACAAACATAATAGCCATAAGTATTTAGAACACGCCTTAACAAAGTTGTTTTTATTGAGTGATCGGAAAAAAAAAACTGAAGTTGATTTATTAATAGATTAGAAAAAATGAACTGGCAACATTTACTTGTGCATGTCACAGACTGAGACTTTGCTTTTGTGGTTCTTTACGTGCATGATTGCTTTGTTTAAATCATAGACATAAATATTTAAATATATTGAGTTTTGAATTCCGTATTAACTTACTTATTATTTACGTGCTTTTTCTGCTACTACCGAGTTGAGCTAGTAAGTTCCTCGAGTGCATTTTGTTTTGTGAGATATTTGACTCTTATTAGTGCGGTTCTTTGAGAGATATTTGAAATATCAATGTCAATTTCGAATTCCCCTACCTACTACCTAGATTTTTACAACATAAAAACAATGATATCTCTTGAACCAGAGGGAATAAATGAAAAATGGTTTATGATTATGAAAATACAATGTTTTTACTATTATGTAAAATAAAAATCTTCAGGGCACAACAATTTTCCACTGGGACCAAGCTTCCCTTACAAAACGAGCAATCTCCTTTGCGGCAAATGCTTAGTGAACAACTCAGGAAATGCCATGTTTTTATTTATATTATTGGGTAGCAAACAAGCACAGGACATCGAGAAGCCAGGCTGCAGTAGCCTGCCTTATGATGTAGTCACTATTGCCTATGAATGTCAGCAATCCCAGCGGTATTGCAGGCCACCCTAGCGACAACCCTGAATTGTCTCAATATGCCTGTAATGATACCAGCATATTTAACAGTATACTGTGTGTGTGAAATGTCAAAATTCATATCAAGTAGAAAAAATCAATACCTCACCATGCTGAGCAACACACCAGTCATTCATTTCGTTCAGGACACTATCTGGCTGATTGATAACTATGTTCGGCCCTTTAGCAACAACATTCAAGTCAGCATCAGTCACCACACAAGCAATTTCCAAGATATGGTCCTTTTCTATATCCAAGCCAGTCATCTCAAGGTCCACCCAGACTATTCTTTTTGCTGCATTCTTGACTGCTGATAAAGCCATAGCGGTGGACAATTTGTTTCCTGAAAAAGTTCGTAACCATTGGTTAGATCAATCGTTTTGTTACATGCCATGATAGGAAATTATGGTCCAACATGGGACGTACTTACCGGTCGAAAGAAACCTAATAGGAGGTTTTGTTAAATTAACAAAACTAGATCTTAAGTAGCAGCGTACAATATTCATTTATTCTTGCTGTAATGATGTGTATTCTTTATAGAAACTACAATATTTTCCCAATGAATTAAAACATTTAGGTTATGCTACTATATGGGATAATGCTCACGTACAACAATTTGACAATCAATAAACTACAGCACGACAAGTATATCTGCAATACTATAATGCCTTGATCACACATATAGTTGCCGGCACGAGTCGTGAGCAGAAACTTCAATCTTAAATCTCATTTCCCATCACGGCAGGTAGCACACGTGTGGGAGCAATGTAATCAATATATGATCAAGCATATTTATATACAGCCTTGGCCAAAAGTATTGAGCACCCATGATATCTTTCAGTTTTATGCGGAGTATCAAATAGAAATAAAACAAAACGTTTTATATGGGTTTATTTTACTATTTATTAATAGAAAATTAATATTTTGTGGGTCCACCCTTTGCCTTAATTACGGCAGAAATTCTTTTTGGTAAAGAGTTAACAAGTTTTTTACAGTCGTCAACAGTAATCGAGTTCCATTCTAGGCGCAGGCAGCGTTTTAAATCTTCTTTGTTGTTAATTGTGTGGCGCCTAACCTTGCGCTTTAATAAACCCCATAAATGTTCTATGGGGTTCAGATCTGGAGACTGAGCTGGCCAGTCAAGCAGTTCCGTGTTATTTTCCCGAAACCATCTCATAGTGCGTGCAGATTTGTGGCATGGCGCGTTATCCTGCTGGAATTTGACACCATCCATATTCGTGTCGCCAAAAAGTTTCGTGAATGAAGGCAGTAATGCAGTTTCTAGTACATTTATGTACTTAGTAGACTCCATGCGACCCTCACACACGAACAATTCGCCAACTCCAGAATCGGTCATGCAACCCCAGACCATTATGCTGCCTCCACCGTGTTTAACGGTTGGGATCACACACTCTGGCTTAAATTCTTCGCCCACACGGTGACGCACAAAGGTCACACCAGGTGTACCAAAAATCTGCAATAAAGAGAAAAATATTGAGTTCCGTAAAACTAAAATAAATTCAATTATGCGTTTGGTTTTTAAAACATTTTATAAAATTGTATCAGGGCATTAAATTGACTTACTCACCTCAAAGTTTGATTCGTCTGACCAAACAACATTTGACCAATCTTCAGCGGTGAAAGTTCGGTGTTTTAAAGCCCATTTCAATCGAGCTTTTTTGTTGTTATCGGAGAGCCATGGCTTCTTCCTAGCTTTACAGCCTTTCAGACCAGCTTCTTGAAGTCTTCTGCGAGTAGTTCGAGCAGAAATTGGCTTCTTAATTTGTTCCGACAACTCAGCAGCGAGCTCTGAAGATGTTTTTTTCCTATTTCTTAACGACTCTCTCAGTAACTGACGATCTTGACGGTCTGTGGTGATGCGTTTGCGCCCGGTTCTCGGTCTATTTTCATGTGATCCGGTAGTAGAGAATCGCTGAATAGCATATTGCACGGATCGGCGCGAACATTTCACAGTTTTAGAAATCTCTACTTGTGATTTCCCTTGCTCATACAGAAGCTGTATCTGCACAAGTTTTTCTAAAGAAAGTTCGTTTTGTTTTGGCATATTGCAACGATAACACTTAAAACTTCTGAAATAAAATACAAAAGGCGCACTAGATCACTGGATGTGTTCACAACGAGCGATAGTAGCGAACGGATTAATAAATACAAAAATTGAAAAAGACAAATTTTGTGACATCCAGGTGTTTTATTGCTAGCTGCGGCGTGACTGATTATTTTTAAACCTTTGTAGATGCCGATTAAATAATCCATAAGCAATTGATTTGGTTTCTTCCCATACTTACCGTGTACGAGCGAAATTTGTAAGGTGCTCAATACTTTTGGCCAAGGCTGTACAGATAGAAAACAGAACAGAAGGATAGAAGATTAGATTAGATAGAATATTTTGGAAAATAATTCAAATAGTAGTAGATTATTAAGCCTGTTCAAATCATTTAATCTGTCAAATGTGTTTGTGGAACCAACGCGAATAACTACGGCTACTGCTACATGTATTGATAATGTTTTTTGTTGTTGTGACTATTTAGATAAAGCCATTGTTAATTATCTCCCTTCTGATCACACCGGTCAAACAGTTACTTTTGAGTCCAACGCACCATTACAAAAAGTGCAGATACAAACTAGACCAATAACATCGGGTAATTTGAATAAATTTAATAGCACTTTAATTAGCAAGTTAAGTGCTCAGGGCCTAAATATGAACGATGGCAATATTTTGTATAAATAATTCTTTTCATTAGTGCAAACTGAGTTTAATAATTCATTTAAAAAGAAAACTAAAACTATTTGCCCTAAGTTTTTATTCAGTGACTGGGCAACTATAGGCATCAGGAAAAGTAGGGAAAGATTATTTGAACTGTATGGCCTTAAGCCGTACATAAACTCGGAAACTTTTAATAAGTATGTTGCAACTTATTCTAAAACTTTTAAAAAAATTTGCAAAGCGGCTAAAGCTTCATACATTAGCACCAAGGTTAAGTCAGCTGACAATAAAATAAAGACAGTTTGGAAAATTATTAACAATGAAACGAACAGGAACAAGAGACATAATACTGATTACACACTGGAAACTTCCGGCGATCTCATTAGCAGTAACATCGATGTTGCCCAGGAATTTGCAACTTTCTTTACAAATATTCCAATTAAAACTACAGAAACTTTAAAATCCTCGCCCTCACTTGCTATTGATTTATTAAGAGCGAATGTTTCAGCCTGCCCTGAGGAATTCAAATTTAAACATATAAACCCTGTGGTCGTTGTAAAGGCTTTTAAGCAACTTAAGATCAAAATTACCGAAGATCTGTGGGGCATGTCTACAAAAGTATGTCAATCCATTATTGAGACAATTGCACCCTATTTAGCTTTAATATTTAATTTTTGTGTTGATCAAGGGGTATTTCCAGATTTAATGAAGTACAGTAAAGTTATTCCACTTTTCAAATCCGGGGACAGCAAAGACACTAATAATTATAGACCCGTATCGGTTTTGCCGGTTTTCAGCAAGGTGTTTGAAAAAGTAATGTTAAATCAAATGCTCAATCATTTTAATCGTAATAACATCCTACACGATCAACAGAATGGTTTCACCAAAGGACGTTGTACAGCTGACGCCGGTGTCACCTTATTAAAACACATCTTTAACGCTTGGGAAGAGGCACATGATGCAATAGGCATGTTTTGCGACCTATCCAAGGCATTTGATTGCGTGAATCATGAAACACTGCTCTTGAAACTTGAGCATTACGGACTGGGTAAACTTGCACTTAGCTTAGTAAAATCATATTTGAATAATAGACTGCAGCAAGTTCAAATAAACGGTGTGAATTCATTGGGATTAAAAGTCAAAATGGGTGTACCGCAGGGCTCTATATTAGGTCCGTTCCTCTTTTTAGTATATATAAATGATTTACCTCATTTACTGAAAAACCGACCACAAATGGTGTTATTTTCTGATGACACATAACTAATTTTTAAAGTTAACAGACATGCACAAGAGCTCGACGACGTAAATAACGCTATGCTTAAGGTCCATAATTGGTTCACTGTAAATAATTTAGTATTAAATGAGAAGAAAACTAAATGCATAAGATTCACGTTACCAAATGTTAGAAGTAGTGAATGTCACGTAGTGTTGAATAAGGAAATACTACAATTCGTCGAACAGACTGTTTTCCTGGGAATTGCGCTGGACTCAAAACTGCAGTGGAGTCCTCATTTAACATCACTAGCAGGACGGCTAAGCTCGGCTGCTTACGCTGTTTGGAAAATCCGCCAATTAACAGACGTGGATACCGCGAGACTGGTCTATTTTAGTTACTTTCATAGCGGCATGTCTTACGGTATTTTGTTATGGGGACGGGCTGCAGATATTGATTCTATCTTTATTCTGCAAAAGAGGGCTGTCAGAGCCATCTACAACCTCCGCAGTCGCGAATCTCTAAGGGAACTGTTTAAAAAAATTAACATCATGACGGTACCTTGCCAATAAATATATGAAAATATTATGTATGTTAGAAAAAATCTACATCTTTTTAGTAAGATAAGTGATCGGCATAATTTTAACACTAGAAATAGGAACAAATTAGATCAACCACGTATCAAATTGTCTAAGGTACCTACACACTTCTTTTATGGGGTACTGTGTAAAATGTAATAATAAAATACCTCTCGATATTCTTCAACTAAATGAGAAGCAATTTAAAACATGCATTAAACGCACACTATGTAGACAAGCATATTATAGGTTGAATTATTATATCATAGATAAAAATGCTTGGCTAAATGCTGGTCCTGCTCCACAGCCACTTAGGCTTTGTTAATTTTTTTTTTTTGTTTTTTTTTTTTTGTTTGGAAGAAATGCGTCCCTTTTTTTCTGACATTATGACCTTATTGTTTACTAATCTTTTAATACAATCATTGCAAACTATAGTTTTGTATAAATTAGAAGCATCTTTTCAATTTTGTAAATGTGAGTACCATGGAGCGGTACTATGTTATGATGTAGGTATATTGACTTGAAAGAGTATGGCAGTTGAGAGTATGTCATGCTCACTTAAATGTCTCGCTGATGGTGCCGCGTGTGTTGGATCATTCGGTTCCCTACAAAATGGTTGAGCTGGATGGTGCTGATCCACGCGTCATGTTTGTGAACGGGCGCCGTCAGTGGAGACTGGTCATCTCTTAGCTGCCAGGGCTTATTTTTAATCTTATATTTTGAATTGTTTTTAATTATCTATTTTTTACATTGTTCTCACATATAGAAGCAACAAGAACAATGTACCCAGGATTTTGTAACAATTTTGATTTAAAAGAGTGTCCATGGAGTTTCTTGCCCATTCTTCTCCATAGAGATCTACGTTTTGGAATGGGCAACTAGCTTAAATTTTCTGATTAACTGACCGACTCTTTAACAATTCAAAAGTGCCTGTAATTGGTTTAATTGAAATAAATGCTTTGAGTTTGAGTTTGAAGAACACGCTGACGACGAGGACAGTTAAAGTTAAGGTGGAATTTGTGTTCACGACCCGTGCCGGCAACAATACTGAGTAAATGGGCGAGACACACAGAGTACTATTTTATATAAAGGGTCTTTCAACAAGGACGGGTCGATGTTAAAATTGAATAAAACAAGATGTGTGTGAGATATTAACGAAATTTATTTTTTATTTAAAAGGCCCATTTATGCCATTATGGATGGAATATGACATCGTTCAAATGTCCTCCGCGGCTTCGTATGGTGGCACGAATCCGAGAGGTCCAATTTTTAATGACTCTGCTGCATAGATCCGGCTGAATCCGAGCGATGGCCTGCGTTATGTTGGCTTTCAGGGCAACGCTCGAATGTGGATTATTGGCATAGACCTGCGACTTCAGAAAACCCCACAAGAAAAAGTCTAGCGGAGTCAAATCACACGATCTTGGTGGCCAATTCACGTCACCTCTGCGAGAGATAACTCTACCCTCAAACCGTTCATGCAGAATGTCGATTGTGTCGTTCGCTGTGTGGCAAGTAGCGCCATCTTGCTGGAACCACATGTCGTTCACGTCCATATTGTTCAATTCAAGCCAAAAGAAATTGTTTATCATTGATCTGTAGCGCGTACAGCGGCGATGTTCTCGGCCGATTTGGCGTTCCTTTGACGTAAAGTTGTTGGTTGGTTGTTTACCGAACCGGTCGTCTCAAATTTAGTCACCAATCGTTGGAGAGTGGACTTTGAAGGGCCACCGCGTCTGCCGTAAAATGGGCGCAATGCGCGCAACGTTTGCACTAACGAACACTCATTTTGATAATAAAGTTTTATCATTTGCACATGCTGCTCAACCGTGTAACTTGCCATGGTGATTTGGCATCACTGACTGCATAACATAAATAGTTACTACTCTTTGCTGCATAATATACAACAGATTTTACAGATCCCACCAAAATAGTATGGCTGCCACAGACTGTCAACATCGACCCGTCCCTATTGGAAAACCCTTTATATGGATGTATCATTTTGCTGAGACACCAAAATGATGCAGCTTGGCCAAAAGTCGTAAAAATAATAGTGGCGTCACTATCGTTCATGTTGTAAACCTTATATAGTACAACACAAACGGTTTTGATACTTAGATTTTTTTTAACATTATGTGAGACAATTTTAAGTTTTACAAGACCCCAGGTCAGCCTATAGTACCCAGACCCCAGATCGCCTTATAGTACTGATGGATTTACCTAAAAAATATTATAGTTACTTTTGTTCAGTGATTTATGCGATATTAACAAAAAGTATCAAAATTATTCAAACGCGCTGCATTCCGAATGTGTTTTGTAAACATAACCTCAAATTCGTGAAGGTATATTTCAATAATTGTATGAAAGGTTTATACTAGATATTGCACCTTGAAATACACACATTACATCTGATTATATGTATAAAATATCATTTTACCTGTCATTTCAGCGGTTTTTTTTATAAACATCGTTGAGATCGCATAAAACTTGTCCGGCCTCGAGTTCCGCAAACATCTCACGTACACTTTATATATTGTCGCTCTTGCGGAGCTGCGGATAACAGATCTGTTCATTATGAACACAATGGGTCACCAATATCACCACAATAACGCAAATAAATAAAAATAAACACAAGAAACAGTGACCGATTACAAGAAATGACAGAATATGTAACTTACTCGACGAGGCAGAGCGAATGTTGCCAATGATAAAATATTTTAGTTCCATTTCAGGACTTTCGTCCGAAATTGTACCTGCCGAGTGGGCAAGCGAGTCATTGCGGGGAAGTGTGGGGGTTGGCACTCGATCTAGTAAATAGAACCGGGTCCGAGTGACTGTCTCGACCTTTAACTCGGCCGAGTGCTGAGCCGAGCACTAGGTGATGTGTTTACACGTACCGAGTACTCGGCCGAAAGCACTGTTTCGCCCATCTACTCGGTACGTGTGATCAAGGCATAACCAGCATGGCTGTACCGAGTTTATGCGGAACAGCAACAGCGGATTTTTTTGTCGCGATTTATGGTTTGGTCCCATAGTAAAAGTTGTTCTTAATGATGAGTACAATGACCCTCTAAGAGGTTGTACGCTAATTCCGGGAAATTTTGTTTAAGTACGGTTTTGAACCAAACTGATTTTGACGGGGCTTTCACTGGCAGATAGCTGATGTTATAAGGAGTAACTTGCTACTTTTATTTTAAAAAATCAGGGTTCTCCGAAATAAAATTAAGAAATCAAGAAATTATGAAGAAATAGCGCGGGCGGGCGATGCAACGCGACGGGTCAAAGAACGAGGGAGTATTTTTAAAATGTGGCTGTTATTTTAGTATATTGTGTACTAGCTTTTGCCCGCGGCTTCGCCTGCGTGAATTTCGGAAAATATCCCACGGGAACGTACTACCTGGATTAAAAGGAAGCGAAGCGATCGGAAATAACAGTGAAATTTTTATCAAATTCTGAAAGATAAAAATGGTTACTGTGGGTACTTAGAAGATAGACGTATGTATGCTATTGCGGATTTTTTTGTTAATTTTTTTAAGACGTACAATCCTTTAGAATATTAATAAATTTAATGTATCTCTTACGGTTTACGCGGTGCATGCCAGTAAAGCTCCCCAGTCGGCATAATTTTTTCCGACATCTTCTACAATAATCGTCATATTTCAGCCAATTTACACAAAACTTTAATGAATTAAACCTTGAAAACCTTCACTTAAACCTTCCTCATGAATCACTCCGTCCATTGGTGAAAACCGTTTTGGCAATTTTTGAGTTTATCGCATTCACACAATAAGACAGACGCGGCGGGGGACTTTGTTTTATAATATGTAAGGAATTATTGATTAATTTATAGACTTATTATTTAATTTATTGATCAAAGAAAAACTTAAATTTTCATATCAACTGTTCCTCCCTTTTCACCCCGAAAGAGGATGATTTAAAAACATCTTCAGTCATGTTTTTCGTCATTTAATGCCTACATTACTTTTGACTTAATCTAGATACGCAGTGAAATCCTCCTCGAAAAATAAATTACCCCCTTTTGCTGGTCGATTTTCGAAAAACCCAAAAACTATGGCTATGTTTTTTGTCAAAACTATTAATTTATTCGAGGTAACCGGACAGCGCCTTAAAATTCTTCCATACAAACTTTAGCACCCCCTAAATAAAAAAAAAACTCTTTGAAAAACCAAATAATGACAAACTTTATTATTCTTTTAAGAATGTCTTCGTGCTAAGTTTCAAATTTGATAAAAAAATTTATACAATATAAAACCCCCTTTCTCAACCCCTTTAAGGTTGAATTTCCAAAAACCCCTTCATAGAGCTCACCTACATTATAAAAGGAACCCTTGTGCAAAAAAATCTGATATGTCAGTCATTCAGCACTTCGGCCGTTATTTTGTTCGCGTGATTTTCTTACTTTCCCCTACACATTCACAACCCCCTCCACCCGCTTTAAATGGTAGTATTATAGATTACGATCATTATTGTTTATTCATACATTAGTATAAGTAGACATGTTGCGCCGACCCCAAATAAAAAGGGATTAGGTCAGGAGAATGATGATGAAGTATTCGAGCCAAAGGAGGATGGGCATTTTGGTACCCATGTCCAATCAAAATGAATTTACCATCGTTGGATAGCTCTCTTCAAGAGCACAAAAAACTACTATGGCACCAATCCCGTATAAATTGTCCGTTTTGAAATATAGTCTTTAGAAGATACTGGATATTTAGTTCGAAATAGAATTTAAAAAAATCATATCGCCGGTTTATCTTGACAGATTTTGATGATATTTGCACAGATTTTGAGCTAAGTAAAATTCAGTTAACGGATGAAAATCATAACAAAATCGGTTTGGTATTTTTTCAGTTAGGGGTGATCTATTTATTAAACACTAAACATACAAATACATCAATTGATATTGATGCATGACATTGGAGCAATATTTTTATTACTATTAACCCTGAGTATACGTAAGTAGATGACTAGTAAGTTGGAACTGGTATTGTTATCTCTCTCTCGCTCTCTTATCTTACGCAGCGCGGTAGTTAGCGCGTTCAGCGAGGGGGCGGGGGCGAGGGTGGGCATGCTGCGGCGCTTGTGCATGTTCCCTTGGTAGTCGTTTGCTAATAATTGTTGTGTAAGTTACTACATTGTCTCGTTCCTCATTGTTCACGTCGACTTTAGACCCTGGCATTAACTTGGACTCTGTTACCTGTTTTATTTTTGACTGCGGCTTTCTACTGGACTTGAGTGCTTGAGTTATTTTGATTGCAATGGAACGTTTTCGTACCTGTGTAATGTGCCGAAGAGGTCTATACCGAGGCAGATATCAAGTGCGCATTCTATCGGAAAACTTACCAAGAATGCGCGCATACCTAGCAGCTTTTATTCGAGAAAATGCTGCATTGGAGGTTAGTATTTATTGAACTTTTTAACTTTCCATTTGACAGTTTTATTGCATTATTTTATTGTTAATAACCTGTATAGTATAGTGCTAATGTTCTTGCCTTTGAATCCATTGGTTCCGGGTTTGATCCCCAGTCAGAGCAACGAAAAAATCCTGGGTCTTAGATGTTAATCTATTTATTGTTATGTTGTTATCTTTATGAGCATTTATTGTATTACGTGTCTCGTTGACTCAGTACAGACAACAGCATAGAATACCACATAGAAATAAAAATCGATCATTTTAGCTCGTTGTGCCCGCATGTGCGTTAGACTTTAGGTTAGCCTTTGGTCTCTTTGTTTGTAGGGATGCCTTGTTTGTTATTTTTCGGCCGCTAAAGCGCACATAATTTTTATCTATTTTACCCTTTAAATGCACACGACCGATGAGTCACAGACCGCGCGCACCGGTTGGCACGCAGATGTTTCACAAAAACCCTATTTATGACTCTGTTTCTGGGTATTTTGCTTCCGGTTAGTGTTTGTTCTATTGTCAACGAAATGACGAAATGAAATGTGTTGGTTTCGTTTGAATGTATGATTATCTTCATTTATAACATTGTTTTGAGAACATAAACAAAAAAAAAACATTTTTTAAACAAACATTCAAATGGTAACCTATATGTTTTAAGGTTCGAAATCCATGTTGTGTTTATTTTTAACGTAAAACATGAATAAAATCACATTTCACAGTACAATTTACATTATTTACAAATAACGGAGAACCAAAACAAAGATTCACGGACGAGAAAGAAATATTTTTATTTCTGAAATGACAGATCGTAGGGTTGTCATATGTTAAAATGTAGTTTATTTAGGTAAGGAATTTTACGGTACTATTACCATAGAGAAATACAAACTAGTTAATTGATAATCCGGCATAATAGAACGTCATCCAATGTGCACTTAGAGGCAAAAACGTTTTCTCTCTTTTGGTACTCTAGATCCCATGCGCATTTTAGCGGCTAAGCGTATTGTTTATAATACCCCAGGTACGCTTTCTAGGTATGTTGTATTTATTTATTTTCCTTACATTATTATTACCGATTTTCAGGTCGTGTTTGATGGTACTCGGAGAGTATGTTACCGATGCTGGCAAAGAGCAGAAAATGCGACTAGAGCTCAACCTCAACCACAACCTCAACCCGAGCCAGAGCCGCAAGAACAAGTAGAACCGCAAGAAGAAGCAGAACCTCAACTAGAAGTGATACACGTGCCCGAATATATGAGAGCACCAAATACCCCGAGGCATTGTCTTTTTCGTGGCTGCCCTAATACAACCCACCATCGAATCCCAAACGTTGTTAAAATCCATGTATTTACTCAACACAAAATCTACATTCCTGATGCTGCCAGAGTATGCCGCGATCACCTAAATGGAAATGACTGGGATGAACTACCTCAGGCATGCAACATTTCCCATAACTTTACGGCCGCCCACTTCAGTGACCTTTGTGACCTACTGAGAAATGCCTTAAACGGACCCAGATTGCGTTTTAGCGAGCTAAGAGGATTAACTGAAGAAGAAATGCACTTTTGGACTGGACGTACTATAGAACAATTTAACGCTATCTTAGAGCAAACCACTTCATTAAGAGATGCAAGTGCAGATCCCAGAACCACTTTGGGTATTTTACTGACAAAACTACGCACAGGAGAATCCAACGTAAGACTTGCGACGTTGTTTAATATATCAAGAAGAAAACTCGAACGCCAGTTGGCCATTGCACGAGAGTGTCTTAGTACTGACTATGTTGTGCTTCACTTGGGACTGGATCACATAAGTAGAGACATTATACTGGAGAGAAACCTGAGGATTCCAAAAGCACTGTATGGAGATGAAGAAAACTCTAAAGCCATTATTGTTTGCGATGGCACGTATATTTATATTCACAAAAGCACAAACTTTTTGTTTCAGAGGCAATCCTACAACTTGCACAAGTTCTAAAACTTGTTAAAGCCATTTTTAATTGTAACCACTGACGGATACATTATAGACGTAAAAGGACCATACGCTGCAACTAAAACTGATGCCCAGATAATGAGCGATTTAATGAATGACGAGGAAAACCCCTTGCACATATTGTTTCATCCCAACGATGTATTTATTTTAGACCGTGGGTTTAGAAACAGTTTGGGCAATATTGAAGCACGTGGCTACGAATACCACGTTCCTCCGACGAAGAACCCAGACCAGTCACAGCTCACTACTTCCCAAGCGAATGATTCCCGACTAGTTACAATATGCCGATGGGCAGTGGAAGTGGTTAACGGGCGGATTAAAAGAGATTTTAAGCTGTTGCGGCAAAGATATTTTAATAATACAATGCCTAATATGTTTGTGGATGTTAAAATTGCAGCAGCAATAACAAATCACTTCCACACGCCAATTGCAGATAGCCAATACGCAGAAGCTTTTCTACAAAAAATATCTGAAAAAATGCAAACCCCAAACGTGTTGTACAATTATGTAGAAGAAAAACGATTAAATAACAGAAGAGCCGATTTCCAGAGATTGCCCGAATGATGTGCCCGATTTCCCACGATTGAGTGAACAGGACGTGATATTGCTGTCATTGGGGACATACCAATTAAAACTCGCAAAATCTTACTGCAGCGAACACCTAAACAACGGCTTATATCTTATCGAAACATATAGAGAAGCCGCTTTGGAAGACATTATTGAATACGGAATTGACGAAGATGCGTGGCTTTTGCGTGCACGTATACAGTCCCGACATGTGAGAGCAAAACAATACTTTTGTTACATATTGCTAAATAGAAATGAAAACATAATATTACATCATTATTGTACATGTTTGACGGGACGCCGCACGGTAGGTTCCTGTGCGCATATAGTATCCATTGTCTGGTATTTAGGATATGCTAGACACGAGGGCTTTAATGAGCCAGCATTATTTTTAAATAGCATCGTTATAGATAATGAATGATGTATAGTATATATTATACATCATATTATTCATTATCTTTTTATGTTATTGTCGATCTATAGACACACATTTATATACTTATATACAATAAATGAAACTTACTTCGAACTTGTTTTATTTACCTAGACAATGAAAAATATTAATAATAATTATGAAAATACCATGCCAAATGGAGAAAACAGTTAATAAAAGTATGTGTATGTTGCAGATTCAGATGGATTAGTATTCACGTACTCGTTTTCGTTGTCCGCCATGTTGTATTTTTATTGTCAGTGCGCACAAACGGCGCAGGCGCTGTCTCGAGAGGAAGTGAAGTCTCGAATGAACGAACGCACCACTGACAGATGTCAATGACATTAGCACAATGTTGCCATTAAAATAAAATAACCACTATTGAATCGATTCAACGCAGTGTTACCATTGAGATAAATTAAATTAAATAGAACGCTCCGACACGGCCATTCTGCAATACAACGCGCTCTCGCGTTGCTTTATGGATTTTCTTTCCAAGTAACACCGACAAAAGTCAAACAAGATCCGAACCAATCGTTGTTTGAATTCAAACGCTTTTCTAATGTCAAAGTATTGTAAAGCGTAACAGCTTTCAACATCCACTAAATATCAGTAACAGCGTTGCACCTTTCAATTTTACTCAAGAATCGACCAAAATCTTACTTTCGATCACGAAGCAAAGCGTCCAAGCTTCCAACTTATACAAAAATCAGAGCGAACCACAGCTTAACCTTACTGCAAAGCGTACAAGCTTTCAACTTATTCAAAGATCAAAGCTTACCACAGGTCAATCTTACTGCAAAGCGTACAAGCTTTCAACTTATTCAAAGATCAAAGCTAACCACAGCTTAACCATACTGCAAAGCGTACAAGCTTTCAACTCTTCATTCGGACAAAGAGGCAAGGCTCCCAGTCCGACAAGCAAACAAAGCGTTAGAGCTTTCAGTGTGTAATAAAACATTTCATCATTTGGCTAACGTCAGATCATTTATTAGCTCAAATCTACGTTTAACCAAATCAAAATTCAACAAAATCAAATTTTTTAACAATTCAACAATAATTAGACAATACAATAATTTCCGGGCATTCTAAGACATATTTCCAATCAACTATCGCATTTTGTATTAGCAAAATAATATCCAAAGACATTAACAACTTTAAAATTAATTATTCTCCTCTATAGAGTTATTAGAACCCAGACATTCAGATATTTCCGGCAAGGCCGCGGGGTATCTACGTAGTCGTTCATGACATACGTACTGGCTGCGTCCTCCAGATATTGGCTCAACCGTATAACGTTCATTTGGACAGACTTTAGTGATCTTACACGGACCATTAAACTTTTCACTCAGCTTATTAATCACACGGGGATTTCTTTGAACTAGAACTAAATCGCCTACCACGAAAGGACGAATCACAGCTTTATTAGCGTCGTAACGAATTTTATCTCTTTTTGCCTGCTCGTCTATCCTATCTTTTGACTCTTGTCTTATTTTAATTAAATCCTGTTCATCATGAATATCAGGAAGCATCGTAAGACAATTTAACCTTGGTGGGCTCTTATTACAACCTATCAACAACTGGAATGGACTTTTGCCCGTACTTTTAGAAATGGTGCAGTTTAACGCTAACTGAACCTCGCCAATTACAGATTTCCAGGACCGATTTTCATGATTTTCAGCGATTGTAAAACAGTTAGTTAGCACGGACATAATGCGTTCTACTTGGCCGTTAGCTCGACTGACGCCGCTGGCAATTTCATGAAAGTCAATAGACCACTCTTTACATAAACTTTGGAACTCTTGTCCAGTAAAAGAAGTGCCCTGATCAGAGATAATTCGCTTGGGAGTTCCGAATATGTGAACGAAATTCCGTAAGGTCTCACAAGCAGATCTAGAAGTTAAATCTTTGACAGCGTTTAAATAACAAAACTTTGTGAAAGCATCTACTATAACGATCACATACTCTTTAGAAATCCTTCCACCAGTTAATTTGCCGCTAGTATCAATGTGAATAGTGTGGAATGGTTCTGCAATTTTGTCAATAGGATGTAAAGCGGATTGTTTTTTACCAGAAGGATTTTTATTTATTTTACACGGCAGACAATGGTCAATGTATGCCCTGACTGAAGCGCTCATGTTTGGAAACCAAAAATGCTCTCTTAATTTAGACAAAGTTTTATCCCAGCCAAGATGTTTTAACTCGTCGTGAAATCTCTGTATTATTTGCCAACGGAAATTTTTTGGGATTATAATTCTGCTTAACGTTTTACCGGTGACTTGGAAATTTTTGTAAAGTAAACTATCTTTTAACGTATAGGATGATCTAAGGTTTGCATCAATTGTGTCGTTTTCTATAGAATCTATAATGCGCTTAATATCGGGATCTAATTTTTGTTCGGCCTGTAACCATTCACAATTTACACGTAAAACATTTACCTCCTTGCAGCTGGTTGGGTTGCGACTAAGATAGTCTACATGCGGAATTCTTTCACCCTTTCGATACTCTATTTCGAAGTCGAAAGTTTGCATATACGCCCACCATCTGTGTACGCGAGGTAAAAGTTCTCGCTTGTGGCGTGACGCTTTTAAAGCGTTACAGTCCGTAATAACTTTAAATTCCCTACCAAGCAAATAGTGACGGAAGTGTTTTAACGCTTTAAACACGGCCAGAGTCTCCAGCTCGTAGCTGTGGTATCTGCTTTCCACCTCTGTTGTCCTCTGGCTAAAATATCCGACAACCTTTAACTGATTATCATCTTTTTGAAAAAGGATCGCTCCGTACCCAATCGAACTCGCGTCAGTATGAAGCTCGATTGGCTTACAGGGATCGAAAATCATCAGCACAGGGGCGGAAGTCAGATACCCCACCACAGTAGCATGAGCCTTCGCGTGTTCAACAGTCCAATTCCACTTCGCGTCCTTTTTAGTAAGGGCGTATAGGGGTGCCATAATGGAGGAAAAGTTAGGCACAAACTTCCTAAAATATCCAGCCAAACCATTGAATTGGCGCAGTTCCCTAATGCAAGTAGGTAAAGGAGCTTTGGCCAAGGCCCTTATCTTCTCAGGATTCGGTCTGATGCTGTTATCACTAATCAAATAACCCAGGTACTCTACAGAGGACTTCAAAAATTTGCATTTTTTCCAATTGCAAGTGAAACCGGCCTCTGATAAGGCACCTAACACTCGTTCTAGACTTTGGAATGCCTCCTCTTTGTTTTTAGAAAATACAAGGACATCGTCCATGTAGATAAGCGCTACCTTGTCTTTTAGTCCTTTTAGTGCCTTATTAATGGCTCTCTGATAGACTGAAGGCGCATTACAAAGTCCAAACGGCATTTTGAGGTATTCCCATACACCATCTGGGGTAATAAATGCGGTCCTTTCGATGTCACTCTGGGATGCCATTAAAATTTGGTGGAATCCAGAAGCCATGTCTAAACTAGAGAAAAAGGAGGCTTGACCAAGGGCATCAATCTGTTCTGATATCAGCGGCAGGGGATAACTATCACGAACAGTGTTAGAATTGAGTTCTCTATAGTCTACGCAAAGGCGATCGGATCCGTCTTTCTTCTTAACGAGCAAGGCAGGACTCGAAAAGGGTGAAGAACTTTCTCGCACTATACCCTTACTTTCTAAGTCGGCTATTATTTCACGCATTATAGTTCGCTCGGATGGAGCTAAACGATACGGGTTTCGTTGAACAATCTTATCGGGATTTTTGAGTTTAATCTGCATTTGACCTGTACTAACGGTAGACTGAGAATTACCACTGGCAAAATTATTTTTATACTTTTCCAATATAGACTTCAATCTATCAATATCACACTTTTCGGTCAAATCCGTGTTGATGTTATCTAAGCTTGCATTTTGAGTAAGACAAACATTGATACTGACATCACGTGTTATTTTAGCCCCGTCGCTGTTAAGGGTGAAAACTAAACCTGGGGTTTTAAATAACTCTCTGCCTAGAATTACGTCATGCGGTAACAAATGGGAGTCGGCAATTATAAACGTGATCTCAGTATGAAAACCGTCGAATTCAACATAAGATGTCATCCTTTTAAACGAAAAACACGGTACCGAGCCAATACCCGTGAGGCGTGTAAACGAGGTTTCTTTCTTATCTGGTAGACAATCGGCTATCTCCTTTTTAATAAGAGAACACTCAGAACCACTATCAATTAATGCTTGCAGATTGTAGCCACCTACCCGCATTTCAATTAAAGAATCATTAGAAGACGAACAAACATTGACTGACTTTGTTTTCAACTTTGAGTCTTTAGAATCTTTTGATTTTTCATCGCGTTGTTTTGAAAAACAAGTAAATTCAGAATGTCCAGGTTTAAGACAATAAGAACATTGAGCAGGCTTATCACTAGGTTTATCGTTTGGCGCTTGAGTGGCGCCCTCACTTTTCATCTTATTGCGAAACAAAGAACAATGCCGTTTTAAGTGACCCATTTTGTTACAATAATGACAGCGCCTGTCTACAGATTTCTCATTAAATTTAGGTCGTTTAGAACTGCAGGATTCAGGCTCACTTACTGTCTTATTAAAATGACGCTTAAGGCTTTTGATGTTAGGATACGTACTTAAATGTCTGTCAAGTGTAACAAAATCGGTCGGCGTATTTTTAAGCAGCTCTGAACGTACCTGGACATCCACGACACCGGAAATCACTACCTCTATTTTATTTGGTTCGCTCCAGCCAGTCTCGAGACGATCTATCAGCGCCAACTTGTTGGTCGAATACTCGATGTACGTCACCGCCTGTTCACTCTTGTACTCCACCATGTCGCGAAATAGATCGTGGAACCTCTTTGTTGTGGCAAACTGTCGAGTGAGTCGCTCCTTCAAATCTTCCCAAGTCTTGCACAAAGGATACGTACGCGCTGCCCACTTTTTCGCACGTCCTTGTAGGTGGGTAAACGCAGCATTCCGGGTTTCATAATCTGTCCAAGAATTGTTTTTCCCATGGTTGTCAATTTCCTCACACCACTGGGCTGCAGTGAATTGACAATCATCCGGGTCGAATGGCGGCACGTAAATCTCACTTGCCTTCAATTTTCTTGATACAGTGGCATTCGGGGTCTTCTGATTGGAATTTTGGAAACCCGCCATCATATTTTGAAAAAATTCCGTCCATATTTCAGGGGTAGGTGTACCAGGTTGATTGTTGTTTGACGTTGACGGTCTACCCGCTATATTTTCTTGATTATCGTGTCCCGGCGTAAAATATCCGTGATTTTGAGTAGCTGGCGTCGCGATAGAATCGCAGGATAATTGTGGAAGCGATCCCACCGCTGCTGTTGCAGATTCAGATGGATTAGTATTCACGTACTCGTTTTCGTTGTCCGCCATGTTGTATTTTTATTGTCAGTGCGCACAAACGGCGCAGGCGCTGTCTCGAGAGGAAGTGAAGTCTCGAATGAACGAACGCACCACTGACAGATGTCAATGACATTAGCACAATGTTGCCATTAAAATAAAATAACCACTATTGAATCGATTCAACGCAGTGTTACCATTGAGATAAATTAAATTAAATAGAACGCTCCGACATGTACTTAATAGGACGTAACAAAAATAAATAACTTTCAAGTAGGATTACTCCGATCGGACAGTGAATAGGGACAAGCGCCATGGTTATTCTTAATCTACACAAAAATACCTTTCCAACGGTGTATCATTCATACCAATTGGTGCCGGTACCAGTTTCCATACATTGGTGCCCATCCTCCTTTGAAGTTAAAAGACCAACGAAATAAGATTTTTTTTCGCCCCAATTTCCATTATTTGACTTATAGGTTATTTATTAACTCAAGGAATAAGATTTTTCATACTCAAACGAAATCGCCCCTTTTCACCCCCTGAAAGGTCGAAAAACCCCTTCTTAGTGATCCCCTACGTTATATAAGGAAGCCGTGTGCAAAATTTCACGTTCCTAAACTCAAACTCAAAGCATTTATTTCAATTAAACCAATTACAGGCACTTTTGAATTGTTAAAGAGTCAGTCAGTTAGTCAGAAAATTGAAGCTAGTCACCCATTCCAAAACGTAGATCTCTATGGAGAAGAATGGGCAAGAAACTCCATGGACACTCTTTTAAATCAAAATTGTTACAAAATCCTGGGTAGGTACATTGTTATTGTTCTTGTTGCTTCTATATGTGAGAACAATGTAAAAAATAGATAATTAAAACAATTTAAAATATAAGATTAAAAATAAGCCCTGGCAGCTAAGAGATGACCAGTCTCCACTGACGGCGCCCGTTCACGAACATGACGCGTGGATCAGCACCATCCAGCTCAACCATTTTGTAGGGAACCGAATGATCCAACACACGCGCCACCATCAGCGAGACATTGAAGTGAGCATGACATACTCTCAACTGCCATACTCTTTCATGTCAACATACCTACATCATAACATTAAACCGCTCCATGGTACTCACATTTACAAAATTGAAAAGATGCTTCTAATTAATACAAAACTATAGTTTGCAATGATTGTATTAAAAGATTAGTAAACACTAAATCTATAGTCTATATATAGTCAATAAGTTTATAGTAATAACATAATGTCAGAAAAAAAAAGGGACGCATTTCTTCCAAACAAAAAAAAAAAAAAAAATTAACAAAGCCCAAGTGGCTGTGGAGCAGGACCAGCATTTCTAGTCCCAGTAGTTTCGGCTGTGCGTTAATATGTCGGTCAGTCAGTCAGTTTCTCCTTTTATATGTATGGATTTAGTAGACATGTTGCGCCAACCCCAAATAAATTGGGATTAGGGCAGGAGAATGATGATGAAGTATTCGGGCCAAGTTTCAAGTTAAAAGATCAACGAAATAAGATATTTTTTCACCCCTAATTTCCATTATTTGACTTATAGGTTATTTATACCAATTTTTGAGTTAATCAAGCCACCCAGTAAAATCCTACCCTGTAAAATTGACTACCCCTTTTCACCCCGTTAGGTGTAGATTTTCGAAAAACCCTGATACACTTTATTTTTTATTTATGGTATTAAGTATAAATACCGAGTTTCTAGACGGCGCGTTGAAATTCTTCCATACAAACTTTAACACCCTTAAACTCCCCTTTGAGGGGTAGTTTTGAAAAACTAATAGTGAGAAACATTATCGCTCATTTAGGCAAATATTCTTGCCAAGTTTCAATTTTATTAACAAAATGGATAAGATTTTTCATATAAACTGTATCCCCTCTTTTCACCCCACAGAGGTGGAATTTAAAAAAATTATTAGGATAATTCCAAAACTTGACTCAAAGATTGTTACTACCAATTTTCGGGTTAATCAAGCCACGCAGTAAAATCCTCCCCTGTAAAATTGACTACTCCTTTTCACCCCATTAGGTGTAGATTTCGAAAAACCCTGATACAGGTTATTCTTACGTTTTAGTCTTAAGTATAAACACTGAGTTTCGAATTAATCATACAAACTTTGACACCCCCAATCCCCCTCGTGGGGGTAGTTTAGAAAAACTAAAAATGACAAAGTTCATAATTTACTTAGATAAGTATTCGTGCCAACTCTCAAGTTTATTAACTCAAGGAATAAGATTTTTCATACAAAGGAAATCCCCCCTTTTCACCCCTTTAATGGTGAAATTTCCAAAAACCCTTCTTAGTGCTCCCCTACGTTATAAAAGGAAGCCGTGTGCAAAATTTCACGTTCCTAGTCCCAGTAGTTTCGGCTATGCATTGATATGTCAGTCAGTCAGTCAGTTTCTCCTTTTATATATATAGATTCTGGGAACTCTTCAATATAAACACAGCTCTAACAATTTATTAAGGTTTATTAAATAGCACAAAAATAGCTATATAACTGAACGTCGATGCGCGGCTCGAGTCAACAGTCATGCAGATCGGTACGTTGTTCGGCGCGGACTGTCGAGGGCGGAGGAGGCGCGTCGAACCGCAAGCCGCGCGGCGCGGAGATATGTTGGCCGAGCGGCCGAACTGCAGGTAATGTAGGTAGGTATGTATAGCTTAGCTATAGCCTACATCACTCCCCTGCTGAGACCGGTTCACGGTCGATAGTGAGAAAGGTATCACGGGAATCTAACGGGTCTCCCGCTTCTTGTGGTGGTTTCCGTCTGCGGTAGTGGCAATGCTGGCGATGAAACTGATGGTGCTGGTGATGGTAGTTGTAGTGAAGGTGGTGTTTTCGAGCCATCATTGTTGTTAGCCATGTAGGCTGGTTTTAGCCTATCAATGGTGACGGTTGTATGTTTCCCTTGGACATCTATTGTAAAGGTTTTTGATCCTCTTTCTATGACTTTGTGTGGACCGGAATAAGGTGATTCTAATGACTTCTTTAGAGGTTATTTCCGCAGGTAGACGTGACTGGTTGTATTAAGATCCTTAGGTACGTAAAACATTTTCTCTCCATGGCCGGATGTTGATGCAGGAGACAGTCTCGAAATATGTTTTCTTAGCCGTGCTGCGAAGTCTGCTTCATCTAGGATGTCGTGTGTTACTGGTTTCATGAACTCACCAGGTAACCGGAGTGGCTCGCCGTACACCAATTCAGCTGAAGAGGCTTGTAGATCATCCTTCTAGGCGCTCCTCATACCCAGGAGAACAAGAGGAAGTACTTCCGACCATTGTGCGTTGTTGTGGCACATTATGGCGGCTTTTAGTTGTCTGTGCATTTTCTCCACTAGGCCGTTGCACTGAGGGTGATAAGCTGTCGTGGGACAATGGTAGGCGCCTATGATGGACGAGATGCACTGGAATAGCTGCTAGTCAAATTGTTTTCTTTTTGTTTTTTGTGTAATTGGGTTATTTTCTCTGGACATCCGAAGCGAGCGACCCAGCCAGAAATGAAAGCGCTAGCGCTGGTCTCCGCTGTGATGTCTGCAAGAGGGAAGGCTGCTGGCCATCGAGTATACCTGTCTATAGCTGTAAGGCAACCAGAAGAAAGTGGCATAGGGCCTATTAAGTCAAGGTGGACGTGGGAAAAACGGTTGGAAGGAACAGGGAATGAGGAAAGAGGAGAGTGGGTATGGCGGGTAACTTTGTTGCGTTGACAATCAGTGCATTGTTGAGTCCATGTTCTGCAGTCACGACGAATCTTAGGCTACACAAATCATTCTGACACTAGTTTGGCCGTAGCGTTGGGGCCTGGATGACTGAGATGGTGTAGGTGGTTGAAGATTGTTTTGCGGAAAGTTGGTGTGATGAATGGCCTAGGACGTGAAGTAGACTGGTCACAGTATATGTAGGCATCCATTGTTCTCACTCTCTCTAACTGTAACGCCGTGTTGTTTTGTAACAATCCCTGTAAATCTTGATCGTTTTCCTGTTCGTTTTCCAGTTCTTTGTAGTTGATAATAGTACCGATGCTTTCCAGCCGTGAAAATGCGTCGGCGACTACGTTGTCGTTTCCCAAGATATGGTTGATGTCAGTTGTGAATTGAGAGATATAATCGGGTTAACGGTGTTGACGAGGTGAGCAGTTGTCTCTTCTTGTTGTGAAGGCAAATGTAATGGGTTTATGATCGGTGAATACTTTAAATGTTCTCGCTTCGACCATATACCTAAAGTATTTTATTCCTTCATGTATTGCGAGCAATTCACGGTCGTAAGTGTTATGTTTTATCTGAGCAGGAGATAACTTCCGAGAAAAGAATCCTAGTGCTTGCC
The DNA here is from genome assembly GCA_947568875.1 of Fissipunctia ypsillon. Lineage (NCBI taxonomy): Eukaryota > Metazoa > Arthropoda > Insecta > Lepidoptera > Noctuidae > Fissipunctia > Fissipunctia ypsillon. Next base: position 5,276,422 of record OX387643.1, read on the forward strand.
AGCTGTCATTTTTTTGTTGTTGTAAGACAGCTCCGATGGCCACATCTGAGGCGTCGGTAAAAAGTGCTAACTCAGCTTGTGGATCAGGATCCGAGATGAGAGTGGCTTGTAATAAGTTATTTTTACATGCGTCGAATGCTTTTTGTCGGAAGGTGTTAAGGTGATGGGCGCCGTTCCTTTGATTTTTGGGGCACTTAAAGCTTGATTGAGAGAGCCTTGGATTTGAGCGGCGCCAGGGAGAAATTTTCTGTAAAAATTAATCATCCCTAGAAATCTTCGCAACTCTTTAGCATTTTTAGGGAGGGGGTATTCCTGGAGCGCCTTTACTTTTTCTGGGAGGGGACGTATACCAGCTGCAGATACGTGATAACCCAAGAAAGTAACTTCGCTAGCACCTAAGACGCATTTGTTGGTGTTAATTACTACTGCATATTTTTTTAATTGGTTAAATGTTTTTGTTAAGTGTCCAATGTGCTCTGTCTCCCCTTTTGAAAACACAAGGACATCATCTAAATATCCGAACGTGAAGCTGAAGGATTTCATCTAAAAATCTTTGAAAGGTCTGCGCAGCGTTCCTCAAACCGAAGGTCATGGCAGTAAATTCAAAAGTCCGAATGGAGTTGTGATCGCTGTTTTCTTAATGTCGTTTTCAAAGACCGGTATCTGATTAAATGCTTTAACGAGGTCAATTTTTGAATATATGGTGGATCCTGATAGCTGGTACGCGAAGTCATGGATGTGCCTCACTGGATACCGATCAGGTATTGTTCGTGCATTTAATTGCCTATAATCGCCACATGGCCTCCAGCCGTCGTCTTTTTTGGGCACGAGATGTAATGGGGACGACCAGGGACTTTCAGAGCGACGAGCTGTTCCATTTTGTAACATTTCCTCAAATTCTTTTTTCGCGATCTTCAGACGGTCCGGTGCCAATCGACGCGGTCGTGATGTTACCGGTGAGCCAGACGTCGTTCTAATGTGGTGCTTTGTATTGTGAATTGGCACATTTTGTGATCCAGCTGGTCTTGTTATTTCCGGATAACATCGTAATAAGTCGAGGTAAGTTGAATGACCTGTAAACATTTTCAACGACAGCAGCTCGTGTGTTATTCCGTGAGATGAAGGCGCGCCGACGGTCATATTTGTTATTGAGCCGATCAATTTCTGTTGCCTGCAGTCGACCAATCAGTTATAGAAACTTAAAAAATCGACGCCTATGATTGGCCTTGAAACATCAGCAATAATAAAGTTCCAAGTAAACTCACGACGTAATCCGAGGTTAAGATTTAGTTGGTATGTACCGTATGTAGGTATTGGAGTGCCATTTGCAGCGACAAGTAGTACCTACATAGTTACAGTAGTAGCAGTAGTGGTAGTTCGTAGTTACATTTGTTACTATGTTGCAGCTGATTACGTAAGTACGATTTACGGTAGGCACACACGTCTGAACCTGTGTCTACGAGAAACTGTATGCTGGTATGTTTATCTGTGATAAATAGGCGGCCTATACACGTAGAGCAGTCGTCAGCCGCCATTACTGACTGCTTTTGCAGTTTTCCGGCTTGAAATCACACGGCTGAACACATTTGGTGGCCTTCTCACCAAACTTGTAGTGGTAGGTACTAACATGTTGAATGTTTATTACGTGACTGAGATCGGTCAGATTTTGGCCGGATTTCGAGCGGTCTTCGCGTCTATATGATCGGCCTGGGCGGGAAAGGTCATTGACCTTTTGCGTTAATGCCTGGACTTGCCTCGTTAGCTCGGTCATTTGTTTACACATAGTATTCATTTCACTTACCCCATGTGTTGATGTCGCCGCAACTTGATGGCCTCTCGGCACGACATCATGTATTCTGTCGGCGAGATCAGCTAGCGCATCGAGACGCGCGGATGCCTGAGACGCGATTATGGACTGAATATTGCTTGGCAGGCGGATCGACCATATTGTTCTTAAAAATTCCTCAGGTACTTTCGGACCAGCGAGGTGCTGCAGGTGTCGAAGGAACTGCGACGGCTTCCTGTCGCCAAGCTCTTCATGTGTCAGCAGTTGGTACACCTTTTTCTCTTCGGATTCTGAGAGTCGCTTTATGAGCTCCGCCTTCAATTTTCCGTATTTATCGGTCGCTGGTGGATTCACGACAATATCTTCGACCTCTGTTGCGTTTCGCAGGTCCAGATGACTGACGACGTAATAAAATTTGGTTGTGTCCGCCGTAATATTGGATATGGCGAACTGGCCTTCTATTTGTGCGAACCAAATCGCAGGCTTCTGCGGCCAAAATGGCGGAACGCGCACGCCTACTCGAAACACATCTTGAGACTCAGTCTTTTTTGCATCATCTACTTGCACTTGCTCGGTATCATTAATTTTGTTTGTCCTTAGAGTTATTTTTCACTTTAATAGAAGAGTTTATGAGTCCGCGTATTTTGCACTAAATTAGGTAGCACTCGTTGCACGTGTAAATTCTCGGGGTCACCACTGTAGAGTGTGTTGTGTTTGTGTATTGGTGATTCTGGGAACTCTTCAATATAAACACAGCTCTAACAATTTAATAAGGTTTATTAGCTAACACAAAAATAACTATACTGAATGATTTTTTTTACCGTCTCGAAATTTTACAGGGTGTTCTACCCATGAACATGAACAACTTTCACTATGGGACCAACTATGAGGTTTCATACATTTTGGTCAAGTCGGTTTGAACTTTTCTATTAAACAGTAGATTTTTTTTCGTGATTTCAGAGTTGGTCCCGTAGTGAAAGTTGTTCATATTCATGGGTAGAACACCCTGTAAAAATTTCGAGACGGTAAAAAAATCATCCAGTATAACTGAACGTCGATGCGCGGCGCGAGTCAACAGTCATGTAGATCGGTACGTTGTTCGGCGCGGACTGTCGAGGGCGACAGAGGGGCGCATCTAGAGCGCGGGGAGAAGGCGGCGCGTCGAACCGCAAGCCGCGCGGCACGGAAATATGTTGGCCGAGCGGCCGAACTGTAGGTACAACAATGTACTACAGGTGTTATGTAGGTAGGTATGTATAGCTTAGCTATAGCCTACCTACAGTGTCACGTGCATGCAGGATCGGAGGAAGGGTTTGTGCCAGGTGCATTATTGGTATTCAGCACAAAATCCAAATCAGCTGCCTACCATGATGATATAAATGCTACCAACTTTATGAAATGGTTTTTAGGAAATGTTGATACCAAATCTCACTAAACCTAATGTACTTGTCATGGACAATGCAAGTTACCATGTGAAACAAGTAAACAAACCCCCTACTATGTCTGATTCTAAAGCTAATCTCCGAATATGGCTTCAAGAGAATAATATTAATTTTGAAGAATATCATACCAAAGCTGAATTAATGTGTTTGGTGAAAGATAATAAACCAGCAGTTGTTTACGAAGCAGAAGTATTTCTAAAAAAACTCAGTCATACCCACAATCATGAAATTTTTTTGCTGCCACCGTATCATTGCGACCTCAATGCAATTGAGCTTGTATGAAGTCAGGCGAAGAGAAAAGTACTACAGTTCGTTCGCGTTAAGAATGCAGTGAGTTATCAGTGCAACTGCAAGATAAAGGTGTATTCACAGTGGTGTTAAATTCAAACAAATTATATTAATTATGAAGTACGTTTAAACGTTGTAACATCTTCATCAGCTTCACAAATTGTCATAATTTTATTTAATGTCGGATAGTCGTTATTTAAATATATTGAGTGTACTTTTCTCCTTATATCACATTTGTCTAATTCATCGAATTTATCAATCATAGACTTCCGGGCCCTTTTTTTCACTGGTGATTTCAATATATTATTTTATTATTATTTTCCTTTTTTTCACTAAGAATACTATAAACTGTTCTCATGTACTAAATGTTGAACATCAGTACAAATTAAGGGACCGCATTGTTGAAAACGAACTTGAACGATTCATAATACATGTTGGGGACAGTAGCAGTAGCAGCGAAGAAAGCAATGAAGCTGATTCAATATTATCAGGTGTAGAGTTTTAGGAATCCAATTTTGACTATGACTGATGATATTTTGTTTTGATTTTACTGTATCTTCCTCATCACATCAGTGGTCTCTATTCCATTAAATAAATGTATAGTAATAACTTTTTGTTTAATTGAACCTTTTCTGTGTAAGGCTGTGCCAGGAAAGTTGAGCTGTGAAATTCAATGTGCAGAAGTTAAAAAATGCCAAGCTAGTTTCGTTTAGAGTTTAACTTTGGTACTGATAATGATCATCCTCACGGTGAAATATTGTAACGCGAACTTGTTTATCCACCATTGCGCGAATACATAATGGTGGCTTAACAGTTCCTAGTAAATATCAAGGGTAATAAGGTTATTATGGTCTAAGTATATAATTAATATGAAATACTGATATAAATAACGCATAATATGTCTTAAATAATAAATAGTATCAGCTCCGTTTAATGCAGTGTATAACCAAGGTTGACAGCTCTTGATTTTTTTAAATTCCCGCCTTTTTTCTTGGACAGTTTTCGTTGGTCAGACTCTATTCTCTGTCTATGGTTGTTAGCGTTACATGCCATAAACAAGGATATGTAAACCTACCTAACTAGTCTATTTTATATTTATTATCTGTGCTTTGTGGACTGTGATTCTTTATGATTGTCATGGTGTATTAGGGGTTGATTTTGTTTTTGTTATATTTTCAATATTTCCTGTAGATAAAGCCCTGCGAATAGCGACCAATATGATCAGACTAATTATTAACCAATGTCGTTGCGTCAAGAAATCGAGTAAGTAAATAATATTTTGCAAAAACTGTCATCACTAAAGCTAACCTAAAGCGGAATTTGATTGATTATATGTTACATATTATGACTTCATCGTGGAAACTGTTATTTTTACATACAGATAGCATGTTTAATTATTTGGAAAAACAGGATATTTATATGTCGGCGAAAATAATGAAATAACAACAACTACCTACTAATAATAATAATTATCTAATTATTTTTTTTGTTTCATCATGACCATCACATGGCTAGTGCGTTTCTATTATATTCAATAATAAGAACAAAATAAATCAAAGGAAATTGATCTAAAGTAGAATCAATTACTTACTTTATTTCCTAACTTTATTTCCTAACCTGAACCAACTTGATTTTTTCATTGAATAATCATGCAACATGTCTTGCCAATTACCTATTACATATATTTTTTAAATGTTTGTACTTATTTTTCTAGCAATACAATGGGAAAAGAAACAGTATCAAAACCTGCCTTATATGACATTTTCAAGGTCATTGTCATATACAATCCAGCCTATCGGTCTGCATTATGATATTACACAAAAACCGTTCAATGCAGGAATTTACTGCCACCCACAGTCCATCAGGTCTTTCTCAGCCAGCAGATATTACTTTGACAAAGAACCTCTTAAACCATCCTCGAAGGTTGAAGCTGCTGTTGAATCCATAAAGAAAACTATAGAGGAAAAAGTAAAAGGCCCACCGACAGATGCACCTCCAAAGAAGCCTTTCAAAGAACGCTTTATGAATGAACTCAAACATTACTATCATGGCTTCAGATTGCTTTTCATTGAAATAAGGATCTCAATTTCCTTATTCTTTAAAATTTTAAGAGGTGATACATTGACACGAAGGGAACACAGACTGCTGGTCACAACCATAGGTGATCTGTTTAGAATGGTTCCATTTATTGTATTTGTAATCGTTCCATTTTTGGAATTTTTTCTGCCTTTTTATATTAAACTGTTTCCAAATGCTTTGCCATCTACATTTGAGAGTAGCAGTCAGAGAGAAGCTAAGTTAAAGAAACATTTAAAAGTGAAGTTGGAAATAGCAAAATTCTTCCAAGAGACTTTAGATGAGATGGCTCCGCAGGCCAGTAATAGCCATTCAGAGCTGGCCAGAGAGTTCTCCAATTTCTTCAGTAGAATTAGAACATCTGGAGACGTTGCAACAAGTGAGGAGATCATGAAGTTTTCTAAGTTATTTGAGGATGAGATCACATTGGATTCATTACAGAGACCACATTTAGTTGCTTTGTGTAAAGTGGTGAATGCATCAACTATTGGTACTAGTGCCATGTTACGGTTTAATCTTAAGATGAAGCTGAGGTCATTGGCAGCTGATGATAAGGTGATTGCTAAAGAGGGAGTGGAGAGTTTAAACTTCAGTGAGTTACAGCAGGCTTGCAGAGTAAGAGGCATGAGGGCTTATGGAGTGTCTGAAGAGCGTTTAAAAAAGGAATTGAGGAATTGGCTTGATTTGTCTTTAAATGAGAAGGTGCCACCATCTTTGCTGCTGTTGTCAAGAGCCCTGATGGTGCCAGACCATGTCCCTACCACGTACAAACTGAAGGCGACCATATCTGCTTTGCCAGAACAAGTTGCTACTCAGACAAAGGCTGCTATTGGAGAGAAGGAAGGCAAACTGGACTTCAAGGTAACAATTCTTTTTTAGTTATAAAGTAAGTTTAAATATCTGTTGGCATTCCTGTCTTTTTATTTAATTTTTGATGACCTTCAATTACTAATATAATTCTTGTGCATTCATCCTTAGTTATTGTAAACAAAGGGATATAAATTTTATTACGATTTATGCTTTTATGGCGAAACTGACTTTATTTATACCAATACCAACTACAATAATAAGTACAATTCTGAATACGACGGCAGACTGCAGACGTCAGCGGCGTTGCGGGTGACGCAGGCGACAGTGCCGCTGCAGTTTCTATTTCGAACATGACGTCACATCTACGACGGCATCGGCACTTCTCTTTTTCAGTTTCGCAAAACTCATAAAGAAAAAATATGTCTTGTCGCTCTGTTAGTCCTAAATTCACATTGTGGAATGCAATAAATGTAGGAGGTGTATAGAGTGCCGCAAGCGGCATTGGATCACTATCGGTTATAGTGCCGTCAGCTTACGGCGTGAAGCTAACGTTTGACAGTTCTCACTCACCGTATGTGTACCTAAGAAAGGTAATGTTACTAATATTGCAAGGATACAAGATCAAAAAGAAAAAAAAAAGAAAGATCTTAGGATGCAAGAGCGAGCGAAGCGAGCTTGGGAATTGGGGCACCTCGACTCGGACCGTGAAGATCGTGGCTAACGAAACGTAATCGAATGTAAGTGGCCGTGACGCTAACGTTTGACAGTTTTCACTCACCGTATTTACAAAAGGCAATGTTACTACTACTGTTACTAGAAGAACTTAGGATGCAAGAGCGAGCGAAGTGAGCTCGGGACTTGGGGCACCCCGACTCGGTCCGGTTAGGTTAGGCTTTCGTGGTTATTCGAATGAAACTGGCGATTTTTTTCTCGTCACCTATGGTTTTGCTGGTTTTGAGGATTTCAAAAATACACTAAAAAGGGTTATATTCTACAAAAAAAAAAAAAAAAATGTTAAGTACTATAAAAAATCGCCGCTTCATAAAGTACAATGCTTCCCAATTGGATAATTTATCTGGACATAACTTTTTTCATTGTTTCCATATATCACGCTTCCACAACTGCTTACGGGATTTTTAACTTTATGCGCTAAGCAAGCAGTGTGCGAAAATCCAGTGCGCGAAAAAAATGGCCTCGGGAGAAAATCTCTCGTTCATAACGTGAGCTTAGTGACAGCCACTGACAGCACTACTGGTATGCCGTCTGCAGTCGCCGTTCGAGTCTTGACCGTAGTAGCAGGCGCCGCTGTTGTTGTCTAAGAAAGTGTTTTCATAGAAATACGTAGAAACTAGTAGTGTCGCTGCAGTCTGCCATTCCAGTTGAGCGGCACTGCCGCTGCTGTCTGCCGTTGCCTTTAGAATTGTACCTTGAATTGGAACTAAAATCGTAAAGTTATTGAAAATCAGTGTCAGACAGCATCTGTCTGGCATTAATGCTGAAATTAACCTTTTTGTTAAAATATTATTTTCACAATTTTTTTTATTTGTGTTTCACGAACTATGTCCAAATAAACGTTATTCGTTCTTTATTGAACTTTTTTATTTCAGGCTAAAGCTGAAGCTATCAAATTAGAAGTTCAGAAGATCAAGGAAGAACAGAAAGAGAACCAGGAAGCAGAAAGAGAGAAACAGATCCTTGAAGCCAAGAAGAGAGAGAAGGAAGAGCTCAAGGACAAAGCACCAATTATTGACCTTGCGACTACTGTCCCTTTGATGGACACGGCTCCAGTCATCGTTGTTGACTCACTTAAAGCGAAATCTGAAGAAGGTCTCTCTGGCAAAGACATTGACGTTATTGAGGACGCTTTAGAACAATTAGGTAAGATCATATTGGCAATTTTCCATATTTTTTTTTCTTTATACGGAAATTCCAAGTTCGTGTGGATTCCTTAATAATTATGTATTCTTCACGTTTTGTCATTCATATTAATAGATTATGTATGTGCGACATGTGCTCAAAACGTGTATGAACTCTGATAGATATTGAATGGAACTTTTATTTGTGTCTTTGAATTTACAAGCGACACTTTGTCGTGATGTTGATCTATTTTCTTTCACTGCGGTTTCCTTATCTCACTTCAGTGATCCGCCGCAGTAGTTATGCGCATTTCCTGTTATAACTAGTGTTATACATTACAAATATCATGCATATTGCACTACTTCGTTCATATTTTAACACTAGCTGTGCCCCGCGACATCGTTCGCGTGTAAAAGTGTTTGTATAAACCTACTTACAGAAATAAAATCATTTATCATTTATATTTTGAAGGTCGTCACATCAATCACTTACAGTACGAAGGAATCACTTACGGTATTGGTCCAATTATCTCTTCTTTGATAATAATTGGAATCCTGCTCAGAGCTGTAAAATAACATCTCACCTGTTTATTGTCATTTAACTTTCCTATATATGTTTATAATAGGCTATTGTATGTTAGACTTTTAACAATTCAGACTTATCTTGCGCTGTGTCTCATCCGATGATAAATCATCAATTCTAAGATCTGGCTACGACAGATGCAAAACATAGACAAAACGGCATCAACGCCTCTACTATTTTACGATAAGAGCACTAATGTTTGGCCACGTCATGAAGCAGTCGTGCGTTTAACTGTTCATATCGTCTAACGTTGATTACAATCAATGATCTGGCCAGACCACATCATGATGTGACCAGCGGTCGATGTTCTATTTCATGAAATACAACCATTTCATGAAATGATCTATTCTAAGATCTGGCGACGGCATAAATAATTACAGATAGCACTAAAGGTAGGTATAGGCAATATTAGTTTTGCAACGTGCAACATTCTTTCGGGGAATAAACCAGATATTTTAGTATGCAGGAAAACTCAGTGCACTGCATATGCAGAACAATGAATCATACTGAGTCTGTTTGTAAATAAAGACTTCTCGAATGTTACATAGAGATATAACTATTATTATACATAGGTAGCTCTATAGGGCAATTACAAACAGATTACTTTTTGTAGAGGTTGAGGGCAATAGGTAGTACTTATTTTTAACTTTATTTTAACAGTGCAAGGTTGATATTTGTTTGCAAGTGAAAACCGCTCTGCGCTGCGCTTCATCAGGTCTGCGCCAGCCCTAATAGGAAATAGATATCAGTCGACCAGCACACCACTGCAAGTTTTTTGATGTACTATCGAAAAACGCCAGGCCTTTCTAATTTTGAAACAATTTTGCTTTCAAGCTACAATTGTACTTATCAAAAAGTAAAACAAAGGACCATAGGGGCAGGGTTTTTTCATTGAATCACTGTATACAAAAAGCAACTTTAAGGTGTAAAGGCGTCCGTTTTGTCGATAGCACGTGGGTGCCTTAGTGCCCGGACACATTCGGATTATAGGAAACCTGGGACAAAAAATAAATATGTATCAGACGTCATTCGCTATTTATGCAATAGCATAGAAAAATAATATTATCAGAATGACCGTTAACTCAAACTCATTCGCAACTCAAACGCATTTATTTCAATTAAATTATTTACAGGCACTTTTTAATGGTCAAGGAGTCGGCCAGTTGGTCAGAAAGTTGAAGCCAGTTTAGCTACTTTTCATTTAGCATCAAGCGTTTTCCCTATTAAATATTATTGTATTTATTGTCTTGGACGAATGCCAAGGTCCGCTTTGCTATTAGGATCGTCCATTCACCTTTGATTTGGCGGAGATTTTGGCATTTTACAAAGGTACTATCGTACGCTCTCAGTTAGTATTACTGAGAAATTCTGCTTTGTGTGCCAGCTTTTCATGGTACGGTTTATAAATGCATACACGCTAGGCCAATGGTACTCGTAAAATGACTTTATTCGATTTCTGTATAATATTGCGAAGTACCTAAGTATAATGATGATGAAATATAGCTACATTAACGATCGCTATACAAACATTTTCGATAAATTGTCACCAATTTTTTTTTACCTTTGCTTAGTAGCAAAAGTAAAAAAAAAAAACACACACACACACACTTTTTATCCAAGTGGATAAAAAGTGTCCGATGTTAGGACAAATGATTATTTTTATCCTAGTAGTACGTTGACCTAGACAAGAACCAGTCTCATGGTCTACCTTTTTTCACTGACATCCGTTCTGCCGTCAAGGAGCGAAAAAACAGACACACACACGCACACACAGACACTTTCGCAGTTATAATATTATTATTAGTACGGATAATGGACTAACATCTATACAAATAAATAAATTGAAGTGTTTGTTTGTAATGTCAAAATAACAGCTTCTTACTAAATGCATATGAAAGTATACAACATGTATCTGGATGTACGGCATTAAATGAAAACGAGCACAGTACTAATCCATCGAAACATTTTAAAACACGAAGATTAGTAGTTAATGGAAAATTTAAAAATTCCAGTTTTCAAACAAAATAAATACCAAAATCAACTACATAAAAAGTAAACACAGCACAGGTTCTTGACCAGGTTCTGCACAGGTTCTTGACCTTACAATGTTTACCTATTATTATTTCGGACTCGGATCTACATCATGTTGAAAAATAAGAAAATTTAAAATAATTTCCTGTGGCTAAACTATTCATTGGATTTGATTGATTTTTTGTATACGAGTAAAGAACATGATTCTCTTTACGTGGTTTAAAGGAATGTCAATCGTCCTGTTCCACCTTGTATACGGTACATAAGTACCGTACAAAAAAATTGTAAGTTTTTTTTTTGTTATAAAACAAAAAAAAACTTACCTTTTTTTTTCTGTCTGTGTCTGTTTGTTCAGGCTAATCTCCGAAACGCCTGGATCAATTTCGACGGGACTTTTACAGCTGACGTTATAACGAGTAACTGAGGCTACTTTTATTTTAGAAAAAGAATTAGGATTCCGCGCAAAAAAATTAAAACCCATGAAATCTAAGCTATTTTGCGCTAATCTCTGGAACCAGTCGGGATTTGAAAAATTCTTTTTGCATTTGGTAGCCCAATTCTTGAAAATGGTTATAGGCTATTTAACATCACGCTACGACCATAAGGAGCCGAGCAAAAAGAAAAAAGTCAGAGAGAACGCTTAGGTAAAACGAAGTAATAGCGCGGGCGGGGGAGGCAACGCGGCGGGTAAGGCGAACAAGGGAGTTTTATTAAAATGTAGCTGTTATTTTAGCATATTGTGTATCTTACGACTTCGGGGCACAGCTAGTACTTAATAAGATTAATACAACATTTGAACATATTTTGCCACAGCTGAGCAGAAGAAATCATTGCTTCTTGAAAAAGAGAGCATTCAGGAATTGAAGGCAGAACTCCTAGACTACAATGAAGACGTCAAAGAGATGGACGAAATTGTGAAAACTAAGCAAGCGGACCTCAAGCTTTCGAAGGGTGCTCGCAGGTATTGTAAATTATTTATTTTTTATAATTTGAAAGGAGATAAGTACATAAATGAACAAAAATCGCCAACCGTCTTGAACAAGCATGGTAATCAATGCTCTTGCATTTTCTGTATGAGAAGAGGCCTTTGTTCTGCGTTCTATTATTGTGCAATATACATAATACTATCCGTATTATAATAAATGTATTATTAAATAAACAAATTCTTCGCGGTCTTATTCGCTAGAATGGGAAGCCCACTCGCAAGCATCCGCATTTATCAGCATCAACACCGCTTGTACTTGCGAATGACCTTTACACTTCTGTCCGACAGGAAGGGATAAAGATGTACGTGTAAGGGCGAAAAACACACCTGTAGCTGGTACAAAACTATGCAAGTAGCTGGCATGCCGTGTGCCATAACAACTTCTGATTGGTCAATGCCACAACGGCATGCCAGCTACTTTCATAGTTTTGTACCAGGTACAGGCATGTGTATTTTCGCTCTAAGTGTGATTTCACCCTAAACATGACTTGTAGATTAGAAATGGACACTACGACGAACTGCGCTGGTAACTGGCCTATTGCTTCAAGCATCTTGACTAATGACGATAAAATGATGCTGATAAATGATATTTATACAGCGTGTAAGGGACAGCCCTCCGCAGACTGATGGGGTGAATTCAGTATTTCATACTAAGATGACCGGTACATGAAATTATTTCAGGAATGTTATGGGTATTCAATAAATCTAATTTGTTTTATTACCTCAAACGTAAGGTATAGTTACTGTGGCAAAACCCGCTTAGCGAACGGCAGCGCAGCGAGCCTTAGGCCGCCGAGTATTTCAACATCCATTACAGTTTTTTTTTTTACTTTAGCTGTTTTATTTACATAAATGGAGTGCTGCGTACAAAGAATGTAATTTTACATTCAGTTAAAGGAATAGTGACTGAAAATATGATAAAAAAATGAAAATTTTCCTGAGAATATTTTAGGTGGAATATGTTTCAGAATAAGGAACTGAATGCACCCTGTTAGTTTGCGGAGGACTATCCCTTACACCTTGTATATGTAGATTGGTCTAAAAAACACTTTTACACATCAAAAATAAATTATGTTTTAAAACTAGTCGAGGTCTGTTTCCTAACCGACTACTCTGAGAAGAAACACCGAAAGATTACAGTTTCATCTAGAGTTCAGATATAATCTTGATCAGGACATATGACGACCATGCAGATTAGTGTTTGAGATGGAAAGGATCACACCGATTTTAATGAATTCAAAAATTGAATTGATTTTAATGATTTTCTTGAATAACATAACGTTTTCTCGTTATCCATTGGGTCTTATGTCTTTCACTGCTCCAATTATTGATTAACGTCAAACGAAAGTATGTTCCAATATGACCACTAACAGCAAAAATTGATGAAATTGATTCGCAAACGGAAATACGATAGTAAAGTACTGTATTGAAATTAATCATTGTAGGTACTGCCTAGCATCACTTCCTCTTTAATTATTTATTACTGTATGTGTTCAAAATAATATTCTAACAATGCATTCCTAAAAATCAGTTTATACCTACATCTACATGCTATATTCGAGTTTGTTATCATATTTATAATTCGTTGCAACATTGTTTGGTTAATGCATTAGTTATTATTTCTAAAAATATACCGAGCTCCAGTACAGCCGATATATCTTGGCGAGTCTGAACACAGGCACTACGAACCTTTGCGCATGTTCTCTCACTAACACTCGCCTCATGTCACCATTTGGTTCCTAAAAAAACTTATTGTGTAGCCTTCTGCGCGAAGTTCAGACTCGCCAAGATAAATCGGCCGTATTAAGCTACCTACCAGTTTATTAGGCCAGTAGACTAAATATATATACTAAATAGTCCATTCAATTTGATATCGCCCTTTCTATTATTAGAAAAAAGGAGGGAAGTAAACTTAAATTTACAGACATTGATTTTATTCTAAAGGACAAAGTATTGTTGACTTTTGAAAATGGCTGTGCACTAATTACATTTCAAAAGATGCTTTCCATTCTAAACGCCTAAGATCTAAATAAACTATAACTATCGCGAATGATGAAAGCATCTTCGGCACCATGTTAGTGCGCAACGGCTTTTAAAAAGACGCCATCTTTGTTTGGGTTTTGCCCATAAAATATAGGTAATTGCCTTGACTAATTGTATCAGAAAAACACTCACATTGTTCATGCACTCTCTACAGATTGTACAAGGCCGTCAACAACATGATAGGCAAACTGGATGCCGCATTAGCCATGCTGGAAACCAAGGAAAAAGTCCTGAAGACCACATTGGAGCAAACCAAGACTGAACCACAAAAGGCAAAGGAACAACTGATCCAAATTGATGAACTGATGCATTCCATTAAGAGCCTACAAAAGGTGCCAGATGAAGCAAAACTGAAGCTCATTCAAGACGTGCTTGGAAGGCTGGACGATGACTTCGACGGCCAGTTGAAGATTGATGATGTTTTGAAGGTCAGCGTCCATCCTTGTTTTTATTCCCAAATACTTTTAGATGCGAATAATACATATTTAAAAAAACTAGATGAGGGCGCTGTGTTATATTTTATGTTCCAACTGCTGGTAAAACTATTCCAGTACAAGCTATCCTGAGCCCGAATTGTACCATCCTGCTTCTACAACTGAACAAAACGATGTCTGAAATGTACCAATTTATAGTAACCTGATGTTAGTATCATAATCGGGAAGGTTCAGACATTTTACTTGAAGCATCATTCTAAAATGACTTAGTTCATATAATAGAATTTGATAAACGAAATAAGCTGATTAGATTATTTTGTTAATATCGTTTCGGGAACATTTATCTTTACAAATAAATAAAACTGAAGTGTTTGTGTGTAATATCAAAATAACAGCTTTTAGCTAAATGCTTAGGAAAGTATATCACAAAAAACAATATTTTTTTTTTTTGTCTATCTGTCTGTTTTTTCCGGCTAATCTCTGAAACGGCTGAACCGATTTTGACGGGACATTCACTGGCAGATAGCTGATGTTAAAAGGAGTAACTTAGGCTACTTTTATTTTTTTTAAAGAATTAGGGTTCCGCGCAAGAAAATTAAAACCTATAAAATTGTGAATAAAATCCGATTCTTATAGGGAAGTATTGACATCCACGCGGGCGAAGCCGTGGGCAACAGCTATAATTCAAATAAATGAACAATTACCACTTGTATGAGGTGCAGAAACGACCTATGTAACAGTGTCGTCAAGGTCTCAAGGTTAATGTCAACTTTCCACCACAACGTCAGTTTTCACCACAATGTCAAACTCGTGACCAGCCGTATCAAATATCCCGCGAGTGATTATAAACGCGATAACACAGTATGACCTCTTTCTGTACAGAACGCTAGACTTCCGTGTTATCACTACTTTAATAATAATCTTCACGGTCAACGTAAAAAATATACATTACATTAGCTCCTTGATAAAAACTTGCCATTTGGGGCTCGATGTGGTTCTATCTATGTTCTATGTTACTGGACTTGGTTTCCGCACTTAATCCTATATGTGGACTATTCTACGTGGGCCATGGCGGCCGTCGGTGGTTATTCCAACCAGCCCACCTCCCTCCAGAAGTTGATTATGTTTTCTAGTCTGTCTAGAACGTCTTTGAAAGATCTGGGTGACCCGAGGGTTTCTGTTCTGATCTGGGTGACGCCTGTGCATTCAAAGAGCACATACGCAACGGTTTCCTCGGCCTCCATGCATGCCCTGCACAGAGGACTGTCCGTTATGCCTATTGTGTGGAAGTGTTTGTATAGCGAGCAGTGTCCCGTGATGGTCCCTTCCACCAGACGCAGGCCGTTCCTGTCCAGGTTTAATAAGCAGCTGGTCAGCCTGCCATCTAATGATGGCATAGCTTCCCTGGACTGCCTGCAGCCCGATGCCGAGGTCCACCATTTCTGCGCTTGTGTGTGGGTGAACTCTTGTACCTGCGTAGTTGGTTGAACGGAATGGGTACAATAGTTTCGGGCCCACAGACTGGCGTGCCGGATGCTCTCCTAGTTAATTCGTCAGCTGCATCATTGCGTAATGATCCGCTGTGTCCTTTTATCCATTGCAGTGTCACTGTATTGCGATTTGATACCGTTAGACGTTCCAGTGCATTGTGACATTCTAGTCTCGATGTAATATATATTTTCCCTAAGGATTGGAGAACTGAGGCGCTGTCAGAGAGTATGCGTATGTGGGAATCCGTAACTCTCCTGGCTTCTATGTCGTAGGCTGCTTGTATAATGCCCACAGATTCCGCCTGGTGGGTGTTGAACATTCCCAGCGGACTGGATATATTTATCTTAAGGTCGTGTGAGAAAACTGCGACTCCGGTCCCGGAGTCGGTCTTTGATCCGTCAGTGTATTCTCTCATCTCTTTCGGGCCTGAGTAGTCACACTGTTCTTCCGTGAGTATTATGTTGTAATGCTTTTGAAAGTAGTGAATTTTCGGGGCTTTGTCGCAGGGTGATGCCAACATTGGTTGTCGTTTGATCGCATCTTCCTTTATGCGTATGTGCTTGACTCTGGAGTCATTTTTTTCTTTTTTTCATTTATTGCTTAGGGTTTCTGATATATGGAGCCTAAAGGCAGCAAGGGCCGCCTCCTCCCTCACGATGAGGTGTAGGGGTGGCAATCCAAGCATTGCCTGTAGGGCGGCTGTGGGTGTGGTTCTCATACTGCTAGTGATTGCCACACAGGCAAACCGCTGCAGTTTTTCGAGATTCCTTTGGGCTGCGCTCAGGTCTGTCCTGGGCCACCAGACTAGTGAGCCATAAGGGATAATTGGTCGAATAACTGTGGTGTATAGCCAGTAAGTAACCTTGGGGCTAATTCCCTAGTTTCTTCCAAGCAGTCGTTTGCACTGCCATAGGGATATGCTGGCTTTCATAATGATGTGGTTGGTATGTTTTGCCCAGTTCAGCTGTTTATCCAAGAAGATGCCCAGGTATTTGGTTTCAGTTGATAGGCTTAGGGTAGTATTAAAGAATCGTGGTAGTTGTAGTGTCATCACTTTCCTCTTTTTTGTGAAGACAAACAAACAACAGACAGATTAGTCTCGATGTGGTTCTTACCTTTGTCTATAAAAGAACTATTTAGTAATGATTTATTTAAGAAACAAAAGAGAGAATATTAATGTTGCTTATTTGTGTATGTTTATTTATTAAATACCGGGTTCTCCAAACTTCCTATCTTTTTTTAATTCGACTGTTTAGTTTGGCTTTAAAATTAGACTGTCAAAAGGGAGAAACCCTTTAATCGTTATTCCTAGGATTACGGTGAATTATAATAAAGCAGATGACATGTGTGTATGTCAACAGCAATTTTATTGACTTTTAGAAAATGTGGTAAGGTCAGGACGTCTGCACTGGTCATTGACCTCATGACGAAAGTAGCAGCTATTATTGTTTTAGTTGAGATATTTTCTGTATGAATGACGTCTTACCTGTCTCAATAAGGGCGTTATTATAATATTAATGTGTTTACTTATATTTATGTGTGAGAAGAATGGAATCGCTTATCACCTGTTTATCATTCATCGCCAGTTGTAGCAATTTTAAAAGACAATGTATTGACATTGAAGTTGCTAATGAATAAAAATGTTAATGTAGATGCGCAAAAGTAGCCCGCGAAATATTTTTTTTTTTTACGTTCTTTGCAGGTCAGTGTCGATTTCAATTTCGCGGGCTACCTTTGCGCATGTTTTTTAAATCGTCTCTATATGTTTGCAGAATTCACAAATCATTACTGGTTTAGCTTGTGAATTCTGAGATATTAAATTGAAACTTTGTAAATCATACTGTAGATAAACCGGCCAAGTGCATGTCCGACCACGCACAATGAAGGGTTCCGTAGTTGGGATGAATTTATCCCAAGAACAAACTTAACAAACATTGTAGTTGAAAAATATGTTCTCCCATACATTCTAACTACAAAATTTATGTTTGTAGTTAGAATGTATCATTGCAAATGTATAGTCATCTCTTAGCTGCTACAGCTTATTTTGATTTTTGAATCGTTTTTGGTTTTTATCTTTTAGTTGTGGACGCTTTTAACTTGCACGTCTTTCTACATTGTTCTCGCATACTTAATTTCAACATGAATGATGTAACCAATATTTTGTAACAATATTTTGATTTAAAAGAGTGCCCGTGGAGTTTCTTGCCCGTTCTTCTCCATAAAGATCTACGCTTTGGAATGGGCAACTAGCTTCAACTTTCTAACTGACCGACTCTTTGATAATTTAAAAGTGCCTGTAATTGGTTTATTTGAAATAAATGCTTTGAGTTTGAGTTTATGTAAATATGAAGGCGAAAACTCTATTGGAAACACGATCAAAATAATGAAGCCGCTTTGGGGCACACGACCCTGTTTCACTTATGAAGTTTTTTTCCATGATGATACCTAATTATAACCTAGTCTTATCTAACCTTATTATAATTATGCAGAAGCCGAATAAAGTAAAGGACTACAATACCTACAATTCCTCGACTTGTATTGCAAACTCAAGCTATAATAATCTCTACTTTCCCACGTTTCAGATGCTCGAAATAATTGGCAACGAAAACGTAAACCTGTCGGAGAAGCAGATGGCCGAGCTGATCGAGTTACTGGATAAGGAAGAGATTCTAGAAGTTGAGAGCAAGATACAGAAAGCGCTTGATAAGGCGGCCATTGCGGCTAAAGAGCAGGACAAGCCGAGCGTCTCCGAGGGGAAGGTAAATGATAAATGGACGTAGTTACACGAAAAGGATCCAATCCACACATGACTTTGTGTGGATTGGATCCTTTTCGTGTAACTACGTCCAAATGATGATGATAAAATTATATTTATTTCTGTAAATTGGTTTTAAAAAAAGAGGGGCTCGTGGATAAATTATAACAGCCGTACGGGTCGATCGAAGGTTAAGCTACGATTGTCACGGTCAGTTCGTGGATGGGTGACCATCCATTACATACCGAGACCCCTCCATGTCTCGGAAAGCACGTTAAGCCGTTACGGGACGGCGCGGCGCGACTCTGGTGGAACAATTTCCTTGCCTTGCCTTGACCTTGTGAAGTTCGTAGGAATCGGCTGGATGCGAGAAGCTCAGGACCGGTCGAAGTGGCGACGGGGAGGCCTATGTCCAGCAGTGGGAGTCTTTATAAATTAAAACGCTATCCATGTGAATTGTTATCATGGAAGTGCGGTTTATTGAACGGGACTGTATCTATAATCTGGTCGATAAACCAGTTATGAAGAAAAAGACTGACGCAAATGGTCGATCTCGAAGTTTGATGTTTTTATCTCAATCGTCACATCATACTTGTAAGCCGATGCGCAGTTCGGATGTCATCAAACTTTATCCCAGTCAGCTGTTTCGAATGTATAATAAATAATAAGGAAAAGCCAAAAGTTTGATAAAGATGTTTTATGTTATGTCACACAAGGCCGTATACAATTCGAAAAATAACAATATACACTAACTTTAACTTATATTATTATGTCTTTGACCTGCCTCGGGATCCTGGGTTCCAGCACCTATAGAAGGCGTACGAGGGGCCGAAGCCAACTCGCAGAGGCCCGTTAGACGCTTTCAATGAAAATTAAACACTAACCGACGATTATCCCTGTACGCACTATGCAAGTGCACCCAAGGGCAAGCCCCTGTTGGTGCAGGATGTGGAAACAAAGATATTGGACTATGGATTTGGGTGGCTAATAACTTATATTATATTGTTACAGAGTTTATTCGACATAATACGAGAAGCTCAGAAGAGGCGGGAAATTAAGAGAGCCGCGGAACAAGCAGCAATCGCTAAGAGCGAAGATATTGTCGCCAAAACCGAAGAATACAGTAAACGGCCCCAGAGCCACTGAGTTAATGTAGGTTTACTTACTCAAGGTGTAAATAACTATACTAGTGGACTGTTCTTACTCATGTTTACGCCTTCACGGTTTAGGTGACGATAAATGAGCACAGATGGCGCTCGGCGTTTGTATTTAAATAAGATGCGTTCGTTATATGCAATACATTGCAATTTTTACGTGATTCATGATTGTTCGAGGTTTACAGTCACGTTTTGATAACAGAGCAGAGGTGCACCTTCTGAATGCGTCTTATATACCCGCATATAGCATAGCTGTTGTACTAGACTAGAGTAACGACATACATATATATGTAGAAGAAATAAAATATTATTTATATAATGAATGTGTTACCTTAATGACAATAAGCATTTTGTAACATGTAATCAATCACACATGAATATGTAAATAACGTTTTACTTTATAATACAATTAATTAATTATATAATTAATTTTATTAATGATCTATAACTAAACTTTCCATGCCGTACAAAGTTGTTTGTTTGTTTTCATGTTTGAATTTATTCCTGGTTCTTTTTGTTTCATAATAATATGTATTACGTTGATGCATTTCTGTGATCACTATTCAGTTTAAGTTTTATTTTAGTTTATTATGGTGGTTCTATCTAAAATATGTGACGCAAAACTTGTGTAGCGATACACTTTTACTTCTTTTCAATTGTGGATTGGAATGAACGTATATTATATTACTTACTAATACTGCTAAATATTAATACTTGATTACTATAAAATTGGATGTGTATATTAAGTATATCGATGCCTTAGTTCACAATTGCACTAAAAACAGAATTGTCAATTTTGAAGAAAGAGTTTTAAATTTTTTAAAGCTTAGTATGAAAAGTACGAAAACAGAGTAAAATAATAAAACAATTATGCATCTATTCATAGGACCAGTCCTTTAACTCCACCATAATCTCAATATTGTAACATTAGGTTTATCCTTATCATTTTGAATAAAAATAGCTAAATAAATATGACACGCCATGCACCATGCGCAACGCGCCTACACCATGCATCACGCATGCGTGACGAGCTTGACGCCTACAGGCAGGATTGGTCCACACTAGCTCAAGGAAAAGAGGGAGTGCAAAGGAGAAAGGGAGGCCTTTACCCTGCAGTGCGACAACTCAGGCTAAAAAATAATAATAATAAATAAACATACAACCAACCCCCCTTTTAATACATTTGTTCACTAACATTGATTATGTAAACTCAAAAATAACAGCTTTACCAGGGTGGTTCAAGGTCCAAGAAGAAGGATAATAAATAGATGGGGAGTGCATTAAATAGACAATTAATCATAAACCAGTGCTCATACTACATATTTTTAGCACTGCTAAAAAGTATGAGCAGATATTGCAAATGTATATAATACGTTTGTCTTTTGACATTTTCTGCAGTTGACAAACTTGAAATCGTATCTTGTTTCGCTTTCCTAAAATAAAGGTCATTTATCTTGGAATTTATTTAATTCAACTGTGCCCTACGTTTTTGGTAGAAAGAGACAGATTAACGGTATTTCGATACGCGCAAACGAAAGAACATGCTAAAAAAGTGAAAATTGAAAATTTTGTATTTAGTACAATTTGTGAACTATGGCGTCGATATTTACTGTTAATTAATGCAGAGTACTTTTTAAAACAGTTGACATTCAGAAATATGTTTGGTTTAGCTTACAGCAATAATATGTGGGCGTCCAAGCAAAAAGGGTCCAATAGTGGGGTATTGAGTTAAGACCAGATTCGGTATCTAGAATAGTCAATTGATAATAAGGATTAAAAAAATAATATAATAAAATAATTAATATTCAAAACCTGTCACATTTTTTTTATCAGACATTTGAACTTGAGACTGAAAAAACTAGATTTGAGAAAAAGTATTTTCAAAGTTTGATTTTTGGTACAACTTAGTACATTTTCTGGTACTTAGAAACATCATATAAAGTCATTTACTATATGAACTTCTAGATAATTGAGCATTAATTAATAATCAATTGAAATCGAGGAATGCAATTTTTTCACACAACTTTACAAAACTGCGTATAGCTCGAAAAATAAATACCGAGAACCGGACCCTTTTTGCTTGGACGCTCACATAATTATGTTCATTTATTTATGTTTGATAACAAGTATCGAGTCTAGTTACGTTCTGAACAATGAAAGCACATAATAAGTAAATGAGTATCAACTGTTTTGTATAAAATCAATTTCCAGCTGTTTATGGCAGATGGTGTAGCACCCGTTTAAATACCTATTCCTTCCTAAGATAAGATTTCTCTAGGCCATTGATTATCCTTTTTAACTGCCTTACCAACAGTATTTGTAACATTTTTTCCAACGAGTCGTTTACTGTTATTCGATATACTGAGAAATAAAGTTTTAAAGAGTAAGAGAATAAAGAGATCGATAAAAATGATTTTGTTTTATTTTCTGCACGTTGCCTTCGGGCGACCTTGGGAGATATTATTAGTTACAAACGTTGCTACGCCTGTATTGACCTAATCGATCTTGATGCGAGACGTTCCAATGACTGGAAAACAAAGTATCCTGTATAATAAATTTTTCAGGTGTAATTACAATTATTAAATAATCTTTGGACTCATGGCCCTGAACTAAAACTATACAAACGAGAAGTACATACGTATTTATAAACATTTTCGAATTTGCCGCCTCTAGGTGGCGTGAAAGTCAAACATCCGGTTTTAAATACTGGATGCTCATTGGACGGAATTTGAAATCCACGTACTAGGTTAGCCAATAGTCATATTTCGACGAATCACAAGGTGTACGAAGTTCTCTCAGGCTGCCTGGCCGCCATCTTTAATAATTTTGAAAAGCGAAGCCATGCGATTGGTCAATAACAAAACGTCATTCCAATCTTTTGCCGGAGTTGCGCAAAATAAAATAATTTTATGTGACTCTCACTCACTCATTGCGGCTGCCATGTTTTTTTTCATATGGGGTGTGTGTGTGTATTGATATAACATGATAGTTTAACCCCGTATAAACTGTTACAGGTGAGTAATTTCTGATAAATCTGATTGTTTTCATGTGTCAGTACGGAAGTAGGTTCATGGCACATCCTCAGTGAAAGTGCATCATGTAATACTGTCGCCTTCTTGTGAAATTGCATCGAATCGTAGATGAAATGAGTATGACTCAGATCGAAACGACGATAAAAGATTTGTACCGCGCGTGAAACTACTCTTTGTTGATGTGTAGCTAAAAGTGTTGTGCGGGTGACGTTGCGAATGCGAGGAGGCTTCGTCCGCGCTCACCCTCGCTCGGGTGACGTTTTGGCGCCATCGACCCATTTAGCACAGCGGGGCGGGCATGGTATTCACAGCACACCAAATTCTTTGTTCTTGCTAAATCTCATTTAACTTCGTATCAAAACTTTGAATGATATTAAAAGTTGCCGTTTTATTTTGCAGAAATAAGGGGTGCACATAGTGCGTCATTTGTTGTTAGCTAGTGACAATGCGATTGCAAAAAAATTGAAGCAAGCGCTGCATTAGGAAAAAACTGACCCACTAGCAAAGAATAGGCCAAAGAAATTAAGGATGTATTAGTAACGGAGGAATTAAGGATCGATTTTTAACACACGGCCCACGGCGATTGTAAAATGGACTCACGATTATTATACAAGATGATGGTGTTTGATAACGGCAGACACTATCAAGGACAGGATGCGTAAGCATAAGAGAGAGAGTCAGGCATTTGCCTGCTGGCCTGCCACGTCGAGAGAACTTCATCAAACTCCACACTCCATCATCTGATACCCTCACACTTGGTACAGGTAAGTCACTCCCTAGTTTCTACTTACCCTCATATCATTGCAATTCTATGTAAATATATTTTGTAGTCACAATCATGTTTTGTTCAGTCAAAATCAACTCAACTTTATTCACCAAGATATCAGTTAGACAATAAACACATGGAGCCTTACAAACAAACAAAATAAAAGAATAAAAGAATTTTTCAATCAATTAGCTTCAACATCATTATCTTGGAATAAATAGTAGGCTATAAACACCTTTACAAGAACTTATTTGAAGTAATGATGAAAATAGTGATTTGATAATGATCAAATAATAATCAGTAAGAACTAATTATTGTTTTTTCGGATGTCAAGAGGAAATGCAGTGCTCAGTAACACTGGAAAGTGACCATAACAGTGGGAATGTAAAAATGAAGACAATTAACAATTATAAGAATCCTTACAAAAAGGTCGGTTTTGCATCTATTCCAATGTTATATGTTATTTTTGTAGGCAACATGATACTAATAATCTTTTTGTCTGGTTATTTGTGTAACTCAAATGTATTTTTTATTATTTTCCTTGTGGGAGTGATTAGACTGTATTTTTGTAATTTACATATTCCCTGATCCTACAGGAAGTTTCCTCATTAATGATTGTTGCCTATGAAAGCACCGCACCACTGTATTTGATGTCCCCCTTGGTTTGCACTCTAGTTTAGGAGCATCGTTGCATTCTTCCTTTGTTCCATTGTTAAAAGCTACTTGTAATAATTATTTGCATTTTCATTGTATGCACATTTTTTTTTACGCAACATCTACTTTTTGAGTGCATTTGCAGGACAGAACAATTAATTGATTTTTTGTCATGCTACCAACGTTACCTGTTTGTGATCTTTCGTTCATTACCAGGCCGTGATTGGTATAGGCTGAATATATAGGGTGACTGGTAATTAGTGACCGATACTTAAACACATGATTGTACTCATGATAACAAACAACTTTTAATAAGGGACCAAATCTGAAATCGCGAAAAAAAATCTCCTGTTATGTTATGCGAGCATGTAGGGTACACAAAATATAGGGAACAGCTGATTTTTTTTCGCGATTTCAGGTTTGGTCCCATAGTTAAAGTTGTTTGTTATCATGAATACAATCTTGTGTTTAAGTATCGGTCACTAATTACAAGTCACCCGATATTTACCTAAACTTCATTTCATTTATTTCGAAGAACAGAGTCGACATTTCACTTCGAAGAACAGAGCCAAGAAGTGGAAATTCCTTATGACAACATTATTTTACGGGACATATTTTTTGCTTTCCTTACTGATAGAGCATTGCTGCTATTAAGACTGCTTAAAACATTTCATTTTTTGTCAAAATATTAGCTGGGGTACCCGGCTTCACTCAGGGAGTTGTTCAGGAATATTCCACAACATTTGAGAGTGTTCTGGAATATTCCACAATGATCTGGGATGTTCCCGAGCATTCCACAACATTCCAGAATGTTGTGGAATACTCTCGAATGTTCTGGACTCTTCTAGAAATTTCTAGAGGGCGAAGCTTCCAGCCCTTATGTCTTCAAAAGCACGCCCTGCAGGTAAAACTGGGAACCTTCTTCATGAATGAGATATAGATGGCTACCACAACAGGATCAGGAGGGCTCCCTTGATCATACCGGAACTCATTTCTGAGTTTTAGCGGCACGCACATTGTAGGTACACTTTCTTTAATAATACAGGGTGTAAGGGACAGTCCTCCGCAAACTAACAGGGTGCATTCGGCTCCTTATTTTGAATCATATTCCACCGCAAATATTCTCAGGAAAATTTTCATTTTTTTAATCGTATTTTCAGTTACTATTCCTTTATTTCAATGTAAAATTACATTCTCTGTACGCAGCACTCCATTTATGTAAATACTAGCTTCTGCCCACGACTTCATCCGCATAAAATTTCTTGTTCCCTGACCCACTCTGTCGCATCGCATCGCCTGCCCGCGCTGTTACTTCGTTTTCGCTTAGCGCTCGTTCTTCTTTTTTTTTGTTTTTGCTCGGCTTCTAAGGATCCTAGCGTAACGTTACATAGCCTAAAGCCTTCCTCAAGAATTTTGGACTAAATAATGCAAAAAGAATTTTTCTAATCCGACTGGTGGTGTCAGAGATTAGCGCGTTCAAACAGTCAATAAAAAATAAAATGTGTAGGTAGAATAGACTAAGGGCCGGTTTTTTGATCCCTAGTAATAGTCAAGCTAACCATTTGTTAAACTGACCATGGTTATTACTCTAACCAATTGTTAACTCAAGTTTACGTTTTTTGATCGCCATTTGGACTATGGTTAAAATTTACTATTGTTAATTATGTTGCCATTGCAATGGACACTAACATACCCATTGAAAAGTTGGGATTCATTATTTTGATATGGTAATACGCGTGTATTTTGACGTCTAATATTTTTTTAAGGCGTGGCCTCGGTCACCCAAAAGGCAGCATCTGTCGAAATGCCCAGATTGCATGATTTCTTTAACAGTACTGCTATTGAAAATAGTACTGTCATGTACAGAGCTTGGCCATCTAGCAACTATATTTCTGATTTTTAGGTTTGAATCTACGACAGCTTGGGTGTCACACACAAATCACAAATCACATCTTTTCTATTTCTATAGAGCTCTGCATTATCGCCGCCTGGACTCGTGATTCGGACATGCGTGCAGTCGATTGCCCCGACCACACTAGGAAATCTGGCAATTTTATAAAAATTATTTACCACTTCTCTAATTTCTTCAATCGAATTTGGCATCGCAATAAAAAGTTTCAATTTTATACAAATTTGTCTTGACACGGCGTGTACAATTTTGCAGACAGTTGATTTAGATACACCAGACAGATCACCAGAACATTGTTGCATATTCCCAGTGGCATAAAATCGCAATGTGATCAGTAATTGCTCGAGTGGTGTAACTGCGTGATTTTGCTCAGTGGGCGTTTTTAATTCGTTTGCTATTTCTCCGACGATCCAGATCACGGTTTGTTACTCGGCTTGTACTCAAGCGCACGTTTATGCTAATGGATTTTGCTGTTTACTGGAATCTTAAAAACTATAACACCTGAAGGTAAGTTTTAAAGTGTTTTGGCATAAATTTCTTTTTCTTTCGTTTATATTACAAACAAAATTTTCCCATAAAATGCATTTTTTCTCAAATGAATAAAAGTGTATTGCTCCCATCACGTTTTTCTTTGTATTATAATTCATATAATACAAAGACATAATATTATGCCAAATATTTTGATAAAATATCAAATGTTTCAAGCAGTCTTAATAGCAGCTATGCTCTGTCAGTAAGAAAAGCGAAAAATATGTCGCCATAAAAAAAATGTTGTCATAAGCAGTCTCCACTTCTTGACTCTGTTCTTCGAAGTTTAAGTAAATTTATTTAGCCTATAACAATCACTGTCCATTACACATTTTTTTTTTTGTTTAGGTACTTTTTCTTTTTGTAGTAAAACTAGTGTTACTTTCAATCTGTTGTATCTTCCCAAAAATTGTGTTACTGTAGCTGCTATACATGCAATACGCCATTTATTGTAATGAGGCATGTAGTAATGTGTTCAGCCTTCCACTTTTCTATCTTTAGACCCTCAAAAACAAAGATACTTCACAAACTACCAAATTTTAAAGAAAATAGCGGTTAGCGCTTATGGTCATAAATACTATGCAAAGCACCATAATGTCTAGATAAGTAGAAACAATGGCCACAGCATTTTCTTTTAGATGGTAGAGTGCCAGTTATGAGACAATCACCAATACTTAAATGCATGTGAAGCAGCTACACTGCTATTGTACATTAGACAGTATTATCATAATCATTACCTGGTAGTATCATGTTGGTAGTAGTAAAACGTAATACATTATTATCTGGATGTTTTAGTGACAATGTTGTATTGATTCTTTTCAGGAACCTAATCTTGACAACATTGTTGATCAGCTCTGCATACGACTTCAGGACATCAAAGATCAAGAAGGTGCGTCACGAGTAGGCATGCCCACGTGTTCTTTAGAAGAAACTGAGGCTGTTCGTCGATATTACGCTGCGTTTCCTGCTTTAAAGAAAGGTCGAGAGTCGCCGCTACCGTATTATCTCCCACCGCCAGCGTGGTGTCGTAAATTAGCGCCAGATCCCAAGATCAAAATGCAAAGCGAATTTTCAGTGTCTAAAGATTGGAATACTAAAAACAAGAAACTAACTTCAGGGAAAGAGCGGCGTAATTCATACCACGGTCAGAAGAAGAACAACAAGAAACGTTGCAACAGCTACAGTAGATCCTTTGACAGCAAAGAAATTCTGCCTGAGTGGGTAACACACGAGGGTGTCTGGGATATGGAAACACAAGACCCAGTGAAGGAGTTCATCAGAGCCATAGCATTAGACGAAGGTTACGGCACATGCGAGAACACTGTCACAGACGAGATCAAAGAAATAACAGAGGGGAATATTGGAATGAACGAAAACATGGTGCCTGACTGGGACGATAGCCTCGACCTCGACGCCGGGTGGGTCATCACCGAGGACCTCAACCCGCGCGTGCGCACGCCCATGGAAGAGGAACTGTACGCTAAGTTCGAGGCAAAGTTCGATCGCAGCATCGAAGCTCTGTGGTCTAAAGACCAGAACACACCCGACGACGAGTACCAGGACCTTCCAATAGACTTCCAAGATCTGCTGTCATCTCCCTCCGACCGTCTGTTCGCCGATCCGTCCGCCGAGAAGTGCAGTCTTATATCCCTTACTGAGAGCATATGGTCCACAGAAGCTGCAGACTTCCGGCCTCCGCTTGACCGCGGAGACTCACCTTCGCGCATCGCTGATGCTCTGCATGATCGCTTCCGGCCGCTCAACCTGGCCGATGTGGTCGAGCCAGAGCCGCGCGAGCTCGAGTCGTTCGCTCTGTACGAAGGCGACGAGATCTACGACGCTCTGACCACAGTCGCCAACACAATGCGCTCCTTCACGGCGATCAATCACAGTCGCGACCGCAGTGGCTTCGCCGAGGTGCCGCCACGCCGCGGTCGCTCCCGCGCCGTCCAGCCCGCGCCCGCCTGCGACCCGCCCCCGCGCCCGCCGTCCTCCCGCCCGCGCGAGGATCTTCTCACCTCCGCGCGCACGCACTTCCGCCCCATCCGCCGCGACACCGACGCCGAGCCGCCGCGCTACGCTGATGGCGACACCTTCGATATCTGCGGCGACCACGACACCGTAGAATTCCGCCGCAGTGACTCGGGCGGGCTATACCTGGGCGCGGGAACCGAGCGGTACCTCGAGTACCGCGCGACGCGCAGCATTGACTACGGGCGTCTCAACCTCACCCCGGCGCAGCGCTGCCCCGACCTCGACGAGCTGGGCCTGCGCCTGCACTTTCCGCTGCGCCAGTGCGACGCGAGCGTACAGACGGACGCGCCGCCCGAGAGCGCCGCCGCCGCCGCCGCGGCCGCCTGGGCGCCGTGCGAGGAGTGCGGCCGCGCCGCCAAGAAGATGCGCCCTAGTGCGGCGCGCTCCATCTGGAGTGAGACAGCCTGCCGCGCCTGCGCGCCCGCGCCGCCCGCGCCCGCCGCTGCAGCGCCGCCGCCCGACGAGCTGTCGCGCGAGTGGGAGGAGCTGCTGTCCGACATCAGCGCGGCGCACGCGCAGTATGCCGGTGGCGAGGCGCCGGACGAGGGCCGCGGCGACCGCAAGCGACGGCATAGCGCGGCGCTGCGCTGCGCGGCACAGTGCACGCACCCGCACGCGCGCTTCCTGCCGTGCTGCACGCTGGCGCTCGACCGCCCGCTCACGCGCTAAACGCCCGCGCGTCGCGCCCCACCCCGACGCAGTAGCCGCGGCTCACCCGCACAGTGCCTGGCGCAGACCGGCTTGAGCGCCGGCGACGTGTCGTCAGCTACCACTAGCTCGGCCTGCACTCGGCACCACAGAGCGTCTACTACCGCAGCTCGGAGCTCACCGTGCGGCTACTGCGGCGGGAGGTCTCATTATTGATCGTTTCCTTTCCTGATCCCTCGCCCGATCTGTATATATCGCCCCCCTTTTTTCTTCGAGCGTATTATTATTTGTATGTCGACAGTGAGAAATCGCAGCTTTTCAAATTCGAAAACGACGTGCCGCCGTGATCGGTCTCGAGAAGACGTCCCTAGTGGCTCGATTACTCTTTCAAGTGGCATTAGAATGAAAAAGTTAGCAATAATAATAGGATTAATTAGCGAAGCCTTAAACGTTACTCTCTCCCAGGTGTGTAGGGTTGTCGAGGTACTAAAGTGGAAGGCTAGAAGTGCTAACATATCTTATGATTGTAGATATTGACGGAAAGGGAGGAATTATAATGTAACGTTAATTTTAGTTCTATGTTTTCTTTGTACAGATTTCATATTGATGTAGGAATGTTTGATGGAATGCTCTCGCTTCATAGTCGATACTCGATGAAAATTTATTAATGTGCGAAAGTGTTCGGTATTGTGCGTTATTGTTAAATAATGACCTTGAAGTAATAAGCAGCATTGCTGCATCGTTTACTTATTTGTTTTAAAATGTTTTGTTGCGAAAATATATATTTTATTTGTTTTAGTTAAAAAATTACATATTGACGCAAAACGAGACGACAGCATTCCATAGCAAACATGATAGGACGATTCTAATATAATTCTTACAATAATATCGTCCCGACTTGTTTAATAATTTGTTAATATAAAATATAAGTAGAGCAGGTATTTTATTTTTGTTAGTATTTTTCGTTTACGTTTCCAGGCGATCTAAATTCATTCAAAATTTTATATTGTAAAGTAAATTGTTCTGTTTTTGCAACATTTTTGAACGCGAACATTAATGTAAGGAGATGATTAGACGCATCTCCGGTTGTCCAGCAGTGGGTACGCCTTTCGACCGTTGTTCGCGAAGGATGTACCCACAGTTGAAACTGTTTCCAAGCCGAACATGTCGAGATGCGGCTTATGTCCGAGGTTCGAACGGTATCGGAAGCGGACATTATGGTTTGTCCATGTTGAATAAGTTTTACACGCGGCGATTTTATTGATTTGCCGCATTATATAATGTATGGTGGCGAACGCGTCGCGGGTTAGTGTTCATTCTTGATACAGCAATGGCCCGCTGCGTTCTGCCGGATAGTGATTATTCGAGGTGTTAGCAGTTTTGTATGAAGCTGGACTATGTTAGTAGGGGGCCGAAGCCCCCTGAGTGTCGTCGGTTACGATGAACTATGTGTCGTGCTCTTCTTTGATATATGCCCGGCCGTCGCTGTTCACCGTTTACGGACGCACGTTTTTGTTCAGAAAACGGTTGGTTAACTTTTTATAAGATGTATCGGCATGTCTTGCGTTACATGTTGGCGGCACGACGAAACGGTGAGCAGCGATGACCACCAATTGTAACATAATTTACAGCTCCAAGTATGGATTGTAACAGTTCATATAGGCGTAACTGTTATTATAGTTCATAAACATAAGAATTGTATATGTTATATTTTCGTATATTTTCATTTTACACGGGGTGTTGGCGCCGGCGTGTTAGACGTCGCGCCGCGTGTACAGCGCAGTAGGACGATCGCAGCGCCATCTAGCATCGACTTTCCACGCTCGCTCTGTACACTGCTCCACAACTAATATTTTTATTTCATTTGAAAGCCTTGCCTAAGTTACAATTTCATAAATAACTTTAATATTCGTGCATACTTTTCTATTTTATGTGTCGTGTTTTATATATTTATTTTTATGTAGTGTGATTTACTTCTGTTTGTAATAACTGAAAACGGAAAATGTAAAAAAAAATGTCATTGCAAAATTTACACCAGGAAGGCTATCCTTGTATATATTTAGTATATTGTGAATTTAATGTAGTCATTTTCAGTTCTTTTACATGATGTATCATTATATTTATGTTCGCTAATTCTTTTGTTAATTTCCTTATCTGAAATATTTGATGTTTATGTTCATGCGGGTAGACAAGTACATCAGTTTACGACTACAATGTTTCAGATATAGAAATATTCACGTACTGTCTAAAGCTACGTTATTAGAGCGGTTGGGTATTTTTAAACTCATTCAAATAATTCACATTCATTTTCTCGTGTCACGTAATGTATTTCATTTTTTCTGTCATAAGTTCATATTATATTGTACTTATTCCATTAACGATATTCGCTAAAGGATACCTCGATAAAAAATATTTGAAAAAGCAAAAAAAAAAAATTGATTCAAGTTTGCATATAATATTATGTTTGATTAGTAAATATTAATCTAATGTAATGTGCCTATGCACTTGATTGTCTAACTATCCAGAACAGCAGTGGATAATAATGTTTTTCAACAAATGTTCAACATTTGTTGGAAAACAAAGGAGTTTGCTGCGGTATTCGGTTTCGGGGACTTATTACAATCAAAGTTGCGCCAGACCTATGCAAACTCCTTAATATTGAATGGGACGTGAATAAAACTATTGTGACCACACTCATTTATGACACCTGTCCGTTGCCGTTGCTCCTTCGTCTGATGGGTTTATCAACGTCCTATTTTATTCCCAAGCCCTTAGAGTCACTTGCGTCAGTTTACGTGTAAACTTTTCACGTTATTTAGTTGCTGTGCCAATACGAAACTAGCGCAAGTGGACCTATAGATGCTTAACCGGTCCCCGAAAATGACAACTCTTTATAAATGCGCCACGTGATCATTTGTAAGAGGCATGAACTTCGTCGTTATAATAATATGTTACTTGGTATTTCAAACTATTTTATTGTCAGCAAATGACCAATATTTGTTCTACGCAATACTATTTTTTATTGAGAGCAAACTGTTTTTCTGTGTAAATGTATTTTGGACACGTAGCAAATCAGCACATAATGAAAAAAAAAATATTTTGCAATGTAGATAAAAAATTCCAAATCATATAATGCTCTCTCACCAGGGACAAGTGGGCTTGTAACCGATAGCTAATAAGTGGCCTTGGTTACATGCATATTTGTTTACATTTCATATCAATTTATATCATTTTATTTTC
This sequence comes from Fissipunctia ypsillon, assembly GCA_947568875.1. Classification (NCBI taxonomy): domain Eukaryota; kingdom Metazoa; phylum Arthropoda; class Insecta; order Lepidoptera; family Noctuidae; genus Fissipunctia; species Fissipunctia ypsillon. The sequence goes on from OX387643.1 coordinate 5,308,970, forward strand.
TTTTGAAGTTTCGTAAAATCATTAGAGATTTAAAAAAAAAAATAGGCCGGGGTAGGAGCAGTATACAAGGGATTTCACATCTTATATTTTGGGCGCCAAATTTAACCACCGCAGAACGAATACCTATTAAAATTTTACACTTTGCTGTTTTTTCTCACGATAAGGATTAAGGATTTTCCATATTTACAAACTGTAACTTATTGTGAAAATTGGCACCTTTCTTTTGCAATTAAGTACTTATAGCGAAAATAAACGGCGATAGCATACATGTGTGAGCTTTTGAATTAGATTGTACCAAATTATACCTACTTGAAAATTGTTAATTCATTTAGAAGTGGTTATCCCTGAAAATAGTTACCATTTTCATAAATACGTTAGGTTGTGCTCGCTACTCTGGTTCTTGCCACCTGTGGGAAGAAAATAAAAATAAACGATCGATCCACATTTGAGTTTTTTTTATTTATTTCTTCCTTCCTTCCCTCTAATTAAACACTAGAAGAAAATAAATTCGAAACCCAACTTTTCGGGTATTCTGTAAACATGTTACCGCAGCCGGTAAAGTCTCAAGATATCAAAATTAGAATAACAATAAAATAGTGGGCGAAGTTGTCGCTCCACTCAAAAAGCCGAACTTGAGTATAGCTTGTTTCTGTCTTTTTCGCGCTCGCTAGCGCAAACGAGAGGGAGCTATACAAAAACCACGGTTTACACTTTCGTCCATTGAAATGCACGCGGTGCTTCGTTGCGAGCAAGACGCCGGTTCAAAATAACAGTGAACCGTCCGGTCTTATCGAACTAAAATAATAACTCAAAGTAAACGGACGTTGCAGTGATACGAACTGATTTCACGTGTGATATTGTTTTGGACGCTGATAGTGTTTGAACTGTTGTAATCAACGTCTGATAATTTTTTGTTTTTCGGAGAAAGGTAAGTTCTTTTATTTATTTATTTTTCCAGTAAACTTGAATAGATCACTACTAAATAGCTGGTTGTCCACGTAAAACGTCGCGTCGTTTCATGGAAAACTTTCATAGAAATGTTTGAAAAACGTTTGGTTTAGATTGCACCAAACTTTTGAAGAGCCATACCATTCATGACAACTTTTTAGTCAACCTATCTACCGTTATAAGCAAAAAGTAGATCTTTTCTAATTTTGGATATTGGTTTTTAATGGGTAGACAAGGATTTATAAAATTAATACCACAAATGTGTACCAAACCGTTACGTGTCCGTGATGACTATTTTTTTATAACACTTATTTTCGGCAGAGCTTACCTACAAGCTTACCTACCTACTACTCAGACGTCCTCATATTCCTTATAAGGAATCCTGAACTGAAAATTGTAGTTACAATAACTAATTAGAGGAGCAATATTCTCGTATTTTTAAGATCGTTCGCATTCTAATCTCAGTGTCAATCTGTCAAAAATACCTCTAATTTTCATACATTTTTGTAAAATTTTTGACATTAATTATTGTCGCTGAGATGCCTTCAGTTTTGCGTTATAAGGAGTGACAATGACAGTTGCTACAAATTTAAATCCAATAATTTAAGTTAATCATGACATAATTTTATGAACAGATTGACACAGACTTATGCAGGATTTTACAATAATTTAGTTTTTTTTTTTTATTAAAGTAGGTAAGAGCATTTCAGCCGAGCCTGAGGTCCAGAATTCGATTCCCAGGATAAAGTTACCTATTGAGTTCGTTTGTTAGGATTAAGAAGTTGTAAGCAGCAGCCTGCTATAAGTATAGGTAGATAACAGCTTGCAATAGATTTAACATTGTAATGTGTACCTAACCGTTTATTTTCCCAAACAAAATACGGTAAATACGGTAAATTAAATAAATACTTAAATAAATACGGTAAATACTGTTAGGCTAACGCTAGGAGTCCAACTTTATCCCCCACAGACAATACACCACCACTTTTACAATTAATTAGTGGTGTTGCAACCAGAAATATTCTTTGTCCACCACGGAAAATGACGGGCTCCTGTATCGGAGGCCAAGATGCTTTTTGGGAGTCGCAGAGCCAACGGAGTATATCTCTTCCAAAGCGTACCTAGTTATGTTTCAGACTTGTAAATTAGCACTATTTAGACCCAAATTACGGAGCCGAACTCGTGTTTCACTTGAGCGAGAGCTTATCTACGATTTTAGTGGCAGAAAAAAATGGAGGACTTTTTAATCAATTCATCAGCTTAACAAAATAGATTGGGTAGCTCAAGATGGTTAAAGCATTGATTGATCCATTTTAGGGGTCCGTACCCGAAAGGTGCCAAACGGAACCTTATTAGAGATCAACTATTTTAAAACTGCACGCCCCTCCACTAAAATTTCAGTACAAACATTTGAAATGTGTATGCACAAAGCAGTGGAGGGGCGTGCAGTTTTAAACTAGACGATTCCTACTAAGCCTCCGCTGACCGTCCGTCCGTCTGTCAGCGGGCTGTATCTCATGAACCGTAACAGGTAGACAGTTGAAATTTTCACAGATTGTGTATTTCTATTGCCGCTTTATCAACAAATAATAAAAAAAGTTAATAATTAAAGGGAGTCCCCGTACAATAAATAACCTTTTGATTATGAATGAATGAATTAAATGCACCGACCCCAGCGTGGTTTGACCAGACTCGATTACTCGAATGAACCCAAAGATTCACACTAGCCCCTGTAGCCTCAAGTTTCATGGGGCTACATAGGCCAATGCATATCAAGGAGTAGACCGGGGGCGCGGTAATGGTAGGGAAGATGTGCCCTTAGGATATGGAAGGATTATTAGAACCGTACCGGATATCCATCCTAAAGTAGGCAAAAAAAAAAATCTTACCCTGGCATATGCTGTGTCATTGTCTAGAACTCATCGAGTAATTATTACCTATCTTCAAAAGTGAAGAAATAGGGGGCCGCAAAAGTTGTCAGTTTTAGACCATTTTTCAAGAGCTCTGTCGCAATAACTAAACAAATTAGGAATTTGGAAATTCTGTTTATCATGTACCATATACTGTATTTAATCAACAAATACTAAAAACGCCGATTCATAGTGTTTTGTTTAAATATGGTCTATTTTCTGCAACTGCAAAAATAAAATTTTTAAATTAAAATTTCATTTCGAATTACAAAGTTATCTTTGCGATTGTTAAAATTAAGATGAAAAATATTCTTCCTTTAGTATTTTATTTAAATATGTAGTGTTAATTGATATTTACGGTTGTACGGAACCCTCCGTGTGTGAGTCCGACTCGCATTTGACCGGTTTTTTAAATATTTTTTCTAAACCCTCCGTTTGTCGAGTGTGATAGGTAGATAGCGTTAGGCACAGGAGCTAGACCACCACTTCTTGACGCAGTATTATTGTAATCTTACTTCAGTGTGGGAAAGAGATGGAGCTAGACGTCCTGTATTAAAAGTGGTGGTTGGCCCCCTATACGTGTCAATCACAGACAGATGTCTGATGGATTTAAGCCACTAAAGAGGTTCTCCCTGGGCTATTGTTCGCATTGTTACTATAGCGGCTATATTGCTGCGTGATTTATGTAGCCGGTAGGTATTTCACATTGTTTCCATTCTATTATGATTATTAAATTACTTATTATGATATCCTAATGTAGTTGACTGCCTCGTTGGTCTAGTGGTCGCAAGCGCTACTGCTGCGCATAAGGTCCTGGGTCCATCAGGAATTTCTTGGTAGGAGCCCGGAGTCTGGATATGTGTCCGGTTAGTGGCAATGTTAGGCTCGTCCCTCAGTACATGGGACTTGAACATAACTGGCGAAATCTGGCTGTAAGTACCTACCTAGATACTATAGACACACCTCTGCCTAACTCTTCGGCGATAACAGGCGTGATATTATGTTATGAAGGTACTAAGAGTAAATTGCCTATCGATTTGTCCACAATTTTGTCCTGTGACATTTTGTTACTAAGTTACTAGCCAAGTTGAGATTGAATACAATGTGTTTAATTGTTTGAATGTCTAAATTTATGTAGATGCCAAAAATAGATTATACCTATAATTGAAAATGCAAAGTTCATGCGGGTAGGAGGAGCGCAGTGCAAAATCTATATATTGCAAATTAATAAAATTGAAGTGTCTGTTTGTAATGTCAAAATAACATTTTACTAAATGCATAAGAAAGTATTTACAAAGTACAACTAAAAGCAATTTAAAAAATTCTTGTCTGTCTGTTTGTTCCGGCTAATCTCCGAAACGGCTGGAAGGATTTTGACAGGACTTCTACTGGCATATAGCTGATGTTACGGCGGCTAACTTATGCTACTTTTATTTTAGAAAATTAATTAGGGTTCCGCGCAAAAAAGTTAAAACCCATGAAATTATGAACAATAAGTCGGATTTGAAAAATTCTTTTTGCATTTGGTAGCCCAATTCTCGAGGATAGTTATAGACTATTTAACATCACGCTACGACCTTTAGGGGCCGAGCAAAAAGAAAAAAGTCAGAAAGTACACTAAGCGAAAACGAAGTAATAGCACGGGCGGGCGATGCAACGCGACGCCGACGACGCGCGACGGTTGGCGATGAGGGTTTTATTAATATGTTGCTGTTATTTTAGTATATTGCGTATCTTACGACATCCACGCGAACGAAGTCGCGGGGCACAGCTAGATTAGGCCGTTAGGGTAGACATGTGCTTCAGTGGAGACCGCGAAGGTAGGACGCCCTCAGGCTAGGAGGAGTGACGATCTTCGGAGGGTGGCTGATAGCAGCTGGATGAGAGTTGCCGAGAATCGAGCTCAATTCCGCACAATTATGGAAGCCTATGTCCAGCAGTGGACTGCTGTAGGCTGATGATTATGATGATGACTTGTTTTGTCAGTTCCTCACCACTTTTAAGAGTATAGCCGTCCTCCGTCCTCTGGCTTTCGCAAGACGGAATCTTCTTCGGCCGATTACTGTCACACGTTTCTTCTCTTTTAACATTAATTAACTAAAAACCCGGACACCAAAAATATCGTATTCTCTATCTTAATAGACAGGTACCTATCTAACTAGAAGAAAACGAATTCTCCTATCTTAGACCAACGGTTCTCAACTTTTGTCCTACCAAATCTTTCGCGGTCACGCTATATGAACAAACAAACCTTGCTTAATTGACAATTGAGGAGAGGCACAAATCAGCCAGTCTTATTAACAGAGTGAGATCGCGAGATAGCCACAATAGTCCTGAAGGCGCTATCGTCTGCCCACGCCCTGTGCCAGTAATTACCGGGCCACCGGCCCATTGTCCACGCTATACCATAAACAGCGGTAAAACCTCCCCACATGTTAAGATCCGAGATATGATATCGATGGTTTTTTTTTTCTTTCGATTCTCGATAGACGAACCGTTGTGGGTGCGACCGGCCTATGGAAGGAAATAGAAATGTAGATAGGTACCTATGTGTATATTGATGACAATATCTGTCTATTTCTTGAAATAATGTAGGTAGGTGGAAATAATGTATCTAAGTGAAAAAACTGTGCCGTATTCACCATTGTTTAAAAAAAAAACTCTTATTTATGTTTAAGTAGGCATAGGCACTTACCTACTTTTTATCTAAGTAGGTAGTAGGTACAAGTATCTACCTAGGTTTCGCTATAAGCAGAGTTGCTTTTCTTTCCGACTCGGGCATCGCATTACCTGCCCGTTTATGAGTTTATTTAATAAACTCAACGTGTATCAAAGGTACGTCAACAATATTTTTTGTAATAATAAGCGTGAAATTTTACGATTACTTTTGCATAACTGCTGCAATCTTAAGCAAAACAGTTTTGCATACAAACAGTAATTTCATAACCACGATCCATTTTCCTGTCCAATGTAATACGTATCTGCTATCAACTTTGTAGCGGAACCCCTTTGTTTAGATGCTTATCTAAAACATCTCTAGTGAATCAAAAGATCTACTTGTGTAAGACGATCGTGTTTTGGGCATTATGCGTTCTTCTCGACCTCCAAGGTACCTATCCTTTCACTACTGGGATTAACTGGTTACGTCACTTGAGTTGAGGGACCAGATTTATGATCATGTTTCACGGTACTAATACTCCTTATGAGGGTAAGGTAATTGGTTCTTTGTAAAGAGTTTATCAGTGTTATATAGCTTACTTAACATCCAGCTGTTAGGGACCAATAAATATTGATGTCTTGTATTTCACGATGCTCCGACCTCTGCTGGGCTCTGCTTATTTCATAAGCTCTTTGTACAAAAACAGTATAAGCTATCGGATTACCGATGTGACTGAACCGAACTTGTGGTAAATCTTTTTAATAAGATCTGTGTTGTTGTTCTACGATGTTTTGCTTTTGAGCAACAGTTTGTGGTAATTTTGTGGTATACATGATCATCCAACCTACTTTTTGTAATAATTATTTGTAAGGCTGCAAAATTGTTTTTGGTGAGAGTTTGTATTGAACTGAGCGTAGCGAGGGTTTCAAAGGTACGATACGCAGAATAACTGCTGCCGAGCAAAACACATTACTTTTCACCTCACTACAGCGAGGAAAACGCTAGGTGCAAGAAAAACAGCTCAAATAATATAATATTTAATTAGTGCTTATTTATTTTAAAAATTAAAAGTAAATTACTACAATTGGTAATATTGAAAGTTAATTTCATACAGTCATCGTGCTGGCCAATGCGATTATTCTAAAAATGAGCTTGGGGCACTGACATGAAATAAGTATTAATGCATTTTCAGTGGACTGGGGATATAGAAAATTCTTGAATAGAAAAGTTCAAGTTTTAAAAAATCATTCCACGCTAGCGGATAAAATGCACTTTTGCACTCTGATTTCTAACGATAAACAGAATCTTTCCGAGGTTGGTGCGGTGCAGACTGTTTCCGTCTACCTTTTGTTCAATACCTTTAAGGGCTTGTACACAAAACTGCGATGCGACGTCGCATCGCAATAATCTGCGAGCTGATTGACTGAGTGACTGAGAAGATTCAATGCGCAGCTCGCAGATTCTTGCGATGCGACGTCGCATCGCAGTTTTGTGTACAAGCCCTAAAAATATGTAGAGGAAAGGATTTAACTAGATAGGTACTACCTAATGATTAAACACTTAACACACGTATAATATATCTATCTATCGTAAAGCATATTACTTATTTCTTCATTCGTAAATTACTATACATAATTCCAAAATTAAAATAATTAAGATGGCACTTTAAAGACTCCGTTTGCAAAGTTAATGGAAAATGAAAACAATAAAGTCCTCCCATCTTGCAGTTTCATCATCAGAAATAATGTGTCGTTACGTTACATGCGCTAACGCAGTAAGAGTAGATAATGGTACTTACCTACCTACTTAGCTCCACCTAGTCAAAAAAATATTGTAAGTAACTAAAGACTAGGTGTAGGTAGGCATAGAATGGCTTGCTTACTACAGTAGTTAATAGGTAGGTAATAGGCATACTTGGTAGTAAATAGGAACCTACGAATCAAACGTTTGTATAATTGGAATTAATAAATTTATCCATTCCAATTAATTTATACAATCAGCGTCGATTTAAAACAGAAAGAAAACGCGACGTGCACATAGATAACACGATTTTAGTTTAGCTTAAGCACTTACCTAATTATTATGGATCATTACCAAAATAGCAGCAGGAACAGTTTCATGGTGTGGTGGTGGGATCGTTCGCTAATAGGTACTGATTTGCCAAGTCTTGTCCAATTGGCAAAATGTAGTCTCTCATTATGAATGACTAGCAGCGCCTCTTGGTTTCACTCGCATAAGTCTGGATCCCATAGGGGTAACGGGATAAAAAGTATCCTATATGTTAATCCGGGTTATAAACTATACGTGTGCTAAATTTCATTCAAATCTGTTCAGTAGTTTTTGCGTGAAAGAGTAACAAACATCCACCCATCCTCACAAACTTTCGCCTTTATAATATTAGTAGTATTATTAGTATCTAGGTTTTGCCAGCGGCTCCCCAAAAAACATTACTGGATATTCAGTAGGTAGTACTTAGGTGCTTAATAAGTAACTTAAGTTACTTATTTCCCATCCTATTCAGCCAGTGTCTTCGAGAATATGGTCTATTTGAGCTTGTTCACAATAATTACATCTCTGATTTTTCTCAGTCACTCGAATATTCTTAAATATGCCTACTAATGTGGTAAAACTAATCAAGGTAATACTAATCCGGTAGGTAATACTAATCTGATATAGTTTCACTAGAAATCATCTTCTGACACTGGTATAATATTTCCAGTAGGTGTCGGGTATCTTCATTGAATGTGCCGCGAATGTTCCCATGCGCTAGCGTGCCGTAGAAAAAATATCTTGATTTGTGTTCATATTTTTTTCATGTGCACTCAGCAACGAAGAAGGTACTCACCTAAGTAGATGGGTATCTAACCTATAGGTACCTTCTTGTGCCCAAGTCTGGTAGGCAATTGATTAATATTTTATCTGTTTTATAGAAACCTACCAGTAGCTACGAAGTAGATACCTAGGTAGGTGTTATAGGTTCCCCTACGGAAGATAATAAATCTCAAATCTAGGATTTTGAAGAAATTTATCGATTTTCACTAGAAATTAATCAGAGCCTTTATTCATCATATCAACTTTATCCACATCACCCAGCTTTCGTAAAGCTCAAACAATCGCCTTATTTCAGAAAATAAGAAGAAAAGACTGCAACGCGCGGCAAAGTCCTCAGCTTACAAAATAATTAACTTGGTAAACTTATCAACAATGATCAAAAACCTCATTTAGTTATTCTCAATTTTCTTTCCACGACGACCACGACAGAATGGCAAAACTCACGAGTTCGGCGCCATATTGTTTCCGAGATAATCACCATAGACAGATGAGTCACGAACGATACTCGGATATCTACGTTCAAATTGACTCCCTTTGTCAAACCGCTGGCATACGGTACCACTCTAACTTGATCTCTATCAACACAATGTCCACTAATCCTTTCGATTTTCGATCTTAAGTCCCAACAAATAAGGCTTATGTACTATGATAGTCGAAAGAAGCCTGCAGTGGTTGGTCAACCGGCAAAAAGCTTTATTCGTGTCAGCGACGCGGGCGCCGTCAAAACTCGTGCGGTACAGAATCCAAAGCATTTCACGGTGTTCTCTTGCGAAATATATAATAAAAACTTTGAAAACATTTCGTGCGCGAGTTTTCTAAGAAATGAACTCGAGAATTTTGTTAGAATAGTTCAGCGTCTATATTTGGATCATGAAGTAGGCTGTTTCAAATGTCAATGCTATGACGCGAATTCTCGATAGTCGTTAAGGATTAGCTTTGAGTTCAGGATTTTATGGAGCCTTTTTGGGCGTTCCAATCTGTGCAAGCTGATGAAATTATGACTGTTTACAAAGTTTTTTCTGTGTGCTGCGCTTGTCTTGGTCAGTATCAACTTTCCAATAACCATCCACGCTTACATAGGTATGACCTTCATTCGATCTCGAATACTTCCACTGTCCCAACGGGAAACAAACTCGGTTACCATACGAGTATTGACAGGAGAAATATAATTTTTATCATAAAACATCTCTATACTTATAACTTTTTAGAAAGTTAGTATCACTTGTAATAATTATACGGCTTGTAACATAAGTGCGGCGTGTTGTTTTGAAACCAAGCAGTAGTTCCCACGCGGCGGGCGGCGCATGCGTCGATCCGGTCAGATAACCATTTATTTATCACCTATACGACGGCGCGACCACCGAGGTAGGTAATGACGCTCCATGAACATCTGGGCTCCCACTAAGAACTGAAGTTCCTGCTACATAACGTCTCTTTATTGGCGACCCGCCGTGACTTGCAGGAGTCACTCGTAAAACAACGATTGAAATACTTAAACAACTTTTTATGGACGAACAGATGGCACGGGTAAACGAACGACCAGCGAATAAATAATCGACAGTCAGAATTTTAAGTAAGCAATTAGAAATGGAACTAGTTATCCCATAAAGGCCATATGGACAAGAATCGGATCGTATAAATTAATTGTGACAAAACCATTTCCGGCTGCGTGGGCGATAATATGCAGAACGTTGATAATTTTGTCATTTAATAAAAAAAGGTATTGGAGACAACCTGTGTGATGGTATTAAATCAATAAATTTATAATAGCAAGAGACGCTGTCTGTCTATGGATCGACGCCCGCGCAATTGACCGAGCGCAGCCGAAGCCGTTCGGTCTTTATCGGCGCATTAATAATGGCCGACGAGACGTTGCGATCTAATGCCTGCCAGTAAAAAGTACAAAAAGCTCCAACAACTTCATGAGTCGTGGTTCGTTTAACTGCAGACGATTCACCCTCTATAATTTAAGCCGATGCGCTAGCGCAACGGGCCTTTTATAAATAAAGGATTGGAATTCGGTGTCGGCATTTCTAGGCACAACATTTATTAACAGAATAACTCCAGTGAGATTTTACTAGTAATGTTGTTTTGTAAATTCATTTATTTTAAAGTAAGTCGAAGTTGATGAAGCTTCATTCTTTCATTGAAACCTAAAGAAGCTTACATAACTACACAGGTAGGTTTGCACTGATGAGTTGATTATTAAACAAATAACCAGCTCAACTGTAACGGCCCCTTTTAGAATCAAAGGCCTCCTTTAAAATTCAATTTATTGGACTGTTTTCCACATAATGGTCGGAAAGATGTTGATTGATAGACGGCCGTTAGACCGGTATAGAATTAAAGGAAACCTAGTCAACCGAGAGGCACCCATTACGCTAACGATACAAGGTCGTATTAAGTCGTATATTTCCATAAAACGGAGGTATTTTTAATATATTACACATTTTTAGGCGTTTTGTTAGAACAATTATGGTTTGGGAATTAAGTTGTTAGCGTTAATTAGGGTCGGCCAACAAAACCTATCTTAGAAAAATACATCTTGTCTAAATTAACGCAAAAAATAATAGACTTGACGACTTCACGAGTGGTGAAATTAAAATGGAAATCTACATGAGTCGACACGATGTTTCTGATCGTTTTACCACGGTTTAACTATTCTTCTAAATATTTTTACGGCGAAAAGGACAAAATTGACCGCCATTTTTCAGGATTTTTCATTTGATGAAGTTTGTTCATGTGCAATTATTTGTGTTAAACCTACGATAAAGGGACGCCTACTCATTTTTTCAGTTGTTAGTACATTTTTACAGCGTTGAAAGTAAGTTATAGACGTGGACGGGCAGACGGGGACATTCACAGTAATAATATATTATAAGTAAAAAATATGAAAGCGCACTATAGGAACCTAACCATCATTCAAGAACAACAAATATTTAGCGAAATTAAACAAAGAAAACTGAATGCAAAGACCTTCCCTTGCACAACTCAAGTTTGTAGAGAACAGGTAAATGCTAGTAAATAGATAACCTCGCATAATTATTCAGAACCATCGAGTCTTCATTCCGACTTGTTGCAATACTGACGAACAAGATACTTAGCATGTAAATGAACTAATAATTAGATATTAAACGCAGAAACTACGTAGAAACAAACCAGTTTCACTTAAACCACAAATGGCTAGGAGAAATATATAAAATATCTAGGAGGCAAGAAGATAAGGGATCTTTCTTAAATAGGTCGACTTTTGATCTGAGATATTTCTAATAATGCGTAGATGAGGTTGTGGTGGAGTAATTAAAATTGTAGGTGCTGTTTCGCTTTACAAACTTTTCTATTGGAGATACATACAAACATAAACTCAGGCCTTCTTCCCATGGTAGGCACTAGGCAGAAACTACTGTTACGATCCTTCCATACTCCTGACTTTGTTGGAGATGTGTAGTTTCTTTTTATGGATAGGTATGTATGCCTCCTGAAAACACTTCAGCTTAGTCCAAATAGACAAAGTTAACGTGTGACTAATGTAGGTAATGTATCTTTTGTGGTAAAAACAAACCTAGACCTAAAGATGATAATCGAACTGATTGCTCTAATTGTGCCGGACGGATATATTATATTATGTACTCGTAGGAATAGTATCCGTACTTGTGAAGGCTATTTTAAAGCCTTTACTTAAACCCCATATTCCACAAAACAAAAACAGAAGTAATAACTCTTTGTCTGTATCCATTAATCAGCTTATGAATAAAAGAAATCGTCGGTTTGGGTTCGTTAACTCATGTAATCGGATGAAATTGTGAGTGGAATTACGCATAATATGAATACTGCTGGAAATATTTACCGGACCACTATTTATTATACCAGCAGCGGGTCTATTCTGTTAAAGTCGCACCGTGACAACTTAGGTGAACTGAGCTTGAAGTGAGCTGTCAGTCCACCTGATGCTAGGAATTGACACTATTGACAGCTCACTTCTCCTCGCCTTTTCACGGTGAAATTGTTACGAAATGCATGGAGGTCGACGAGACAGCAGCTCATGTGCTTCTAAACTGCCCGGTGCGCATTGGTAACCTCCGTGAGATTTTCAGTAACCCCAAGACGTTGCTGGCCTTCCCTGAGGAGCTGGAGTGGATCGAATAATCGATTGTCCCACCCGCTACGCAAAATACGAGCACAAGACGTGGAGTTGCGGACACCAGCCCGTATTAAGGCTGCCGCAGACAGCCGCGACGCGACTCCAGTAGAATAATTTTCATGAAGTTTACCTACATAGAAATTGTTCCACACTGTCTGCGGGAGCCTTTGAATTATAGACCGACAGTTTATTCTTCGTAACTGTAAAAAACATGGCAGTGTGTTTATGATTACGATTTTATTCACAGAAAAGGATTGTTTCACTGGCAGGTTCCAACGGCCTTGAGTGCATAGCTTGCGTGTTCTGTGCTGAGCGTCGTACCTTCGTCCACCCAGGACTAGGACTCGCCCATCAAGGAGCGCTGTCCCAAATTAGACGCATTATTAATTTATCTATTATACATAAAACAAAAGATATTATGTTAAAACACGTATACTAAATGATAAACAATTAAATTATCTTTATAATGTTGAAGGTTGCATAAAAATACACTGGATAGTTTTTGCGTGATTCTCAGATTTTTATCCGCGTTAAACATAACTTTATAAAATTAATTACACTATGTAATATAAACATAATCTAAAATTTTCACATATTTAGTTATTAATAAAATGCTCTAATTTAACATATATGTCTTCTAAATCATTAACACTACTCGTTTAGACGTAATCTTTAGTTTAAAAACATTAAAAGATGGTTATGTTTCCACTCAGGTTTAATGTTCTAGCTAGTCTATCTCTGTTCCAATGCAAGGCAACAGCCTCTTTTCATAGAGAGAAAGAACTGCCTGTTAAAGTTTTCCCACCATTTTCCTTTAAATATGTATTTCGTTAGAGGTATTTAGATAAGTAGGTAGGTAGGTACTTAAGTACATCATACTACTTTTTTTGACGCAAATTGACTCTCATACATACGGATCACGTTCTTAAAGCTTTTATCAATAAAATAAGCAAGTTTTAAAAAGCAACATAAAACACAACATAATTTGTTAATTATGTATGATAATTTGTAAATGAAAATAAATAGCTTATCATATTCTTATTATAATTCAATTTGTATCAATTAAGAAAAGCGTTACTAAGGTCAACTTTGACCACATGCTTATATCCAATGACTTGGTAATTTTCTCAATTTGCTTCAACATTAATATTTGGTCCCACTTGCACCGCACACCACTAAATGCATTTAGCGCTAAACGAATTTAAAACATCGTTCCATTTCTATCGGTCGTTTGAAACACGCTTAGCGTTACAAGCATTTACGACGTACGGCATTTCATACAAAATTTCAAGTCCTTGTTTTTCGAAATGAAAAAAACCGATTTTAATGAAACTTCGTAGGTACGCATAAGTAGAATACATAGGTCTAAAAAGTTAGTTAAGAACATTTTCGAAATGTCTTATTTAAAAAAAAGATAATTGGAAATTTCTGTTTCAATGGAAAATTTAACATCGGTCGAATTTAGCTGTAGCACTCTTTTTCGAAAATGTTCTTAACTAACTTTTTAGACCTATGTATCCTGCTTATGCGTATGAAGTTTCATTAAAATCGGTTCATTTATTTCGAAAAACAAGGACTTCAAAGTTTGTATGAAATGTCGTACGCCGTAAACGCTCTTAAATGCATTCAGTGTTTTGTGGTGTAAATGGGAGTTAGTGCAACTTAAATTATACAGATTTGCTTAGCTCAATAGCTATCAAAATCAAATCTTGAAAGAAAATCTGAATTTATTCAACCAATCAATCTGCCTAGCCTTTTCCCAACCATGTTGGGGTCGGCTTCCAGTCTAACCTGATGCAGCTGAATGCTAGTATTTTACACGGAGAGATTGCCTATCTGACCTCCACAACCCAGTAACTGGGTAATAGGATACCCCTTGGTAAGACTGGTTGTCAGACTTTTGGGCTGCTGACGACCCGTAAAGACTGCCAAAGATCCACGAATGACAGCCGGGACCAATGGCTTGACGTGCTTAAATAATTTATTATGGCTATGAATTTATATCTTCTGAATTTATTAAACCAAAGGCCATCCTTTTATAAAACCATTGTGATTTTAAACGAAAATGTTATTTTCCCGGCTCCAAGTCACATTTCAAAGCCCGAACTGCTCGATCGGTACTCGGAACTTATAATCGAGTATCAATCGAGTTAATAAATTATAGTAGCTTATAATCAGAGGTGAACAAACGACCTCGGACAGCAACCGTTGCTTCCCAATCACCATACACCACAATACACGGCAGACATCCGCAATCCTATTGACAAAATCATGTTTTTCTTGTTTTCAAACAAAAATAACGTTAGATTGTCAAGAACGTTGATTCTAAAACCTATAAAAAGAACAAAGGATTGTGTACTTTATGTTTTAAGACTGATAGTTCTAAACTCATTGTTCTGTCACTTTCTCTAGATGACCTATGTTCTACGCTAGATATACTTAAAACCGATTTGACACAGTATCATGTTATAATTGAGTTTTAAAAATCGAATTGGATGTGAAATGATTAATTAATACAGTGAAGTCACGAGTCACGATATTTATGTATGGGTATCTGGCAAGTAGAGTAGGTGAACATAATATGTATAGCAGTGTACAACTTTTGGTAGTGTCTGTATTTGTGTCATCAGATCATCACAATATTTATTGTTCGTTTGGTTTCAACTAAAATTTAATATATTTCTAAAGGATTCGATTCCCAGGTCGGGGAAAGTGTTAATGGGTTTTTCGTAAGGAATTTCTCAGTAGCAGGGGTTTGTGCCCGGTTGATGTTAATAGGGCTCGCCCTCTATTACATGGAACTGATGGAATATAGGTACACCTCTGTCTAACCCTTCGGGGATTACAGGCGTGATGATATGTGTTATATTTTAATTCAAAATGTCAATCAACTTTTATTTGACAAACCGCTACATTATGTTATCTTATTCTTATCAAATAACACATCCGAAAACTATTATTACTTAAATTGAATAATTATAAATCAAATCAGATACTTATATAAACTTTTATTTATCTACAAAGTTTAGATATCCAAAGTTTGCATGTCAGGATGAACATTAATTAGACAAATACATACATCTAAATCACGTTAAATTAGCGGAAATTATCTTAAAAATTGCTGAACTTAGCTATAAAAATAGATGGCACTGAGATAACTGATTTATAAGATAACAGCCACTTAAACTTCACACTTTAAATTAATTTATAGTGATCCGCTTTGATAAGGGAACCAAGGATCCAGTGGCGAAAGCAGCATATAACACGATTCTTACCGGCTTCCCTTCGAAGGTTCGCATCAGCGACTGTACTGCTACTGGAAAATGGCGCAGTCAGTAGTAGGTATCTACTATTGCCAAAAAAGTTAAAACTGGCTTCGCTTCGGCTTCTCTCTTCCAAAAATTGACACCTCGCCGCTGCAAGGATAACTAATCAGAAATAGATGTGTTGCTACGGAATTTGTTGCGCAACTTTTTCTTCCCAACATAAAATAAACTCACTATACTGCTGAGCATGAGGTCCTGAGTTCGATTCCCGGGTCGGACAAAGTGTTATCGGGTTTTCCATCAGGAATTTCTCAGTAGCAACCCGGAGTCTGGATTTGTGCCCGGTTGATAGCAGTAGGCTTGCCCCCTATTACATGGGAATTACCTTCTTTAGGTACTCATCTCTGCCTAACCCTGCTGTGATTACAGGTGTGATGTTGTGTATGTATGTTATGTTATAAAATAAACAGCGAAAGCTCTGACGAATGTGTTTTGGGGCTGTCTTAGATAAGTAGGTACCTACCTAGCAAAGAGAATAACTGTATAGTCATTGGCACCTAGCACTGGTGCAGCTACAATTATGAATAGAGGGAAGCCGAAGAAAAAATTGTTCATTTCTCATAAACTCAGACAAAAAAAAAATAAGCATTTTTGTAATGTTTTTAATCTTATGATGACTGTATTATACTGGTATTAAATATATGTGATATGTGACACACACAGGTGTAAATTATTTGGCAATAGTAGACATTAAGAAGAGTGGTGGTCCGAAGGGAAGCCGATAGGAATCGGGTTGTATGAAGGCTTCGGCGTTGATATCTAGGTACTACCTAGATATCAAATAAGAGTTATTCATCAGGATATTTACCTGACCATTTTATAGGGTCAGCTAGCCTATAGCTAGCTACTCTCACAATATAATAATTTAATTATAAACAAGTAAACTAAGTTCATTTTTTGTAACTTGAAAGATGTTATACCTACATAATCTTGAAAAAAAATCTGCTGTAAAAATATTACGGCGGGATTTTATCGCACACTGGAGTTTCAACTCTCGGTGTCGAGCCGAGCATTGAGAATTCAACAGAGTAGGTACATCCTAACGCGTCAAGAAAACACACTGTTGGATTTTCAACTCTCAGCGGTTAGCAGTGCGTTGAAAATCCAGTGCGCGAAAAAAAAAATCACCGCGGTAAAAAATCGCCTGTGCGAACCTGGGGTAAAAGTTTTTATTAATGCACAATAAAATCTTAGTCGCCTGCAAATTTATAGTGAGAAACTGATAGAGAACATTTTTATTTTATCGTCAATGAGGTAAATAAGTATGATTTACGACCCCAAAGGTTAATTACATTGAACCTATATCAAATATCAGTAATAGATGATGAAAGATCAGAATAACCTTTTAACCTAAGTGGGAATAAAATCCTGTGAAAAAGATACCGATCTCAAAACAATATGTTACCTATCTTAAAACCTAATTATGTGATAACTAAGTTTAGTAATGGCAGAGCTAGCAATAGAACTTCTAGAAGAGTCTCTTCAAGGGATGTTCGGCCACCACATCTATTTTTGTGGCCAAGCAGCATTTCTGTACTGTATTGCATTCAAAGTTGTCTCAAAGGTTCTTACGTAACGTAGGTATAAAAGAGCTTAATAAGCTCTTAAGGTCTCTATATTATACATACTACCTCAGCTAAAATTCACTCTTTATCTCGCTCACACGATACTGCGCGCGGACTGAGTGAGAGCGGGACTGAGTGCGGTGCTGGGGGACAGGGAGCACCGATAGTTTAGGTAATTGCTTTTTACGGTGAAAATAATAGTAATTAAAAAAAAACACAAGACCTGCTAAAGCAGGTCTTGTGTGTTTTTTTTTTAATTACTATGAAACTATTGATTTATGAATTTACTATGAATGAATGAATGAAACTTTGCATACAAAGTTTCATGAGCTAATTTGAAGTACTTTTTGAATACCAGCGGAAAAAAAAATCAGCTTTTACCTACATTTATGTTCGCATAACTCGTCAAAATGTAGGGAACACCTGACTTTTTTTCGCGATTTCGGGTTTGGTCCCATAGTTAAAGTTGTTCATAATGATGAGTACAATGACACCTTAAGAGTTTAACAGTGATTAAAATTACTCCTTGTATAAAGCTGCTCTTGAGCTGCCTTGAAGCTGCAAATCCTCTAACCGTCTTTTTTCTCATCCAGCGATGCACATTAACTAAGCCATGGGTCAGTCGGAGCAGGCACGTAACACACGAGCGAGTCCGGGCGCGCGGCGCTCGCCCGACCTGCCCCCGCTGCCGCCGCAGATACAGCCCTGCAGCGGCTTCCTCGGCAACGTGAGTACTAGCCTTTATGTTAGGCGTGCTACAGATTTGTTCAGGTCGGTATGATTCGGACAGTCGGGCCTTCAAATATACATTCGATTTTGGCGCCCGGCCTGTGTCCAATCATGGTGACCTGAAAATGAGTGTAGCAGCCCTTGGACAGCTTGCGATTGGTTCCTGAAAGATATGAAAAAGCGATAACATTATCTATGTTTTCTGGTAGGGGATTTGGATTTGCAATGTTCAACTTTCGGAAACTATTTAATATTTATTAGTGCTAATGTTTGCTTATCAACTAACAATAACGGAACTTAAAATGCTAAGATTTTACAGTGCGTTATTTTGATTCACCATACCTTTCAGGAAGTTTCAGGGTGTTATTTTATGGATTTTAATTTCAGAACAAGCTAAACGCTTTCAAAAGTTAGCTATGTATAAATAAAAGCCTTTTTTCCGGAACCATAGTCGTGACAGAAAAGCCTCTACTTAAAAATCCATTAAACATAAACTGTTCGTACTCAAGTAAACCGCTAGGCTCTGAGCGCACTATTATACTGAATACAATAAATAAACCAACTTAAGTACCCTCTTAACGTTTGCATTAAATAAACTAAAACGCACGCGTTTCCTTACCATTTATCATAAATTCATAACACCGATTGTTACGAAAACGCTACACTACAAATCCGTAGCGACAATGCACCCGCGCCGCGTCGTTCCGTTTCACACGCGCTTTGCGCCCATTAGCATAAAATTAAGCAAGAGCGGACCATCCGTCTTGCCTTACCGACTTTCCTCGATATCAGCCGGTTTAAAAGCTTTAACGGTATCGGGATGAAAGTGATGCGTAAATCAAAACGTAGCAACTCGGCCTTGTCGCTTTCAGCGTGCGTAAGCGCATGATGGATGGTTATCGTGTCGAGCTGGAAATTATGTGGAAATGAACTAGTTGTCAGATGATATATTGGTGTTAAGTGTAGGGTACTTTTTTGCTTGGTAACTAAGTACCTGATTTCTTTTCTGGTATTACGCTTTTAAACTTATAATTTCGGTACTGTCAAGAAGAAAGGGGTGCAACGCCCGTAACTTAAAAAGAAAGGAAAGAAAGAAAATACGTTTATTTGCGGTAAACATGACGCAAAGAAAGAACACACACGCAAAAGAGAACAAGTTGGGGTAAAATATGCGTCACATCCACGCAAAACGCTTAAGCTTACAACATGACCAAGGCGTTGCTGACCTTCCGTGAGGAGATGGGTTAGATTGAATGATCAGTTTTCTCACCCGTTCGCAAAATAAACGCTTGAACGAGGAGTTGCGGAGACCAGACCATTATGCTGTAATATACTATACTATAATTTGACAAGAGCAGTGGTGGCCCAGTGGTATCGGCCCCGACTTACGGAGTTGTAGGTCGTGAGTTCGAACCCAGGCAGGCGCATTACTTTGTGTATTTTATTTCCTCACCACTGCTCTCAAAACGGTGAAGGAAAATATCGTGAGGAAACCGGCATGTCCTAGAACCATATTTTATTATTTATTTTTTTATTTGATATGGGTTTGCTCTTGACTCTAGTCTAGGTCAGAGGGGTCAGAGACAAAGTCGAAGATGGAGCGAGCTTACGCAGAAGAAGCCTGTTCACTCTCACTTTGAAGAGATTGGGGTTGTATGCGGTCGGAAACACAAACGCAGGTAGAGAGTTCCACTCCTTTGCTGTGCGCATCACAAAAGACATTTGGAAACGCTTAGTGCGAATTGGTGGAATATAGCAACTAGGCAGGGATGGTAACTTGCAGTGCGTCTAGATGTGATAATTGGAAGACATGTGACATCTACCAACCCACACTTGCCCGCGTGGTTGATTATGGCCCACTCCCTCTCACAGAGAGCATGCCTGTGTCCCAGCAGTGGGAACATTGTACGCTTGCATTGTATGTTATGTTTTACTATAACATGACAAATAGGATATATATTACGTTTTGATAAAGTTTGCAATATCACAGCTTCTTTTTGCGAGAGAGATCACAGAGATTTCCACATTTGACATTAGGAAGAGTGCTACATTTATCATCTGCCTAACCTTTTACCAACTATTGAGGTCGGCTTCCAGTCAGACCGGATGCAGCTATATTCTACATGGAGTGACTGCCTATCTGACCTCTACAACCCAGGTACTGGGTAATACGAGAACCCTTGGTAAGACTGGTTGACAGACTTCCGGGCTTCCGACGACCCATAACGACTGTCAAAGATCTACGAATGACAGCCGAGACCAACGGCTTAACGTGCTTTCCGAGGTACGAAGGGGTCTTGGTATGTAAAAATGGTCAGCCATCCACGGACCGCGGCGAGCGGAGCTTAACCTGATCGACCGACCCATGCAGCTGTTATTACTTAGCCACAAGCCCAAAAGAAGGCTACATTATACACACCTTTTCAACTGCTAACGTAACAAAATAAAACAAAACTATCTTATGAACAGAACTTCGCTCATAAACTCACAATAGGGCATCACTATAAGGCTCTAAGCATCGCATAAGCCCCCATGGTTGTTACAAGTCCCTATTTATGATGACGAGGGCCCCGGGCCCCTATGTAACAGATTATACAAAGCAATCTGCTACAGACATAAATTGCTTGCGTTGCCTTCAATGAACTTATAGCTCTTATTAGGAAAGGTAAGTAGGTTCACCATGGTGAAATGTTTTTAAGGAAATGGCGCTTCAAACGGTACTTGTTGGAAGACTTGTTTTTCTTAGTTTTTCAAAAGACTTTCATAATGTTTTGTAAAGCTTTTGACTTTGATTTTCTTGTTCTAACTAACAATATCTTAGTGTAGTTCACCTCGTAATTTCATGTCCACTTTTCTTCACATCAATCTATAGTCTATCTAAAGTCTAAACTAATATAATAAAGCTGAAGTGTTTGTTTGTTTTTTGTTTGGTTGAACACGCTAATCCCTGGAATGAGGTACCAGTCGGATTTGAAATATTATTTTTGCATTTGATAGCCTAATTCTTGAGGAATACTATAGGCTATTTAACATCACGCTATGACCCTTAGGAGCCAAGCAAAAAGAAAAAGTCAGTAAGAACGCTAAGCGAAAACGAAGTAATAGCGCGGGCGGGCGATGCAATGCGACGATAATGCCAATGCGAATGCGAGATAAGTTAAAAGTTGCTGAGACACTAGAGAATTTCTTTACCAACATCCCAATAGAGGTTACGAAATCTCTCCCCTCATCATCTTTATTGGCTGAATCCCTTCTCAAAGAAAACTTTAGTAAGGACATTCCAAGTTTTGAATTCAAGCCCATTTCTATTGCCATAATTAAAAAAGCACTGAAGACTCATGGAGGATTTCTGTTAAGGTTATTGGAGAGATCATTGACACATTTGCTCCTGTCCTAACAGACATATTTAATTAATGTCTAGACAGCGGTACGTTTCCTGATTTAATGAAACATAGTAAAGTAGTACCAATTTTCAAATCAGGTAGTAAGAGTGATCCCTCTAACTATAGACCAGTAGCGAAGCTACAACTTCCATTAGAGTGAAGCCGAAAATAAAACTGTTCAGTTCTCATAAACTCAATATAACATAATTTTAATATTGCCTCAAAGTTTAAGTCATTCCTTTACTTTTCTTAATTTAACGCCTATATAACTATAGATACGTGTTTTTATAATGCTTTACTACGTATGCGCTATATTATTTAGTAACAGTAAATTCAAGTAGAGTCGTTGTTCCGAAGGGAAGCCGGTAGGAATGGGGTTGTATGAAGTGTCGCCACTACTAAAGACCTATATCTGTGCTGCCACCATTGAGTAAAATATATGAAAAAATCATGCTAGACCAGATGTTACCACATTTTAATTCAAATAGAATTTTACATAGTCGCCAGTTTGGTTTCACGAAAGGTAGGTCTACAACTGACGCAGGATTAAAACTCATCAGTCACATTTTGGAGTCCTAGAAGAAGTCCCAGGATGCAATTGGCATTTTCTGTGACCTCTCTAAAGCGTTTGACTGCGTTGACCACAATACACTGATCTGTAAATTACACCACTACAGAATTGGCGGACGAACTGCTGATCTTGTTCTTTCCTATCTATCAAACAGGCAGCAAAAAGTAAACGTTAACGGGGCGTTTTCCTCGGGATCTCTAGTTAAGATGGGCGTGCCTCAAGGTTCAATTCTGGGCCCTTTCCTATTTCTAGTTTATATTAATGACCTTCCTTACATGATGGCTAACTTATCGGATATAATTCTATTCGCTGATGACACTTTGCTTATTTTTTAAATAGAAAAGATACGGATATCTTACATGTCAACGATAGTCTGGCCATTCTTTCGAAATGGTTTACAGCTAAAATCTTTTACTTAATGCGAACATAACTAAATGTCTTAAGTTCGCATTACCAAATGTACCACAAGTGTATCTAAATTTAAAACTTGATGGCAAGAAACTAGATGCTATTACGGAAACTGTATTTCTAGGATTTACTCTAGATTCAAAATTGCAATGGGGCGCCCACAATAGAGCTATTTCAGTTAGATTAAGTTCAGCTGCATATGCAGTACGAAAAATAAGGCAGTTCACTGATATAGCCACAGCTAGGTTAGTATACTTTGCTTATTTCCACAGTATTATGTTTTATGGCGTTCTGCTGTGGGGATCGGCAGCTGACGTAGTTCAGTTTTCATTTTACAAAAGAGGGCAATCCGCGCAATCTATAAAATGGGTCCTTGTGAGCCCCTAAGAAACAAATTCAAAGAAATTGATATACTAACTTTGCCCTCTCTTTATATCTTAGAAAGTATTTTGTATATTCGCAAAAACTTAGGACTTTTCAAAATAAGAAGCGATTTCCATAATATAAATACACGTAGTAAACATGAAATTGTGATACCCAAATTTAGATTAACTAATACAAGCAAGTCATTTCTTATAACCATTATCCGCTTTTATAACAAGTTGCCAAAGTCGGTTACAAAACTTAGCGATGAAAAATTTAAAACCCAGATTAAAGACAGGGCTGAAGACAGGGAAGTTTGGCGCTAATTCCTTCTGCACGTGTGGCTTTCCTGGTACCTTATTAACAGCATAACTATTTATGTAAATGTCTATTAACTGCTCCGAAATTACTTAAATTTAATTTATTTTATTGTTTTTTACATGCTTCCATAGTCAGAAAATTGAAGCTAGTCGCCCATTCCAAAACGTAGGTCTCTATGGAGAAGAATGGGCAAGAAACTTTATGGACACTCTTTTAAATCAAAATTATTGCAAAATCCTGGGTACATTGTTCTTGTTGCTTCTATATGTAAGAACAATGTAAAAAATAAATAATTAAAAACAATTCAAAATATAAGATTAAAAATAAGCTTTGGCAGTTAAGAGATGACCAGTCTCCACTGACGGCGCCCGTTCACGAACATGACGCGTTGATCAGCACCATCCAGCTCAACCATTTTGTAGGGAACCGAATGATCCAACACACGCGCCACCTTCAGAGAGACATTTAAGTGAGCATGACATACTCTCAACTGCCATACTCTTTTAAGTCAACATACCTACATCATAACATAAAACAGCTCCATTGTACTCACATTTACAAAATTGAAAAAATGCTTCTAATTTATACAAAACTATAGTTTGCAATGATTGTATTTAAAAGATTAATAAAATCTTACTACCAAGAGGAAAGAAAATCCTACCTATCTTACTTATTCAACATATAAAACTTGATGAAATAAAAATTAAAAGTAAACAATAAGGTCATAATGTCAGAAAAAAAGGGACGCATTTCTTCTTCTTCAAAAAAAAAAAATTAACAAAGCCCAAGTGGCTGTGGAGCAGGACCAGCATTTCGCCAAGCATTTTTATCTATGATATAATCATCTAACCTATAATACGCTTGTCTACATAGTGTGCAATTGTAATAAACAAGCAAGCATAATGTCCAACTGTATCCATTTTCCTTGCCACCCTACTCCTGACGATGACCGTAGGGCATGCAAACATAAACAAAGAATGAGTGGCGGGTGGGTATCTAGTAGACAGTATTCAGCTTAGATGTAAAATACTCAGAAGCAGTTCTAATGTGAATGCCAAGGTGGACTAAGGTCGGCGAAAACTTAACACGTGTAATAATTTAATCTATGCAAATATATAAAATTGAAGTGTCTTTTTGTAATATCACAATAACAGCTTTTTACTAAATGCACATGAAAGTATATACGGTACTTATAACAAAAAAAAAAACAATTTTTAAAATTTTTGTCTGTCTGTTTGTTCCGGCTAATCTCCGAAATGGCTGGGCCAATTTTGACGAGACTTTCACTGGCGGATAGCTGATGTTATAAGGAGTAACTTACGCAACTTTTATTTTAGAAAAATAATTAGGGTTCCGCGTAAAAAAAATAAAAAAAAACCATTGAAATTGTGAACAAAATCCGATTCAAATAGGGAAGTATTGACATCCACGCGGGCGAAATCGCGGGCACCGGCTAGTAGTAAATAACTTCGCGCGAATAAAATTCTCAGTGCGGGCTAGGCCTTATTGTTAAGTTTATACAGGAGCATTTTTTAATCACTACACAAATTTTCACAGGGTGTTCTACCCACGAATATGAACAACTTTCACCTATGGGACCAACTCTGAAATCACGAAAAAAAAATCTGCTGTTTCATACATTTTGGCCGAGTAAGTAACTTTTGTATGAAACAGCTGATTTTTTTTCGTGATTTCAGAGTTGGTCCCACAGTCAAAGTTGTTCCAGTATATGCATAAGTACGTGAAAATAAAAGAAAATTGCAAACGTTATTTAATATTGGATATTTAAAATTTTAAGTATATTACTCAAATAGGTGAGCTAGCCATTAGGTTAATCTGTTGGGGTGGGGGTAAGTAAGGTGAATGCGCGATTCTATCCGACAATAGGCGATGAAAAGCTGTCAAGACTGCCATTGTGAACGAAGAATCAGACTTGCATTGTACTAACTTAAGCATCATACGTGGAATTGTAATCATTCATGATTAGTCTGTCAAGGCTTCAGTGCCTACAGAATTAGTCTTTACTTTTGTTTATCGTCTTATTTATTAATTTAGGGGACTGCCAAATTAAATTATTATTTATTTATTTCATAGTTTTTGTACACACATATAAAGAGACAAGAAGAAAGGAACAGAAAAATACGTTCAAAGGTCATGTTTATTTATTTATTAAAACTTTATGCACAAGTAAAAAAAGAATACCGTACAAAGGCGGACTTAATGCCTGAGGCATTTTCTACCAGTCAACCTTAGGGTGCTGCAGAGAGAAAACATGGCAGGAGCAACATAGGGGATAGATAACACGAAAATAACTATAATAATACAAGAATAAATACATACATATATACATACATACATGTAAACGGAATAAACTTCGCCAGGAGAAATAACGATCAAAAGAGGAGAAAACGAATCCAGCAAATCAGCGCTGGGTAGTTTCTGCCAACTTCTTACGTATATGCTCACGTGCCTTCACTTTAAGTGACAACCGATTAGTTGCCGTCCTGATGTTCAGAGGGATCGCATTCCAAAGGAAGACCGCCTGGACATAGTAGAAGACGATTGTTGGTTGAATGAAGATTTTTACTATAGGCAGAGCATAAATATTGAATATGGGAAGTCAGGTAAGAAGGAGAAGTGGGTTTGTCGAGAAAAGAAAATAACACGAACAGAGCCCACCAGTGGCGCGGCGGCAATTATCATTAGAGGTAAGCCGAAAAAAAATTGTTCAGTTCTCATAAACTCAGCCAAAATATTGTAGGTATTTCTGTAATGTTTTTAATCTTATGATGACTGTATAAACAGGCATTAAATATGATATATATAATGTGATGTGATACACAGTTACACACACAGGTGTACCATATAATTTGGCAATAGTAGACATTGAGAAGAGTGGTGGTTCCGAAGGGAAGACGATAGGAATCGGGTTGTATGAAGGCTGCGCCCCTAGAGCCCTCACCTCTGTGCGCTGACGAATGGCTAACCGTTTTAAAAGCAGTCGGTGCGTGGTATCGGTTTGTGTACATTTCACATGTTCAATGAATTGTTCTGTAAAGAGCATTTAGTCTTCATTATTTCCATTGATTAATCTCACAATCTGTTAACTAATAAACGCACTGCTAAGCTTTTATGAGCTCTTACTACTTGCATGCATGGTTCGATCTATAGGTTATTAAGTTTACTCCCCTTGCATTAAGGCTCCTGCAAACAGGCGCGATACGCGAATCGCTCGCGACCCAAAGGCACCGCTCGTCGCACGACTCGCGGTGCCTTAGTGTCGCGCGCGATTTGCGTCGCGTGTCGCACCTGTTTGCAGGAGCCTTATCGATGGTTTGCCTGCAGCGTTTGAAAGAAATACGATAATAACGCTTTGATATCTTGATGTTACATTCAAATAAATATTTATTGCTTCCGTTTATCGCAAAAGTCTACTTGGTTCTTACTGCTGATTGCATAAATCAATCTGACGTAGATTATTTTTATTAAGCACCAATTAGTGCCATAAAATATTTAATTTGGATTGATTAACTAAATGATGTAAAATAAATTAGTCTAGAAAAGAAATAATAATTTAATAATAATAACCCCATCGCCGTATCTCTACGTTGACGTCGTGGTGGGGCTTGCGCGCTTCGAACTCTAGGTCTGTGCAGGTAGAGTTTACTTTGCCGGAACGTATGAGGAGCCAGGCCAAGAGAGACCCCTCTTTGAGGAGTGGCTGGAGAGGCGCCACGGCGTCCTCACCTTCCGCCTGACGCAGGTCCTCACCGGACACGGGTGCTTCGGGAGGTACCTGTTCCGGATAAGGCGGGAGGAAACGCCCGGGTGTCACCACTGTGTGGATCGCCCGGAGGACACGGTGGAGCATACGGTGGAGGTCTGCCCGGCTTGGGCGGGGCACCGCCGTGTCCTCGCGGAAGCGATCGGCGGCGGCGATCTCTCGCGTCCGGCCCTGGTCCAGGCCATGGTACGGAGCGAGAGTGCATGGGAAGCCATTACCTCCTTCTGCGAAGCAGTAATGCTCGTGAAGGAGGAGGCGGGACGCGTGAGGGAGAGGCAAGCTTTGCACCCTCACGCCCCTAGTCGCCGCAGGAGACGCCCTGGGCGTCGGGAATTGGCAGCCGATTCCCGGCCACCGTAGGCGCGGGCTTGCGGACGGCGAGCAATGGGTAGCTCGCCGTCCGGTAAGGACCAAGCCCGAGTCGACGGCGCATCGTGTTCCACGCGCGCCTCAAAGAGATGTCAGCACTATTGACGGGGTCCGCTAGGGCCGATGCCAGCTAGGGTTGCAGGATGTTCGAAAGAGTTACCGTGGCCCCGGCACAGGCAACAGAAGGAACACGGGTGGGTTTTAGTCAGTAAAAGTCTGACACGCCCTCCCGCTCCGCCCAGAGCGGGAGAAGTCATTTGATGATTTCCCATCCACAAAAAAAAAAAAAAAAAAAGGCCAAGAGAGACAGAAACCCGCAGGTCAGTAAGTGGCTAGCTGTTGTGCAGTAGCGACCCCATGGACCCTATCTCCCGGGAGAAGTCTTGTTCCTCACTTCTGGCTTACCTTTATTGGCCGGTTTGAGTGGAGATTCGCAAGAGCAAACGTGTTCGGGGGAAGAAAGTATTCCAGTAAGTGCTGGTAGGGATATTGACCATCTTCCGGGCTCTGGGATTGTCCTGATAGTCGTGGAATACCTCTCCACTCCTCTTAAGTAGTACCTCAGGACATGTTGCTCCCTTGTCACTACGACACTATGTGCTAGCGACCGTTTCCGGGGGCCCACTATCGAGTGTGCAAGTCACCCCCTGTCATTCTTTCCGTGTATAAAAAAAAACATTGATCAGGAAGGGGCCATAGTCCTTTCATAGTTCTAGGTAACCAATCCACTTTAGATATCCAAACACATATTCCAATATCTTTGTTTCCATATCCTGCAATATATATATATAGATCCTGGCCGATTTCGACCACAGCGACTTGGGCTTGCCTATTGAGGACATCGCTGGTGTGCCCTCAGGTGACTGATATAACCAATTTTTGCCGCGAAAGTGCGTCCACATTCACAGCAAGTCAGCACCCCTCCGATGTAATTATATCCTGCAATAGTCCTACACCAACTGGGGATTGTCTTTGGGTGCACTTGCATATACAGGGATAACCGTCGGTTGGTGCCTCATTCCATTTAAAATTGTCTATAGGGCTTCTGCAAGTTGGCTTCGGGTCCTCATTCGCCTTCCAAGGACCGGGACTCCATGCTTCCGAGATACGTAAAGATAAACAATAATTATTTATTTATTTTCACGACACAAGTATCAGTGTAGCCCTGACTCTTGTACTAGGAGTTCCTGCATCACAAGAGCGGCCTGGCTCTTGTGATACAGGAACTCCTAGTCTCAATTTATAGAGAACAGAACATAGAAGCGCGGTAGACAAAAATGAGATACGTTACAGTTATTGCATGCATTAAAAGGTAGGTTTACAAATATACAAGAGAAAAAATGTAATATAGTAGTAAAAGAATTTAAATACCTAACCACTGCGTTTCGTGGAAAGTGTGAGTGCGAGTGTGGAGTGTGTGTGAGGAGTGTTAGTGTGTGTGAGTGTGATGAGTATGGTGAATGTGACTGGGTATCATGTAACGCTGCTGAATAGAATAACTAAGTATCCAATGATTTGATTACATATACATTTCAGACTTAGTTTATATTGCATCGCAATTATTATAACTTTAGGAGTTGGTAAACAATGTATGCTTGCACATCAAATTCCAAAGTTTTTTTTTTATGTTTCGGTCTACTAACCTGTCTATTTCAAGAGCTGTAAGAAACAACCGGTGTTTTAACACCAAAATACCTTGATGTTACAACTAACAAATATATGAACTAATTCTTCAAGTACCCCATTCTATTGTTATACATTATACCATACTATTGTGCTTCTCATAACCATATTACTTAATCGTGGTTGCACATAAGGAGGCATTGCGTCTGCGCCGCTAATTGGCCACTATATCACCGCACCGTTACTCGACTCTTGCGTCCATTCGCGATGCACCCCGCGTGACCGACATCCAAAACGCCTAAATGTTTATTTTTGTAGCCATCAATTTCCTTAACTTTCTACATGTTGCGACCTTTAACAGTTATAAGTAAACAAATCGACGGGTTATTTTATCATGTTCATGGAGCAAAAAAACGTTTAAATTATCGTGTCTGTCAATCCTAAAAATAGATATGGAGCACGAGGGGTTAGCGATCGAGAAAGGAAGCTTTAGCATTTCAATATATTGCAAAAACCATTCATATGCCTGAACAATTTTACAGCATTTTTCAGTATGAACAAAGCCAGTTCCAAATAAAAATAACCTTAAATTTATTTTTACTGTGCCGCCAACTTCCATACAAGGTTGAATACAATAGCTTAGTGTATGTTGTTGCTCTCGTATTGTCAATTTTAGTGTGCCTCCGTGCCTCCCCTCGGCTTTGTTCCTCCTCAATTTTAAAGGCTATGAAAGGGCATTATGGCCTGTAATATAGGAAGACAATGAAGGGCACTACACGGCTGACCTCTCCACGAGCAAGATTATACTTATTTGCCTTTTATTTTATAGAAAACGGCTCGAGAGCCAGGATGTTGGAGCAATAAGAAATATGCGAGTATCTATGGACACGTTGTAACTTTTTGCGCAAATCGGCCGGATGTATTAATATAGCCCTTTTTATGATGGAATATCTGTGCAGTTGAGACCTAGAGGCATGTGCGGGAGCAGTCAAGTTTCGCAATTTACACGTTCTGTTCTTTGAATTTTGATTTCTAGGTTTTTTCCGTACCTATTAATATTATAAACGCGAAAGTAACTCTGTCTGTCTGTTTGTTATTTTTTCGTGCCTTAACGGCTGGACGGATTCGAATGAAATTTGGCACACGGATATACCATGACCTGCGTTATTGTCTAGGATACCTTTTATCCCGATAGTACGTTTCCGTCGGATAATTTCTGACCTCCACGCGGGTGATGTCGCTGGAATAGCTCAAGCCAGTGTTTTATAAAGAAGTGCACTTATCTTCCTCAAAAGCTAGAATTATCTTTGAGATTTCTTCGTTTGTTTGAAAATAAATCTAAAACTTTGAATACAAGTCACCTTTCTCTATTTGCTCTTTTCTGTGTGTCAGCAGTAAATCAAGTTGTTTGTATGCAATATTGAACCGTTAAACTGTATCTGTAGTTCAGGAAAGCGTTCGTTCCACTTTGTTCGAATGTGGAGCGGGGGGCGCGGGGAGTGGCAATAATTCATGACCACGACATGCGCGTGGGCAGTGATGGTCGCGACTTTGTGATCTGTCAACCATGAAGTAAGACTCAGAGGATCTACAAACGTGACTGCTGTTGACACAATGCAGACCAAAGTTGATAGGCTAAATATGTGAAGGGCTTAATTATTAGCTGGGCTAATGAAGAGGCTTACAGTAAACGTTGCCGTTGTTAGTTTTAATATTCTTTTTATTGTTGTATTTCCTGTGCGTGTTCCAAATAAAATATTTTTCTTTCTTTCTTTCTAAATTGGTTTTGTTACTACTGGCGTACTAAAGACCATCTCGATTTCACCCTTTCATACTTCATACCTCAATAATAGGCCTGTATGCCTGGTGTCTACTTGAGTCCTGTCAGTATACAAGTCAGAGTGTGTGTATTTGAACTTAATGGCGCAGGATAGCCTTTACCAGAAGTGGTTATCGTGTTAGTGGTTCAGGAGCTTCAATATCATCAGGATTGTGCCAGAATATAGCACAGTAGTTCGTCGAGGACGTGGTACGAAAGCGGCTCTGGCATCTTCTCTTCTGTCATCCGAAGACAGCCACCACGCAACCATCGATGCGAAGCTCTGCTAGAGTGAGTGTCACCAGCCAGTGTCACTCTTATCCGACCTTTTCGGTGATTCCTGTAACTTCGTAACAAACATAGGCGACATCTTTTGCAGTCTGCTGTGTCGTCAAACTTATTATCAAATGTCTCAAATAATTTTGTTCGAAGTGGTCCTGCTACTCCTAAATATTTAATGTTTGCACTTGTTTCGTAGAAATACGGAGCTTAAACTTGACTTTGGGTAGAAGGCTCTCTAACAAATATTAGTTAGAAGGAGCTGGCACCTTTTTGAGATACCTACTTAGCGAAATTTCTACAACTTAGATCGGATATAATATAACTACGAGTAGGTATGTAGGTACTGTTCAAAACTTCTGGGCTGGGATCAAACTTGATTTTAAGCATCCGAAGTATTCTTGTTTCTTAGTTAGTACTAGCACTTCCGTCGCGACTCCCTCCGCGTGGATTTCGTACTTTAGTACCCGTTAGCGGCAGATTTTCTAAAAACCCTGATACACGTTATTCTTTATTTTTGGTCTGTATATAGGTACCCAGTTTTGAGTTAATCAGACCGCCCGTTAAAATTCTTCCATACAAACTTTAACTCTCCCCAATCCCCCTTTAGTAGTTTAGAAAAACAAAAAATTATCTACTTCATAATTTACTTAGATAAGTATTCGTGCCAAGTTTTAAGTTTATGAACTCAAAAAATAAGATTTTTCATACAAACAAAATCCCCCCTTTTCACCCCTTTAAAAGTCGAATTTACAATAATCCTCCCTTAATGGATGCTTACAACATAAAAGGCATTAACTGCCAGAACTTCAAGTTTGTAGCCCCAGTGGCTTAGGCTCTGCGTTGATCAATTGCGGCGATAAGTCCCCTCTTTGAGGAGTGGCTGGAGAGGTGCCACAGCGCCGTCACCTTCGCCTGACGCAGGTCCTCACCGGACACGGGTGCTTCGGGAGGTACCTGTTCTGGATAAGGCGAGAGGAAACGCCCGGGTGTCACCACTGTGTGGATCGCCCGGAGGACACGGTGGAGGTCTGCCCGGCTTGGGCTGAGCACCGCCGTGACCTCGCGGAAGCGATCGACGGCGGCGATCTCTCGCGTCCGGCCCTGGTCCAAGCCATGGTACGGAGCGAGAGTACGTGGGATGCCATCACCTCCTTCTGCGAGGCAGTAATGCTCTTAAAGGAGGAAGCGGAACGCGTAAGGGAGAGGCAAGCTTTGCGCCCTCACGCCCCTAGTCGCCGCAGGAGACGCCCTGGGCGTCAGGAATTGATAGCCGATTCCCGGCAACCGTAGCTTGCGGACGGCGGTCCAATAATGACCAGGCCCGGGTCGACGGCGCGTTGTTTTCCACGCGCGCCTCAAAGAGATGTCAGCACTATTGACGGGGTCCGCTAGGGCCGATGCCAGCTAGGGTTGCGGGATGTTCGAAAGAGTTACCGTGGCCCCGGCACAGGCAACTGAATGAACACGGGTGGGTTTTAGTCAGTAAAAGTCTGACACGCCCTCCCGCTCCGCTCAGAGCGGGAGAAGTCATTTGATGATTTCCCATCCATAAATGAAAAAAAAAGGCTCTGCGTTGATGAATCAGTCGGGAGAAGTAATTAGATATGTATAGATTTAACACCCATTATACAGTTGAAGGTCTTCTTCAAAAAGATGCGCAAAAACGGATCATGATATGCCAAAATTTTAAATTTTCAACTTTCGTGACGGATGGCATGATTCTAGCAAATATAGTACTTATACGATTTAGCTTCTCAGCAAGATTACATCGCTGGTGCTCTCAGCAAAATTGCATCCATGGTGAAGTATCGTGAAGCCTCTTTAAACACATTAGGTAGGTACTCCATTTACCACTATGTAGTACATCCTAAAGGGCGGGCCCTTTGAGATAGAGGCTGCAATAGTAACGGGTTACTATTGCAGCCTCTATCTCAACATCGGACCACACACACATGAGATCTAACAGTAACTCTTCAATAGGAACTGATTCCATGCAGGTATTAATTAAGCGGAGCCGGGAGGGCCGAGGACTTGTGGGGGGGGGGGGTATATGCAAATCTCCAATTAGTACCTTTCCACCAGAGCGGCCATCCATCAATGTCGATCATCTGTTGCTTTTCTGTAGTAAGTTAGGGTTGTGGGTTTATTTTTTTGTTGTCTAGTGTGTCTACCTTTGGTATGGGAATATTTTTGGAGGAAAACAGTAATTTCATTCATTCAGAATTTAGTCATTGCAACTTTATAATTCTAAAAATTACTATGATTTACGACGATATTTTAGTGCTATTGCAAAAGGCGGTAACTCCATTCTGTTGCATTCTTCGTCACTGGACGAAGTTCTTCTGGAATAGTCGCTGGATAGACTGACGAGGAGGCAGTTCTTGCAGTTCTTCACTAAGCATTTTCAAAGAGCCTACGATATATCCAATTGGGCCCTTAGATGGTATCAATTAGTGTCACGTTCACTCAACTACCAATCTAAATTGGAAATATATTTTCCCAAAAAGTGGGTACTGGGGGCCAACCACCACCTCTTAAAGCAGTATTATTTTAATGTTACTTCAGTGTGAGAAAGAGATGGAGCTATACACGACGTCTAGCTCCATCTCTTTCCCACACTGAAGTAAGATTACAATAATACTGCTTTAAGAGGTGGTGGTCTAGCTCCAGGGCGACCCGTAAATAATTGATCAAACGTAACGGGTAGATCACCTGATTTCCAACAAGTAATTTGAATAGTTTAAAAAAAAACCGATACGGTATAAGTATATTTTTTATTCAAGATATTTTTTTTCTAATTGTCTCTACCAGAATTCAGTTTTTTAATACTGTCGCTGCAAATGATAACATTTTTAGGTATGATTTTTCTGAATAGCTTACTCATGTAATAAGATACCATTTTTGTAAATAACGTTTTATTTGCCTTAGAAAAAAATCTTGAATTGAAAAGTTTTTTTTTATGATGAAAAGACCAAAATTGAAAACAATAAAAAAAAAACTGTTCAAATTACTTGTTGGAAATTAGGTGAGCTACCTGTTACGTTTGATCCATTATTTACGGGACACTGTATAAAAAAAATAATACTTAACCGTTCAACCCTGTGAGATGCGCATACGCCTATCTTCTGCCACCACTTGTCAATCCCGCGTCCATGTGACGTCAGCGTTGATTTCCAACGTTTGCAACTCATTGTGCGCACTGCGGACGGGTTCCATACGTTTTTACTTTTTATTACTGTGTGCGCATCAATGTGAGTTTTACAACTTTAATTGGCAGTGGTAGGGTTAATACGACTTGCTTTTTTTTGGTTTTTTTAATGCTTACAATACAATGTGAGAATATGCCTTTTTTGACTTGATTTATTTGTTTCAAGTTTTGTAAAGAGTTCGTAACGTTTATTTTAATTGTTTGCTTAATTTCATGTTTATTTACTTTCAAAATCTTTTGTCTGGTTTTATGAAAATCGCAATATTTAAAGTCGGGACAGTAAGAAACTTTATTGCATGAAATGGCATTCGAGATGGGCCGAACGTGATTAGCACTGATTACAAACTTCGGCCGAACATTCGGGGAAAAGAAAAGTTCGGCCGAACGTCGGTTGCCACTAGGAACTACATGTATACGGACTCAAACGTAACAGACTCCTGCCAGATAACGTAGAATCATTGGTGTTTTTGCACCATAAGCTGCCCTTAGTAAATTTTAAATACCAGTATCTAGGTAATAAGTAATGAGATTTAATTTAAGAGGGTTTACTACGTACGGCATTAGAGGAGCTCGTGGCTAAGTAATAGAGGGGCCAAGTGTTTTATTCGCAGATGACATATCTTTATTAGTTTCCTGTCAAAACAACACAAACATAGAAGAAAAACTCAGTTCCACACTCACAAAAACATTTAATTCGATGACCTCACATAATTTAGAAATTAATTATACTAAAACTAAATTAGTGATTTTCCATCCTCATCGAAAAGCTCCTCTACGCTTAAATTTCACCTTTAACGGCTCAAAATTGGAAACTGTTGATGAATTTACATTACTTGGACTAACAATAGATAAACATATTAACTGGAAAACACAAATACAAAAAACCCGTTCTAAAATTTCAAAATTCTCATACGCTCTCCGCGAAATTAAAAAGACAACCGATCTACAAACTGCCCTCGCCACCTATTACGCGTATGCCAATGCATGGCTTAGCTACGGCGTAACCCTCTGGGGAAATAGTACCGATGCACTGACACTCTTTACCCTACAAAAGAAATTAGTTAGAATCTTGGTAAATATTGATCAAACTGACAGCTGCAAACCCTATTTCCTAAAACATAATATTCTAACCCTCCCCAGTATTTACATTCTAGAAATATGTAAATTTGTCCGTAAGCATCAAGAGTTCTACACAAAACGTGAAGACATCCAATCACAGTATACACTTAGGCACCGGTCTAGGCTAAACATACCAACATCTAAGCTAAAAATGCATTCTACAAGTCCCTACGTAATGTCTATAAAAATATACAAGAAACTACCAGACACAATAAAGAAAGAAGAAAAGTTCAATATATTTATAACAAAACTTAAAAAATTACTGATAAACAAATGTTATTATTCCTTAGATGAATATTTAAAAGACAAACATAAATAATTGAAGAAATGTTAACAAAATTACAACTATAATAAAAATAATAATTGATAACAATAATTAATAATAATCACAGGCAGGGGCCATAGTCCTTCCATAGTTTTAGATAACCAGTCCACTTTAGCCATCCAAACCCATAGCCCAATTTTTTTTTTCTCCATATCCTGCAATAGTCCTACACCAACCGGGAGTTGTCCTTGGGTGCACTTGCATAGTACGCACAAGGATAATCGTCGGTTGGTGCCTCATTTCCATTGAAAGCATCTAACGGGCCTCTGCGAGTTGGCTTCGGCCCCTCATATGCCTTTCAAAGGTCCGGGACCCTAGGGTCCCGAGAAATATATAAAAATTAATAATAATCACACAATTTATAGGGTATGTTTAAAATATATTAATGATATGGTAATTATTAATAAATAATATAATAATAAAGAAATAATAGAACAAAAATAATAATAAAATAAAATAGCAATATTAATAAATTAAATAATATAAGTAGCAATAATTATTATTCATGATCTCCTAAAACAGAGCTTCCTCTCTCCTACCCTTTCGCTGTGCCCTACAGGGTCCATAATGATCTCAATTATATATTATAGTTACCACCTAAGTACACATTATGGTAAACCAATAAAGATATTGAGTATTGAGTAATAATAGCCGCACGCGACGCTTGCCGGAGTTGTCCGTGGATAGGTGCCCATGTTTACATACCGAGACTCCTCCGTGCCTCGGAAAGCACGTTAAGCCGTTGGTCCCGGCTGTCATTCGTAGATCTATGACAGTCGTTACGGATCGTCAGAAGCCCGAAAGTCTGACAACCAGTCTTACCAAGGGGTATCGTATTACCCAGTAACTGGGTTGTGGAGGTCAGATAGGCAGTCGCTCCATGTAAAATACTGGTATTCAGCTGCATCCGGTTAGACTGGAAGCCGACCCCAACATAGTTGGGAAAAGGCTAGGCCGATTTACTACGTACGGCATTTCATACAAACTTATAAGTCCTTGTTTTGCGAAACGAATGAACCGATTTTAATGAAACTTCCTACTTATAAGCAGGATACATAGGTCTCAAAAGTTAGTTAAGAACATTTTCGAAAAATAGTGCTACAGCTAAATTCGACCGATTTTAAATTTTCCATTGAAACAGTTTTCCATTTTTTTTTAAATAAGACATTTCGAAAATGTTCTTAACTAACTTTTTAGACCTTTGTTTAATTAAAATCGGTTCATTAATTTCGAAAAACAAGAACTTGAGTTTTTTATGAAATGCCGTACGTCGTAAACGCTCTTAACACTTTTATAAAAATTAAAGCACATAAACTCATGCCTTCGTCCCATGAGGGTATCCCACCCTTATGGGACAAAGGCATGAGTTTCTGCATACGCAGAAACTACAGAACGCCACCTGCTACGACCCTTACATACTATAAAAATTGTGATTATAAGCGACAATATTTCAATTTTTAGGTTAAAAATCCTAATAATGTTTAGAATACTTAATTTTAATTGTAACAACTAACAAATAAACAATAAATAAATTCTTATGATTTTTACTGGTTTAGTTTTAAAACAGTAAAGTTATTTTAATATTTTCTTGTATCGAAATGTTCGGCATTTGAACCGAATTTCGGCTGAATGCCGAAGTTCAATTTAAACTGCCGAAGTTCGGTTAAACCGAATGTGAAACGAATTTCGACCCATCCCTAATACGCATTACATGCAATAAAGTTTAAGTTAGGTTTAGTTTTAAACTGTAGGTACTCGTAGCTACCTACGAGTACAGCTTTGGTATTAAAATAATTGCTTCATCATTTTACGAAAAATAAAAAGCAAAAATTGCAGCAAGCAAGAAAAGCTTAAACTCGGTCTCATTATTTTAATTTCAAAATTAAAACACTGAAATCAAAATGGTGCAGCTAAAATGGGCACAGACATTATTTTTTTTCTTCGAATCGCAGGTGATTCTGATAGCTCCAGTTGCAGCACGCAGTGGCCAGTTCCTTCCATATCTACCATCAAAACTTCTTAATGAAACACCGTACTCTTATCTCCTCGCCCCACAAATCTGCATTTAATCGGTTGCAGGGCAACTTGCTGTCCCAGAAACGAAATGCAAAGTAGTATATAGCTGGTCATGTAAAGGCTGTATATGTATTTGTATGCAAGTAGGTTTGGTGTAAGATAGCCTCTTTCGAAGTAGGTCGATTGTCTCGAACCTGTTGGCACACTTCCTGATAGGGGTGCCACGTTGTCAGCAGTCCCGGTCAAGCCAAGTTTATAGACTTTATAGCTGTCGTATAATCTATACCTACATCAAATTAACAACTTCTTACTAAATGCATATGAAAGTATATACGGTACTTATAACAAAAAAGCAATTTTTAAAATTTTTGTCTGTCTGTTTGTTCCGGCTAATCTCTGAAACGGCTGGACCTATACAATTTTGATGGGACTTTCACTGGTGATGTTACGGGGAGTAATTTAGGCTACTTTTATTTTAGAAAAATTATTAGGGTTCCGCGCAAAAAATTTACAACCCATGAAATTGTGAACAAAAAGTCGGATTTGAAAAATTCCTTTCGCATTTGGTAGCCCAATTCTCGAGGATAGTTATAGGCTATTTAACATCACGCTACGACCCTTAGGAGCCGAGCAAAAAGAAAAAAGTCAGAAAGAACACTAAGCGAAAACGAAGTAATAGCGCGAGCGGGCGATGCAACGCGGCGGTTCGGGGGACGAGGGAGTTTTATTAAAATGTGGCTGTTATTTTAGTATATATTGTGTATCTTACGACTTTTACGCGAACGAAGTCGCGGGGCATAGCTAGTTGTATAATATAACTTTTATTGCTGCGTAAGTAGCGATAACTGATAAAGTGATAATTATTAAATAAAAGGTGGTGATGAAAAGATGGATAAACTTGACTTTTGAAGAAAGAATGAACTTAATTTTATAACTATTTTCCGAATCATTATAAGTCCATCTTAGTCACTAGAAAGTAAGTAGGTATCCCAAATTCCCATAACGGTGAGTTTGTACCGAATTACCGGCTGCCAATAACGGACTTAAACTATCTTTTCGTAGTACCTACTAGTTTGCCAACTGCTAAGTGCACCTGTGTTTTTAAGGTATTGATGGAAAATCCGATGACCCTAAGTGCAGTATATCCGTACGTGGGTGAAGGTTGAAGCACTGCAGCCGTCCATTTTCCACATAATATGTTATCAACACGCTGACCTTTCTAGCAATACTTGTTCTTTATACATGCGCGATTTAAAGGCGGACTCTGCTCTAGCAGCTAAACTACACTGTACCTGTTTATATCTAAACATTTATGTTCGGAGTTCTGCACTTTTAAGAAAAATCCAACTCTTTTCCAATGCCCGCAGTTCCTCGATGAACTTTAGATTCTGGTCATAATCAGCTATCCAAGTTAGTGAAGTCCTATACTTATACTATAGTGTAGTTTCAGAGAAATCAGGCAGTGATAAGAAAGTAGCCCGTTATAGCTATAAAAATGAGTGATCGTCATCTGTCAACAAATGACATCTTAACCAACTGTCAAAGTATAAAAAACATCCCACAAAAAAGTTGAAATGTAAACGGACAATGCTTATCTCTAACAAGATCACTTATATAACTCTTCGCTGGTCCACGGTTGGTTTCACAAATTGAATGCGATATCCCCAAATGAAAAATCGTTCACGAAGAGACATTTTAACTTCTGACCTTTGCTGCAAAATGCTTTATTGTGGAGCAAAACTTTCGCTTCCTTTTGTCATTTGAAAAATTGTAAAAAATAAAAACGTCATGATCGAATTGACGTTCGAAATATGAAGTGTGGGTCACACGCTAAATGAATGATGACGTTATTTTTTTGCCTATGTGATAATTTTATTGCAAACTCTTTGTTAATTAATACTCTCCTGAATCATATTTCTTTTGTTTTGAAAGGAATGCGGAGTTACCGGTGACTTTGTAATGTGAATAGGTAGGTATGTGATGTAACTTGAATAATTATTAATCAAAGTTGTTATCGTGTGAAAGTAGGCTACAGAAAAATAGAGTTGTTTATGTAGTTACTTGCAACAGTTTCAAAAAGTGATCTTTCAAACTAATGTAACTACAAGCAAACTGTTGTAAGTACGTTGTACCTAAGCCAACACATCAGCAGCCAACACATTATCCTGGTCGTTACGAACTATTGAACAATCGACACCAAATCTATAAAGTTTCCGATATTGGGTAGGCTTTATTAAAGTAACATGAATAGGCTGCATGCCAAAAGCAGTGACAACGTACTTAAGCATCGCCTACAAGCACCATACTAAATTAAAGTTATGGATCCTTAAAATTGAGTAACATTTTGGCAAATAAACCTGACCTAGATAATTCACTTAGCTAGGTTTACTTTGACAGTCTTTTGTCTATACTTACTTACCAAAATATATTAAGGTGGGTTTAGACTAAACGAACGTAAGAACCAGAACAAGAGCTAATTCATTATTTTGTTATATTCTTGACATTTTAGGAAGGAGACACCAATGAGGGAATGTTGTGTCCTTGTTTACACAAAAAGAATTTGGTAGAATAAGGATAGGGGTGTATTCGCTCGTTTGGTCTAAATCAACCTTTACACAGCATATTCGGACGAATCCGTAAAATAAGATATGATTAGACAATAGACAGGCGCCTCGTTTTTCTCACACATAAAAATGAACTAGGATCTTGTAATGCAGACCAGTCTTTGGCTAAGGACTAAACCTTATAGAGTCATATGAAAATGTAGTGTGGCACTTTAAAAATGCAGCGACTCGCGAGTCGCGACACCCTACTGACAATCGTATCTACTTCTTCTTTTCAATGGGAACTGTTACCACTACCAGTGGCACATTTGCATCATAGTACCTTGCCATCTCACGCCAAGAAATGAGGTGACAAATTTTCCACCGGCCAAGTTCAACACTTAGAACCCACGCATGCGCCTAAAATGTTAATGTAATGTGTTGTCTATGAAATAGCCAGGTATGGACGAGGCAATCAATCGAGCAGTGAAAGCAGTGGGCGAGTCCATTGTGCCAATGAAAGTGGTCGAGTTATCTTAACATAATTTGGGCTTACTCCTTTTTTTTTGGGAGGGAAATCATCAAATGACTTCTCCCGCTCTGGGAGGAGAGAGGGCGTATCAGAATAGAATATTATTTATTGTACACCATAAAAATTACAGATATAAATGTAGAAATTCAGATACTTTAAATTGTCAGATACTTTTACTGACTAAAACCCACCCGTGTTCCTTCAGTTGCCTGTGCCGGGGCCACGGTAATTCTTTCGAACATCCCGTGGCCCTGACTAGCTTTGTTGTTGATTAGTGAGAGGTGTTGTGGAGAACAACAAATTAATTGCCTTGGAAACTGGTGATGTTTAAATTGTGTATAGGCTTCAGGCCAGTGTTGTTGAATTCAATGCAACAGCGCTCTGAGATAGAAAAGCTTCAGCGGCAGGAAACTTTGCCGAAAATGCTCTCGTAGTTGTAATTGAGCTTTTTGTGAAAGAGCTCGTCCGGAAATGTATCTGTCTCTTTCTGCCGTCAAGTACCGTAACTATAGGTTAAAATAGAAAACTTTTATTTCAGACAGAGTCCAAAGGGTAACTATTGCTATGTTTTGATTTGAGGGGTAATGCTGAAGTAGTTAGAAGCACATTTAAATACTTTTACGTTAATCTCTGGGATAGATCATTGTCCAAGGCATGAAAGATTGCACGCAACAGACTACTACCATTTTAATTAAGTATGTAACGAAATTTATACAAGAAGAAAGTAAAATTCTTCAATAAGCAAAAATAATCAAGTGACACTTACCCAGCACCTCATGAATTTAGGCGCGCATACACTTTGCAGTTCACCATCTGATTAATATGCAATTTGATCTTCACGTGCTCACATTTCCTGCTTTCTTTTGTCGCATGTCTTGAGTTCATATTGACATTAATGTAATTGAGAGTGACTTGTCATCAAATATCAATTTGCCTAGCCTTTTCCCTGTGTTGGGGTCGGCTGCCAGTCTAACCGGATGCAGCTGAATACCAGGATTTTAAATGAAGCGACTGCCTGTCTTAACCTCCACAACCTAGTTACTGGGTAACACGATACCCCTTGGTAAGACTGGTTGTCAGACTTTCGGGCTTTTGACGACCTGTAACGACTGTCAAAAATCTACGAATAACAGCCGGGACCAACAGCTTAATGTGCTTTACGAGGCATGGAGGGTTTTCGATATGTTATGAATGGTCACCCATTCATGGACCGACCTCGGCAAGCTTGTGACCACGAAGCCACATCTTGTCCAATCACCGTGGCATTTTGACTAGACTTAAAAATAGTAAGACGGAAGAATTTACCCATTAAACACACAATAAATGTGCACCGTAGCGAAATAAGAAAAAAAGTTTAAAAACCAATTCTCACACGGAAGAACTAAACAACAAAATCGATTTGTTTAAACAAATCAATACTAATACGAATTTGTTACAGTTCCAACTGTAAAATCGAATGGCACACAAAAATGATCGATTGAATTCGGGAAACAATAGATAGTGCAGCACCTTGTAGTATCGATATTCTAGAACCGATTTATCGATTTGTCATGCGATCGATCGTCGGATTTGTCGAGAAAGTCGCAGCCGCGGGCTGTGGCACACTGGGCCGATGAAGGTCAGTTGCATACCTCGCTACCAGCGAAAGTTTATGGTATAATTGTTGAGACGGTCAAGTGCAAGGAAAGTATGCACGAGCTTTGAGCTTTATCGGTTTGTATCTATGGCATTGCACAATTGAATGGGCCGATAGCGCGTTCTGTAGAGCTTATTGTTTACTTTATTCGTGGTCTGAAGCTTTAGTGAATGTGGCCATAAGTAAGCCAGTCGATAAAAGCCTATCATTGTTTCAACGCAGGGTAAAGGCCTCTTCACATACAGAGAAGGTTGATCACCACGCTTGCTCGAGAAGGGTTGGCGATTTCGGACTTATCTGTATACAAATAAATAAAATTGAAATGTCTGTTTCTAATATCAAATAACAGCTTTTTACTAAATGCATATGAAAGTATACATACACATAAACGGTACTTACGAGTATAACAAAAAACATTTTTTTTTCATTTTTGTCTGTCTGTCTGTCTGTTTGTTCCGGCTAAACTCCGAAATGGCCGACCGATTTTGACGCGACTTTCACTGGCAAATAGCTGATTGTGAGTAACTTAGGCTACATTTATTTTAGAAAAATAATTAGGGTTGCGCGCAAAAAAATTAAAACCCATGAAATGGTGAACAAAATCCGATTCAAATAGGGAAGTATTGACACCCACGCGGGTGAAGCAGCGGGCAACAGCTAGTATTGACTATAAATCTAGGTTTCCTCACGATGCTTTCCTTCTCCGATGTCAGTAATGTCAGAATGTACTTATAAATTTAAAAAGTCACATTGGTACTTGCGCTGATTTGAACCCACAACGTCGTGCATGTGCAAAATGCCTTAATTGATCTGAATTGTCCTCAATCATCATATTATGCAGTTATACTTGCACAAGAGATAAATCAAAATTCTAAGCAAGCTTCGAAGATAGTACTCAAAAGATCGCTAAACCTCGCATAACACGCACAACAAAAATCCATATAAAACTAAAAATAATAATCTGTCAAATCCCAAAATCAAACACATTAATTTGATTTACGTAACGAATTAATTGACACGTCAAAATACAAATTGGGAACTAAACGTCGGACAAATAATT
The DNA here is from genome assembly GCA_947568875.1 of Fissipunctia ypsillon. Classification (NCBI taxonomy): domain Eukaryota; kingdom Metazoa; phylum Arthropoda; class Insecta; order Lepidoptera; family Noctuidae; genus Fissipunctia; species Fissipunctia ypsillon. The sequence continues at coordinate 5,352,442 of OX387643.1, forward strand.
TTTCAAGATTAGCAGATTGCTATAACAATCCTGCGGTGGGCGTACAAGCAAGCCATAAAAGCCTTCACAACCGTCCCTGTGTGATAATAACGTAAGCTCAACAGACTAGGAATGCGAAACATTTTTGGCATCATAATCGATTTGTTCCTATAAGTTTTTGTGCCTTATTTACTTGGAATTTAATTAACATTCTTAAAATATGTATGATATCTGGGAACTTTGTTTAGTGTTGTAGTTATTTCGTTTACACGGTCTATAAGTTTTATAAGTAAGCTAAGGGATGTTAATTCAGCAACCGTGATAATTTCAGTGTTTAGAGTTTCCGATTGATCGTTTTCAGCATGAAATATGTCCTCGATTTCTGGTTTTCATGACATATTGTGATGTGATCGATTGACCCTACGATACTGCTGAAAAATTTCTAGTTTTCTTTTTCTAAAGACTAGAATTGTTGTTTGTTTTAAATGCGGAATTATTCTTGAATTATTTTTGCCAAAGAAAAAAAAATATGTATTCGGGACACGCACAGGAAATATAACAATAAAAAGAACACACACAGCTAACTTGTATTGCATCCATTAACTTTTCCTCGACTCTAGTTTTAAAATCTATAGCAATTAATATCAATCTGGAAAGTTCGCAATCACGTGCAGTAACAAACTACAAGGCCAGAGCAATTCATTTCCATTAGACTCTAAGATAAGACGAACTTTATCGGTATTTACTTCTCAGATCAGCTAACAAATTAATGGCGATAATTTCTTTCGCAGAAAGAGCAATTGGATAGTATTACTAACTAAGGCTGCGTGCATACAAGGCGACAAATGTGGGACTTTTTGCTCGACGTTTCAACTATGACATCGCCAGCGACTCGTCGTTTGTCCATTACTTTGATTTCGTGTTACCTTACCTCTTCCAAACGAGAGGTAAATAATAAACGAACTTTGCTAGAAAAATTACTGCTAGACAAATTAGCCTTAGATTTATTTTGATTACATAATGGGCCCTATTTAATACTAGCGGTGCCCCGCGACTTCGTACGCGTTGAAATCGTAAGATAGACAGTATAGTAAAATAACAGCCACATTTTAATAAATCTCCCGCCGCGTTGCATCGCCCGCCCGCACTATTCGTTTTCGCTTAGTGTTCTTTCTGACTTTTCCCTTTTTGCTCGGTTCCTAAGGATCGTAGCGTGATGTTAAATAGCCTATAACTATCCTCGAGAATTGGGACCCAAATGCAAAAAGAATTTTTCTAAATCGACTTTTTGTTTACAATTTCCTGGGTTTTAATTTTTTTGCACGGAACCCTAATTATTTTTCTAAAATAAAAGTAGCCTTAGTTACCCGCCGTAATATCAGCTATCTGCCAGTCAAAGTCCCGTCAAAATCGGTCCAGCCGTTTTGGAGATTAGCCGGAACAAACAGACAGACAGACAGGCAAAAATTTTTTATGCATTTAGTAAAAAGTTGTTATTTTGATATTACAAACAGACACTTCAATTTGATTTATTTGTATTATATATGTAGATATAGAAGATAAACTGACATTGTGACATATTTATCAAAAAATTACAAAATTTTCACATTATCACGATAGGTGCTGTTTAATAAAGCGGAAAATGTATGAAAGAAACTTGTAAAGTTGTCGGTTTGCCGGATTGTCGCATGTCATCGCCTGTCTGTCATTCATCACTGACAGTCGTTCTGCGTCTTCATTTGACTGGCAACATAGCGCGATCTTATGCTTATGTAGCCCAACATGGCAACACAAGTTGCCTAGTGTACACACGGCTTGAGTAAACAAGTACAAGTGAAACGACACATTCTCTCGGTAGATACAACTACAGTTTTTTGTGAGCTGAGCTTTCACGAGCGTCCCCAGCGATGTTTACAATGTATTCAAAGAAACGCGCCACTAGGGCTGGCTGCTTTGATATTTCTGCTTCGATTTATGTTAGAAGAGGAGATTGTAATAAAATGGGACATACTTTCTCAATGTTCTCTGATTCAGTATAGGTACCATATAAAAAAAAACCAGCCAAGTGCGTGTCGGACCACGCACAATGAAGAGTCCCGTAGTTGGGATGAATTTATGAATTTATATCCCAAGAACAAAGTTAACATTGTAATTGAAAAACATGTTCTCTCATACATTCCAACTTCAAATGTAAGTTGGTCGACTATTACTGTTAACTTGTAAAGCCTACTTAGTTGTGGTAGTGTTCCTTTTAGCTTCGTTATATATAATGTTTTCATATATACAAAACTAACCATTTAGCTTGGGGGGGGGGGGGACACACTTGACTCTGACAAATAAAAAATATTTCAGAAACGGATCCCTTCGAATCGAACAATTATTTTCACAAACCCGCAATATTTTTAAAACACTTTTCCAACAACACCCCGCACCGTGGGTAGACGAGCCAAAAAAAAACATCCCCTCTTTATGTGTACAGGAGGTCCTTACCCAAAAAAAACTTTTTTTCATGATTTTATTTTACTACTTTGTCAGCGCCCCATCCATCCATGCCAAATTATAGCTTTCTAGTACTAAGAGTCTCTGAGTTAAGCTGCGGACGGACATGGCGAAACTATAAGGGTTCCTTGTTGACTACGGAACCCTAATAAGAAAAAGAAAGAAAATAAAGGTTTGATTTGATCCTGGTTTAAGCCACACACATTCACACAAAAACACTTAAAATAGTATTATATGCCTCACGCACTGAGATACTATGTACTAATGTACTCAGTACATAGTATCTCAATGGCTTCACGCACCTTTTCTCCTTACAAACTGTACTGATTCTTATGGCAAGCAATGTATTCATTATTATGTATGATGATATTTAATCAAAGCCAACCTTGGTAACACTGCTGTCGTCGTTGCTCGGTCATTGTTGTGGCCACACAACTGAAGCCTTGCAGGAACACTAAAAGCTGATCGCTCAGTAACGGTATTCTTATTAACCTTTGCGCCGAATCCCTATTTAAGCCGATATTTTATCAATATCCACTTATGTAGACACTTGAGTGAGATGGTACTTACTTGAGTTTCTAAATATTTCGAAAAACCTCTCTTATGCCGATGTCATGTATGTGATTCATAGAAGGCATTTAGGTGAACGAACTCGAGGATTGATAAATGATAAATGATTTTATTTCTGTAAGTAGGTTTATGCAAACACTTTTACACGTCAAACATTTTTTTTTAAACTAGATGAGGCCGGCGTTTCCTATCTGACTACTCTGAGAAGAAACCAACCGAAACAAACTCAGAGGTCACAGTCTCTTTTAAAGTCCAGACATAATCTTGGTGAGATCATGTGAAGACCTGTAGGCTGGTGTCTGAAATAGTCTTTTGAGGAAAGAACCACACAGATTGAGTGGACCTGTCCAGTCAGTGCAAGCATCTGTCAGTAATCGTACAGCTCAACATAAAAGTTAAGGAGCTCAACGATTCGACGAACGATACCAAAGAAAAGACATTTGGGTCATCGACTTATCATCACATTCTTAGAAAGTATTTATTACATATAATTACTTATGTCATTTATTCATCCTTAAAGCACAGGTGAATCAGAAGTAGTAGATAGTTGGTTTGGTTGAGACTTTCCTAAAATTACATTCATAATCATAGCTTTACCCACAAATAGAACCGTCAATCATTTTAATGTCACGCATTAATGCATCACAGACAGCGTTGCAAGGTTACAACTGAAGAGACTTCAAAGTGACATTCCTAAGTCTAACATTTAATGAAGTGACATCCCTAAGTCCGAATCAAGGTTGTCACCTCCATCAGCTTTCCTTTGTCCATTTTTACTTCAGTGAGCTGTCCGTAGACACTTCCCTTAATTGTATAATTCGATTTAATTCGTTTAATTGGACCCGTCCTCCGTGATTTACATTACTGTTTTCTTTATTGTTGTTTATAACTATGGGCTTTGTTTACGAGGTTTTGTACAGAATTAATTATGAAGACGTGCGTGTTACAAGTTTCACTGTATCAACAGGCAGCAGTTTAAATTTGATATAGGTACCCGGACATTTGCGTTAACCACTTTTCAACCTTATTGCTTTAAGCTCGAAAAGTGGTACATCGATACTGTACGGTTTATAGAAATCAAAGACTACCTTCTCTTGTATCCTGGGTAGTTATGTTATGGAGCTAATCATTTTTCATCATTTTGCATTATATACCCACAATTCTAGTTTCAACTGTTTATTATTGGCTTGTGTGGACAGGATTAATTCGGGTTTGTTAGTTGTAATGGCAAACACGTCATTTGGTTTAATTATGTTTTTATTTTTACATACTATTTCATTTTTATATAGATTCTTTTACCTATATTTTGAGAATGTGAGAACGTTGTTATAAGCTTAATAGACTGTAGATTTGTAGACCATTTTTTATTTTGTTAAGTACCTGGTACTTGTTGACAGGCCTACACTGCCCTCCCGTCTTATCTAATAGCACTGTAATTTGGAAATATTGTAGAAGCCAATTATTTTTAAAATAGTAAACGTGGAGTTTCTTGCCGGCTCTTCTCCATAGGAAACGACCAATTGGAACCGTGCATCTAGCTTCTGACGTTTCATAAGTGCCCATGTACGTTTATGTGAAATAAAATATATTGATTTTTGATTCTTAGGGCTAATTTTTCCAACGCCAAATATCTTTCCAATGAATAATTTTGAATTTTTGACTGTTTTTCCATAAAAATTAAATTTTATTCGACAGATATAAGTTACCTGAGGTTGGAAACAGAATTCCAAAGGTTCTACATTCACCTTACAGGTACTTGTATAGTACATACGAAATCCATGGCGTTCCCAAATCCTTTTACCAATAAGGCATTATGGCGATCTAAGGCCCATGTTTTCCAATGACCTTGATTATGCTGACCTAGACAAGCAAATCCGCCTTGTCAACAGTCGAACTTCTAAATGCACATTGTTGTTCTATTATGACAACACCGACCAAATGAACTAAGATCGATGATAAATATTGATGACAGACAGACAAAGGTTGCCTTCTATGACGCATAGACAAGGATTGTTGTTGAATTACTTTGTAAAGGTGTAAGCATAAACAAGTAGATTGGCTCCAAGTTAAGAATAGACCACTTCTGTCACATTGTGCATACTAGAATGATTCTAAAAGTATGTAGTACATAGAGAGAAAAATATTATGGATAGGTATCATCCTCTATTCACGTATGGATGCAGCTTTACGAGAAAATCTTGGGCCGTATAGTAAAATGATTAGCCGGAGCAGTAGAAGGGCTGTACCCAACTATGGCTGAGTGATGTTAAGGTCTATGAGAGAGAAATATAAGGTCTATCTATATTAGATTCAGGTCAATGTAGGTACGTACCCTAGATCCTTAGCTCTATTATAAAAGAGCCATTTAAAATCCACTCACCGGCGAAGAGAAGCACTCAATTGACTCCACTGCATACTACCCTGTAAACCTCAAATTAATGTTCCATCAACAACTTAAGTAGATACCCGTTAACTTAAGAACGTAACAAAACAATAAAATTACGGTACTAACTTACATAAACAAACATGTTTATAATCTGTTCATTACCTCTTCTTATTGTGCCGTTTACCGCAGATATATGTATATCTATTTAGACAGAGTCCCACGACCTTTCAGCTTAATACGTGTAAACGGTGGTGTAGGTATAACTTGCACATATGCAAAAAATAACAATGTGCATTGTCTAGACGAGTTTTGGAGGTAGATTTGCTGGATGTGCCATCGTCGGTGAACGCACTTTGCCCGAACGATTATAGTATTATTATTTCACGAAGCGAGACGCACTTTAAAATAATATCTGGTTTAATATCATTGGAACTGTTTTTAGGGCTCGGACAGACGATTGACATAAATCTTTCTACTAGAAGCGTATTTAGCTATCGAGCTTTCACGTGTAACAGTCAAACTAATTGGGCCTAACCCCAAATAAATTGGGATAAGGGCAAGAGATTGATGATGATGATGATATCAGTCAAACGAGGCGCTTGTTTGGTTGCTAAATAATTGAATCGATCAGAACACTGTACATAATTATTTAAAAATAAGTGTGCGTTGAAAAACACATTTCCTTCAGCATATCACATCCAGTACTCCCAAATCTCTGTCAGTCGAGGCAGCGATCTTGAACGTGTGTCTTCCGCCTTCCGCACGACAACACATCTCAGGGTGTGACAAGAATCTAACTTCTTACAAGAATAACAAGAATTCTTGCACAATCTAACAATACTTTAACATTATGCAATGTTTTGTAACACAGCAAAAGAAGGTACTGTTACTGTTTACAAAATCGATAGTAAAAAGCGTGTAAACAAACTATGTATGTAAACTGAATTTTACATTATGCAGAAGATCCCGCGTGTAATATAAATTAGTAGCGATGTGCATACAATGTAATGTAGCACAAAAAATACTGTAGGCGGCTGTACAAAGTCGTTTGCAATTAATATTATGTATGTAGAAGCAATTATTGATAATTAATAGAGATAGTGTCGTGAAATAAAGATTACAAGACATTCCAGGGTGTATTAATGAATTAGTCGATTCATTTTTACAATCTTGCGTGCAAAAAATGCTATTGAAGTTGTTTGCAATTAATATTGCAGTATCAATTAGCGGTGATTAAAATTATCTTGAATGTAAGACTGGACAGTGTATGCTATGAATATAAATAAGATGAGTACGTCCGATGATGTGTAGTGCAGATATGTAAGTACCATAGGAGAAACGAACATCTTTACACCGTCAGGACTATTCTTGCTTGCAGCGCTCAACCACTGTAGTAACTCTTGCTAACAGATGTGGTCATCGTGTGCACGGGATTTTGTTTTCAAATTGGTCAGATGTAAGTTTTCTCGATAGTACCTACCTGTTGAATCCTTTTGGTTGAACACATTGAAGTGGGAGTAGAGTAAAATACAATATTTCGTACCCTTATTCGATTATTTATTTATTTATTTATTTAAACTTTTCACACTTAAAAAAGTACAAAGGCGGACTTAATGCCTTAGGCATTCTCTACCAGTCAACCAAGGGTGGTGAAGAGATTAGATGGCAGGTGCTCTGTTAGAAATGGAACAATTTGTACATAAATAAGTCATAAACTTATAATACACATACATACATATTTACTATATTTATTTATCTGCATTTTTTAACAAAATTAAGTTAAATATAACTCGACTCTTTCAGTCATGACGAAGCTACAGGTAAAACCCGTTAAAAATGCTGATAATCGGTGTTTGCAATACGGCTACGATTTGGCATAACTTGCTAGTAAAGGAAGAAAAAAGGAATTTAGACAATAACTAATAGATTTCAGAGACATCATCATTCCACCTACCCAAGGTAAGCTGAATACAGGATCCATACAAACAGTACCTATTTGTATATTGTTGTATCTGCACCCTAATTGCGTAACACACTATCAATCACAATCTGAATGATTTTGAAGCATATTGGTAATCCATTGCTTCATGTTCGAAAAATTTGTCTGCTCAAAAACGTTAATAACGCAATGAATGTTGTTGAACTGTCAAAATGAAATCGATTCCTACTCTAAGTGGGATAATCCTAGCCTCCCACCTGCGAGTTAACACGTACGAAAAAAATATGATCATAATGAATAAGGGTTGGGTATTTTTATTCCTTGCACCTATGTATTTGACCTGAAGTCAAGTCACTGAAGTCACTCCATAACAGTTACAGTCTTCGCCCCCAATTGAATGTTCCCACCAACACAACTCCAAATCGTCATCTGAACATAAATTGGCGCTAATTTAGCACAACACATGGCCACACATTCCCTCCTAGACGTGAACACAGGCTCTTCTTTATAGGCACTTGAACTAACGGCTTTGAGAACATTAAACTGTTCCGTTTACTTCGGAGATAGGATCGTTTATATCCTTAAGAGGACGGTCGCATTTCCGTGATGCGTGCTTTAGAAATAGAGCGATTCTAGGCCTGATTTGTCTTTGTCTGGGAAAAGACTTGGTCTTTAAGCGTGATAGTGTTCTTACGATGCTGTGGATGTTTATAGACCAATCAACCGTCAACATCACAATTTATGTGGGATTCGCGCAGCATATTTTTTTTCACACTTCTCCTTCTTCTGATCTTCTTGATTTTTGAAGTGAAAGCTTCTTTAGGCGCGTTGAGCGGTTTTTGGTAGAGGAAAATCTTAAGACGCGACATGCTCGCGTTACTCTCATGCTAATGTGACGTGTTGCGCCAGACTGGCGACGCGCACCGGATTGTGTACATGTTAATGTTTTAAGTTTTATTTCGGCCGGCAGTCGCAGTGATTGCCTATTTTTTACCATTTTTCATTCATCCATATTAATATTTAATCCCCCGATTTATACTTTTTGTCAAGATGTGCAATGATTTATATTTTCTGGCAATCAGACAATAGATACTTGATTGTCTATTGTGGGCCCATATCCATCTTTAGACATCATTCTATGGGCTCATGTTATAAAAGATTGTGTCTATGGGAGACGTCCCATAGACACACAATCTTTTCAACTTTAAGCTAACAAAACATCAGTCTGCCACAAACATCGGACGGACAGCCTGATGTTTTGTTAGCTGATAGTTCCAACATATCTACATTAAGAAGGTGTAAAAATTACGTTTCGTCAATCAATTAAGTAAGACGTACCTATGCTAATTGATATGATCTACCAAATGTACTCTGTAAAACAATAGGCTGCCTAAGAGATTTTGGTCTTAACCTACATTTACTATCCGTTACAAATAATTGTGATGCTATCTATACTTCCCATAGATACATTGTTTTCGTGAGAAAGTCAATTTGTTCAATCCGTGAAACCGATGTATTGTTTCTTTTTTGTTTTAATAATAACTTCAGTGTATCTATCGGATTATTTGAGTAAAATTTGTAAAATGTATCTTTTTTTTTATAAATAACGGAAATCATATTTCCTGTCTTAAACAATTGAAATGCCAAAATAGACGTAATTAATTTTGTAAAGTATTTTAAATCAAGGTTATTTTTATTGTGTTTTGAAGCGAATCCTTCAATTTTTAATTTTTAAAAACACAAATTTCTAAAGAGTAATCCACCTAATTCTTGTTAATTGTACTCTGTCATCGTTGCCGACGCTCGTAATTCATAAGTTGCAAAGGGATAGATCTCCAACTTCTTGTTTCTTTTTGAACCCGGTGCGAACTTATTGCCGCTAACGAGGATTTCTTCGATTCTTTATAAAAACAATTTAACAAACTTCGTGTATTTATTTAACCATCTTAAAATGACTGAAGGCACCACAGTAACGGGACACGGAGTAATATCAATAAAGTAGGAGAGCGCAGTACCGAGCAGCTGTGCCACTCTTGTGCTGCCGTTATATTGAATGGCGGTGGTCTAACTTGACAAATTAAGTGAGACCCACGATGAAAAAAAAACAAGTGCTAGTCGGACTCGCACTCGAAAGGTTCCGTACCACCGTACAATATTTATAACACCACATATTTTTTTTAATATTTCAGTTTAAAAAACACACGTTTCTTTTATGGTAAAAATTAAATTATTTTTAAACAACGCAGCTTTTAGACGATGCAAGTAATAGGGAACCTTACTGACAATTTATCCCGCTAGAGGGCGCACCTGAAACGCTTGGTAAACAAAACAACATAGCGTCCGTCTATGGTAAGATTAGCTAACAAAAAGGTTATAGTAAAAAGGTTCCTAATAATTTTTAATTGTATACATAGTTTTAATAATAAATTCATTTTATGAGACCGTACAATTGCATTAGGTAATGCAACCTGTAATGATAATAATTAAATAAATAACGTAAACAGAAAAACAAACTTCATGTTTAGGCCTCCTTTTTCATCTATGGTTATAAAAAAATATCTATGGTTCGATGACTGTTAATTAGAAATCTGGTGTGTTTACAATCTACTGATATAATTATTTTAGTAATATCCGTTCGTCAGTAATATTCTGTAATAGATAGTAACAATGCATCAGTCAGTGAATCAGTGTTGTGTCATTAGGTAGTATATGCAGGAACGAAGGTGTTCATTAAATTTACTAAAAATGGATAACTTCGCAAGCAGTGGTATATTGCTACGTTGCAAGCATTTTACAGACACAAAACATTAAGGGTGGTGTCCTGAACATTTTAGAGCTGAAGACTATAAGAATGAAGGACATTTTACAGCTCAGAGTATTAACCTAATGTAAAAACACAATATTTTTAGTGCTATTTACTTGAATGTCAACGTTAAAAGTTTATTGTAAAGTAGTTCAATATCACAAAAACAAATATATGTATTTGAAATTCTTATAAGCATATCTTTTAACCATTTGGTGTTATTTTAAACGCCGAAAAATGTTGGCGCTCGCATTTGACCGTTTGCTTTATTTACTTCGTGTTTATATGGCACCATCTGCTGTCTCAGCTTTGCGTAATATTCCCTATTTGTTACTTCAATTTTATTGTGTGCCGCAGGCAAGAAACTTGCGGCGTGTAAATGGGGCTTAAAGCTACCGGCTATCAACTAAAGGGTCCCCGAAACGATCAATTGCAATTGTAGTAATATTGACAATCAATTTGCGCGTATTGTATCAATCACGTTAAAATTGGCAATTACAATTGATCTTTTCGGGAACCCTTTACCTCTTTAGTAAAAAACTCACATGCTATGTACTAACTTCAAATAACGACTCCATAACTCCACTCCTCAAGTCATCAATCTTCGATCCTCAGCTGTTATTTTCTAATTAAATGGTAGTTACAGATTAAACTCTGCGGTAATTATGTTGTTATGACTCAACCATAATTATGGCAAGCTAAGATAACGATAGAAATGAGTTAAAAACAACTTTTCCCTATAATTAATGAGCTGAGCGAGACATTGATGAATGATTTTGTATCCTCTACAAATATTGAAACACTAAACATCCATTAGGAGGTTGCACAGACGCATTTTTTGTTAGTATCTATCTTAAGGGTCAACATATGAGAAGCAAAAAATTCTTTGGCCCAACCGAGTGTCCCACGACATTCGATGGGAACGAAGTTCCTTGCGCTGTTTATTGTGTATTAACTAGCTGCTGCCCGCGACTTCGTCCATGTGAAATTTCTTGTCCCCCCGACCCACCTCGTCGCATCGCATCGCATTTCGCTTAGCGTTCTATCTGACTTTTCCGCTTTTTGCTCAGCTGCTTAAGGTCTTAGCGTGATGTTAAATAGCCTATACCCTTCCTCAAAAATTGGGCTATCAAATGCAACAAGAATTTTTCAAATCCGACTGGTGGTTCCAAAGAAAACAAACAAAATCTTCAGCTTTATTATTAGTTTAATTCAATAGATAGGTACAGAGTCATCAGTCAGACATAACGCTTTTTGACATGTGTCGATTGCTGCCAGTTTACTCCTACCGCAAGACGCCTTAAAGAATTAGTGTTATATCAATGCGAATGCTAATTTGCTATACAATTCCAAAAGGAATTACAACTATATGGAGGCAAGTTATTAACAAACCGTTAATTTAATTAGTTCCTAACAGTTTCGATTAAATCAAGAATGTATTGTAATTTGGTTTAGAGCTATGTAGGTACGTAAATTTGGTAGGCATTGATTTGATGAGAACCATTGGAATGAGACGCTAAGTAATAAAGAGAAGGATGCTTGGCAGGCATGAGAAAAACATGTTTTCTTAAAAGAAACTTGTACAAAAACGTGAGAAATATGATCCTGTATTAATTTCTCATAGCTGTGCGTGAAAAATGTCTACAAAAGAGATGTAATTTAAAATAGGAAGATCGTGTAAATAACTGTCGTATTTGGAACACATTTAGGTACCTCAGACATCTATTTAAAGCTCATTTGAAGACATTCGAATAAACCTATTGTTAATTTGACAATTTCGCAACCTACTTTGACCTTTAGAGCAAGACCGAATTGATTTGTTATTATCCCAGAAGTTATTTGTCGTAAAACACTAATACCATACGGCACAAGGAGCCGTGATGGTTTCCCATAAATAAGAGCTTTTGGTCCAATCAGCAGAAAACCATGGGTCATGGGAACGGCCTGTGGGGCGCAATCTCCGTGATTGGGACCTACTTGAGAGAACCCTTCATCACGGCAATCTTGACGAGGTTAGATACGGTTTGTTGTCATTGTCAGGTTATCATTCTCAACTCTTTCAGTCTTTTTGATGATGGTATTAACTGCATAAAGTATTTACTAATTCCATGGTTTCGTCTAAATTGTGTATTTTTGTTGTGTTGGTATTTTTAGGTCGTGTTATTGATGTCATTGGTTGCAAAATTTTTACAGAATGCTAGCACTCAACAGGAACATAAAGCGTTCTAAATTCAAACCTCATTTAACATGACACACATAATTTTCGAAGCGTAATGCACAAACTTAATGATTTTTTGCATAACATACCTCCGTAATTTAAATTATAAAAACACTTAAACCACATGTTAAAAGAAGTTCCAATTGGGTTATTCTTTAATAACGAATGTAATTTGAAATAATAAAATCAATTGATTGGTGAAATCAGATCGTTTAGTGGTTGTTAAATCGTAGTGCGTGCAAATTGCTAGCGCTTTTAAAGATATAAAGTTAACGAGAATAACCCAGTTTTTTATGTTATGTTTTTAAACCTACATTTGTGAGTGTAGTTTCATGCTACTGACATCGATAATATTCTCACGGACATTTGTATGGTTCCTATCATTGATCGTTTGAATCTCGATTGGATCGCATGTCAAGTGGCAGCACTCAAGAAGACGCTGACAATGTAATTAAATTGATAAATTTAAATCATTTTGGTTGATCGCCTTGATTTATTGAAGTCTCTTTTGAGAGGTTGTCATGACTTGTCCAATTGTTCTGTGGCACTTTATTTCAAAGCAAGTAGCGAATATTGTGACTCTAGCGGAAAATCTAATAATATGGTAAACAGTGTTGGCCAAAATTATACATGATTTAATGCTAAGGTAAAACCAACAAATCATAAACAAAATGCTTTAGCTATACATATAAGCTGTAATCATAGTAAGCGATAAACAATTGAATTAGTTTATTACCGGTGCTAAGCTATTACTAGGCGCCAACGCTGTCTCGGGTTGGCTTGAAATTATAATGTATTATTTGACCGTTCTAAAGAAATAAATCATATTCTAAAAGTAGTGTCAAATAAGGTATTAAATAATAGGTATTGGAACTAGTAGCGAAGGTTGTAAGAATTATTTACAAGGAAAGCCAGGTCAAAAGGATGTGAAAATCGTACTAGCTGGATGGGTGATGTAGAGATTGCGATACCAACGTTACGAAGAGAATTCAAGGAATCGTTATGAATAGATTTTCTACTACTGTTTACTCGACTGCGCGACAACAAAGACGTTATGTATTATATTTCATGCATATCTATTTATCTTTGTACCATCGCGGACATTTGCGGTGAACCACTTTTCAACCTTAATTACCTTAGCAATAAGGTCGAAAAGTGGTTCACCCCAAATGTCCGCGATGGTACGTACCTATGTGGGATTTTTATACCCTCGAGGCATCCTAACCTGGGTGGATTTTAAAATTATACATGAGGTGTCTATCGACTCGTCTAGGTCGATGTTTTTTTAAAAAAAACCAAAATGGCGGATTTCAGACATCAATAAGAAACGATTTAAAAAAAGACCTACCAGGACCGTCAAAAGGCTCGTGGAGACAATTCAAAAAATATAACACACTAAGAAAAAAAGTTGTCTTCAAATCTGAGATTGAAACTTGCTGTCGGGTTTTTAAAATTTTTGAAGTGAAAACGTCTTTAGGCAAGTTGAGCGCTTTTTGGTGGTGGAAAATCTTACGGGTTCGCGACATGCGATATGCTCGCGTCACCGAAATGTTAATGTGACGTGTTGTACCAGACTGGCGACAGGCAGCGGCACGTGTATGTTAATGTTTTAAGTTTTGACTTCTGTCGGCTATCCCCATGACTACCTACTTTTTTGTATATTTTATTTTTCTAAATTTAAATTACAATAAATTGAATAGTGAGCTAAATAAAGAAAGCCATTAGAAAGAGCGTGTGGCAGTGTTTATTATACTAGTTGAGGCAATAAAAACTAAACAATCGAATTAACAAATTATAAGAAAAAATCTTTATGTGAATTACGATTGTTGGAGACGCTGCTTTTAATTTTTATGGACGCATATCATAAATAGAAATAATGGTCTAATTAAAATTTAAATCGCTTTAAATATATTCATGCTAGACCACCCACTGGTTATGAGATCGATTTTTTAAACAAATATAAAATAACAATAAATTAGGAACGAATTTGTCTCATTAAAATGATTTTATGTGTCTGTCTGGACTTGCAAACCATTTTAAATTGTATTTCTTTACATGATGACAACACTAGAATAGACAGAAATAACGGTTCATTTACACCGTAATTTTTATATCCTTTGTTATTTGGACCATCTCTTTTATAAATGTTCAACTGTCGTGTTATGAGACATAATTTTTGTATTGTTAGGTACCGACCTCTAGGAAGTCGATCGACAGATCGACGCTTATTTTAAAATCTATTGGATAAACGGTCTATTAGTTTCGAAGTCACTACATGACAAGAAAAAATAATTCCACGGTTCTCGGCAATTTTCAATTCCGATAAAATAAACCTACAAAATTTATAGCACTTAAAAAAGCAACTAATGTACGTAATAAATAACTTGTCTTTTTTCATACAATAGCGACATTCGATCCGGCAAATTATATTTCACGGGTTTGCACTTTTTATGTTAAAAAATGAATTTTGAATGATAAAAAATAGTGTAACGAATTGACAGATGTTGTAAGCTGTCTCTGTATAGTTTTTGCATTTCAATTTGCGTGCAACCACAGAGTCAACGGCAATCTTCAGCAATAGGGAACCTTACTGGCAATTTATCCCGCTAGAGGGCGCACCTGAAACGCTTGGTAAACAGAACAACATGGCGTCCGTCTATGGTAAGACTAGCTAACAAAAAGGTTATAGTAAAAAGGTTAAAGTTCTTAATAATTTTAAATTGTACCTACATAATTTTAATAATAAATTCCGAAAAACCGAAACCGACCGTTAAGAGACCGTACAATTGCATTAGGTAATGCAACCTGTAATGATAGTTATAAGGGGTAATAAATAATTAAATAAATAACGTAAACAGAAAAACAAACTTCATGTTTAGGCCTCCTTTTTCATCTATGGTTATAAAAAAATTATCTATGGTTAGATGACTGTCAATTAGAAAACCGTTTACAACCTACTGATATATTATTTTAGCGATATCGGTTCGTCAGGAATATTCTATAATAGATAGTAATAATGCATCAGTCAGTGAATCAGTTTTGTGCCATTAGGTACTAGGTATATGCAGGAACGAAGGTGTTCATTAAATTCACTAAAAACGGATAACGTCGCAAGCAGTGGTAAATTGCTACGTTGCAAGCATTTTACAGTCACAAAACATTACGGGTTGTGTTCTGAACATTTTAGAGCTGAAGACTATAAGAATGAAGGATATTTTACAGGTATTAACCTAATGTAAAAACACAATATTTTTAGTGCTATTTACTTTGTTTATTTGAATGTAACGTTAAAAGTTTATTGTAAAGTAGTTCCATATCACAAAAAGAAATATATTTGAAATTCTTATAAGCATGTTTTTTAACCATTTGGTATTATTTTAACCAACAATTAAAACGCCGAAAAATGTTAGTGCTCGCATTTGACAGTTTGCTTTGTTTACTTCGTGTTTATGTGGCACCATCTGCTGTCTCAGCTTTGCGTAATATTCCCTATTGATAGAGCAAAATAAATATTTCATTGGAAAATATTTAACTGATCCTCTAAAAATTTATTGACCCACTAAGGATGGCTACTTTTAAATTATTGAACCTGTAAATAACTTTCTGGTCTTTTCTCACAGTTGGTCGAAGTAATTATAAGCTACGATACCCCGGTCAAATGGGTTAGGTTAGGTTAGAAGTGTGACTAACCAAGTTGATCCCAGTTACTTGGCTATTTAATATTTTTGGGACCCCAAAATAAAAATTATTTGAGGGTCACAGAAAGAGGCGCAATAATTATGATAATATTTGAGTGCTCAATATTATAAACATAAATCTTTATTTATGATTATGATTATTAAATAATATTTTTAGGAACGGAAAATGGGTATTACTAGACTTTACTAGAGGTTCAATTAAGTACATGCCTATTTCTTTCCAACGATAGAGCTTTTAAAATCTGTGATTTTTACTTTTTAGTATCCTTATGGGTGTCCAAGGCTAAGATTGTAGGAGAAAAATATATCGATAAGAATATCCAATGATCGCAATTAATCGTGAGCGAAATGATAAAAATAATTGATGATGGCATGCACAAATGCAATTTGTTTGTAAGATTACATCTTGTAAAAGGAGGGTGTGTAGCGAGCTTAGCAAAGCGATATCTCGATCCATTTGTATAAAAGCCATTATCTTAGAAATAAATGTGCCTATGCGCAATCAGATGATTTGTTTTACGTTTATTTTGATATCTTGTAACGGGTAATAGATGGAAGGATTAGTATTAAAGTATTGTTCCTATTAATTGCTTCTGAAGGTCTTGGAAACGTCTAATTTAAGTGCTTTAGTTGTTCTTAAAACAAATGTTTCAATAGACCATACAATCTGACTTAATGACTATACAAATAAATAAAATTGAAGTGTCTGTTTGTAATGTCAAAATAACAGCTTTTTACTAAATGCATAAGAAAGTGTTTACTGTACCTACTTATAACAAAAAACAATTTAAAAATTGTTTGTCTGTCTCTCTGTCTGTCTGTTTGTTCCGGCTAATCTCCGAAACGGCTGGACCAATTTGGACGGGACTTTCACTGGCGGATAGCTGCTGTTGTAAGGAGTAACTTACGCTACTTTTATTTTAGAAACAATCAGGGCTTCGCGCAAAAAAATAAAACCTATGATATTGTGAACATAATCCGATTCAAATAGGGAAGTATTGACATCCACTCGGACGAAGCCGCGAGCAACAGCTAGCTTGTAATAAAAGACTAGTCATCTTATACCTACGATTGGAAGTATTCTTGGAAAATATATAAAGACAATGTTTCAAAGCTCATAAATCCTTAAGTTTAGTATGGGAGCTTTACAAAGCAGTGCTGTACAAGGATAAACCATAGTTTATAGTTCTATGGCCTAACAATTACAATTTACAAGTACATACCATTTTGGACTTAAAAGCGAACAAAGCTTCGCACCGCCAACAAACTGCAAATTAGTACCTACATATGTACTGTCAGAGCTTACCTTATAAGCTGAACCCACGACACGATGCAAGAGTCAAGACTACGCAGATTTACACAAATTTGATCTTAATTTCCCATCGATAGTTAAACGATAAGATCGACATTCGCAGATCAATGGCGACAATGTAAGGGTGAACGAACAATGCATGTTAGTTGACAGGTTCCGTTCACATCGTGAGATGGAGTCACGAATTTTTAGCACAAGCTCACGGCGCGTTGTAATCAGCTGTTGTGTGACACTTTAGCCGAAATTGGGCGATTGTTGGTGGCACACTTACACGATGTATGGCCCGAGTGGCCCACTGACGTTATTTATTAGACAGTCAGCATGCGAAGCTGTTTATTGAGATTAATTTGGACGTGTATCTGGTTTCTTTCCATAAAATGGTAGTAACTGGATTAAATTGCTTTTCTTTAATAGCATAGGTAAGAGTCGTGCGAAGCATTTATATTAAGCAGAAGAATAAGAAGATATTGACCAAACTACCACTTAGTGAATGTATTAGAACATGAAACATAGAAGAAGAATAAAGATATTACAACACGTAGGCAAGGTACAGGCTAATGATGAATTCGCAACAGAAGCATAAATGAGTAAGTCTTACGTCTGTTATGTGTAATGTCTGTTATTATTGTAATTGTAATAATTGGATATGCTATAAATCTAATCATGTTATCATCATCGTGTGTCACTTCAAATACTTTTGTTTTGATGTTTAGATAATAAAATGAAACTAACTTTATAAACTGTATAGAATCAAGTATTTTTAACTAAACAGACAGCTGTGCTGCTGAGGAGTTTGTTGCGCCACTTCTTCTTCCCAGCTAAAGCACTAGGAGGTGGTGAAGGGCGGGCGTTTTGGGGGACTGTCTGATGTTCGAAAACTGCTGATTCTCAGCCTAGTTGAATAATTTTATATAAATATAACTTTTATTTTCCTATCATAATATAAATATCGTAGCAGGTGGCGTTCTGTAGTTCAGACATCAAAAATCACACTTTACAGCCATTAAATAGGAATGATCCAATACCAATGATCACATAACAATAGGCTTGTACGTATATAATCGTATGACAAACGACGTCAACCTACATAGATCTTCTATTTGTGTCCTATTCAAGACTGCGTGGGTATCTTACACCTATGTATATTGGCCTGGGAAAACCAAACGAGTGTAGATATACGAGTATATACATCCGGATCATTTGCCTATATCCTTCTGAATGATTTGCGATTTGATAAATAGAACTGTGCTAATGTGACAGCGTTGGTCATCGATCTTTTCTTTTTTTATTTGAGATAGGTTTGCTCTTGACTCTAGTCGACGATGGAGCGAGCTTACCCAGAAGAAGCCTGTTCACTCTCACTTTGAAGTGATTGGGGGAGTGTGGGGGGGGGGTCTACGTTTGATGTTGTTTATGATGAATCTTCTAATGATCCATTTAAAGATTCTCTCAGGTTTCCATTTTCCATAAGATGAATCTTTTACATTCAAGAAGACCAAAATATAGACACAATTCTATTGCCCATTGCTATTCGTGTTAACGTGATTTCGAAGTTTCCCCGTCTATAATTTATAATTGTACTTCGTGCAAAACACTAGCAAGCAATGCAACCAAGCACTTTGCTAAGAGAATCAGTCTTTGATATGTAGGTACGTCTTATAAAATTGCATCAAAATACTTACCTCGGTAGGACATTAAAGTCCCTTATTACTTGATGGGTTTATAGCGATAAGCCCACAGATCGTGGTATTTGAAATTACTGCTAGAGAATGTTCTCATTATTATCTTTGTACAATGGCTTCTTTTGTATTTATTTTTAAAGGAATTACATAATGTACATAAAGGTCACTACGAATCTTTGTTGAACTATATACTTTTACCAAATTGTTGATTGGATGTCGATAAAGTTTATGGCTGTGATTGTTTACAATTACGTAATGGTAAATAGGATGACGTCAGTTCTATCATTCGTAATACGGAAGGTCATCAATGGTTTATATACGGGGTGGTCCAAATAGTGACGTCCAAAAGAAAAATCTGAATTCCTCATACCCAGAGGTATTCGAAAATGCCCCATGCATGTTCCGCGATTTTTTTAGTTTTCGAGTTATTTAAAATTTGAGTCTATCCCACTAAAAATTTAAATCCCTGACATTGATACATTTTTGAGTAACTTGCAGGAATGAAAGTTTATTATTTTACGTATGAAAGTAATATTCAAGACGATTATGTCAAAAAAAAAAAATTTTAATACTCACTACAAAAAATATTTATTTAATTTTTGAAGCTCCACTGGCAGAAAACTCTAAAAAATTACAAAAAAAATAACTCAAAAACCACAAAAAATCACGGAACATGCATGGGACATTTTCGAATACCTCTGGGTATGAGAAATTCAGATTTTTCTTTTAGACGTCACAATTTGGACCACCCTGTATATTCCGTCAATAGTCGTTGAACTTCGAGTAACAATTAACTATTGTCTTCTGTCGTCAATCTATTGTCTAACGCATCATCTCTTTAGAATAAGATTCAAAAAACGTTTTTTGGAATCTTATTCTAATTTAGTTTCCAGCGCGCTCTGTTCACGGCAACAGTGGCTGTATTTTAGTGGTTATCTGTGCAATTTAAAAATTGAGTCATGTGTGATCAAATTCTTCAGAATCTCCTTGATTCTTCTTCTACCGGCCTTCTAAATTGCGAGGAGAAGGCTTCTAGTACTTCCATGTCGTCCGGTCCAACATTTTCAACGTTCAAGCCAAGTTCTAGTACTTCACGTAAGCCACATCGGCCTGCCCCAGGGATACCTTGCGTGACGGTAATACGAGTACCTGTACCTACATAATATATTTGATGCACATACCTATAATTAAGGACACTTGTACACGTGCGGGCCTGCGGGGTTTCTCTCGCAAATTCGACTCTGGTTTAAGCCGGTTTTCGTGACAACTTTCTAGAGATTCCCACCGCGTTAAGTACCCTTAGAAGTGCTAATATATAATATTAGACATTTATTATTATTTGTATGCTGTGTAACGGCTGTTCGGTAGTTGTAGTTAGCAGAGTTGATTGATTGTTGCTGTAAAAATCGTCACGGCCAACTTGTAAAATAAAAACATCACTAAAATCTTTAATTGCAAATATTTTTTATGAAACTCTATATTTATTAGTCACAAAGTCTTATTTAAAACCGCCTCCAACCAATTAATATTACCACATATAATAAAAATCTGAAAAAATCCGAAATTCTTTATGATTTACCTAAATCTTGTAATATTGATAAATACATTTTCGTCTTCGAATGGACGTCTAATGAAATATTCGTACAGCATAGGTCTCATAACAAGTTTCCAAACTCGACCGATTCTTAATAATGAATTGCTATAGATAATGAGTTGTTTTTTGTTTAAAACTGTGATTTAGAATCGGCGCCATGGCGCCATATTGCTCGGAGATCGAAGATAGTCGCACGCGCAGCCGCGGTAGTTTTTGTTGTTCTCCGATGTTAGAATCTTTGAGAGTACAATGTTGTAATTCTTTCGTAGCATTTGTTCTTGGTCAAAAGATGCCGACTAATTTCTGTGTTAGCAAGACAAGATCGTTTTGTTTTTTGCTGGTTGACATTTGCCAGATGTCATCCATAGTTTAGGTCTAACGCAACTTTCATTATTATTTTTCGTCCACTTAGATTTTTGTTACTTCCAAGGGGATAAACATTTATGGATATTTTGAATGGCATTCTAGTTCCCATTTAGCAGTCCCCATTTCTCTCTCTCCTCTACCGCCGTTACGAACTTCGATTGAATTCGCACATTCAATAATAATTAGCTAATCTTAAACAAACAATTCGATCACATCGATTGTTCGATCGATTCAGCCAAAGTCTAAGTGCGAGCGTCATTATAATCTATCCATCAAGATGGCTATCAGATTCAGATGGCCGTTGAATTTCCTCGTACAATTTATATGGATAGGGACTCGAAGACATCGGCTATAAACTAGCGGTCGTCTTTGTACTTGGTTCCCACATCTGCGATATAAGAATCGATTGAACTTTGTTCTTACTTGTTTGTTTAATTTGTTAGTACGTTGTTTAGAGTTTTATTCCTTGTGAGGTTATTTAAAGAAGCAGTGTTGCTACAGGATTACCTAGTCTTATAATAATATGTATATGTCACCGTATGTTCGTGAACACCATTAGTTTATATTCTATCTCGCGAGATTGTAAACTGTCGATAAATTGTGAACTGTACCATACTGCTTACAATATAACGTATTCATTTTCGATAGTTTACAATCTATCCATGTCAAACCGTTAAATTGTGAAGGAACCTGCACTTACCGACAGGGTTCACAATCTGTCCAATTTTATCACTCTTAAATTTGTGAACCGTCCCTAGTTGGCAGGTCTTGGCGGCAGCCGAATTGGTCGCAGAAACTAAGCCAGGGCACCCGGACCAAATGGGTAAGGTTAGGGTAGAACTGTGACCAACCACGCGTGAGCCAAGCGAGCGAAGCGCAGGGTGCTGCGGCAGCGACCGGCGAGCGCTTCTTCCAAGTTGGTCTCAGTTACTTGGCTATTTAGTATTAGCGCAAAGTGCATTCGTCGCATGCAAGTTGATACCAGTTCACAATTTATCGGTTTGCCATGGATAGATTATAAACAATCGAAAAATAATGCGTTAAGTTGTAAATGGTGTGTTGCAGTTCACAATATTATAAAGTAACGAGGTTCATAATCATACGGTGACTTAAATAAATATCGTTATAGAGGCATGAGGAACCGGGTGTAAAGTTCACTCATCCTCCATAGAAAAGGCAGGATCCTCCGACCAGACGGGTGTTGTGTCTGATGGGCTACTGCCCAACGGTTGATGTCGGGATGTTGTATATGCTAGTCGCGCGGTGAACTCTGATTGCGCGATGCAGGATTTTGCATGACGTCAGTGTGATGTGTGACGATGTAGATGTGCCGCCACATCACTCCCCTCTGGAGACCGGAGGTCGATAGTGGACTGAGTCGTGTATCTTGCGATGCTTGCCAGGGCCAGTTAAGGTTCCAGTGAGTCGGAACCGGGTGCCGCATAGTTCACAGTGAGTCGGAACTGTCTGCGGAGATGCCCCTAGTGAGTCGGGTGGCGCTGCGTTATGCTCCAGTGCATCGGATGTGGTACAGCGCCGGGTTGAGGCTGACTGCTGGCGTCGACCAGGAGAGGTTTGAAGGGCTCTGCTTGTTTGACCGGCCGAGAGTGTAGTGTGCTGTGCCAAGGTTGCTGATGAGGCTGAGGGTGATGACTAGATATGCGCGTGTTTTCACTCTGTGAACCAAAAACTTTTTAATTTTGGGTCTTGATCCCTGTAGTCGGCTTTTGGACCTTAGGCTTCCCCACGTTTATTTTTGGAATAGTGGGTGGCCTTAGCCTTCTTGCTGGCTAGCAAGATTAATTAGCAGTGGTCGACAAAGATGGCACCGCATAATTGCACATGTTATGATGACTCGTTGAATCGTGTTGTGACTTGCCAGGAACCTCTAACATCTTGGAAATAAAGCCGACGTTTGCACGGACGTGAAAATAACGCGGCGGGATTTTATCGCGCACTGGATTTTCAACTCTCGGTGTTGAGCCGAGCATTGATAAGAATCCAACAGAGTACAGTCCAACGCGTGGTAAAAACACACTGTTGGATTTTCACTCTCGGCGCTAAGCAGAGCGTTGAAAATCCAGTGCGCGATAAAATCCCGCCGCGTTATCTTCGCGTCCATGTGAACGTCGGCTAAGTTTGTGCAGCGTGAATGTTTTTTTTTCTATCTAAGATCAGACAGCACCATATTTACCAAAATAAGTTCAACCTTGAGTAATATCTTTCCTGTTATTTCACATTTCTGCTGAACTGTCAACGAGACCTACTTTACAAAATCATTTTTATTGTATCTCTCACCTGCTTTTTCCTCAATAGTTGTTATGTTACATTTTAAATAACATAAACAAACCGCTGACATTATGTTTTTGCTTTTAACAATGTTGGTTACCCACACGTAACGAAGTTTCGTTAAACGTTACGGCCACTGTTATAATGGCAACACAGTTTTAACGGTGTGATGCGAGCTATCTACAGAGTTTTTGACGAAATGACAACAGATGTTAATATACTTTTCCTAAGTAGGATAATATTTCTTAACGTCTTTTTCCGGTGTGAAGCTTTGAAGCTTGTAGCTTGATGATGTGTTAAGTAGGAAGTTGATTGAAACTGGTTTCTATTGTAAATGATGGGTGATTCGGCGACCCTTTTCTATCCATATATTATGTTCTATCTATATTTAGGCTCTCAAAAGTTTTGAATGTTTGTTCCTATTATAATAAATAACTCCTTGGAGCAATGATATTCTTTTTGGATGGCAGATAAGAGCTTTTGAAATGGGAAATATTATTTCTTATGAAGGTAGGGTCACGCGGCGGCCGAAACGTCCGAAAACCAATTTATTTCTCATCAAAATCCCGTTGGTAAATCTATTGGCAATTTACACATAGTCTATAATTTTGTGAATTAATTTCATTGTGTGTAACCAGTACCGCAAAGAACCGAACCAAATCGTCTAGAAAAAAAACTGAAAAAAAAAACCAATTTTAGACACATTATTATTTTTCATTTTGCATTTTCCAGTAAATTGAGTATGAAGAACTAACGTAATGGATTATTGATAACCTAAGTGTTCGTGTTTTACACCGCATTAGCTCTAGACTCAGGCGATAATACCGGTTCCATCAACTTCCATGACAAAATAATCTGAATGATCACTGTCGACGAACTCCGATGGCCGCCTGTCACCGGTAAAAACATTTCGACTGGCCACGCTAAACGCTATAGTTATAGTAACGGGTCGATACCTCCGACTTTTTGCTACGAAACTCGCCAACAATGCACAAGGAACTTTTACGAATTTCAAATTTATTCAACATATGTCATTAAAAGTGATACTATTATTGCAACAATTCCAATCACAACTATAGAATACAACAAAATGTAGGTCAGTATTTGTTATGTAAATAACCGAACGTTAAACTTGCTGCGTAAAATATCACTGAATAACTTCATCGCATACAGAATTTGGGGTTTATAGGGTAATAGAGAAACTGAGCAGAAACGATGGGGTCGCGTTGATCGGTGACCCCCGAACTCGAATGGTTCATTGAGTATAGCAGCTGAGCGGCATCGTCATCCATTCAGCCGCCGTTCGCTATCGCCCGTCGCTCAGTGCCGATCCTAAGCACGGAACGCGTCACACGCGTCAGCAACGTAGGCTGCGTAACAGTGTGCCTTTGCCTTTTATTTTTTTACGCGCGCTTGGCGGGAAGTTTGACAGATAGATTTTTTTAAATTGAACCTATAAAAAGTGGCAGCCATATTGTACGAATTATTAAATAACGAAATGAGTGTTTGATTGTGAAGCTATAATTTTGCAAAACAAAACAAAGTGTTTCAAGATGATGACGTCTGTATACCATGAGGTGAGTGCACGACATTTCCCACTTGGCATTTAGTTGTTTTTGTTGAGTAATTGTCTTTGCAAACTGGACTCCACCGTTGTTAACCTTTTGTTTTTTCTCATTATTTAGATAATTAAACATTATGAGCCCAAATTGCAAGATAATTACGAATTTGTAAAAGCGAGAATTTTCCTGTTTTTCTTTAGTTTGTATTTTAACAAGCAAGTTCAAGTTCATGGCCAAGCATAATATTTATTTAAATAGGCGAAAGTCGTTATTATTCAGGCCTAATTAAATATTTATATTTGAAGTTCGTCGTAATAAAGAACCGTTTGAGATTATTCAATCAATATTTTTGAACACATGTGGCATTATTCAAATGTATTTTTGTGTGACAAATTATGTCGTCTCGTAAGTATGCGATGTCATAGCACAGAGTGAATATTGGTTAAACATTGCACCCATGGCAGGCGACAAGTTCAAAATATTTAGCCTGTATGCACAGAATGTGTGTGCGTAAATAATTTATCGAATTCATTAGAATTCAGATTGGGTGTTCCTGCCAAAGCATGAAAAGTTTACATAAGATAAGTTCAACCAGTGAGATGCGGAATTTATTGATTTTTCAGTCCAGATAACTGATCAAATATATTTGATAGAAGCCAGATAAACAAAAAAAAAAAATGGTTACACTGAAATTCTCACAACATTCTGACCCCATTCTTATCGTAGGGCAACGTTACACTTGCATCCGATGACATTCGCAGAACAAGGCAAGTAGGCACGTCTCTGTTCTCTTTGTAACACGATTTTTACCAGAAGGTTTATCATCACGTCACATCGTATTCAGAAGGTTGTGTTCCACGTCCATTAAAGCATCCTACACGTAAACAGTTCCTGGTACATACAAGCATATCTTACGACTTCCAAAAGCATGGAGGATCTAATTGGGAAGCGGAAAGGTTCATAAACGCAGTTTGTTTATCCAATTTAAACATAAAACAGACCGCTGTGAAACACGTTACTGTTTTTGGTACTTGAGAGATTTTTTGTACATATGTTTAACATAAAACAACATAACGTTTGTAATCCCCGAAGGCGAAGGGAGAAGCATTTAGCACACTTGCATTTCGTCATTTGACTAAATCTAGGGCATCACTGACGAAATCTAGGTTGCGGCCTTATTGCCATAAACCAGGTACAAATCCAGACTCTAGGCAGCTACTGTATACCTAATTCCAGACGGAAAATCTAATGACAGTTTGTCCAACCAACCCAGGACGCTCAATAGGCGCATTACGACCACTAGACCATCGGAGCAGTAAATTTTTCCAAGTTTTAAAATAATTACCACGTCTATACTTTATTGTGTATGTTTAATGTTTACACAATTCATTATCAATGCTGATCTGTTTGCTTAGCAACGGAAAGCAAGCAACGCAACATGCTATCGCCTAGCTTGTTTGATGTTTACTCTATGCTGTTTGTTTACAATCGCCCGAAACTCTGAGATTTCCATCTATGGTCGGCTAGAGTATTTTTTGAAACTGTTAACTTATCTCTGGCAGCTGCCAAGCCAATTAGTGTGTGGTTGGTTTTTGTTTTCGTCCTTTTTTATCGTGGTTCATAAATAAGTCAGAATGCTTTTGTCACCTCATTAAATTTGATTAGTTTTCTTTTGGATGTAGGCATGCTTTTCAAGATCTTAAAAGGTGTGAATCTCAGACAAAGCAAGTGCGAATGGCAATGGTTAGGTTCGTTAGAAATCAGTAAAACTCGGTCTTTAAAGATAACTAGATTTTTTTCAGAGTAGGTAGTTAGGTACTTTTAGTTTCTACTGTAAAATTATTCGTTATTGCTTCGTTGTCAATTCGAGGAGCTTGTGGTTAAATAATAATAGCCGCACGGGTCGATCCATCAGGTTAAGCTACGCATGCCGGCGTTGATCCGTGGATGGGTGGCCATATTTACATATCGAGACCCCTCTGGCCCTCGGAAAGCACGTTAAGCCATTGGTCCCGGTTGTCATTCGTAGATCTTTGACAGTCGTTACGGGTCGTCAGAAGCCCGAAAGTCTGACAACCAGTCTTACCAAGGGGTATCGTATTACCCAGTTACTGGGTTGTGGAGGTCAGATAGGTAGGCGCTCCATGTAAAATATTGGTATTCAGCTGCATTCGGTTAGACTGGAAGCCGACCCCAATATAGTTGGGAAAAGGCTAGGCAGATTCATTGCTACGCGCGTTGTCAATTTATTTATAAATAACCTCGAAAACGATATAATTTGAATTTTTGTTTCTGTTATCAGTAGATGATCTTTCGACCGTTTCTAATAAAATATAAGTTTTGCTAAGCAAAACTACCGAGAACGTACCGAGTCGATAATCGACTCGGTACGTTTTGCGTCATTGAAAATAACTGATAAGCTTTGAAAATATTATTATTTGCCAGGAACGTGTGTTCCTACCCTATACCTACAACTTTTTTTTCCGATCATGTTAAAAAAAACATACAAACCTTAACAAAACCATAATGGGAAATATAATCAAGGAACTTTACCGACGAATAACTGTATAGTGTATACATATAGATAACTTTCACGGTAAAACAGCTTTCAAAACAGTGATAATGTGTGCGATACCCGTCATTACATAGTTCATGGGCACTTTGTCGCTTTCACTAACTATCATCATTGTTTTGACCATTATTTCCGTATCAGAAGCTTCGACAGCAAAAAGACCCTCCATCTTGAAGTTTCTTTTCAGTGATGATATCGATATTATGTAAAACTAGCGGTGCCCCGCGACTTCGTTCGCGTGGAAGTCGTAAAATACACAATATACTAAAAAAAAAAAACAACAGCCACATTTCAATAAAACTCCCTCATCCCCGACCCGTCGCGTTGCATCGCCTAACTATCCTCGAGAATTGGGCTACCAAATGCCAAAAGAATTTTTCTAATCCGACTTTTTGTTCACAATTTCTTGGGTTTTAATTCTTTTGCGCGGAACCCTAATTATTTTCCAAAATAAAAGCCTAAGTTACTCCCCGTAACATCAGCTATTTGCGAGTGAAAGTCCCGTCAAAATCGGTCCGGCCGTTTCGGAGATTAGCCGGGACAATCAAACGGACAGACAGATAGACCAAAATTTTAAAAATTGCTTTTTATTATAAGTACCGTATACACTTTCTTATGCATTTAGTAAAAAGTTGTTATTTTGACATTACAAACAGACACATCAATTTTATTTATTTGCATAGATGTATAGATATAGATTTGTATAGATAACATAACAGCCTTGTTTCTCTGAAGGGTTGGGCATAGGTGTACCTAAAAATTTACTCTTTACTGATGTGATGATATCGATATTATGTAAAATAACATATTCCCCGAATAGTTTGGCAGTGGTGTACCTACAGTAGGTGGTAAGTACACCCACATTTCGCCAGTTATGTTTACGTCCCATGTATTAGGGGGCGAGCCTATTGCCATCAACTGGGCACATTTCGAGACTCCGGGCTGCTACTGAGAAATGTCAGATAGAAAACCCAATGACACTGCCCAACACGGAAATCGCACCCAGGACCTCATGCTCAGCAGTAGAGCTTGCGACCACTAGACCAACGAGGCAGGAATTCAGGTGTTATGTAAAATATCATGTGAATATCGATTTTAACTGTGACCTGAGTCTAAATTATAATTGGATGGTCTGCCATTCGACGTCGATATTAGGATTAGATTAGGCACTTTTATTCGAAATGATTATTGATATCGCTATAGGACTACCTGATACGTGTTGTAAATTGTTTCTCACGATTTTTATATTTAGAAGTCATGTTTTAGAAACCATTTTGGTTTATGATGGCATTAGGTAAGAACTGTCAAAAGTGTTATAAAAATAAAAAGTATTGATGAATACAATTGGATCTTTTTTTTAAAACAAAATCGATTTGATGACGTAACATCGTACGATGGACTGCACTCTAAACGTTTTCTACCTTTTAAGAAACACATATTTTAACCTCAAATGGGAATAATTACTTTGTTTAATACACATAAAGAGTCCATTACCGGGTTTTTGTTCTCAAATAGTCGACAGTTATTTACATACATTTACATATAAATAATGTTATTATATGGTTTAATGTGCGTACAGTACTAAATATTTCTTAATTTGGATTAAGGAACTAAGGAATATAATGTGCAATTCATTAGATATGCAATCGTAAGTCATAACGTTCTTCATGGATTAGGTAGGTATTTTATTTGCTTTACTACGTTTCTGTTAAGGTGAGTGTAGACTAGAGCATTTATTTGTAACTAGCTGTCCCCCGCGACTTCGTTCGCGTGGAAGTCGTAAGATACACAATATACTAAAACAAAAACCACATTTCAATAAAACTCCCTCATCCCCGACCCGTCGCGTTGAATCGCCTGCCCGCGCTATTACTTCGTTTTCGCTTAGTGTTCATTCTGACTTTTTTATTTTTGCTCGGCTCCTAAGGGTCATATCGTGATATTAAATTACCAAACACTATCCTCGAGAATTGGGCTACCAAAAATGCAAAAAGAATTTTTCAAATCCGACTTTTTGTTCATAATTTCATGGGTTTTATTTTTTTTTTGCGCGGAACTCTTATTATTTTTCTAAAATAAAAGTAGTCTAAGTTACCCGCCGTAACTTTAGCTATCTACCAGTGAAAGTCCCGTTGAATCGGTCCAGCCGTTTCGGAGATTAGCCGGAACAAACAGACAGACAATTTATTTTTATTTTTTATAAGTACCGTAAGTATATACTTTCATATGCATTTAGTAAAAAGTTGTTATTTTGCCATTACAAATAGACATTTCAATTTTATTTATTTGTATAGACAAAACATCGCGCCGCTCTAATGTGTCACCCTTTCCCGAACCAAACAATGAGCACGACGCTCGACGCTTTGTTACAACTTGATTTTGCAAACCAACGTGCGAATTTGTGTAACATTTCATCGAACAAGATAAACGCAGCACTCGCGATCCGAAGATCCGACTATTCAATGAAGAGTTAACGCAAAATAGAAAGGAATGTTACAGGTGAATGCTCACTCGCCGTTAGCATTACTTCGAACCGTGCGAACATTCGCACATGAACGTTACATTACATGGACATGCTCGAGAAAATGCTCTAGTGTATACTCACCTTTACGTTACGCATGTAATACATTTACTTATATAATAAAAACATTTTATTGCTGTTGTTTTTTTTAAAGATTTTATCAATTAGATTTGCTATGCATATTAAATAAAAGAAAGTTCTACATTAATTACAAATACACAGCGGTATTTACGAACCGCTAAGTAGGTATGATAGCGAGACGATTATTCTATAGGTAATATTATTATTTAGTGTGTATAATCATGGACAAACAATTAACCAGCCGTTAACTGACCCATTGTTTAGGCAGACCTGCTTGATGGAGTTGTATACCTACATGACTGTGTTTTAAGATTCGAGTAAAACTGTTTAGAATCTGTCACTAAATACTTGACAAACTGTTCCGTGAAGGAGAAAAAGTCGTTGTGTAGATATTATATTAATTATGGTATTACTATTAATAAATGTTCTCCATACTTCTGATGAGTTAATCTTTGGTTACTCATTTGTCAAATCTTTCGTTAATTAGCTGTGCTGTTGGTTATCGATTTTTATAGGCGAACTTATCACCATAGATAAATAAACACAACAGAAATAATATCATCATGACCTTCTCTATTGTTCTCTACAATAAATCTATACATATTGTCCCAAAAGCTGACTTCAAAGTTTTATTGAAACTTTCAAATTGCCAATTAAGTTTTATTGCCTTTAAAGTACGTCTCCTATTCACTGTTTATTTACAATTTAATCCGTAAATCTTAACCGTCGTTTAGCATTCCCCGCGTGTCCATATTAACATGTCGTTCAGGGGACCATGGTGTTGGTGGCCGTTGAAATGACGTCACTGTATCGGTGAGTCATGACTCATGACGACCAGCCATGTCTGCCTCCCATTCACAAACTCCTTACTTAAGATTATTTATAGCAGATTTGGATCAAGCTCGATTAGTGATTAATTTTTTCGCATTCTTGTTGGGATGGAATTTTTATTGATATCTTAATTTTCGGGTAATCGGTTCGCGTAGAAGTTTTATTGATAGGACGTCTAACACCTGGTTTCTGAATTGAGAATTTGAAGTTGAGAACGTCCTAATGTGTATGTAAATAACTTAAACATTTTTTCGTTTCTGTATTAAGTTTTTAAACTCTAATCAAGATTTGAGTAATATAACAAAACACGTCAAGTGACGGCGAAAGCGTTAATTATACTCACCAATCTAGTTTACATTTTTTTTTTTTGTTAAAAAAATCGAATATCTCGAATGTTTTATTTTTCTGGGTATACCTATCTATGTAAAAGTACATAGGTAAATCCAGAATAGGTCCAATAATAACATACCTAACGTAACTTTAGGTTAGGCAGAGGTGTACCTGGTACTCGTCAATTTATCTGTTTAGTAATAAACAAAAGCAAAACGGATTACAAAATGGCGTCATGGTCTTTTTTTAAATTTAAAATTGGGTAATCTATGCAGCTTAGTTATACTTCATGCTAATTATTTTGTACTGTATGCGTGTTCAGGTTTTTTATTAGCTATCAACGTAGTTATGGTATATATTACACAGTATAATAAAGTACTGTGCCTATTAAAAATTCAATTTTTTGTACAGAGCTACACAATTACACGTAATTACTTCCAGCGTTATTAATTTTTCAAGTCAAGGTTGATAGGTACTGAATAGGACTTCAGGAATTATGACCAGAATAGACGAGTGCTGCTTTGGTTTAAGCGGAGAACACAGGATAATGGCTGCCCAAATGCAGAGCGTTTTATGACACCTTAAAATGTCAAATGTCAAATACTGGTTAAATGACAGATTTTCATGACGGAACTGCTTTCATAGGAAACCAAACCTACTACAGCTAAGCCATAGTTACTATCTATTTTTGTTAGAAAATAAATGGTACCTATATTTGTTTTTTTTTCTGTGACAATGGTGACCCTGATAGATTATATGAAAGTTTAATTAACATTTACACAAGTCAACAGACACCAGTAAAGAGAGAACCATTAGTTTCGTTATGACGTTTTAACTACACGAGAATGCCTTTCAACAACATTAAAATGTTTTATAATCTTTGGGTTAGAAACCTCAATTTTGGAAGCGCATCGCAGCCGGTTTTGTAACATTGATTATAAGGTATAAAGCTGGGGTCAGTGGGATTTAGTTTCAAATGAAAATTGGGCCCAATGGCCATGGCAATGACTCATCCAATGTATGTTCTATTTACTAATGGAAGTTAAACTTTCCCCTTGTTGGCGTTAATTAAGTTGGATAGGGACGGAGTTGTGAGTCACTTCTATATTTATGCCTGTAACTGTCCTTTTGTAGGGCAAGGACCCTTGTTCGTGCAAAGAAGGAACGCGATCATTGAGTTTGCTGACTGCGTGTGGATAATTTCTGTCGTGCTCTGTCCAGTTCCCGGTTTCTTACTGATATTTTTCCTTAAAAATATCAGTAAGAAACCGGATATCCTTATATAGTAGTATCTTTTATTCATAGAAAATTACATAGATTGGTAAATTAAATGTCCCTCCCAGCCAGACATATTCCAGTTCTTGAATCGACAACCCGCGGATTAAGAGTCCTCGAAACAATGACCCATCACGTAATTATATGTCAGAAGGAACGGGAATTTGTTTTTGCACTAAGAACCAATAAAAACTTGATCTCTTGATCATATAGTTTACCTACTCCTTATATTTTATATTTATATTTTTTGCCTGAATTGTCGCACTGCAGGGCAAAGGCCTCCCTTTCTCCTTTCCACTCCTCTCTGTCTTGAGCTAGTGTGGACCAATCCTGTCTGTAGGCGTCTAGCTCGTCTCGCCATCTTCTCCTGTCTGCCTCGACGCCGACGGACGTTTTTTGGGACCCATATGGTGGTAGATTTGGCCCATGACTCGTTCAACATGTGGCAAACATGTCCGGCCCAGTCCCACTTAAGCTTGGCTGCTTTTTGGGTGACGTCAGCGATTTGTTTTTTTACTCCTTGCCCAAAATAATTTTTAAAAATAAATGAAACATAACACATAAAAATATAATTTGCACCACATTTTTTTTTATTAACACACACATAACATCACGCCTGTAATCCCCGAAGGGTTAGGCAGAGGTGTACCTATAGAACACCCACATTTCACCAGTAAACAGCCATTAACCATTTTTTACTTAAATTTATTATAACACGGTGATCGACCTAGGGCTCACCGGACCTATCGAAAAATAGACAGACATAAAAATAACTATAAAATATGACATAATAATTAAGTTAAAGACGTCTAAATAAAGTTATGTTCCACATAAATTATATTCGAATAAAAATAACCGGAGTAAACCGTCGTCGTATAATTATGTCAAAAAAGCGTTTCGTAAAGACGCAACTGAAAAATTTGCGTATGTAGGTGGGTACTCCATTATTTTGGTTGCCATGCATCCATTAGTGATTCACCTCTCAGGCTCTCAGCCACGCTCGCAGTTTCGCACTTATTTCCGCTGGCCGTGACTCTATACCGTAATAATGTCACAGAACAAAAGCAAAACTGTCTCCCCATTCATACATGTGAGACTCTCAACTACTCCTAAGTACCTATTCTTCAATTCATAACATTGTCTTGTTTTTTTGCCCCTTTGTATGTCCTTTCGTCACGCCATTCGAGTCTACGAGGTCGAGAGGCCCCTGAATCGTACCATCTATTTCCATAATACCTACAGAAGTTCTTATTTTATACTATCAAAATGGAAATGTATGACTAGCAACTTTTTGCAATTTCGGTACTGACTTCCGCGTTATTTTTCTTGAAGCAATTATTTTGATGCCTTACGAAACAAGTGCTCGATGATTGCTGCGATTATCCTAGGAAAAAACTGAGGGCAAAAAGTGTAGAGCGAAATAATTCGAGTAGATCACTCTGTGAGTCATTGGAGGCTTGATAATAATAGTATTGTTGCAGACTAAGTTATGGATCTGATTCGGATACATATCACATCTCTATTGAACCGAAATCAGAAGTCTTTGCGTTCAATCGAAGCTAACTAGATACCTGACGCAATCCTCAATTGAAAACATTGTTGCGAAGCTTCTCTACGTCCCTGACTTTTTAATTACCTATAGATATTGTGTAACGTAACTTTACCTTTCTGGGAAAGAACGGTGTCGTCTGCGTGAAGATCGACCGTGGGAGTGCGTCCCTCTTGACGGTTGAGTGATGTTACCGATTACAAACAAATTAATGAATAGTTCACCGTGAAGCAATTGGCTTTTAAATAACCAACCTGCAAACAATGGAACATCTTTTGCCTAATTGAGAGGCAGTTCGGGTGGGAACCGAGCGAGAAAGGCCACTGGTGTTAGTTTTGTATACAGAAGGGCCTACGAAAGACCGGAAGTTTGATCGTCGATGTGACAAATTAAGATAAAGGTCGTATCCCGGTAGTTTTATTTGTTTTTAGGGTTCCGTAGTCAACAAGGAACCCTTATAGTTTCGCTATGTCCGTCCGTCTGTCCGCAGCTTAGCTCAGAGCATAGATATAATAAGTTTCTATGACTCAGAGACTCTTAGTACTAGAAAGCTATAACTTGGCATGGATATATGTACATATGAATAACGCCGATATAGTGGTAAAATAAAATCATGAAAAAAAAAATTTTTGTAGGGTACCTCCTGTACACGTAAAGTGGGGATGTTTTTTTTTCTCGTCCACCCCATGGTGTGGGCTGTTGTTGGATAGGTGTTTCAGAAATAATGCGGCTTTGTGACAACAATTTTTCGATTAAGGGATCCGTTTCTGAAATATTAAGCTTTAAAGTAATAATTTTTTTAGAGTAAATTCTCCCCCGTCCTGCTAGCTAAGCGGTTAGTTTTGGATATGTGAAAAAATTCACAGTAGTAGTATATACAACGAAGTTAAAAGTAAAACTATCACAGCTAAGTAGCCTTTACAAGTTTACGAGTAATAGTCGACCAACTTACATTTACAGTTGGAATGTATGTGAGAACATGTTTTTCAACTACAATGTTAAGTTTGTTGTTGGGGTAAATTCATCCCAACTACGGAATACTTCATTGTGCGTGGTCCGACACGCACTTGGCCGGTTTTTTCTCTATGAGTTATTATCAATGAGCATCTTCGCACCTACTTCGCCCACAAACTAATCTCGATCACCACATTTGATAGGCGAGAAATTTTATAGGCAACCGAGACCGATTGACCTCGCCTCCGCTTATTAAAAACCAAATTTTTGGGCTCATCGTTCTTCCGGACGACCGACGCCCACAAATCACAGTTGGGTGATACCGATAATACTTGTTGCGCGGTTCTGATCTTACAAATTCCAGATGATTAGCATAAACGGAGCCGGTCGAGGCGAGGCGATTGAGATAGCCAATGGCTTGTTCTGCCACGGTCCGTCGCCGTCGCCGCGTATCCATTCAAATGAGATCGGTTACACCTTAATTTATTCATGAATTATCTGATAGCTAAATATCAATATAAATTAAACAATAGCGTAGTACGGATGTTGAGAATTTATGTGGTAAACTGTTACGTTCGTCTGTCATTTGATACGGCGCGCATAATTAAATCCGTGGCTTTGGCGTTGCACTTGACCTTGTACGCCATTGACTTGTTACATCACTCGTGGGTCATGGTGAAATGTCAACTTTGCTTAGAATCTGGTCACAGCCTCGTGGGTCATGGTGAAATATCAACTTTGCAAAGAATCTAGTCACAGCCTCGTGGGTCATGGTGAAATGTCAACTTTGCAGAGAATCTGGTCACAGCCTCGTGAGTCATGGTGAAATGTCAACTTTGCATAGAATCTGGTCACAGCCTCGTGGGTCATGGTGAAATGTCAACTTTGCAGAGAATCTGGTCACAGCCTCGTGAGTCATGGTGAAATGTCAACTTTGCATAGAATCTGGTCACAGCCTCGTGGGGTCATGGTGAAATGTCAACTTTGCAGAGAATCTGGTCACAGCCTCGTGTTTCGAAAGGAAGAGACTGCTTTGTCATATAGACTACAATTAATTGATAACCTTGCAAATCCATTAGGTTGCATCACTAGAACTAGATCAGCCGATATATTATTATCAACGTATGCAACAATAGCTAATCGCAGACTTTCTAATTGACCTTTATAAAATTGCAGTTAGATACAAAGGTGTGTGGAAATAGTCCAAGGTTAGCCACCGGTAACGGATTTGAGATCCGGTGGTCACGACTCACTCGAGGCTTACTTAAATCTTTGATAATTGCTGTCCAGCAACCCCACAAAAGGCTCGTGATAAAACTGATATTGAGTATTAATATCCGTGTAGTGTTAGCCTCGTTTAAACCGAGTTTTATTAATGTAGTTTACGACAGCGTAAAGTTACGTTGAAACATTTGAACACAGCGGTGTGACCAAATATTGCGTCTGAGATATCTTAACTCGTTGTTACATTTAGGCGATTAACGGTAGAGTTAAAAAGGTGCAGACGAAAGAAATCTGTCAACAAACAAAAAGAGGAAAAACGTTTAGCAAGTTATCTCAGAAATTATATTTCAACACCAAATTAGTTCTGTGGTGCTATTCTGGAAAGATCCCACCGTGAAAATTTAGGTGAAGTGAGCGTGATGTGAACTGTCATCCCACCTTACTCTACTAGGAATTGAGCTCACTTCCAACTCACTTCACCTAAGTGCTCACGGTGTGAAGTTTACAGAATAGATCGGCAGCTCATGGCAATTCACGTGGTTGTATTATTCCGAACATTTCGTTTTGTGAGCGATTGAGCGATCCACGGTCACGAACGCTACGTCCGTATGATCGGCCGTTCACCGTATCTAATTTCGATTTTATGGAATTGCATAGTGTGAGTCAATCTCCCGTCTCTTCTTGTTGCAAATATTTTACGTACTGTAATTTGTCAACTCTCCCATAACATTGGAAATGACGTTTCGTCGCGGTATTTACACTATGCTCAATTTGATTGAACTAGCGTCACACTTTTGTTGTAGTATAGCCTTACCTACATATTTCCATGTACAGACTCCAATTTGTTTCATCGTAGTGTTCATAATTTCTCTCCTTTTAAGCGTAGATGCGCTGTCTCTTTACGGATACGCCTGTGATGAGATATCAACATACAAGTGTATAATATGCAAATATCTGAAAGCTGTTCGTGTGACCCACAAACGGGTCGGGTCCGCAACTTGGCGGGCTGAAAGCGCACGCGCCGACCCAATCGTACACGATAGTGAATACGAGATAGGCACCGTACACAATGTTTTATTAATCAAGCCCATTGTGTGGACTCTGCTTTGTAAAGCCTTTTGCAGCAGCACACTTGACTATTCATGAAAAAAAAAAGATAGTGGAGTTATTCTTGTGACGTTTCTCAGAAGCTACATAAAGCTATATATGGCTCGTTCGCTTCATTGGTGCATTAATATAATTATTGTTCGCGGTTATAGTTCCTGCACTTTTTGCCTTCCCATTTCTTTCTGTGCAGGAAGTTCTAATAACAGTTGTGTAGATAACTGTACACAAGTAACTGTATCCGTTTAAACACTGGTGTTGTTTAAAAGGACATTGTGAATGTCAGGGAAAATGAATTCTATTTTGAGAGTAAATATTTATTTTTATCTTAACCTTAACCGGATACAAAACAAAAATGGAAACAGCTGAGTATTATCAGTGTCTCAACCAAATTCTTGAGA
This sequence comes from Fissipunctia ypsillon, assembly GCA_947568875.1. Taxonomy (NCBI): domain Eukaryota; kingdom Metazoa; phylum Arthropoda; class Insecta; order Lepidoptera; family Noctuidae; genus Fissipunctia; species Fissipunctia ypsillon. The sequence goes on from OX387643.1 coordinate 5,390,181, forward strand.
CCTAGAATGCGATAGTGCTGCATGGTAATATAAGATTTTTTGGTGACAAGGACTTATCTGGGCGTAGCATAACATTAGCAGCTTTGAACACTTGTCAGCTGCCTCTAACCTTCATTTTCATAACATTGTGGCTCATTTATGATAAATTTTTAGAGATATATTTTACGACTAAGGTAATTAAGAAACAAATCAATAAGTAATTTAGTCCATGGCAAAATTATAAAAATATTTCTCCCAACACTCACCATTGCAATAACTTACACATACGCTGTAAAGTGTACAATTGAGAATAAAAAGTTTAAATCAGAACAAGGCAGTGTAATATCTAGCGCATTGCATCTAGGACCACCGGGGAGGAACATTTGCATATCGGCTCTCGCTTCATCGCAAACCTGTTGCACACTGCGTACTAGTATCTATGTTAATTAACCGTTACCACGTCCTTTTTTCCTAGACTAGCTTTTTGTTTAGCTCTAATGCTTCGACTGGATTTGGAATTTATTTCGTGAATGTGTGTTTTGGTTTCTGTGTTGTTTTCTTGTTCTTCAGTTTTGGCATTTCTAGCCTGATCTGCTGGATTTGGAGAAGCTTAATTATTATTAACAATTATAAGACCTGTTACTTTTAACTCATTACTTTTCTAATCAGTCCTTAACCTTTCGGATCCGGTTATGGATCCTTTAATAGATTTACCAAGGCCTTTACGACATAATTTCTTAAGTTACCTTACCTTTACAGGGAATTTAAATAAAACTAGTAGCTACAGTAACTATAGCTGCTCCTGCAAAAACTCATATTATTTCAAAGCACGGTATGATTTCAATGGTTATTTCTTGTCTACAACATAATTTTCTCCATCCGACCTGATTTGCTTGAGAATGTGTACAGTTGGTACATAAATCACTATCCATGTTTCTCTTTCCTATTATCTCGAAGATACACCGTAAGCTTAACCACATGTAACCATAACATTATTACCTATCTTCATGTTCAAGATAATATCTCTCATCATTATTCTAGTCTTATTCTGCTGTATCGGTCAACGCAACATCGAAGAATGGTTATTGAGTTTTGATTTATAAGTTTTGATTCTGATTAACATTCGATAGAAGTTAATAAAACACTACTACTGTAATAATTGGTGATTGCTGACACACATTCCGTTTTAATGACGTCTTTGCGAATTACATTCTGAATATATCCTTAACTTGATTGTGTTCCGTTACATGTGGCCATTTACAAATATATAGTTCTTTCCTCAATGCATATTTTTTTCTTAATTGCAAAACTGAGATACCTGACTTCTGATAAATACAACTTCATATCTAGGCTCAAACATTTATCAGCATTCAGCGTGACAAATGTCCGTAATTTACTTTGTGTGAGACATTATACATTAGCAACAACAATTTAGACGTTTGTGATACGTTAGCATTTCAAAACTGTTGCAGGGTTGTCTTGAGCGACGTTACTTATCCTTTTATCCCATTAAACGAGTATAAAGCTGTAAGATTATTTCATAATGGTATTACATTTATAAATAGATGTATATCTGTTTTCAATGTTGTATTGAGAGGAATACTGGTTGTCTGACAGCCCTGTAGGAACGAATGTCGGGTAACATGTGGAACGTGGTGGATTATTCACGCCTGTCCGATAGGTAGGCTGTTGATGGCCGTACTAAGATTGCACCGCCTGCGCCTCCTAGATTAAGAAACTATCTGCTGACAAGTCTATTTGTTTGACTGGCGCTGCGTTGTTCGTTTGATTAACTAGAAATGAACTGGGCTGTTCTTGTAAAGCTGACGTAGCTATATATAACTTCTTATTTGAATTTCATAGTGGATTGTTAATTATTTTAGCGCGGTTTCTGACGTTATATCATTCGCTTTTATGTTTAGTACTTTATAGATCTAAGATTTAAGTACATTGTTTGTCGACTCTCTGGTCACATTCTTTATATTGAAAATTAGAAATTTTGTTTGAGCGTGATCGATTTTGCTCTCAATTTCATATTTGATATTACAAAATGCTCTATCAACAGTTAGAAAGTAGATACATTTATTGCGTGGGATTAACATTTGAAACACAATTTGGTCACGACTTAAAAGTTACACTGTATATGATCATGTCTTATACTGGACTCACACATCCGGAATTCCTGCCTGAATTCAGAGTCGGAATTCATAATTTGAATTCCGGCAAGCCTATCTTAAAAATTCTGATTAATCAGTAGTCTCGTGTTTCTCGGCCCAGGCAAATGTCTTGGAAATGGCAGAGGAATTAAAAAATCTGCTGTTCCCTACATTTTGACGAGTTATGCGAACATAAATGTACTGAACAGCTGATTTTTTGTCGCGATTTCAGGTTTGGCCCCATAGTAAAAGTTGTTCATAATGATGAGTACAATGACCCCTTAAGAGGTTGTGCGTTATTCATGTTACACCTTGTATATTTCCAACCACGCTATATATTATTTTCCCTGTCGTGATAATCCTCAATGGAAGTGTCCCATATATACCTACAAAGGCCGCTTTCGACGCACAATATTAAATTTTTCGTGTCAGACATCACGCCAGATCACAAGTCACAACACGTCTAACCGCTACCGCTCGCAATGTCAAAATGTCAACTGAAATAATTCATAATCTGATTCCGGTGTGTATGTTCTTGCGTTTTCTAATGTATAGAAAAACGCGCGTTATGAAATCATAAACTTAAATATTCCGATTCGAAATTCAGTACGCTCATCAGTATCATTTTTACAGATCAATCTGAGAAAATCATAATCTGTAAAAATCAGAATGTGTGTGGAGCATAATTAAATTGAATGCAATTCCAGGCTTTCTGAATTAATAATATGAATTCAGATTATGAATTTTGAGAGGCTTTCCGGATGTGTGAGTCCAGCCATAGGTTTCGTTTTCTACGTTGACATTCTCAAGTTAGTCCAATAACAAAAATGTTTATTACATTGGTTCGTATGTCACTCTCACTTTCTCTGGCATAGGCTGTGTGGCTGTGTCATTAAAATTCTGTCTGACGTTTCGTGATTATAATGCAGTAAAGCTTGATTGGTGGTGGTTGAACCCGGGCTTACTGCAAGTCGTGTTGACAATTCAATCCTTCTTGTATGGTATTGCAAATTAAATGCGTCTGTTGGCTCGGAATTTATTGGTGCCAGTACGAATTTGAAATAACCGATTAACATTTTCGAACCATTTTTTGTATGTGCTTAACGAGTTTGGATCTTAATTGAAATTTTGAGCATCCACGCGATGCTCCACTTTTTCTTGATTTGTTGGGTTTCGGAATGCTGTACATTTTTAATTTGGAAGATTTGAAATTGTGCGATAACTCTTTAAGTTTTACTGTTATGAATCATTCATTTTAAGTTTCGTCTTGCTTCGTTAAATTAAAGTCTTTTCAACGTTTCTAATGGATTTGCTTTATTATTTGTAATCAATTGTTGTTTTGATTAAGTGTATTAATTTTAATCAATTAACTACCATTGTTTATGATTGTTGTATTTCACGATCAATAAGATAACATCCCACACAATTATAGTTCAAAGTACCTAGGTATAATGTTGATAATTGTTTTGAATGTAATTACTCATCGATCTGTTTGTTGTTTTTAAAACAAACTGTATGTGTGTCATCCTCATCAGTCTTCAACAACTATTATTGCCTTATTGTTTTAAACGAAATGCAATTAACTTCGTAATATATTAAACTAAAGATGTTATGCCTAAAGTTACTAGCGAGTTATGAAATTGAATGACAATAATTTGCAAGATTTTTGTCATGAAATCTGTAAAAGGGATTGAGCCTTGAATATAAGGTTTCATGGAAATAAAGATGTCTTTTTACAAATATAACATTGGTGTTGCATCACACAACAATTGGGCTTCTGGGTGGCAGCGATTTTTAAATAAGATATTGAGGGACTTTGAAAAAGCCATGTAATTTAATGAAAAGGGAAAACATCATCAACCCACTCGGAGTTGTGTATTAAGAAATAGCATCTACTTTTGCTTTGTTAGGGTTCCGACCTTAATAAAAAACGGAACCTTTATAAGATCACCTAATTGTCCGTTTATCACAGAGGTTTTTAGGTCTGTAGCATAATCAGTCTATAACGTACTCACTGCTGGGATATAGGCCATCTCTCTGTGAGAGAGAGTGGGCCATAATCCAGCATGCGGGCCCAGTACGGGTTGGCAGTTGTCGCAGGTCTTTGAATTTTTGGTTCTAGGACATGCCGGTTGTTTTCCTTCACCGTTTTGAGAGCAGCGGTGATGAAATAAATTACACAAAGCAATGCGCTTGCTTGCCATGGGTTCGAACTCACGACCTACAACTCGTAAGTCGGCGCCGTTACCACTGGGCCACCACTGCTGCTCTAGGTCTCTTTTCCAATAGATTGTCCCATATTTTGTACCGTAGGCCTCACGTCTATGGTAACAAAATCAGTGTAAGTGTGCTCTTGTTCTATTGAAACTCCGTAATACACTAGGCTAGCTCAAGCTCAAAGTGTTACTTATCACCGACGTACGGTCGACTGTACTCTTATCATCGTTTTGGTGCTGCAAGGACTGTTCAAAGACTGATTTTAATCTGATTGCAAATACTGAATCCGTTTATAAGTTAATTTCATCTCCACTTTACTTCCCGTATCTCGTGGGAGTCTGCCACACGATGCCTTGACTGAAGATGCGATAACTATCAGCTAACCGCCTACAATTTCTAAACAATAAGTGATCGATGATGCTCCGTTGCGCAAAACGTTGCGCTTGCGTTACCATCATTAGCTTCGAATCGAGCTATTGTTGAATCAGTTTATGTTTGTCTAATAGGAGCTTATTATTTACTGTTGGGCTTAAATGTCAGTTTAAGCAATGCTGGTGCGTTCATGCCCTCTTTGATTTTAATGATTCACTTCTATGAACATTTCCAATAAGGAATTGCATTGTTATCTTTCAGTGTCATTATTTATTAAAATTCTAACTCCAATCCAATCCAATTAATATTTAGTAATTATCTTTTATTTTAAGCATGTAGATATTCAATCCTCACTATATCCATTATGAAAACGTTGTCCTCAAGACACGATTTCCATAGTTGACTGCAATATTTAATTTATATATTATATTAATATGAAATAAAATATGTAATTTATATATTATATTATTTAATATTGTATGTTTTGTTTTGTTACTTACTTTAAAAAAAATATATCTTACCAAAGAGTAATCCTTCATTTCAGAAGATATTTTATTGGAATAAATTAATTATGGATTAATACTCGAGTTAGTTTTTCTTGACTTACAGTTTATGCGGTTTATACAACAACATCTTGAACAAGCGTGGTGATCAATGCTCGTGTCTTCTCTGTATGAGAAGAGGCCTTTGCCTTACACTGAGACAATAATAGGCTGGTATTGATATCATATTATTATATATGCTAGTACTCTTCTAGTTTGGTTTTCGAATCCAAATCCGGATTAATTTTCAAGTTTCCAATAAGAATACCCGTAACTAAGATTTTTGACCCAAGAAACTCATTCTCATTATGATACGCAAGATATGGTATCGACAATTGATTAATAATTATTTATAATTAATATTATAATTATTCACTTATAGCTGATTGGATCACGTAGGTAAGTAATTGCCATTGAAAAGGTCAAAGTAAAAAGCCTGTTCGAAACAATAATAATACTGAATGAAAATTCCTTGATGCCATTAAACCTTACAGCAAAGAAAATAAAAGATACTGAATGCTATCAAATAGATGGCTATCTTGGCCTTACAGCCTGGGGTCCGGAAGGCGTCCTACGTCACTACCCGCCTATCTCACGGGCTGGAAATCTTAAAGGTTATCGATTTTACGACAATCTTTACCCGTATACGTTTTAAATAGCCTTAAATTATGGCTATCTTTCCATCAAGGACTATATTATTATGTGTCTTTGTTGTCTAAATGTCTATTTTAATGGCAGATGCTATTTAGATTTCTTAGTTGATAATATAATTATAATAAGTAGCGAAGATTGTTTTTTTTTGTGATATTATGTCTCTTTTGTTTGTTGTGTAGCACTTTTATCTTCAACGATATCGAAGTTATACTGTAGTGTAAACTTTCGTAGCAATCTTTTCAGCGAAACCTTACCAGTTTTTTATATCGGCTATGGACATTGGCTAATTCTGCATGAACGTACTAACAAAATAATTATAGAGAAAGTGTCAGCTTCCATATTACTAGCTGCGCCCCGCGGTTTCACCCGCATAAGTCTCGATCCCGTAGGAATATCGAGATAAAAAGTATCCTATGTCCTCATACAGGTCATGGTCTACCTATGTGCCAAATTTCATCCAAATCCGTTCATCCGTTTTAGCGTGAAAGCGTAACAAACAAACAAACTCACTTTCGCGTTTATAATATTAGTTAGGATTCTATGAACAGTGACACATAAACACATAAAAGTGCAACGTGTGAACCAACATCCTGACTTAGAAGCAACATGTGTAGAACTTATCAACGTTTGTCCCCAGAGTAAGTATCACATCTGTGGGTCATCTAATGTGTTGTCCAGATGCTAAAATTGTTGAGTCATTAAAAGTTTGTGCAGACGCAAAATAAATTAGAAGTCAATGAAAAGACTGAAAGGACATTGTTATAAATGGCCTTTGAATCAACACATATGAAACCTTTACAATAATTACTAGTTTTTTTTTATTATTATTTACATTACAATTATTCCAATAGAACGGACACTTCAGAATTTCGAAAATATTTTAAAAAGTAATTCACATCGGTCTTATTCCCCGGCGCCATTATGTTTTGTTTCAATTTGACGTTTTGAATAGGCAAAGGGTATTTTAGCTCATACCACCAAGTCTTGTGCACCGTAATTACAAAACACAGCACTCTTAGCGCTGTGTGTAACAAGCAACATCGACATCTCAGTGTCGTCAATGATTCAAAAGCAAAATATTTTATTTCACATACTTAAACCTACATGGGCACTGAAACGTCAGAAGCTAGATGCACGGTTCCAATTGTTCGTTTCCTATGGAGAAGAGCCGGCAATAAACTCTACGGTTATTCTTTTAAAAATAATATAATTAACAGATGACAGTTTGACAATAATTACAAATATACCTCTGGTGCTCTACCTAACCTTTTTGGGTAAACAAGCGAGATTTTATTTATGTAGTATTTATTCGTAGTAAAATGCAATACTTACTCCTAAGTCACACAAAAACAAAACAGCTCTAATCTAGTCATAACTATAAATAAATTAGTATAAAGAAAGGATAGTTCTGACTATCTAATAGTATGTGATGAAACGTTTAAAGTTAAAATCTAATGTATTTTCACTAATAAACGCAAAGTTAGTATGTTTCTATTGGCCTAATTATAACCTCAAAATCCGAAACTGTTTTGGATTTTTTTACAATTCTCAGAAGTGTCCGTGATTTTAATTTAGTTTCAATTGAATATAAGTACTATTTAGATCACAGAAAGTAAATTCACGTCTCTGTTGCTTCTTAGGCGAACGATGTATGGACGCCGAACAATGTCCTTTAAATCCTTGTAATTGTAGCACCTAGCATTACATGTAGCAGAACCATTACATCGTATTTTTTTGTCTAGCCTCTACTGTGGGCAAAGGCCTCCCTCAAGACCTTCCAGGAACTCTTTTCCCGCGCCACCTCGAACCAGAATCGTCCATCGTATCATCATCTGCCTAGCCTTTTCCCAACTATGTTGGGTCGGTTTCCAGTCTAGCCAAATGCAGCTGAATACCAGTATTTTACATGGATCGCCTGCCTACCTGACCTCGACAAACCAGGTAATACGGTACCCCTTGGTTGACGACGCGTACATCGTAATTATGACAAATTTATTCAAATCGTCACTAGTAAAAGTCTTCGCCAATTCACCAAATTGTAGAGGGTTGGAGGCCAAACATGGCTCCAATATGCAATTACTAATAGAAACTAGTGTGACAATTACATCTCGTTATGTTATTAAATAGTTAACTACGTAGTAACCTTCACCTACTGGTTGACAGTAATTAGTGATAGTGACATTGGTAATGAGCTCTTGTTTGAGTAGTATGTGTTTATGTCCAATGGCTAATGATTTGTCAAAGTAGTAGGTAATGTAGATAAGTATTATATATATAAAACTATCATTCGATTTATGAATTAGTTGTCTGTTCTTTTTCAAGTATTTTATAAGTCTATTGCATTTTCTTATGGTCTGATAGATGGCAATTCTTTTTATATAAGCCGACGTAAAAATATCGCAGCGTTTTTTTTTTCGCGCACTGGATTTTCAACGCTCTGCTTAGCGCCGTGAGTTGTAAATCCTTTTCGACGCGCTGGAATACACTCTGTTGGATTCTCAATGCTCGGTTCAACACCGAGAGTTGAAAATCCCGCCGCGATATTTTTACGTCCGTGCGAACGTCAGCTAACATGGCAGAATCGTCTTGGTGAATGCTCGTGAAATTCAAATCAAACTGACTTTAATACTTACTTTGGTGTGCTTATGGTGGCTATGCTCATGTTAATGGCATCTTTATCACCCTCTTATTTCATTCAGTTATTTTTGTTGTCTTCACTCACCAGTACGTTTCGCGCATTGCCATAATTTGCCTCATACGCACCTCATTCCAAAATGCTCATATTTAGGCCGCTTACTTTAATGGCATTATATTTGGGCTCTTACCAATTTACGTACACCACCGTACGTACATCGTGAGTTACTTTAATCGGATTACTTCGTGCTCCCGTCACGAGCTGCACCACATTCGTGCCAAGGTCCCGAGTGTTTCTCTAATGTGTACTAAGACTATATCACTGAGCGACGTTATGTGCCAGTGCTTCGTCTGCGTGTTTTAGATTTCGTGGATTAGGTAAATGTGCGTGTCTTTCCAATTACTTTGCTAATTATAACTCCACATATCTACGTATATTCTTTGGCAAACATATACGACTTCATTTGACAAAAAAACATTCGGTTGCCGACCTGTATCGTGTCCATCAAATCTAACTTCACGATAACAATTGCAACAGAAATCATCTTTCGAACACGCCTTTCATGTCGTTCCATTTCCAATCGTGACTTTTCCGATATCGATATTCGACATAAATCTTAATCGACAATCTTTCCGATACGTTGGCGTCTCACTGGCTCGTTTCGGCGACTCGCTTTCTCCAGCCTACAAAAAAAGTTGATACGCAAGTGTGGGACCTGTTCTGCCCATCTATTGATTGTTATTGTGTTGCTTGTAAAATTATACACACCTCTACACGGCTCGCATTACGCACCGATCGCTTGAGGCAATGTTGTATCGATTTGTGTTTGATTTTATCGATGAATCAAATCTCGATTATTTTCTGATAGACTAATCTAATAGATTTTTTGCTGATTCGTCAATATCTGAAGACGATAACCTACTATTAAGTTAAACAACAGTTTATTTTGCAAACCTGTAATTTGGTTACCGATAATATTAATTATGCGATCGAAAACTGTATCTTAAAACGACAGACTTCCATCAAAGTTTACGGGTAATTATGATGGCTATCAAACCTCTGTCGAATATTAATTGGTACTTTTGCTCTCGATATTAATATCGATTATCAATGAAGAAAAAGTGGTTTTTTAACCTTTCTGTTCACGATGCGAGAACACCTGTTGAATTAACTTTTACTGTCAAAGAAATAAAATTTCAAATTGTGTACATGTAATATTTCGCAAGTTATGTTGTGTGCATGGTTTTTATGTGCAAATCTTAGATAGGTATGAAAGTTTACCAACCGGATGTTGTTTCACTGTCAATCCGTCTATCAAAGGGTAAAGTTCATCAGCATCACCGTCTTGAAATAATTCTTCTATTGATTGAACGCCGTAACATCAATCAAGTGATTGAGAGAAAGGAGTTACAAAGGTCTAAAGATAAAAGGTTTTGTAGTCGTAAAAGTGAAATTTCTTTTGTTGGGAATATTGAAATTAAAAGACATCTGGTGTACAGTGCTGAGATTGACGGTGAAGATATGGGATCTGAAAGTACAGGGGAAGAAAGCGAAGTAGACTGACATGTAGTGGGTACCTAAAGATCGCATCAGTAACGGCGATGGTGAAAAGCAACTGAAGATTACAATTTTGATGAGTGAAGAGATACCGAAAGATTTATGTCAGAAATAAAGAGTTTTATCTTTTATCATAAATGTCATAATCAACTTCTGTATTTTAAAGCCAGTTAACTATAATTTTATTAGCTAAGTAAACATTGTATATCGTTGAAGAGAGCCAGTAAACAACTTCAAGTACATATTTTTTTTCATATATGATGGAAAATTTATCAACAATTCTTCAGTGTATTGCAAACATATTGCTAATTACAGTAAATTCGTTGACATTGATGATGAATAACATCTATTAGTAGTCGTAAAGTTGGTTTGTTTGTCACAGTTCTTTATAGCTGCCGCACCCTGCATTACCTTATTTTACATCACCACTGCATTCTTTATATGGATGAATGTGCAATAAAATGGCAAACGCTCTGTGCTTACTTTGCAAGGACACGCTTTTGAATTCAGTTTAAGTATCAAATTATATTCCTTTTTGAGTTATCTCTTTGCTGTCAGAGTGTCGGCTGCTCTCTGCATTTTTGTATTCTATCGTATGTCAGTTGCAAGTTGCAGTGACTTGCTTGAATGCAATTTTATCTTAATGATGTTGAAAATTTACGTTTGAAAGTAGTTCAAAGATCTACAAAAGATTCCTATCTCTAAAAACAAGTCAGTTAAAAAATGTTTTAATCACTAGCATTTCCAATTGTAAAATTCATTTGATCCTTTTGTTCGGCCCAAAAACAGTAACGTTCATTTATTCTCTCCTCTACTATTCATTCCCTTTCTATCGGAAACTGCATTCACTACTAAAAATAATTCTATTTCATTCGTAGTTTTTTATCCAGCCATAATACCTTAATCATACATTCTAAAACATCCCCTTTAACTGCCCTTGCATTTCGAAACACTCCAGTAAATTGCATAGACATTCCCCGAGGGTGCATAAATAGCAGATGAATGTCGTCTAAACATCTGCTTGGCACGCGTGTGTGCCTTTGTATGGAACCCATCATAAAGACTTTTAGAATTAACGTAAAAAATAGCGGTATTCATGAATCTGTGTCTATTTAAAGTCTTATTTGTATAAACTTAATGATCCTTGCTAAAAAGTGGTTTCAAACGCAGCTGGTCCAACTGGCAGCTGACCCCAACACACTTGATAAACACTGGGTTGATGACGCCTTAATGATAGCTATTAAATTAATAAAACTAGGTCCAGTCTAACAAGAAATCTATAAAACCTAATATAATATTCGTGCAACTGATTGTCATTCAGTTCTATAATAACATGTTATTCTACTCGTAATAAAAGGAGCCTACTTATCGTGTTACAGGCTTCGCGCATTGAAACTTATAGATCTGACACCTCAGAATCAACGCCTGTAACGGTAGTTTTACTGACGTAAATAATGATATGCTTGATTGGTATATCTGATTTCTATATTCATTAACATGATCAGATATAAAACGCTTTATATTTCCACTTTATACAGGATTTTAACAATGACGAACTGAATTTTGGAATAAATCATTATAGTTTCCCCTTGCTACAAAATATATCAGGAAATTATAAAGTACCATTACGGTCAAACTACAAATAAGGTCTGAGGGGAATGAACCTGGCAAATTGTAAATGCATTACACAGTGCTATATTCACTATTATTCTCTAAATAATACTAAGAACTGCATATATTTTACATCCCATTGGCACTATTCCAATATTTGCGACGGCTATACTTTTTACATGTCGTTATGCTCCTCGGCGGTCCGTATGTCGTTGTAATGTGTCCTGTAAAGATTACTATCGCCTAATTTATGATCATGTTCGTAATGCCACAATCAAACGCCGACGATCCGATCTTGTCCTTTACGATACGGTTTATACCGCCGTCAAATTATGGGTGTATTAAAGGAGTGAAGAAATTGTATTGTGCTCAAATGTCCAAGTAACCGAGACTCAGTTTGAATTTATTGTGAAATAAAATCTGTTGGTATTGCTTGTCATTCAGATTGTATTACCAATGCAGAATATGACATGGATTTTCGAATTAAATATCTGAACTGAATTCTTGAAAACGTTTACAAAGTCCTAAAGTCTTTGCACATTCCCAGATTATTTAAATCGCGTGCAATGCTCCAATTCTGCTTTATTATGACGGTGGCATTTAGCGTTTATAAGAGCTTTTAAAACATTATTACCATTAAAGCGTGGGACGCTATTTAGAGTCGAAACTGGACCTTTTACGCTTTGGGAGAAGCCCTCGGGCTTCCAACAATTACCTAACTAACTAAAAAGGAGGAATTCCAAAATTTGTTGTTACTGGGACTGGCAGACAGCCTGGGATTTAGCTGGGGGCTGTTTCAGCCTGTCGCTTACGCTTATTATGATGTTAGAAAGGAAAGGAATGACCGGTTTGAGGTGTACACGTGTTTCTAACTCTCGTGCCCGAACGTGGGAGAACGCCTGAGGTTTCGCAAATGTTTCGCGAATACTCTTGTTACTCGCCTCGAAATCGTCCATGTTATTATCATTTTGGTTTGGACCAATAATTTGGATGACTTGATACAGTAATGTGTGTGATTTGTTAAAAATGTTGCTAATAGTGGGAATTCTATTTCACTGTCTCTGCTTCTTTCAAGGGTTTCGTCATCATCGTGAAACACAAGGACACTATTGCTTACTCTTTTTTTACCTGTATCTAAATCAAGTTGTATCAAGACAATATGAAATTACTTCAGATTGATATTCACAATTATGTGAGTTTTTCCACACACATCATCGAAGCACCGTGGTACCGGTCCTACCATATGTGTTGTAGCAAATTGCTATACGTTATTATTTAGTGTCATGCAAATTTTGATTTTTGCAACCCGGCTGATTAGTCGTAGGCGTGATTTAATGGCACAGGTATTCTTTTCATACAGAGAATGATGTAAGAATGAATGTTTATGTTAATTTGACGAACGCATACCAACATTATCATTTCATACGCCTGTTATAGGAATTCATTGAGACGAAAGACGATATTAGGAAGTAGAAACTCCTGTAGAGTTTAATATTCAGTAGCCAATTTATGGCGTGAAGTCATTGGTATAATAAAAATGTTATATCCATAGATATTATAAACAATGTTATTTCCATATTTCAAATTGAGATCATTCCTATGTCACGAAACTAATTTGTATTTTATTTACGATCTTAGGACGTTTGATATTGCAGTCAGTTATTAAAAATTTCTTAGCCTAACTTTGTAAACAACAGCTTTGATTTTTTCTGAATTCAGTTAAGATTCTATAATGATTGGCATTCCATTCCTAATTATGTCCATTTCTTGTATATTTATTATCTTAGAATGATTCGTAAGATTTCTTGAATTGTGATTCATAATATAGCTCTGGTGATTAAAGAATCTCACGGTCTTCGTCATCATTTAGCCTATCATCAACGCTATTTGCTATTCATAATCACCTGTTTTACCGTTATTAGTATTAAGAATAGCGGCAACACAATTAATTATAACATCGATTTGTTAACGTCTTCTAGGTTATTAAACATTGTTATGCTGCAGTCCCACGGCTCGCTTTGTCACAAGCCAGGCCGACATCGACAGGCCGTGGGAACCGTCCGATTCGATGAGGCCTGTGGTGGGTATGCTCGGCACTAACCACGACAGGCCTCAACATGCGTGACCGCGCGCCAGGCCGCATCAGGCCTCGACAGGCCGTGGGACCGCAGCATTAGATGCACCTACAGTATTGCTATACAGTCGCTTTAGAGATTAATTAACTTTACGTTGAAAGTATCTTAGACATTTACCCCTTTATTTTAAACGTCAAAAATGTATGCACAAACAAACAAACCAACAGACAGCCGCTAATCATTACTTAATTTTAAGCAACGTTTATAAATAAACCCCTTATTGAGTAAAATGTTAGCAAACACCCTATAGCATAAGTTGTGTAAAAAGATTTTCTAGAGTTGACGGTTTGAGATACCAACTTTTTATAAATCTGGCCTCTGAATGTTTTAAAAAACGTTGATTATTAATATTTTATATTTCCTATAATTTATTAAATAGATGAGCAATAAACAAAAACATAGATTGATACTTTTATATTTAAAACGTATTTTTGTCTCATCTTTGTCAATTGACCATCAGATTAGATCAATATAATTTAAAATTGGTAAACATAATCTAATCTGAATCTTTAATAAATAATACCTGTCGATATTAAATAGAAATATTATATCTAATGGTGACAAATCCATTGCTACTGCTTGACGCACAGTGTATGGACTAAATACCTACATGATTAGTCCGGGTTATTTCCGAAGTCTGCTTTAAGGCTCCTGCAAGCAGGCGCGACACGCGACACGACACAAAGGCACCGCGTGTCTCGCGACGAGCGGTGCCTTTGTATCGTGTCGCGTGTCGCGCCTGTTTGCAGGAGCCTTTATTTAGGCTGCGCTTAACAGGCACTTATTTTCAGCAGTATTTTTTTCCTGTATTGGATATGGATCCTTTAGGTATTTCTAAATGTCGCCAAAATTAATTTCCGAATATCCAATTGGTGTCTATGTACTTTTCTTAAGTTACTCCATATACAAGGTGTTTTTTTTTATATGTCATAACTCTAGAGTTATATTCTATAAGTCAAAATAATGCAAAAATTCCTAGAATATGTGGTCCAAAATGCATAGTTTCGAAGATATCATCAGTCATAATTAAATTAGGGTTCTAAGTGTCATTGATAAATACGAGTAATTAATTTGTAAGTAATTTTCATTCAAACCAATCATTCATAATTAAAGCTAAGAAAAAGCGACGTTGTCATATTTCACGTAAGGATGTTTTACATTAATAATCGCGACTTTGTCGAATTAGTTTGTATGAAAAATTAAAACAAAAAAAAATTATGACTGAAAAATAATTCATATGCCAGTTGATTCTTTGATATGGTCTTATTCATACCCTAGAGTTTTGACATATAAAAAAACACCTTGTATAGCTCTATATATCTCCTTGTTGCTTCATACCACTCCATACTGACAATACCGCTCCTTATTGCCTCATATTGCCTGATTTTGCTCCATATGGTAGAGGTATCTCTAGCAACAATTACTACAATTTTCACCTCGAGCATCTGGCAATAATTGCTGAAAAAATAGCCATGACTTTGCATCCTACATCCACTCTGGGTGGTGTCCATGATTTATAGAGAGGCACCTGCCGACTACACGCCAGTATTTGTACTTGTTACCGCCAGTGTTGTTATAAGCTATTAAATATCGCTCCTTAGTGTTCGATATTATCCCAAAAGGTGGTGGTATCTCGAACAACGATTGCGACAATCTTGGCATCGAGTGATATGAAGCAATGTTACTCCATATCGCGCCATCACATCTGGCAATAATTGCTGAAAAAATAGGCCATGACTTTGCATCCCACATCCACTCTCTGGGTGGTTTGAGTGGCGTCTGTGATTTATAGAGAGGCGCCGCCTACTACACGCCAGTACTTGTTATTGGCGTGTAAACGAAGCTATTTATTACGCATTATTATAGTATAGACGTTTTTTTATTGGATTAGTAAATAAATAATATTCTTAGTGAAAATTTCAAAGATTCCGGCACTTTTTTTTAGACTTTGGGTGTTTTGGGGTATCTATTTTAAACACATTTTCGCATTTAGGTTATACAAGTAGAGGTATTTATTTAACTTCTCATCCTAGTCGCTCCGATATGTTAATCCAAAATGCCTAAAAAAGATGCAAATCTCATCCTCCTACATAGTAATATGTAAGACCAACAGCATAAACCTCACCAGATTATACCAATAGATTCTCCACCACAAAACCAACTAACAGCCCAGAATCCCACATTTCACAGTTCCTATTTTTTTAACCACATTTTCTAGTAATTGGAAATGGTCTGTCAAGCTAACGATGGGGGAAATTATCTGTCCTATCCAATGCGGCACGGTAATGCGCATGCGCAATCTTCCGTCGGATACTAGATTAACTGGTTATGTGGTAACCCCCGGCTGTGGAGGAAACTTTATGTCATATAATAATGTAGTAGCTTAATACAAGCAAATAATTGCGGATCTTTGTAAGGAAGTAGGTACAAGTGTAGGTATACAAGATTGGTTTTATTTGATGCGGATGTAAGAGGAATTTTGTTTATATTTTCGAACTAGCTGTGCCCCGCGACTTCGTTCGCGTGGAAGTCGTAAGATACACAATATACTAAAATAACAGCCACATTTTAATAAAACTCCCTCGTCCCCCGACCCGTCGTATAAGGTATTACTTTTTCTTTTTGCTTGACTCCTAAGGGTCGTAGCATGATATTAAATAGCCTATAACTATCCTCGAGAATTGGGCTACCAAATGCAAAGAGAATTTTTCAAATCCGACTTTTTATTCACAATTTCATGGGTTTTAATTTTTTGGGCGGAACCATAATTATTTTTCTAAAATAAAAGTAGCCTAAGTTACTACCCATAATATCAGCTATCTGCCACTGAAAGTCCCGTCAAAATCGGTCCATCCAGAGATTAGCTGAAACAAACAGACAGACAAAAATGTTAAAAATTGCGTTTTTGTCATAAATACCGTTCTTATGCATTTGGTAATAAGTTGTTAATTTGACATTACAAACAGACACTTCAATTTTATTTATTTGCATAGATTTTGGCTCCGGGAGCAGAATTAGAAGCAATGGCTTCTAATTCTGCTCCTACTATTGATGTGCAGAAATATATTTGGACTGCGAATTTAGAAGAAAGGTTTAACTAATTGTTTTAACGACTTCTATAACAATAAAGTAATTTGTAGTTTCCGAGTCTGACCCCGCTTACTTATAAACTCGAAGTAATGATACAACCAGTATAACCTTCAGATTAACCGCGTTTATTAACAAGGTGGTTAGTTCTACCTAAGCTACTAATGGTAATCCAGTACAGTCAAATGATTGTAAAGCTCTTAATTATATGTGAAATTCAAATCATTATGTAAATAGCACAAGAATGAACACCTCAAGTGCAGGGAGCAGTGGTGGCTCAGTAGTAATGGTTGCGACTTACCGAGCTCTAGGTCGTGGGTTCGAACCCAAGCAGGCACTTTACTTTGTGTAAATTATTACATCACCACTGCTCTCAAAACAGTGAAGGAAAACACCGTGAGGAAACCGGCATGTCCTAGAACCAAAATTTGGAAGACATGTGACATCCACCAACCCGCACTGGGCCCGCGTGGTGGATTGCGGGCTTACGGCCCACTCCCTCAGAAAGAAAAACGAGGCCAGTGTCCCAGTAATGGGAATAATATAGGCTAATTATGCTTATGCTAACACTTCAAAAGGAACTCGCTCACTTGCCGCTAAACCAGACCCAGCACATTTCTCCAGTACGTACTTGCTGCATCTGAATCTCTACTGTGATACATACTTTACTTTCTGGGCTCAGACGGATCAAGACTGGAATGTTAGTCTAGAAATTACAATGTATTTATATAACTGTGTCAATCAAGCCATTCACTCGCTGCAATAAAACTAATAGAGCATATTAGAAAGAGGGCACATAATCGTTTATTTAACGACACTATTATCGATATTGATTCTTAAACGAGTCAGAAGTATCGATAAAGACAATCCGGTCTTACAAACGGGAGACAAATCTCTTGTAGGCTGTTCCGCGTGGCAACGAGACAAACAGTTAGGAGGTGGTACATGTGACAAGATGATGCGAATTATAAAAGTTAGCAGAAGAAGTGTCGCTAATTCAACGCCTGCGCATGAGGTTATACGTTTTCCGCTGGTTAGTCAAGTCAAATAAAATTTTATCGTTTCACTTACATTATTACGTTCTTCATCCAAGCTCAGGATTAATTCGCTAGCTCGTACAATAAAGAAAAAATGTAATTATTAATATTATCTAATAGGTAGGCCATTGGATAATATTAATAATTATATTTTTTTATTTCTAATGTGTGGTAAGATGAACGAATCAGTGGCGATGGCTAACCACAAGACCGCAAAAAAATTACACACTTTAAATAAAGACTCCTTCAAGCAGGCGCGACTCGCGACACGATTCGCGCGCCACACAAAGCCACCGCTCGTCGTGGGTCACGCGGCGCCTTTGTGTCGCGTGCGATTCGCGGCTCGTGTCGCGCCTGTTTGCAGGAGCCTTAACAGCGTCTACTACAGTCCGTGTCCGTAACCCTTATGACTCCACCAAAGCATGCAATGTGTGCAACCTATGAAATTCGCTATCTCCCTTACCACGTGCCACACAAAGCCACAGACAGGTCGTCTGCCTGGCCTTGTCACAGTTAATCGTTCTGGAAATCGGTATGGAGTTTGATCACGATCAAACTATCGCCCGATTAAAAATCACAAATGCCGCTCGCCCTAACCCACAAACCCAGACGCCTTCGGACGTTTGAAACTGTTTTATTGAACATAAACCTGTTTTTTGTAGTCCAATACATTAAACATCATAAAGCTTTTTATTTGTCTGCTGTCATTATTTTATAGCCTATTGACACTAGTGTATTTTGACACTAATGACACGTGTCTGAACAGGGAACTTATCATCCATCACCCCATCAGTCCTTATTCTAATTTAATTGGGGTCGGCGCTGCGAGTTTTCTACGTTCATACATCATCATCTCAGTATTCACACCCTTTTCTGCCATTTATGATAAGTTTTCACACAATTTTGGTCTTCCCCTACTCTTATCGGGAACACCAGTCCAGCCGTCGAAAAAATGCGTTCTTGATACCTGTCAGTTTCATACTAACGAACCCGTAAAAACCACGGTTCCGTGTCTTCGGGTTGTGGTTGCATGGACTCTACAATAAAACCTACTGCATCAGAGCCCAACTGCTTTGAAATAATCGTCACTAATGAAATGCCCAACAAAATGCCTGATATTCCTGCTCCGTCCAGTTGTTCCCACCCAGATAGGTCGAATAACTTACGACAAAACGGACAGCGCGTCTTTTGTTATTCATGTTCAAAAAATATAATTTCACCAGATTAACTTATTTACAACGCAATCTTCAGAAGCACTCTGGATTATGGATTGTTTGTTCTAGAACCTGGTAGTGTTATGGCAAGACAATTCCTATCTGACAAATATTTGGTCCGGATTCTTCAGTTCTCAACTCATCCTCTCATTCCTAAACTGGACTCTTTAGTGTTGCAGATTGAATCTTCAGATTACTGGACCCATAACCGTGCTCCTTGTTTAGTCGTTAGCTATAAAAAAATCCATTCACTTTCTTCTCCTATTCACCGTTCCAATAAACTTTTCATATTTAGCAGTAGTTATGAGTTTACAATTTAGCCCCACCATTAAAAATACTGTGTAAGTAAATCAGATCCCGATTGTCATTTAAGTTTTAATCATTTTCTGGCTGAACACTTAGAGTACCATCATGTATTTACGGATGCTGCCAAGCGTTCTCCGACAGGTTGTGTTGGGATAGGTACTTACAATTCTCAATACAACATTGTACAAAAAATAAAACTGCCTCCGGAGACTTCCGTTTTTATGGCGGAATGTTTCGGCAATTTAAAAGCCATAGCATACACTCATGTTTTAAAGTTCAAAGAAACTATTATTTTACTGATTCTCAAAGTGCTCTTCTAGTCATCAATAAATCCCCTTTCGAACACAATTCGCAATCGCAGTTTCCTATCATTTGTTTAATAAGAGATTTGCGTTCAGAACCATCTCTGAGGGTAATACTGCAACTTGCGTGGATTCTGGCCCATGTTGGAATCCATGGCAATGAAGTAACCGATACAATTGCCGGTGATGCGGTGCAGTGTGAGGACTTACTTCCTTATATAAAGGACATTGCTCTGCGCCCATACAGTGTTCGCCCTGGAACCAAGAGCATAGGAAAATTATGTGTTGTATTGTCGATCATTAGTAAATTCCTACATGATGTTATTTTTAAAGCGGACTAGCTGCAGAATAAATAATATTTAAAAAAAAGTATCAGATTTTAAGGTTATAATATTACTATCTATTAAAGAATATTCCTGACGAACACATATCACTAAAATAATATATCAGTAGATTGTAAATATACCGGATTTCTCATTAACAGTCATCTAACCACAGATCATTTTTTTATAACCGTAGATGAAAAAGGAGGCATAAACATGAAGTTTGTTTTTCTGTTTACGTTATTTATTTAATTATTTATTCCCCTTATAACTATCATTACAGATTGCATTACCTAATACGAAAGTACGGTCTCATAAAATGAATTTATTATTAAATTATTTACAATTTAAAATTATTAAGAGCCTTTTTACTATAACCTTTTTGTTAGCTAGTCTTACCACAGACGGACGCCATGTTGTTCTGTGTAGCAAGCGTTGCTGGTGCGCCCTCTAGCGGGATACATTGTCAGTAAGGTTCCCTATTTACCCAGGTTCCCTATTGACAGAGTGAGAGACTGACAAGTGACAAGTGATCATTTAGTGACGTCTCAAAAATAGGGGCGCCAAATATGATACGTTAAAAAACGATATTTCCTAAGATTTACTATGGCCATACGTTACAAACAGTATTACATCAACGTATATCATACGATAATATTCAAGTATGACAATATCCTATTTATAATAACACCATACTTCTCTGCTTCCTATTTACTACCTATTTAAAATAGAGTGTGGCCTCATTCATTAGGTATAGGTTGTAGGTTTTTAAATTATACTTTTAGTGAATAAGAATAATGGAGTGGTGATTGAATGTTTTTATTGTATCTAGCTTCTATTTGCACTATAATCGAAATAAATTCAAAATGTGATTCAAATTAAAACATATGCAACAGTTCAAAAAAAATCCAAAACGTCGATTACAATCGATTGGGCAATAATCTTCTTTCACACGACATGACGTTTGGCGAAGATGGCGGCGATTAAGGATATTAGTCGCATGAAATACTTTTTAATGTTCATTTCGGCATGCAGCTAGTCCGTGTTATAAAAGTATTTGCAACAAATTTAATAAAATAGACAATTAATTATCGTGTATGTCCGATGCTGTTATTGCACAGGGCGATTCTTGACATTGTCCTTTTAGAATTGATCTCATAAAGTTATCAAAGACTTTTCTTTAGGACACCTGGAAGGTAGCTTGGGATATCAGAAGCAAATCGAGGGGCCATTATTTTTATATTATTCAACCCGAAGTCCCGGATAAACCGTGGTTTGGCAGGGCATAGTTTCCTGTGTGGCACAGACGTAGGCGACTTAAATCATATTTTTTCTCTTGTCCTTTATATGACCGTTCTTCCTTTCTCAGTATCCTCTTGTCCCTCCGTACTCCTTTTCCTACCTCAATAGTTATAGCTTTCCTGTATATAAATGTAATTTTTCATCATAGTAATATGCTCAATATTCATTATGGTATCATCTTTATAAATACAGTATATTTATCCGTCCTATATTAAATCCCGTTTTAAATAATCATAATAATATGTTCGTTTCCCTACCTTTGTTTCGTGAAACTAATAAGAAAAAGTGACACTGGCTAAATGCACAAACCGTGCGAAGCCAAAAGAAAAATTAAAGCTCCGCTATGTTATGTCAAAATATTCTGGTTTATCGACTGTTTACGATTAAACCCTTCAACGCAGCAACCGTTGTCGTGTCACGATTAACCCATCAAAGCGGTATCTACGTATCAACTGCCATGTTACCGTGTGTTTGTTTGTCGCAAAATTTACGACCGAAAGCCCATGATGTGCGTATAATATTGTCATTATCTTTCTTTATGCGACTATAATGTGGCGTTTAGAAGGTTTCCTCGAAGTCGCCTTGTCTCTTAACCCACAAACATGTCTTCCTGTACAAATAGGCGTTTGTTTGTGTTGCACATACTTGTCTCTGAGTGTTCGGCCGACAGGCACTGTTGTCTGTTAACTCCATTCTGTTCTTCAAGCCATTTGCTAAAGATATTTTAAGTGCCTTTTTAGTCGTGATATCATCATTTAAATAAACTGGTCCTTTACAAGAAGGCTGTCAGGTCTTACTAAAAGCAATTAAGCGCGTAAACGCTGAAGAATTATGTCATGCCAAATAAGTTAACTAAACTACACTTCAGTTACTTATAACTGACAGAGCCTCAAGTGTTACTGGTCACCACTATTTACGCCTAGTAGACCTAACATTTATGAGCAAAATACTATAAATCAAAACAAATGAGGCATCGAGTACTGCTTCAGCACTAAGTAATAATTAATACCCAGCAGCCATAACCATCGTAATTTAATGTGCATAAACTGAAGAAAACTCATAAAACATTCAGAAACAAAAACATGGAACAATTGTGATGTGTGGAAACTTCCTGTGAAAGTAGTTACAATCCAGTTTCACATTTTCACACCGATAGTAACAGGTATAAGTAACAGGTTTGATACTGTACTAGGTACTTATGTTTATGTCACGTCACTATCCGCTACCTATAACGTATCCTGATATTCGCCTATTTATCTATTCAAATAAATAAAATTGCAGTGTCTGTTTGTAATTTCAAAATAACAGCTTTTTACTAAATGCATATGAAAGTATAACCGGAGCTATCTTAGAGCAAGAAAGTAATTTTTTTTAATTTTTTGTCTGCCTGTCTGTCGGTCTATCTGTCTGTTTGTTCCGGCTAATCTCAGAAACGGCTGGACCGATTTTGATGGGACATTCACTGGCAGATAGCTGATATTATAAGGAGGAACTTGGGCTAATTTTATTTTAGAAAAATAATTAGTGTCTCGAATAATAATTAAAACCCATGAAATTGTGAACAAAAATAATAACTCTGGAACTAACAGTAGGATTTTAAAAAATCATTTTGCATTTGGTAGCCCTATTCTCGAGGATGGTTATAGGCCAATTAACATCACGCTACGACCCTTAGAAGCCGAACAAAAAGAAAAAAAGTAAGAACGTACGCTAAGCGAAAACGAAGTAATACCGCGGGCGGGGGATGCAACGCGGGCGGCGGCGGCGGGTCGGGGGACGAGAGAGTTTTATTAAAATGTGGTTGTTATTTTAGTATATTGTGTAACTCACGACTTCCACGCGAACGAAGTCGCAAAGCACAGCTTTCTATACAAATAATATACAGGTAAAATTTGTGATTTTGTATGTAGGGTAAATTCCTTCACAAATGGGAAGCTACTCGTATAGTATTGATAAGTATATTTTATTTTTTAATTAACAGGTTTGATTAACCGATATTAGTATTGTATTTTAAATAAATGGTCCAGAATGGCAGATAAATTCTTTGCTCAAAATTCTAGTTGAAGGTTTAAAAAAATATTCAAATTAACAAAATTACAATATCATCATGGTCGTGCTTCATTTCCTACTCTGTGTCACATGCAAGTTCATATTATATTCATAAGTGCACTTCAAAGGAAACGTTAAGCAAACAGAGCCGTATGCAGCGATGCCAAGTGTTCAAGTTTTTGTCACAGACATACTGGACATTCCTTTGTCTCTGCCCGTACTCTGTTCGACATCCATAGTCGTAAGGCACGCGTTTTTTATTACGAATTCGCGTAAATCCGCATGATTGATTCGTTGGCACGTCATACAAGTTTTATGTATATAAGTAAGTATTTATTTTGTTTAATTACTTCATCAAAAAAGTTTGCCTGTCTGTTGTGCGTGCGATGCAAATCCTTTCCAGTCATACATTTTAGGTGAGAGGTTATTAGTCTCGTTTCTTCTGTCATCTTTTCAAGAATTGAACAACCTTTAGGTAGGTATGCGTCAAATTATATGGCGACTCTGAAGTGCGCTACTTGTTGCGCAGTACAGCACCCCTTACCCCCGCTGACCCATGAATTTGTTACTGCGCAGCGACTCGCCACGCGTTCAGAGCCGCTATAAAACGAAGAAAAAATTGGTTCTTACCAATTTTTTATGAACTTTTGCTACGTTTCTGTTTGTAATAGAGAGAAGCATCGCCAGTATTGTGCCTCATCGTCATATTACTCAAAATGAATAACTTAACTAGCAACAACAACTTAATTATGAATCAAATATAGCATACGCAATATCTAGTAATTATAATTACATAAATTAATTTCCATTGTTCGGAAAGTCAGATAAGATCAATTTGTGGTAATACGAGCATTGATGTGATAACGAAACATGACAGCAAAACAGTACTTATGCACAATCAAGAGAACTGTTTATGAAACAACAAAAACTTATCATCACACCTGTATTCCCCGAAGGGTTAGGCAGTACACTCACGTTTCGCCCGAAACTTAACAAACACAAAAAATAATAAAGCAAATAATATACCTAATGAAGCAATCCTTACAAGACATATTTCACACAAACAATTTATTCCTATAGATACAGTACAGTGAAATACACAAGAATATATTATAACAAACAGAGATATAGAAATATATTGCACAACCGATGGAATTCCATAAGAGTCCGCTACACGACTTTAAACGCAAAGCCCTGATTAATGTCATCACGAAATCCATATATTTTCCCCATACATCATTGTAACGGTAACACACATTGATGCACCGAATATTCCAAGTTTGACCTTTTTGTCATGACATTTAGATGCGTTGTTGCGTACGAAATGTCAAATCCGTGCTCAAATAAATGCGCACGGACTTATTAACTAACGAACGCGTTTAAAAAACAATTCGTTTGGGTCCTTGAGATAATGGTCGGTAAATAGGTAGACTAAACAATTGGTCTTTAGATGTCAATGTGAAGTTTTATCGGTAGGTAATCTATTGTTGACCCGCTGCAGCAAACATATTTTATTTTTTATACTGTCTCTCCTTTCAAATTCCGAATGAGACTTTAACCATGCATGTATGTATGGTTATTTGGCGATACGGTAATCTCGCATTAGTTACGCAAAATGAAGTCATGTTCATTTTAGTGCTGTTTTCTTTGCCTAAAGAATCTATTTTCATATAATGCCCCCGGTATGGAAATTTTATGAGGAGTGAAATTAACAAAAGCGTTACGTTTTCTGCGCAACGTGCCTTGCGCACCTTTCAAAGAGGAAACTTCAGTCCTGCGTCTGAGCTGACACACACTCACACACACTTTTTTTTAGCTCATAATCCGTTGTGTCCTTTAGCTGGTGCTCTTTCGGATACCACTGGGCTACCCCACTATGCCGCTTCCTCTAGTGTCTTAGTCGGTGTGGAGACCAAAGACTATGTGACTATATTCTCCATGGTGAAGACGGTAGTTACCTATTTCTTTCGCATTTGTAGCTTGGATTAATGACGAATAGACTAGAATTTATTACAGATAACAACAACTACAACACAAGATCACACCTGTATTCCCGGAGGGTTAAACAGAGATCGGGTCTATTATAATAGATATTTTACCATATCTAACCTGCATCTTTACTTGTTCCAGGGCAAATCAGTGATCCGTCCGATAGCGTTCAAGCCGCTCGGAGGGCGCCTGTCTGCGGGAGGGGAGAGGTATGGCTCCACTCCAGTGCTGGCCAGCAGACCACCATCCCACATGACGCTCTATGGCAGTGAGTATATCAGCAACTACATACTTTCACTATTTTGAAATGAGTCTCTTAAATACTGTCTCTTCGCCGGTCATCACCATCGGCACTAGTAACACAAGAATAGGTCATGCAGGCACTTATGAGATCCTTTTAATTTCTTTTAACAAACAAAAGCAATTACTTTCAAATCTAAAAGAGAACCTCATGAGAAACATTTAATCTACAACACATCTAAGGCACAAGTGTCATCGTCAAGTGAAATGATGACACTTGTGCCTTAGAAGGTGTTGTAGGTTTAATTTTCTTCAGCAGATTGTTCCGAACTTTCGGTTCGTGAGACCGTGCGCGAATAAAGGTGTCGCAGAAATAGGCGCGATATAAGAAGGTTTTAAATAGCAGCAGCTTGCTGTGAGAACACAGCAATAGTGTTCTGTTTCATAACAAAAACACAATCATTTCATGAGACATTTTCAACTTTGTCGCTAAGGTTTCATGTTCTGACTGTCTGAGTACCCCAGGGCTTTGACGTCATATCACCTCCCTGAAAAAATGGTGGCCTTCTTTCCCAAAACACAGGCCATTAACTTACCACCTCTGTCTTATTGGCAGGCTCTTCAGACGTGCGCGAGGGCCGGTGGTGCGGCTCTCCTCAGCCCGCCTCCTTATCCGCCCTGCCGCCCACCACGCCATCCGCACCGCTACACCAGCGCCATCACTCCGCTATTGTGTGAGTTTACTAATGCCATTATTTTCCAAATGAGCAACAAAAGTACCAAAATGGAGATTGTCGACATCGCATCAATCGTCAGTAAGTTTATCGTGGCGGTGAATCCTCCTGGACCTTTTTGATTACGATAATTATTATTGACTCACATCAGTCATTATATCGCGGAGGGTTAGGTGTTAAAATTACGTGAAAAGCTGAAAGGATTTACATGATTACACAAGGAAGAGAAGGCTTACCTCGGAATCCCAATAGGGAGTTGCTACGGACTAAGATAGACAGTAACAATTTATATGCTTGTTTACTGTGGCCGAGTGGCATGGAAGTAGAAGTTTCGGTCGTCCGGTGACGAGATGGGAGGATGACATTGCTTGCCATCTCAGGTAGAACCTAGATGAGGATGGCACAGGAGCTTGAAGATTGCCAATTTACGACACAAACAAAGAGAGAACTATGCCCGATAGTGGGAGAAGTCAGACTGTAGAAGATGACGACGTTGATCACATATTAGTTTATTTTCCATAACAACTTACATAGCTAGTTGAAAGTAATCGCACTTCCTATACAATCTTATCATCTGGGAGGTAATGGACCACTGAAATCGCATTGTATCGTTTCCGCTAAGCTCTCCGCTTCGCTAAACCAATGACATCACGTCATTGTAAGCTCAATTGTTAGAACTAGGTCCCAATTGTAACATGCTAGTTTTAGACACTAGACGGGCATTGTATCTATTGTGTCTATATCTAAACATATTATAAATTAAAGTCGCTTTTCGTGTCTGCTCGTGTACCTGCGTTGTTCTTTTATAGACTACACAACGGATGTTGATGTGGTCTACACCATCATTTAGAGAATTTATTCTGGAAGGTTAGTGTAAATAAAACATTAATATAAAACTTTCTTAAAGGTAATAAAGAATTATTAACTGTTTAGGCGAATTATATTGCGATCGTATCGTATCAAACTGCCGCTGTTACATTATAGGAACTACATAATGTATTCATTCATTCATTGTGTCACTATACATTGTGTTCAACCGCACACCGGAACGTTGTTTTTTTGCCAGTAGCGTAATTGCCAAAAAAGTTTGTTCCTCGATCCTTATCCCTAATGTTATAAAGCTGTTGCTTCTGAACCTGAATGTTATTGCCTATGTCATTACGAAAGGATTGTTGTCATTATCATTTCTCTAAAAACGATTAGTTCACTGACTCATGTAAACTATGTTTATATCTATACTAATGTAAAGAGTTTGTTTGAACGCGCTAATCTTTGAAACTACTAGGAACGAACCCTAAGCGAAAACGAAGTCATAGCGCGGGCAGGCGATGCGATGCGATTTAAAATGTGTTAGTGATGAATACGTACTGTCTGTTTTCGAAAAAATATCCTACCTTGGATCAATATGAAGCTTCTAAGTTCTAGGCCACACAAAATGTGTTGTCAAACGATTACCAGAGCAAAACTGTTTGAGAAAAAAAAAACTTAATTAACGTTTCCAAAGGTTTGTTTATAATTTAATGTTCGTTAAAAACAGACGAAATTATATCGTCATCAAAAATAATGAAGATAGTTTTACTTCTCTGACAGAAAGTTGTTGTGTGATCACGCATTTTCGTGTTGTTAATCGTTTTCGTGAAATGCAATCTGTTTTTATTTAGTAATCTAAACATGATTTACTTTTACTGTGACTGTGAGAAATTTGCTTCGTCAACGTCGTTTCGTCGTTTTTAACATCCTGCAAGGGGTGAACTTTTACCCTCTAGAAACATGCCAATAATTTCCAATCACACTCTGTATCTGTCTATAGATAGATATAGGATGTGATTATAGGCTATACTATATATTTATACTATACTTAAATAGTTCAGAATAGAGTTGCTTTTCGTGTCTGTGTAACCGCGTTGTTCTTCTAAACTACACACGGACTTTGATGTGGTTTTAACCATCATTCAGTGAATTCGTTCCGGAAGTTTTATTAAACTTACTTAATACTTCCTTATTAAAGTTGTCCTTAGTAAAATCCATGTGAAGCTGGGGCGGGTCGCTTGTTGTAGTGTTTAATCGACTGTTTATCAATACCTACTGTTCAAATTTCAAAACGTTCTTCTTTAACTGGAAGCTCAAAAATCATGTGCCCTAAACAAAATATGCATTTCTTTTCTATTTATAACATGGCCCTACTAATCACTCATACTCTTTAAGACGCAGATGTGCTAACGGCCTTGAGTGCATAGCTTGCGTGTTCTGTACTGAACTCACGCATCGCGTCGTACGTCCACCCAGTAATAGGACTCGCCCATCAAGGTGCGCTGTCCCAAATTTGATGCATTATTAATTTCTTATACATATAACAAAAGGTATTATATTAAACCACGTATACTAAAAGATAAATAATTAAATTATCTTTAAAATAGTAAAGGTTTCATAAAAATACGCTTGATAGTTTTTGCGTGATTCTCAGTTTTTTATCCGCGTTAGACGTAACTGTACAAATTAATTACACTATGTAAAATAAACAAAATCTAAAATATTCACATATTTAGTTATTAAGAAAATGCTCTACTTTAATATATATTTTTTCCAAGTTATTAACACTACTCGTTTAGACGTAATCTTCAGTTTAAAATCATTAAAAGTAGGTTATCGTCGCTTTAAACTTTACTTCGCGCTCCGGCCAGAAATAGATTCAATAACTACCAATAAAGGCGATGACTCCACTCCATGCACCCTCCTAATGAAGAGTGAACTCATACGAGAATAGATCACAAGTTAGCATGAAAGTACAGTCAGTGAAATAAATTGTAAACTTATCAAAAGTCGTATGAACCCGACCGGTTCAGACACAATAGCTTATTATTGTTTTTGACAACATACGCAAGGTTATAAACAAATTAATACCCTATCGGCCGAATCCAATAACCCATTTTCAGTAAAAGACAGATCGCTATTGATGGCAGACAGTATAATTCTATCTGTCCTTACGTCAGGCCGGTAAGATTCCATAGTCTCTTATAGATTATTGGGACGTTAAAACCATAGATAGATAGGTTTAGAATAGATAGGTAGGTAGGCTAAATTTTTACTTTATATTACTGATGGTGTGCATAATAAAGAGTATTCTATTTGTCTATCTTTTCTATCTCCAGTATGCCAAAACTGGTGATAGATAGGTTATTGGGTTCGGCCGTAAGTCAATTTGCCGTGATAAAGGCATTTGGCTATAACACATGCACGTTTATATACCTGTCAAAGAATTATAGTTGTGATTTGAGTATGCAGACAATTTAAATTGGTAGTCAATTTGCTTATCAATTATTTTCCCTGACTTTACCTACTCACATTCTTTCTTCTATGAGTACACACGGCAGACACGGCTACGTAATCAAGCCATTGCCAGTATAAGCTGACCTCTCATTGTACGGAAATCATATACAATGCGAGATCTGGGAAAGTATAGGTTGATGTGCAGCTTTAAGTGTACCCCTCAATTGACACGTCAATGACACACAAGACGATGCATCTGTTCATTAAACTGAATAATTAAGACTTAGCATAATTATTGTGGCATGATGTACATGTTGTAGGAAGATGGATGAAGTGGAAATTACACTAACTGTCTAGTTTAACATAATTATCATTTTGTCTACTCAGCTACCAAGTACAGAGGGAAAAAGGTATTACGCAGGTAAAAAGTAGGTATTTCGTAGCGCTACGAAATACCTACTATTAAAGTTAATAAATAAATACCTACTTTTTAAGTTTATACTGAATACTAAACTCACAGTTAGATGTTGCTTCATAAGTTAAGAATACATTCCTAAGCGTGTTTTTATAGCAATGAAAACATAGCAAATGTTCTATATAAAACATAAATTTCATAGTAAAATAATCGCTCCATGCAACGTACTGGTAACTGGTATTCAGCTGCATCCGGTTAGACGGGAAGCCGACCCCAACATAATTGGGAAAAGGCTAGGCAGATGACGTGATTAAACTATCAATACAAAAATTATATTACGAGTACATAAGATAAAGTAAGACTAATTTCAAGTTTATGCAAAATCTCTTGAAATTTTCTAGAAAATTTATAATAAGTAATACATTTTCCGTATTGTTTAATGTTTAGAAAAATTTATATAGAAGTATATCTAAATGCCTGGTTCTGCCATGTAACTGCGACATGAATATGCTTTATGCTAGTGAATGAGTTAAGAGTTTAGGAGCCGTAAAATGTTACTGAATCATTCCGTGGCGTGTTCATTCACCAGAAAGAACAACGTATAATTTAATAAACAGTAAATAAATACACGTTACGCGTCCGGGTTTTTTAAGAAAGTTTTTTGTATCATAGGTAAAAGTTAATAACAGTGTGTTTTGAAAATAAAATACTGTGTGGGTTTTACGTGGCTACTTATACAATAACTAGCTTTTGCCCGCAGCTTTGCCCGCGTCGATGAAAAATCGGATGTGGATGAAATATCCCATGGGAACGTACTACCCTATGTGTTAATCCAGATTATAAACTGTGTACCAAATTTCATCCACATCCGTTCAGCCGTTTTTGCGCCGATCCGGAACATACATCCAGACAAACAGATAAACGGACTAAAATTCTTCGTTATTATATGTAAAGATACACATACTTTACCTGAAGTACTACTCTGCTATTATTATTAAGTAGGTAGGTATTTTATTTTTATTTTTTCCTATTCGAAAAACATTCGCATACTTGACAAAATCCAAATAATCAAGGAAAAAGTATCTGACCAATTTTAAAGAAAGTTGCAAAATTGCGCGCAACTTTTTCTTTCAGATACAATCGCCACGCAGAAACTGACATACCCATTATACAGGGTTACAGGGAAAGTCGTACTGAATATTAAAGGAGGTTATTATTCAGGTCATTTTTGATGATTTTGATTCTGAAATAAAATGTCCGAAACTTAACCGTTATGGAGATATTAAATTTTAAAGATTATTTTTAAAAATCCTTTATTTTTTGGCTTTTAGTCGTTTTCTTTGGGATTAGAGCTCCTAGAGTCGGTTTTTTTGATGTATCTAGTTAGAAGACATGTCCATTAATAAAAATGATCAATGGAAACTGAACCTACTACTAACAGCTTAAAAAACTGCTCGACAACGGTTAGCATTATGAATTTTCTAATAGAGTGTTCTTAACTTTGATGGGCTTTAAAAAAAAATGTTTGGAACTTATTCTGCGAATAACTTTACAAAGTTCTACGTCTCTTTAGCTATTCAAAAAGGTATATCATCTACTAGGTTTGTTCATAAAATCTTAAAATAATGTTATTAGAATAGGCCCATCTGGTAGTACAACATAACAGAATTTCGATACAAAAGAATCCGGCTTACTACCTAGCACTTTTAAACAATGAAAAAAGGTTTGGGTAGACATTGTTTGTGCCCGGGAGACGTGCGGTGACAGGTATTTATGTCATTTTAAATGTCTGAATTGTCAAATCGTGGATCGTGGTGTTTGTTTAGTCTGCTCATGCGATTCTTCCATGGTAGATGTGTTATCCGTGCCCTCCGATTTTTTTTTGTAAAAACGCGACTTGGCTTGGATTTTTGGACTGTTTCATCTTCTAACTGTATGACGTGGCTTGTAACTGGACTTTGATTTGTGTTGTGAACATGGCAACATTTACCAACGAGGAATATGCTGACATCCTAATGTGTTATGGATTTTGCGAAGGAGTGTCGTTGCGTGCACGCAATGAATACATGCTAAGGTATCCTACTCGCCGAGTACCTGATATTGGCGTATTTGACAGAGTTTATCGAAGACTACGAGAAACTGGTTCTGTGCTAGTACGTCGGACTGACATGGGACGACCTCGTGTTCTTGATGACGACGACGAAGATAATGAAATACGACGTCTCTTTGAAGCCGACCCAACCACGTCAACAAACGTTGTCGCTCGACGGCTTGGTATTTCCCAGTGGAAAGTCTGGTTCGTAATGCACAGTTCTGGGCAATACCCTTACCATTACACGCCAGTGCAAGTAATTGAAGAAGGGGATCCATTGAGACGACTAGACTTCTGCAGATTTATGCTCAATGCCGATAATGAAGATCCGGATTTTTTAAAGAAAATCATGTGGACAGATGAGTCGAAATTTGACACTCTATTAGAAAATTCATAATGCTAACCGTTGTCGAGCAGTTTTTTAAGCTGTTAGTAGTAGGTTCAGTTTCTGTTGATCATTTTTATTAATGGACATGTCCTCTAACTAGATACATCAAAAAAACTGACTCTAGGAGCTCTAATCCCAAAGAAACCGACTAAAAGCCAAAAAATAAAGGATTTTTAAAAATAATCTTTAAAATTTAATATCTCCATAACGGTTAAGTTTCGGACATTTTATTTCAGAATGAAATTCATCGGAAATGACCCGAATAATAACATCCTTTAATATTCAGTACGACTTTCCCTGTAACCCTGTATATCATTATATATCCATATCATTACACTTAGTTGCATTCATAATTCACCTTTCTTTTAAACCATCTCGTTTAGCATTCATTAATAAAGCAAAAACAACATCGTAATACAGTATTTACTCATTTGCACTGTTTATTCAGCAATTATTATCGAAGCAGCAACTTAGCGGCGCGGCCGGCACGCGCGCGCACATTCGTGCGTTGAACAGAGTAGCGGCTAGCCGGTGCGCGTACGCAATAGTGTTTATTTATCAAATGGTGATTTTATACGTGTATACGTGTTCTTGTGAATAAAATGGTGTAGTGTATTGAAAAGTAAGAGTTTTGTGACATGTTTAGGTAAGAAAAGAAGTCTTTTTTTGGGTCTGTAATAACTAATATTAATGCAGCTTTGATTGAAGTCCTGTTGTGACCTTTGTGTGTGTGTTATGGAAATCAAGTAACCATTGATTTCTGTTAGACAATGCTATGCAGGTATACTTTAAGCTAACCCATTTTTTTATAAGATAATATTGTAATGAGGTTTCTAATAGTTGAGTTACCTTATTGCCTATGCTTGAATATAAAAAAATATATATTTTCCTGGTCAATAAGCATTTCGTTACTACCGAATGATCTAGTAAGTATACAAAAAAACAAAAAAAAAACAATTCAATAAAACAAAAACAAGTTCTTGTGTTTCGTTCGTATCTAATTTCTATTTTTTTTCCCTTTCATAGTCACGGTAGACTGTTTCTCAATGACTGTGAGCTAGCTAAAAAGAACAATATTTGCCACAAAAAAATTAACAACGATTGTTGGACGAGTCTAATTGAAATATTTTCATTCCTTGCAAAGAATCTAGGGACACTATTACAAAGTGTAGACGATTTCTTTACCGTCTGGCTGTCAATAATTCGATGGACATATTAATTACTCCTCCAATTACTTCGGTTATTAGTGTTACTAAAATGAAAGTAAAGTTTTAAAATAACCTCCGCATAATTGCCAATCGTCGTATACTTTACTCAATAAAAGAGTAAAAAAAGAGAAAAATAAAGGAAAATGTACTGTATTATGTAGGTATACGCGTGGTTTAGTCATAGTTCCAACCTAACCCGTTTGACCTGGGTACTTACCCTAGCTTAGTTACAGTGAAAAAATGCCAGAAAGTTTTAAAAAGAGGCTCAATTATTAATAAAAGTGTGCATGATTAGAAGCGCAACAAGTTTATAGAGGTTCATTCATTTAAAAAAGATCAGTCAAATATTTCCTAAATGCAAATCTCCTTTTTTCACAATACCGCGCAAATCTTTCTCAAGTTAGGTCACATTTTTTGCACTGCACTGTTTTGGTTTTCAATCTTCCATGACTAGGTATATTCTTGCCATAATCAATCGATATTTACTCTAGACTATAGAAATAGAATATCATCATCATTATCTCTTCGTCATCAGAATGAACAATCCTTTTAGAATAATGGTCACTAGTCACGACAGTCAGAAGTCAATAGATTGACAATTACTAAATGATGTCATTAGTACTTGTCGGATCCAGGTTTAGATATTCCTACTCTGCTGATGTTTTGTTTAGTCGCTTCTACGATACCAACAAACACGGATAGTCTTCTGCTAAAATATTAAAGGTGCACCATGTGCGTGTGTTTGGCTGAAGATAAAGCGGTAACTATTAAAAATAACTTGGATCCAGAAGAGAAAGAAACTAGATCAGTGATTCCGTTCAAATTCGAAAACAGTTACGCCAACCCGAACAAACACGTGAGTAATCTACAAACAATTAATTATTTAAAAAAAAAAAGCATTTTCAATGTCCGTAATCACCCCTCAAAATATGAACAGTTTTTTTTTGGTCACCCGGCAGTATTATTTTTTCACCCTTTTGTAACAAGATCCGTTGGCCTAAACAAAGTTGTATTGGCAGCTTCCCTTCGCGCAAACTACCGACAGAAGTGGGTTATCTACAGCTGCAGTACCAACAGTAACTACTGAGTGAATGAATGGGAGAATGGGCCATAGTGTAGTGCCTATTGTCCATTGGAGTATGCACCAGTCCAATCAATAAAAGCGAAAGTGTTGTTGTTTAGTATATGAAAAGCTGCGTTGTATTTTAGAACTGTATTGTTTCGTGTGTACCTGGAATATCTGAATCGAATTTTGTTCACAATTTCATGGGTTTTAATTTTTTTTGCGCGGAACCTTAATTCTTTTTCTAAAATAAAAGTAGCCTTAGTTATTCCTTATAACATCAGCTAACTGCCAGTGAAAGTGGCGTCAGAATCGGTCCAGCCGTTTCGCAGATTAGCCGGAACAAACAGACAGACAAAAATTTAAAAATTGCTTTTTCTTATAATTATCGTATATACCTACTTTCATATGCATTTAGTAAAAAGCTGTTATTTTGATATTACAAACGGACGCTTCAATTTTATTTATTTGTATAGAGCATCTTCAGAATGAGGGTCAAACAGGGAAACTAGTTTTATTAGGGATACAAGATACAATTTGTTCTATTGAAGGCCCTAACAGGGTTATGTGTATACCTTACTGTTTCTGGCTAATAGCCGATTTGCATTTAAAAAGAGGAAAATTGCTTTTTGTTCCCTTTAGTTAACACACAATATCTTGACATTCTTTATAGGTAATAATTATCTGGAGCACTCAAGCCTATGGAAAATAAAATTCATCTCACTTCGATCCCATATAATGGCCGTTTTGCGTGGATGTGACGCATATTTTCCCCCAACTTGTTTATTATTGTGTTTGTGTTCTTTTTGGCGTCATGTTTACCGCAAATAAACGTATTTTCTTTCTTTTCTTTTTCTTTCATATACAAGAGATCATTGAGTGATGTTTAAAATGTGTTACAAAAACAATACACACTAATGAGCAAGAAGAATATCGTTACTCATGTAATTTGATTACAAAATATTGCTTTATCAACATATTCGCAATCACTTTGCTATTTCCTACGAATACTATCAGCTTTATTGATGATTGAACTTCCTTTACAGTCATCAGCTTCCTGATAAGAGAAGTAGGGCATTTAATTAATAATTATCTATTATTTGTCATATTTTACGTAGTCAGTGCTATCAGGATTTGAATACTTATCTACATAGGCAGCGTTACCTCTGTCTACTGTGTCTGTCTGTCAACTGCAGTGGATTGAATTGTAGCCTACAAGACAATTCTTGCGATGCGATGCGACGTCGCAGTTTTGTGTAGAAGCCCTAAGCCGAGGTCCGTACCCACAGGAAAGTCCGGTTAAGCAGCCGACAACCTCCTAGGTTGACCTGCGAGATACAATTGCCCAGAAAGAACCACACTATAAACTTTCGACTGAACATCCAACTTCAGTCACAGTAAACACCGAGTCCAGGTAAGTCGCTGTTACGTTCTACGTTTGGTAACCGCGTATCAGTATCATCTAGCAAGATCCGTGACAAATAACCTGGTGTAATTACCCTCGCAACAACTGTTGGTTAATCTCTTACACCGGCTAATTACTTGCGTCGTAATTACGTGTTTGGAAAGGTACGAATAGACGACGTGAGATTGACAAGAATAATAATCTCCTGGCAGTCTACTGTTCTGTGAAAACTTAGATGAACAATATATTGTTCCCACTGCTGGGACACAGGTCTCTCTGTGAGAGGGAGCAGGCCGTAATCCACCACGCGGGCCAGTGCGGGTTGGTAGATGTTCTAGGACATGCCGATCCTCACGATGTTTTCCTTCACCGTTTAGAGAGCAATGGTGATGAAATAAATAACACAAAGTAATGTGCCTTGCTTGGGTTCGAACCCACGACCTACGACATGAAATTCGGCGCCGTTACCACTGGGCCACCACTGCGAACAACACAGCTGTCAATCCCTAGCGATCCCTAATGAATGGTGGAAATGACAGCTTACTTAGATTTCACGGTGAGATCTTTATAGAAGAGATCGGCAGGTTTTAGTTGGGTAAAGAAAGCATCTTGAAGTTCATCTAACCACTTGAATGTTAAGGCGACCGTGGTTGTCCAAAACTGTTTAGCTTTAAATGTTAAGGCAACTAGAGCGGCCTCGCTGACTTGTTCCGATTTTGGCCTTTTTTTACCGTTTTTTACTTTATGAGAGCTTCTAAGATGTAGTTATACTAGATGACTCTGCAGCAGTGCTTATCCTAGAGGCAGATAGTTGTTTGAGTTACTTTTAACAATCAACTGCTGGACTTAACTCTTTGTTTGTTGGTTATTGTTGCCAACCTGCATTGTGCAGCAAAAACGTCCCATCTCCTTAGTTCACATTTTTGTTCAATCGGTCCCAAAGAAGATATTTTGACGCATTTCAGCTGCACGCAAAATCAGTTTTTGTCTCCAAAAACTAAAAATTTGCCTTATTTTTTTTTTCATGATATAAAAATTGAATATTTCCTTTAGTGAATTATGATGGCTCGATACAAAAAAAAATCGCAAAAAAACTGTTTTATCCGATTTTAATTAAAGTAATTTCAATAAAATTTCGTCTACACGTTCACCATTAAAAACATAAGGGAATTATAGGTTTATTGTAATGTAACCTATAGAATTTTAAAAAGGCATATTTTAAAATTCTATATGCTCCGTTTGGCCATACTAAGATACCATTTCCCCTAAATGCCAGTCTGTTCATCCTACCACACTCTGCTATACTGATTCATTCCATTGATTCTAAAGGCTCGTGCAGACTCGCATGACGCGACGCTTGTAGAACAATTTCTGTGAATACTTCATGGAAATTGGTCTACCGGTGTCGCGTAGCGCCAGTCTGCACGAATCTTAACCGTAGATGCTAATGCGAGCTGGTATGAAACAAACAAGTAGTCAGGCATCAGTACCAAGCATGTACGACTACCTGTGCCTACTTAACTAAGTTTTCCTTAATGACGAGTTTCCGTAGTTACCTACTCTAGAAATAAACGACCTTAGATTTTACCGATAATGAAGATAGAGAACTGTTATTATACGTCAATTGTTTAAACATAAACGTATTATCTCCTTTATTTCACTTATACATAGGTATAAATTATATTTTTAAATATTAGAATATAAAAAATATATTTTAGCCGGTCCGGGCTCGTAAACGTGTTATTATTGTTGCGATTTAGATGCGCTTGCGCCTTGTTACTCATGATTGTTTCAACCTTCAGGTGTTACCTTAATATCAAGATATTATGACTTTGCGTAACATACCGTGCTAATGTTCTAGAGTTCTAGGTTCTAGTAGGTTCTACTAGTTCTAGGGTAGAAAACATGTGTCTTCCAGTGTCAGAGACTCTGTCATCCACCTTATATTATACCTTATACCGTATAAATACTGAAGATTCATGTTTACTGTTCCTTTTGATCTACTGATGCTGATGTATAATCTACTTACTGTTGTTAAAAGTGACAAATAGAGGTCGTTGATGATCGTGAAAAATCGGAATGAACTACATATATCTGGAAAAGAAAACATTTTTAATTATTAATTTTCAATTACAGATTTCATTCCTGAAAACTTCTTTGTCAGTAGAGAAGCAAAACCAACCGAAGACCTCTCCATGATTTATCCAGCCTTTATTCCATGATGATAACATCTTCAAAACCTAAGTAATTTCATTCATGACCGACTGATGAATGACGTCACACCTTATAAGCATTAGCTTAGCCTTCATTCAACGATTCATTAGACTTCCATTCACAATAGATGCTATAAAAACAAGAACATCGGTTCACTGGTTTAAAAGTTTTGACCTTGTGAAGTTAGTATGTGTGTGTTAGCATAACCTCTGTAACGACTGAACCGATTTAGATGAAGCCCCATAATCGACGCTGAGTCGTCATTGACCTGAATAGGATTTTTTACGGAACGCTGACCTTATTTTGTTTTTCGTCAAACCTTCAGTTATTTATTCTTTTGTCTGGTTCAATTTATTTTAATTTAAAGAGAATCACAGGACCAGTCGATGTTGCGACGCTTGGAGGAGGCCTATGTCCGGCAGTGTACGTCTTTCGGCTGAATTAATAATGATGATGTTTATGTTAAATTGACACGAGACAATAATATTATTTTAAAGATCATGCCGCACTTTTTCAATATGTTCTCTTGAGTGAGAGAGTCTAATTCAAAAGTTTTAAAACCTCGAAAAAAAATCAATTAAACTCTTCTGGCAGCAATTAAATATTCGTATAACTAAACAAGAATGCGTGAAAAATTTCACCACTAACATAACTAAAACCTTCATAAATCCCTAACAATAGGCTTGCGGAGATGAAACCAGGAGCTACGCACCGTTGCGTTCATATCCATCTCATTCACATGTAGTTACGTAGGTACCATGGGAGAAACGAACATCTATACACCATTCTTGTTTGCAGTGCTCGGCCGCTATAGTTAACTCTTGCTAACTAACAGATGTGGTTATTGTGTGCACTGGATTTTCTTTTCAAATTGGTCAGATGTAAGTTTCCTCGATAGTACCTTCTGTATGTACAGTTAGGGAAATTAATTGCGAAGCAAATTGACACCCTGCATCAAGTTGCCGTGTTATAAGGCATTTCATACAACTGTCAAAGAGTGACAGTTGTGATGTGAATTTACAGAGAATATTTATGTTGATAGTTAATTTGCATTTCCCTGACTTTACCTACATAATTGAATGGCTATATGGCGCGGTGTGCGTGATTGCATTTCGCAAAAGTAACGTTTTCTACGTGGTACGGAAACTGGTGGAGTAATATGAGGAAGAGTTGGCTT
The DNA here is from genome assembly GCA_947568875.1 of Fissipunctia ypsillon. Classification (NCBI taxonomy): domain Eukaryota; kingdom Metazoa; phylum Arthropoda; class Insecta; order Lepidoptera; family Noctuidae; genus Fissipunctia; species Fissipunctia ypsillon. The sequence continues at coordinate 5,429,851 of OX387643.1, forward strand.
AAGTCGGAAATCGTACTATTTACCTTTGGGTGAACGTATCTTTTTATTATCCGACTTCAAAAAACAGGAAGTTATCAATTCGACACGTATGCATATTATTGGAACTGTAATGTATTCACGCAAGCAGAAGCACTGTACTGTATGTAGTATGAAAAAATATGTTTTTTGCCTTACCTCTACCATGTTTAAACTCCAATTTCACGAAATCTGAGGGTCCAAGGAAGTGTTCAAGGAGAAGTCATTGCCACCCTTCTATTTTTCTTTTTTTGAAGACTGAAAATCTAGACTAATCTTGTCGAGCAAAAATGTTCCCTTTGAGCTAAGTTTTAATCACTTTGGGTGATGTTTGCTTTGTGTATACATTTCATCGATCGTAGACCATAATTTAAATATCTATAATAGTTTTTTTTTAATGCGACGCAAAAATAGAAAGATAAAAGTCTAAAGTCAAATTTCCCAAAAAATATTAACACCCGACTAGCTCCTGAGAGCTTGACTTTGATAAATAGTTAATCGCTGAAGATACTTGGGGGTGTTCCGGGAAGCCCTTGAAGAGAGACTTCTAAAATTTTCCTTTGGACCTCGTTTGACGAGCCACCCTGTATAAAACGGGTTATTTCCAATCGGAATAATAGTAGATTGTTATACAAGGGATGAAACGGACCCAATAGTTCGAGTGCTTAAATAGGTCTTTCACCCGAGATAAACACTCTGCTTTTCATTTCGAATATGAGGAAAGTAAATAAAAACCTGATTAGGTAAACAAACAATATTTTATTAAAACATAATTAAACAATATTGGTAAGATAATATCTATAACATTGAATACACACTCCATAGAGTTGAAGATTTTTGATTCTTAGATAATTCATTGAAATATGTTAGCAACACCTTTTCCGAAATACTCTTTTTTCAGCGCGCCAGTTCATAAAAAACATCGTAAGATTTTCTTTCTTTTGATTTTGGCGGTAAATGGTTTTCCACTACTGTTTTAGCCTCTTCTTTAGAGAAGAGGCTCAAATCAGGCATTAAATCCATATCTGAATCTGATGAACTCATAGACAAATAACTACAAAACAACTGAAGATCGAATTGCCGCTTTCCCGCCTTTTTATGTTTCTTTATCTATCAGCCAATATTTTTATCATGATCATGCCTGTAATTAAGCTCATATCTATGAAAATTAAATAATAATTTAGTGAAAAGTAATTTATAAGTATAAAGTCAAAAACTAAAAAAAAATGTTGATAATAATTTTTCATTACAATTGTACGTTGCGACTAAACAGAGTGGCTGTATAAAAAGTTGGGACATGGCTTGCATAGTTTTCAAATTTTTTGACAGCAGGGAAACTCTTTTCCCAGACGAAAAGTACTGTTTTCATCCCTCTCATCAGGTAACTTCAAGCGAACTTTCCAAGTACTTAAGAGAAATGAAAAAATATTTTATAACTTTTTAGTTCTTTTTTATTGACCACTCATTAGCAACTAATAAAAGCGTGTATTTAAAAAAAATCGTTTATTGGTTTCCAGTCATCATTCAAACAAAATGCTGGATTTTTCTTCCATTTAAACGTTAGGTGTCGTCACATACATATATCTAGTTTAGTATTGTTACAATAAGAAACTTTTAAACCTCCAATTGCTTCATACGCAGGCCTTTTTAATTCCATAAAAGATAATTAAACCTTTGGAAATAATGTACTTACCTACTTAATTGTTCTGCGTGGTGTGAAGAAACTTATGCAGTAACTGTGAAATTTGACGCACCGTTTCCTCTTTTTGTTATTTATTGTTCCAACAATAATATGCACACGTTGGTTATTTATATCTACTACAGTTTCCGGTGTAAAGTGAGCGATAGACGCACAAGCACAATGTACTTTAAGGCGCTATGATCCGGCGCTCGAGCCTGAAGTAGACTCGCGAGTGGTTGCCTCGCGCATTAGGTATGTATTTAAACATAGTCATTATTATAATAAGTTTATCAAGACAAACGCAGCGAACTGTGTTAAACAATCTTACTACCTTTTCAGTTATATAAAAAATAAGAAAAAAACGTCTGTTTTGTACCTATGAGATTGATTAAACATAACGAAAAAGGGTAACTTTGGGATTTTTTTTCTCCAGCAAAGTTAATCTAATCGTGTTATTATAGCGATAGCATATCTGCCAGATACTTTAATATGATATATCTTTTTTTCAGAATTTTATAACACTGTTTTTTATGTTTCCCATGGATTCAAAAAACTAGTAAGCGTTTTTCGCCTTATTTCATGCTGCATGCAGATACAAGCAGACCCATTTTATTTTATTTTAATAAGTACATAGACAGACTACAAACTAAGACAATTCAGCACAGATATGACAACATACAGTCTATAAATCTGAAGTCTAATTATTACTGTACACAGCGTTCAACATTTAATATGCTTCTTTAGCATTAGTTAAGTGACATGGGCGATACGTGGGCGAAATAGACCGCTGAGCCTTAACTATGCGTAACTTCTTCCTCGTTCATCTATCCCCCACTTAAGAGTTGTGGTCTATGGCACATTTCAATGTATGTTTCTCTATACTTATCTTCCTACCCATAATTCGCTTTCCCGCTTATAAGCCGCACCATAAAATATAGCCCACAGCTTTCATCATCCACTTTCTAGTCTGTCGCTTGTCTGCCAACACAAGTGGTGTTCGGTTATTTTAATACATTGTTATTACGGATTTGCTGCGCTATCTACACGAGTATGAAATTCCTTGGAATCTAATTAGGAACAAATATAATAAAATAATAGGAGAAAATTATAAATGCTGGAGCAAGTTTCATTATAACCGGGGGACGTTTTGAAGAACTGTCTTTCTTCTCTCTCTAAAAAATGCATATTTTTCTTTCCGTCTGTTTTTACTTCACCTTTTACAGTTTACAAAAACATTCATTGACCGTAACGCTCTACTTTCAAGGGATTTTCTGTAATAGTAAATTAGACATCCTGTATATTGTTGTATAAATTCAAATTGGCAGCATTGCTATTATTGGGCAAAGTATTGAAGGATTTCTTCACATTTGACATGACTGCTCAATCTTCCGTCGGCGTCGTCATTTTGGCATTAAGGGCTCCCACACAAAACTGCGAATTCGCATCGCATCGCAATTTTGTGTGGAAGCCCTTAGGCAATGTGTTTGGACACTCGCTATCAAATGAAAGTGTATGTAAAGTATGCCGCACGTCAGTAGCAACAAAACCAGTATAAGCTGGCCTCGAATTCATTGAAACTCTGTACTACGTTAGACCAGTCTCAAGGTCAAAATGTTACACCCAGTACTCGTAACTGGTGGAAAACTGTAACACGTGAAAATCAGCTCTACCTAGATGATAATAAAAACGACGTCACTGTGACACTTATGCTTAAGGTGATCAGCACTGGATCAGTCAACAACATAAATCAATATTTTTTGGAGCCACATTTATGCAAACATTTGCTTCCACAGATTTTTACGTCATTTGTCAATGATTGACAAATGAGTCTACCACAAAGTTGATTATTACCTTCGTAATATTATACCATTACCATCTAAATAGATTGAAGCTAATGGAACGCCTACGCAGATTGGTCATTATGAAGAGCCTCACATAAACTGACCCAGAATTTGTCTGAGTCTAAGCAACATGTTTAAACGGACCGGTCCATTATTGTTAGCACTGAACTAGTAGGTAGCTTTATTTCAATGGTTTAGTTTTTATTGTTCTAAAAACGTTAAATATGACCCACTGCTGGACAAATGCCTTCCTTGTCACCCTCCACCTATGTGCCATCTGGTGCTCTTAGAAAAGAGTTTAGTTCTTTCCACCATTTTTTTTTTGGGCCTGGTCCTCTCCAGTTATCCCGTTGATTTTGTGACTACAACCACGCAGTGTTTCTTTAATAATGTACCATGGGAGAAACGAACATCTATACACCATAAGGACTATTTTTGCTTGCTACGCTCGGCCGCTATAGTAACGCTTGCTAACAGGTCATCGTGTGCACGGGATTTAGTTTTCAAATTAGTCAGATGTAAGTTTCATCGATAGTACACATCAGCTTTAGCTACCCATGCTCTTGACAGAACATAGTGTCGTTTCCTTTTTCGACATGACAAGAAAATCTATGATGATTTTGTTACCTCTTAATGCGGTTGGTTTCGATATGAAGATTATGTAGCAGCAGCTACCTTCCTCCTTCCTTTCCTTAGTTACCTTTTACGCATCCAATGACCAGCAAACCTTAGACCGTTAAATCCATATACCCCTCATCATAACCGCATCACTCGTGACATTGGCACGTTACATCCATAATTAACAGCGGCACAATAGATTCATAAGCTGCGCAGACAGTCGTAGTAACGCTCGGGCAGTGATGCAAGACGCGCCGCGAAGCGCGACCTGCCTTTCATATTATGAACATCGTTGGTGCACTTGTTCTGAGGTTGAGGTGTTATGGTTTAAGTAAATCGGCCTTTAGGAATATTGCCTGTACCTGTTACTTGGCCTACAAAGTGCAGCCCTCCCAACACGAACGAATCTTTATTTGGCTAGTTCCTCCCAGGAGGCACCCTTAGGTTTTCAATGCACAGACTGTCAAAAACTGTTAATGAAGTAAACAAAGTGCACCGTTTTCCAAGAGCTGTCTTCAGTGAACTCTAGTCTGTCATCAACCTGCTTGCTCAACGTCGTATGTCCAAAATCAAAAAGGGAAACCACACAGAACAGAAATGTATAGTTGTTATCTCCATAATACACAGTCGACTACATAATGTCAAACAAAGATGCTCTATTACATAACTCAAATTACCATGAAAAATCAACAAGAGTACCTAATAATCGAAATGCATCAATCTTCGTTAGCACAACTTCATTCATACAGTCGTAATAAATAACAAACGACTGTTGCATAAAACGTAACGCAGCGGCATTTACTTGAAAGGTGATGATAAGCATTATGCACCGATAGGTACACAAACTATTATTTTTGCCTTTTTTAACAAAAATTGCTACTGGGAAACAGGTCTCCTCTCTGTGAGAGGCAGTGGGCCGCAATCCACCACTCGGCAACGTGCGGGTTCGGCCTTTATGCATGGTGAAGGAAAACATCGTGAAACTGGCTATGTCATAGAACCAAACATTCGAACACACACTGCCCAGTACTGCCCACATCCTTTCACAGAGAGGAGACCTGAGTCCCAGCAGTAGAAACATTATAGTCTGATGATGTGTTTATGTTCAAGCACCAAGAAATAAACAAGCTATAATTTATCACCCCTTTTACGAAGAACAACTACCACGATCCGGTCCTAATTGACCAGATTACGAAACTAGGTATTCAGGCAACGACGACTATCGACCAGGTTGTAAACAAAGTAATAAAATATCAAACGCCTTTACAGCTTTACCGTTCGATGCCAATTGCTGTATCTGCGCAGAATCTAAGATACAGTACGACGAAACAGAATTAGCATCGGAAAAATTCGTCAAAACTCGTAACTTTTCAATTGATGCGACTTGATTTTAAACGAACTGACAGAGCCAAGATGGATGACTCGAGAATGGAGCGATAGGTAAACATACCTACTCGTTTGGCAATTTGATTACAACTGTCATACTGTACGCAGTTTAATACTAAATGCAGTTTACACTAACAAGTTAAATTGTAGTAATTGAAGAGTTATTAAGCCATTTGTGGCACACAAGTCCGAGATAATAACATACATAAAATGATAAATGCATGCTAAAATGGCGCCGTCATAACATCTAGGGTTCTAATGAGTAATGATGCAGATTTGCGATTTGAATGTTTAATTGCATGAATGCATGGTCTATAATCATGTAGCTAACATTATGTGTCTCGTTCTACAGAAATCATAATAAAACTACGTTTTAAAAATGTATATCATGCTCCTGTTATTATTATTGTGTGGAACACAAAGCAAAACAACGACTCACTCAAGTATCACTCATTTAAAGAATCATTGTGTGCATGCATTTCAATCTCTGGGGATGCCTGGTCCCAAAACGTCTGGCACAATCCAGTTCATCTTTATAGCAAGACCTGTCATATTATAAGATATATGCTACTTACTATGAGCGGAATGTATGAATGGCGATCAGTAGTGCAACGAGTTTAGACTAATTCCCCTCCAAAAATTTCAGACAGCAACCATTAACTAGTACACCTAACTACAATATTGTCGTTTCTGTTTTCCAGCACAAAGTCGAGTTCTGTCATGAGTGGCGCGGACAAGGAGCCCGTGCCAGCGCCCTCACCCGCAGACTCCGGAGTCGCCGAGCTGGAGAGAGATCATCATGAATATAGGTAAACACCTGACGTTGTTTTATAGATACTATGTAGACCGTTACATATGGGTTAAGGGTGGGTATCTGTCTGTTGAGTAAAGTAGTCCCAACAGGGAAGAAATGTGAGATGGATGTTACACCAGCATGATCCGCCACCTTGGTCAGATTGACTATACAACATTTCCCGGAATTAACACACAGCCTCTTAAGGTGTCATTGTACTCATCATTATGAACTTTTCAGTCAAAGTCAGCGGTTCCCTACATTTTGACGAGTTATGCGAACATAAAATGTAGGGAACAGCTGACTTGTTTTTCGTGATTTCAGGTTTGGTCCCATAGTAAAAGTTGTTCATAATAATGAGTATAATGACCCCTTAAGAGGTTGTGCGTTAATTCCGAGACATGTTTTATAAGTGTTACAAGTGTCTGTTAGTCTAATGCGTACCTAGATTGCATTGATGGATTATCTGGATTAATATGATAATTTTCTTCATCTCAAAATAGACACCTACGAGTACATCGATAAGGTAGCCTCCCCTAACACACACAGTCTTTCTTCTATTCAAGTTTGAGATAAGATAAATTAAGTAGATCGGCCTAAAAAGTTTCAAAAGCCCATTCATGGGTGTCTAACCATCTAACCACAAGAAGCTGGTTTCCATAGAGGTTGCGGTTCTTTGTAGGGCAAGCGTTTAGATTATGCACAGTTAGGCTCAGCAAGCCGTAGCCAGTAGCAACAACCGTATGATTGGCGTCACACACATCAACTAGAGTGTGGCCTTTGAGGTCTCCCATTTTATACCAGCTTACATCCGAAAAGCTACAATAAGATTTCAGAATTTCTTCTATACATATTGACTATAAATTGTGACCGCGTTGTTCTTATAAACTACGCAACGGATTTTGATGCGGTGTTCACCACCATTTATAGAATTAATTCCGGGTCGTTTATATGTATAACGGGTTAATATTAAACTTACATACAGGGTGTAAGGGACAGCCCTCCACAGACTGATGGGGTGAATTCAATATATCATACTAAGATGACCGGTACATGAACTTATTTCAGGAACGTTATGGGAATCCAATAAACCCGATTTGTTTTATTACCTCACACGCAATGTATCGTTACCGTCGCAAAACGCGCCTAGCGAACGGTAGCGCAGCGAGCCTTCGGCCGCCGAGTATTTCAACATCCATTGCTGATTTTTTTGTTTTTAGCTGTTTTATTTACATAAATGGAGTGCTGCTTACAGAGAATGTAATTTTACATTGAAATAAAGGAATAGTAACTGAAAATACGATTAAAAAAATTGAAAATTTTCCTGACAATATTTCCGGTGGAATATGATTCAAAATAAGGAGCTGAATGCACCCTGTTAGTTTGCAGAGGGCTGTCCCTTACACCCTGTATAATAAAGAAATATTGACGTTTAGTCAAATCGAAAAAAGCATGCGAAGCAGGGGGTTTCACTAGTAAATGAATAAGACTGTTATTTTCAGTGCACCTACTAACAAGTCACATACAATCAATCTGCCTAGCCTTTTCCCAACTATGTTGGGGTCGGCTTCCAGTCTAACCGGATGCAGCTGAATACCAGTATTTTACATGGAGCGACTGCCTATCTGACCTCCACAACCCAGTAACTGGGTAATACGATACCCCTTGGTAAGACTCGTTGTCAGACTTTCGGGCTTCTGACGACCCGTAACGACTGTCAAATATCTACGAATGACAGCCGGGACCAACGGCTTAACGTGCTTTCCGAGGCACGGAGGAGTCTCGGTATGTAAAGATGGTCACCCATCCACGGACAACCCCGGCAAGCGTAGCTTAACCTGATGGATCGACCCGTGCGGCTGTTATTATTTAGCCACGAGCTCCTACAACAAGCACTAACAAGTCACATACCTAGGTATTATATGGCAGAAGAAGGAATATTGCCTGACATTGTCGGTGCCTCAGCTAAAACTATGAATTGTTAAAACAAAAGGCAATAAATAGCCCACACATGATTGTTTTTCCTATTCTTCATAAATAATAGAATTCTTGTGGCTATAAATATTCAACTCTCGACTATTTTAGTAGGTTGGGTTATGAGGTTTTACGGTGGACCGCTATAAAATTGTACAGATCCGTAGGTACATCTGAGAAAGGAATATATTATACTTTCTAATATTATCGCCAGGTTTATGTCTAGAGATCAAACTAAGCTAGGAGCAGATTTGCAAACTACAGTCATACGTTACGAGAAACTCATTCATACTTAGAAACTCAACATCAAAACGCTCAGGAGTTAGACCACCACCTCTTAACGCAGTATTATTTTAATCTTACTTGAGTGTGTAAAGTGTGTGTGAAGTAACATTAAAATAATACTGCTTTAAGAGGTAGTGGCTGGCCCCCAGTTCCTTAATAATACCAGCCTATTACTGTCCCACTGTAAGCCAAAGATCTCTTCTCATATAGAGAGCGCATGCGCATTGATCCCCGTTCGCCACGCTTAGTCAAAGTGCACTTATATCCCGACTTCCTTCATTATCAAACCTAATTAACATCTCTGCAAATTTCAGCACTACAGAAAGAGTGCGCAGTCACGAGGTTCGTGTTCGTGCCGCCCGAGGTCTCATGATGCAGAGCTTCGGGCGCTCCCGAGACGAGCGGGATGCGGAATTGGCGCGAGTGAGGCGAGACCGGGCACTGTTGCGACAGAGGCTGGAGGATACGGAGTGGAGTCTGTGCCAGAGAGCCGGCGAGATCGCGCTGTTGAAGACGCAGCTTAAAGATGCTCAGGTTGGTTGAGCACTTTTTGAGACTAATGTGGTAGGGAGGCCAAAGAGCAGAGAGATTTCCTTACACTTTTTGCAGCTTATAGGTACAACATAAGATAACATCACGCCTTGTTTCCCCGAAGGGTTAGGCAGAGTACCTATAGTAACACCCACATTTCGCCAGGTACAACATGTCCTGGAATTAACGCACAACCTCGTAAGAGGTCATTGTTGTGGTAATCGCGAAACAAAATCAGCTGTTCCCTACATTTTAACAAGTTAAGCGAACATAAATGTAGATAACAGTAGATTTTATTTTCGTGATTGCAATTTTGGTCACATAGTAAAAGTTGTTCATAATGATGAGTACAATGACCCCTTAACAGGTTGTGCGTTAATTCCGGGACATGTTGTCTATGCTTTATTTATTTATTAAAACTTTATGCACAAATAAAAATAACTGTACAAAGGCGAGCTAATGCCTTAGGCATTTTCTTCCAGTCTGCCTTAGGGTAATGCAGACAAAACATAGCATAGCGTTCGGCTTCGTATTTAGACGATGTTAGGTAAATCCCGAATACATTCGAGCAAGAGTTGAAAATAAATTTCAATGTTGTTATATAAGTCTTACTTAACACATTTCAAGTGTTTGCGGGTAACATTTTTCATAAGTTTTTCAGTATTTCTGTTTTCTTGGCACTTTTCTTTATAATTCAATTAACAACAAAATTTCTATCTACACTCATACAAAAGCTATTTGTAAAAGAAAATTACGCATTTTGCTATTAAAACTGGACTACATTGCCACTGAAAACTTAATACAACCAGTGTCTTAATACCCACACATTTACAATCACACACCTTCACTTACATACATTCATACATACAACATTCTTCATTTCCCCATTTCCATTCTTCATTTCTTGTTATGCTCATTAGATATTAATTTACTATGTTATTTCGATACCTAAGTATGTATCAATGAATAATAATACACATATTTGTATATTTCTTTGAATTTTATGTTTCTTGCTTTTCTTTGATTTTGTTTTTAAATATTTTATGTTCTGCAATATACTCAGTTACAATTTCAGATTTTATAATACCTATTATATCTTATTTTTTTTGTTAATTAACACATTGTGCTATATAAGAGAGCCGGGTGATCTATAACTCAGGACCCTCCTACCTTATTGACCGGGTCCGCTAGGGCTGATGCCAGCTAGGGATGCGAGATGTTCGAAAGAGTTACCGTGGCCCCGGCACAGGCAACTGAAGGAACACGGGTGGGTTTTAGTCAGTAAAAGTCTGACACGCCCTCCCGCTACGCCCAGAGCGGGAGAAGTCATTTGACGATTTCCCATCCAAAAAAGAAAAGGACCCTCCTACCTCAGACAACTTTCTCTAATTAAGATTGTGCATTTTATTAACCAGTGCCTGTATTATGATGTTGAGATAAATAAAGATTTATGATTATTTGTAACCTTCTATAAACCTCCACATCCAACACATTAGTAATTAATTTATTTGTATCATTTCAGAATGAACAAACAGCAAAGGGGCACGAATACTTGACACTGAAGGCTGACTGCCGCCAACTGAGAGAAGTCCTCGACAAGAAAGAAAAGGAAATCATGAGGCTCCGCGCAGAAACGGACGAAAAAGAGAAATCCATCAACCGACTGCAAACAGAAGTCGACAGGCTCACCAACGACCTCATGCAAAGCGTCTCGGACCTCACCAAGACCAAGGAGACCAGCAAAAATGAAATCGAAAGACTAAAAACTGAGCTGAAGGAGTTACGACAAGAACTGTCGGATATCTCGCTCAGTGGGTACGAAGGCATCGAATGCGGGAGGACTATGAGGGGCATCTACGACGTCTGCAAAACAAACGAGTACCACTGGAACTCTAGTGACAGCGCCCTAGAAGATGCTGAAGTTCAAAGACTGAATGGAGAGCTCCCAGACTCGTGCAACGAACCCTGCGCCGCCGCCGCCATCATCGACAGACTCAAGTGCGAACTCGAAGCTAAAGAAACCCAGTTCAACAGCGAAAGGATAAAATGGTCTGAAGAAAAGGACAAAGTACTCCGATACCAGAAACAATTACAACTGAATTACGTCCAAATGTTCAAGAGATCTCGCACTTTAGAGGCAGAAGTAGACGGCCTGAGATTAGAACTAGAATTATGCAACAAGAATGTGAAAAACCTGAACAAACACGGCAAGACTATCGAGCTATAAACATTACCAAATTCAATAATTTAATTTAATATTTAAATGGCTATTTTTCTAATGTAAATATAAATTAAGAGAAAAGGCGAGATGGCTTGTTAGATACTAACATTAACAAAATCACTAAGACAAATGATGAAGAGAGAATGATCGAAGAGAATCAAAATGTGGCAGGTCGTGGTTTGAGGAAAGTAAACTATGACGATTTCTTGCCTTATAGATGACAATATGATACTGTAGTTGAGTTTATCAAAGTTATGTTAGATTATTGCCGTCATAACACTCAACTAGCAGACTTGGAAAGGGACGAGTGTGTGAACCATTTGTAGACGCAAGCTCTCGAATGTTGTACAGATTGGGTGGAATGATTGGTACACTACATTGTGATATACCGAGGACAGTTTTATGGAGGACGAACGTCATCATATGAAAGTACCTACCTGTCAAGCAAAAAACAAGTGTAATCGCTACAGTTTTATCTTCCACCTCTGTCCACAAACTTATCAGCTTGCGTACGCAGTCCAAGATATTTTAGGAGAAATAAGAAAAGTCCAAAAGGATACAAAATTTTCTTTGCCATCATATTACCACAAAAAAATTAAATATGCGGAGGTTACTGTGGGCCAGTTTCTCAAACGAAAATTATAGCATAATTAATGTGACAAATTGTCAAACGCGCGTAAACTGATAGGTTGAATGATTTATCAAAAGCCAATCGCAGCAGCATTGACAAGTTGTCACATTAATTTACGTCACTAAAATCATAACATAATTTCTCATACAACCTACAGATGTCGCTAATTTTTACTCTCCGAACAATGACCACTTATTCGTAATAATAACCTCATCATCGTATAATTTTTGTCATGTGCGTCATTGACATAATAGCATTAACGTATTTAAAAAGACAATTGGTTCACACTCCCACGTCCATTTTACATTGTATTAGAGTTATGTTGATCATACTTTTGTAACGTAGCGCGATAAGTTATTGTAATAAACTTCTTTGATATATTACCTATGCTTTTAGTTTTGTTTTTATGGCAAATAGTAAAGGAATATCATACCAGGTTTCGTAGAAATAGTCGATGTCTTCAAGATCGACAATTATTTTGGGGACCTCACAGCGGCCCCACTGGCCCCATCGGACACACCTATACTATATCTACAACTCGAGTTTTTTCGTGGTGGCACCAATTTTGAGATGCAATTAGGTAAATTACAGCACAGCATTGCGGTTTGACAAAAAAAGAGCAAAGATTTTTATTGCAAACTACAATTATTACAGTATTAAGTATTGGTTTCTTCAAAAGAACTACCTAGTCAAATGCAATATAATTATCTAAATCTATTCATTCGAACGGTTTCCAGTGTGAATTTTCACGTTCAGAATATTAAACTCTACTGGCAACGCCATCTATCAGATTTTACGAGCATCATTTTACCTTGATATTTTCTAGAAGTTTTAACATCATTAGCCGTGCAGATTGCATTCCTCCATGTAGGAAACACTTCGTGTGGTTACTTGTTATAATATCTAAACGTATTCTAACTATTTTCGAGATAACTGCGGTTGATTAACGTTTTGTTTCTTAACGCGCATGTTGGTCGACTCAAGTACTGTTATACTTACTTAATTTTGATTAAACTAAAATTAATTGCACCAACGAACGATTAATCTAATATTTTTTAAGATATTGGACATTTCAACTATGTATGAAATATATACATATATACAGGATAATTTTAAAAGGTGTGCGAATATTTCAGGAGGTAATCAGGTGCATAAAACTGGACAACTTTCCCCAAGGAACATGGGTCGAAATCTTAAAATTGAAAATCGACTTTTCATACAAAGTGACTGGTCACGTGACTTATGTTTGTATGAGAAATTAAATTTTATTTTTTAGATTTCGACCTATGTTCCTTGGGGAAAGTTGTTCAGTTTTATGCACCTGATTACCTCCTGAAATATCCGCACTCCTTTTAAACTTATCCTGTATATGACCCTGGCCGATTTCGGCCACAGCGACTGGGATCTGCCTATTGAGGACATCGCTGGTGTGCCCTCAGGTGACTGATATAACTAATTTTTGCCGTGAAAGTGCGTCCACATTCACGGCAAGTCAGCACCTCTCATGGCTCTTGATGTATGAAATACCTAATGGACGACTCGCCTACAATTTATTAACACTGCGCGCTGGATTGATTTCTAAATTCGTGGGTAGTTACAATGTCCATGTCTTTACACGTTACTTTGTGTTAAACTGAGTACAAAGGAAGCACTGTATTTTAACACCTGTCACTTTTATATAGTAGCTAGTTTTTTCGGTATAGTAGACCCTTTATATTGTATTTATGAAAGGCCCAAAGTGCGCATAGGAGCTGAGAAAAAAAATATAAGCACAGTCGAGGGAGCCCCGCTTTGCAGGGCTGAAGGGTTTAAAAAAAATAACCACGAAGGGGATGGCGGGGTCTTTGCTCGCTCGCTTCGCTCGCTCACTAGACGCCCCATCCCCTTCGAACCTAACCTACCCGAGCCGGGGTGCCACAAGTCCCGAGCTCGCTTCGCTCGCTTTTGCATACTTAGTGTGTAGTGTACCTTAGGTTAATTAACTGTAGTTGAATAAACCGTAGGTGAATTCTCCTTTATGGATTTCGTTCATTAGTTATTACAAAAATCTGTGAAACGATCTTTAGGTATTTTAAACAGTAGGTATTTTGTCCGTAGTTATCTCGAAAATAGTTAGAATAAGTTTAGGTATTATAATACCCCTTCGTGTACCTGTTACATAACTAAACCGTGTTCAGTTTACGTCAATTAAACATTCATACGGCGTCATGCAATACAAATCCAACAATAACTCTAAAAAGTCACTTTCAAGGTCAATCAAAGGTTATCCATTGATCGGTAGACAAACACCCCGGAGGTGTTATATAAGGGGATGAAAATTTCATTATTTTTGACCTAAGACGAAAATCTATTAAAGAAATTTGACAAATTGTAGTAGCTTGATGTGCAGGCGTCTGTACATTTGTTTTGAAGGTGAGTATCTTCGTAAAACTGAGAAAAGGGATTCCAAGTTAACCATTTTAAGACGCAACTTACGAATAAACTTGTCTTAATTCATGGACGACAAAATTCAGCCAAATGGACTAACAGCCAACCAGCCAATCAGCCAGTCGGCTGAATTTTCATGACATTTACAGAATTCAGTTGCCGAATGAACGTACAACAGTGATCAAGTCAACACAGCTTCATGCAATATAAATCTAGCAATAAGGTTTTGTTAGGCACGTACCGTGGTACAAAAGCGTAGTGATTTTAGAACGATTAATAATTTATTTGTTTTATTTTTTTATTCATTAAGTTTTTGTCATTTTTCAATTTAATTTTTCTTGCGACTATTTACAAATCACTGTAACTTGTATTTAGCTTAACCCTTTTCAGGCTGTAACAGGAGAAACCTCGACCTCCTCCATACAGCATGTTCTAGTTCAGGGGTCGAGACGGTCGAGACCACATAGATGTAACATTACTAATAAAGTTTTGGAAACAAATGACTAATATCTACTATTTCACGCAACCGGTGTCCGAGGATTCAAGATATATCTATCATTTCTCCAATTCGTGTGCAAATAAGTGGTTTGATTATGATTATTTTTTTTACAACAAAAACACAAATAAACTAAGTGCCACGGGTTTATTGCAGACACACTTGCATACATTGGGGCAGAACTATACAATTACCTACTCTTAATAAAAAATGAGATCAATGAACACATGGAAAATACCGTAATACCTAAAGATAATAAAGAAGAAACATTATTATTTTAAAACTTGGGTTTAAAGCTAAGACCTAAGTTTCGTCCTCTAAAGTTAAAACCTTCGCCTTGTTTGTCAACGTTGTTTCTAGATGACTTCGCTGGTTCCACCTGAAAAGATATTGAAATTAACGTCAGTTATTTTTTATTTTAAAAAACTTATACGATGATCATGTGCCTGATCATAAACACATAGAAAGATCATGCTAAGTAGTTTGCGTGTGACGTGTTGAAGGCATTACAAAGCTTCCAAGCAAGCTTCGTCGTGACCGGATAAGTAAGACATACTGAGGTGACGTCACCATCACTCGGGCTCTTTCAAACGACCACCTTTCCCGCTATTTACTCTAATTGTTTATCTGTCACATTTACTCACAGGGCAGTAAACCTCGTTACCATCTTGTTGAGCTGGTGACGGGCTTTTCCTACAGCAAGATACAATGGAAAAAAAACGATATATCTACCATACCTGAGTAACATGGACCACATCGCCAACAACCGGGCGCTTCCTCCACTTATACCACCAGTACTCCACTCCCAGGGTGATGCAAGCCAGTCCTATGCCCATGAAGATGACGATGAACACCCCTCCAATGTTCTGGATTGAGATGCCGTCAGATTGGTCGTCCTGTTTCTCGCATTTCATCGCTTCTGGATTGTTGTTCCACCAGATCTCTTTAAGCTTCTCTAGTTTACGTTTGTTTAAGAGTTGCAGGATACTGTAACGTAAATGAGAGTTTTAAATAAAATCATGATTATTTTCAAAAACTCTTAGTTGTAGCAAGAAGTGGTTAACTGTGTGAACGACACTAAGCGCCCATAGACGTCATAACAATTAAACTTCTATTGTAACAAACTGCTATTGAGGGTGTTAATAATGGCCTGTTCACCCAATAAGTTCTGATTAGCTTATCTGTCAGCCGACTTCATATAAATACAAAATCAGTTCCATTATATCTTTAACATCATATATATCATATATTATATCTTTATCATTGTGCCAATTAAACTACTTCCAAAACTTGGTAGGTATTGAACTTAGAGGTATTTAAAGGCTCCCACAGACAGGCGCGACGCGACAATGCGACGCGACGCGACTGTAGTAGAACCATTTCTATGAAAACTTCATGGAAATTGTTCTACACGAATCGCTTCGCGCCTGTTTGCGGGAGCCTTAAAGCGTATGATAGCTTGTATGATATTTCGCCGCTACGTGGGCCTCAGATAGCTAGATTAGACATAAGTAGTGCTAGCTAGAATCACGAGTGACTAGGTATTTCCGTTCCCTTGAAATACGATTCTACTATAAATTGCTATTAAGTAGTGCAAACCGGAATAAATTGTAGCATATAAACTACTTTACTTAGTAGTAATTTATAATCTAAAGGCCAAGGGTACATTAAAGCAAACGTCATAAAAGCATTTAAAGTTTTCTACCATTTTCTCGTTTTCCCTGACATATTAATTAATACCCTTTTTTATTAATTAGTTAATCAATTGTTTATTTACTAACAGACTATTAGCATTAAAAAAATATCCTAACCTAACTAAAACTAGTAATAAACTAAAATATGGCGTCGAAAAATTCCTCCGCACGCTGTCGACTGGTAATGTACCCAAGAGACTGGAGGCACTGCCACGTTGTATGGCAATGCTTAGCCTCTGTCCAAGGTAAAAGCCAACCCGTTGGTGACGGAGGGTGTCAACCAGCCGTTTGGGGATTTCGTTGAACAAATCAACCCCAAACGGCTTGAAAATATAATTACCAATAAGGTTTTCCGCAGCCGTAGCAGCAGCGCCAGCACAGCACGCCGAGCTAGGAAGATGGGATGGCGCAAGAGTATCGACACACGTTGCGTCCCACACTAAAGACCTACCCACCTTCCATGGAAATATAGACAACGTCCGGTCTCTTGCCATCGTCGCATGCCAAGCCATTGCGGTTTCTAATATCTACAGCTGGAACGCCGACGGTGACAAGAGCTTGTCGGATTATTCGCGCACCGCGCGAAACAACCCGCACTTCGGCTGCAAGAGGCCGTGGTGTCCGAGGCTGTTGACAACTTCGCCACAGTGACAGCGATGAGGAGAACAACAAGGAGCTCCTATTCGCAGGGAAGCAGCGAGGCGGAAAGTAGTATCATCGAACAAAGTGCCTATGGTTCTACCTAAGTGATATATCTAAGTACATATGTATATATGGCTATTAGAAAGCACATTTTATCGATTGAAAGCTAAAAGAGCTTTCATTGCATTAATCTTTAATGTTACCTACCTTTCTTTGCTCAATATAACATGGCGATCGAATTATAGAAGTTCAAGTAGATATCCAAATAGAATTATTATGTCTTACTTTAATATGCGGCATGCTGGTAAATAAAAATGTGAACACATCAAAGTAATCTTTATTTGAAATATTGAAAAATACGTGGAATAATTTATGTTCATACAAGGTAATCATCATGAATAAGACACATCGTGGCTTATCAAATAGGTCACCGTTTAATAAATAAGTATCTATTACTATTGAAGAGATTCCAAATTCAAATGACATTACTGACCAGCGGGTTATAATGAAATTCAGTAGCAGTACAACATCATTGCCCGGCCAGATCCTAGGGCTATAAAGACTTACTTTCAGACAAGTTTACATGACATATTTTACATTATCGAGCAGGTGGTGTGAAAAATTAATTTACCGACATATACTGCTGCTAGGTATGGGCTAACTAAAAGTCTTCGTAGGTATGACTTTCTGGTACTTACATACAAAGAGTACCTATAAAAACTGAGATAAATAATAATTGTAAAGCAGACTGGTGATAATGTGTGGGTGTACCTATTGCTTTAATCTTGGGATTTAAGAATGAACACGTGTTTGACCGATACAATTCGCAAATAGGTAGGTATAAAGAATACGCCGTGGGCAAGCTGCATTATAAACAATACCTACGGGGAATCGGCAAAATGTCAGCGCGGTCACCTTTAGCTCTATTTGCATAGGACATCACCCGCTTATAGTATACCTACCAGCTTAGGTCTAAACTAGCACATATATCTGCCTTTATTCCGATTAAATTCTTCATACCTAATAAATTGTAGGTATGTATCGTTCTAAGATCTTAAGCAACTACTTAAGGCCTATGAGGCCTGAAGCTCAGCGCCCAGAGTTTTCGATCTCTGGATGAAACTAGGCAACACTACATTACTTTATACTTGGATTGCCACACAAAAAGACATGATGGCAACACTGCAACTCCCGAGAAAGATGAAGGAACTTGAGTAAAGGTAATTTCTTTAATTAAAAACCAAAATAAAAAGAAGAAGGAAACATTGCCAAGTAGGTATTCCTTTTTATGTGATCATGTCCCTTAGTGCAGCTGTAGGGTTACATTCACTTTTGACCCAATTTATAAAATAGGTTTTCCCACAAACAGGGCAACCCTCATCACAGGCTTGAGTTTTAGTACAGGGAAAACCCTCTAATCAATACCAACTTATTCTCATTCGAATAACGTTGGTAACAATTTTGTTCACAGTTACTTCTGTGAATTTCACGGAGAACAAAAATATTCGTTTACTTACAAGGTGCGCTAGATTTTAGTTCCCGCGTTGCATAAATAACATTGCGTACAGAATTACGGAAAATTTCTCAACTACGCATATATTGAGAAAGAATTTTTATTAACAGTATTTCAGTCACGCTTCTGAGCATATGGTCGTAAGGAAGCCGCGAGTTCACATAAATATTGTCTATGAAAACTTTGTACGAATAAAAAAGGCGGGAAGTCGTGAAATAAAAGGTCATTGACCGACAATTATATTTAACGTGTTAGGAACAGTGTTTATAGCTATGTAAACTGAACTCAGATACCTACGTTCTACAAAGATACTAAAGTCTGTATGTTTAGTCGAAATATGGTTCAATGAACAAAACTGAAGAAACGTGTACGAAAAAAGGTGTGCAAATATTGCACATTGAATAGTAATAATGAATTAACTCATTAACATCACAATGAAACAAAACGTAACCCGATATTAATTGGCTCTGTATTTTATTCCTATTTGAACAAGACATGAATATTTTTAGCAGAGCAGTGGTGGCCCAGTGGTATCGGCCCAGACTTACGGGTGTAGGTCGTGAGTTCGAACCCAGGCAGGCACTTTGTGTTCTTAATTTCATTTCCACTGCTCTCAAAACGGTGAAGGAAACATCGTAAATATAACTGGGATGTCCTATCTACCAACCCGCACTGGGCCCGCGTGGTGGATTATGGCCCACTCCCTCTCACAGAGAGAAGGCCTGTGTCCCAGCAGTGGTAAAATTATAGGCTGATCATGTATGTGTGTGTATGAATATTTTTAATACTTACACTACAGCTAATATTAACTACCAATTTAAAGCACACAATAAGCTATTAATCAGTCTTAATTCCTACACACGACTTGATATAAACGTCAAAAAAATAAATGTTTAAAGCTTTGGTACTCACGCATTATTAAACTGGTCTTTCAACGGAGAACCCTGCTGCACAGCGATCGCATACGGCTTCCTCGAGAACTCGTCTCCGACTGACTGAAGATCACAGCTGGTCATGACGTGGTACTTCACATCAGTAGCGTCTCCCAACCAGGCGAAACCTTCACTAGAACTCTTGGAATCCCTTACTCTCTGCAACGCTTCATCAATGGTGTTAGGCAGAACTGCCTCTTCCATCGCTTGCCACATTTTGGAGTATTTGTCACTGACTGGGTAGTCCCATACTGCTAGTTTCGCGCGTTCCACTTCTTTTAGACTGTCGTTTAGGCTCATTTCTTTCCATATCCTGGAATTACAGTGTTTTCATTTAGAATATGGCCGGTATTTGCTTTCAGTACCAAAAAGATGTAGGCAACATGCAAATAGGTTGACAAATTTTTGTGTTTTTAATTTCGTGGTTTTAAT
Source organism: Fissipunctia ypsillon (assembly GCA_947568875.1). Classification (NCBI taxonomy): domain Eukaryota; kingdom Metazoa; phylum Arthropoda; class Insecta; order Lepidoptera; family Noctuidae; genus Fissipunctia; species Fissipunctia ypsillon. The sequence continues at coordinate 5,449,963 of OX387643.1, forward strand.
GGCACTTATTTCGATTATTAATAACACTATACGGTATGCACTGTTTAAAGTCACTTGCAATAGTGACGTTTTTGTTTTAACGACAAAGTGCATGGTAGTCTATGTTGAGTTATATATTATCAGTTATAGATCGAAATCGCCTGAATAATACCTACTGCGCTATGAAACAATGTCTCGTTAGCTCACATTAATATTCATTGCACCATTTGTATACAAAAATAAAAATAAAAGAAACACATAATCTTTCAATGGACGACAAAATGGAGTAATTTAATTCTTTTCATAGCGACGCGGAAGCAAAGTTTCGAAATAATGATTATCTCAAAATATTCAAGGCTTTTGAAAAAAAAACACACAATGAGTATTTCCAAGTAAAAAAGATGGCAGCTAATAACCTCGTGACGATAACTACGTCACTTTGTGGTCATTTAATAAATCTCACGGTTTGGTCATTTTTAAGCTATCTCTAAGAGCGGTTCTGCACTACTTCCGATCCGAATCCGAGAAATGTCGGTCCGAAGTAGCCGTAGTAAGTACCTACTATTTGTATGAGGGGTTGCGCACTGGATCCGAACTCTGTCCGTCCGAATTTAGAACATTCCCAATTCAGATTGAATTCGGATTCGGATCGGATGCAGTGCAGAACCGCTCTAAAGCGCTCATTATTCCGGACTGCATAAGTAGTTCGTTTACAGCGCCTGCTACACGGTCGCCAACCGCGTCCCGATCCCGACAGAGGTGACCTTGGTGGCTTATAAATGGTGGTTTACGACCAAACATTGAGACAGCTGTGCCGGTCGCACCAAGGTCACCGCCCCCGACCCATCCGGGAGGTGCGGGGGGATTCCGGGGCCCCGGCCGGGTTGGCGGCTGATTGCTTGGTCGTAAACCACCGTTTACACGGTTGTAAACCACCAAGGTCACCTCTGTCTTGACGCGGTTGGCAACCGTGTTGGGACAAGGTTAGGAAGATACGACGTGATGAAACTATTCATTCAGTCAGTATAATCATGTTCTCTGAAATAGTGAGGTGAGGTGTCGACGTGGGATTGGTTCGTGCACTCCCTATATTTAGGATTTTGTTCTATGCATTCAAGATAAGAATAGGAATGGGGAACCTTGACCGGGAACTGACTAACTTCACTTGGATGAGATGCACGTTCTAAAATAGTCTTCCCAAACCCAATTCAACTGAAGTTAGTCTGACAGCTAAAACTACACAACGTCGCTGTCAAACCAAAATCTGCTATGTGCAAAAATTATACTTTTGAAATATTGAAACAAAAGTTCTCCTGTAAAATTTTATATGAAGGTGTATTTTAAGAAGGAACTTTATATGAAAAAGGTCCTAGATCGTCGTACAGTGCTCATAAGCACTTAGCAGGTTTTTTATACGGTAGATAGGGCAGTGAACTAAAGGTATGCAAAGGTCAAAAAGTAGAAATCTAAAAAAAGTGCACATAGCAGATTTTGGTTTCACAACGACGACAAGTTGACGAAAGACCTCACTTTTTTTATATCTTTGTACAAAAACAATTGAAACTATGCGTAGTACGCCCAGAATGTATAGTGAGCGAGTAAGCGCGATTTTGGACACATTCGGAGCAATTATTTCTTCCTATGATGTGTTACATACTTATTTTTCGCGAGGATTAGGTATTGAAGTGTTTGTCAGAACGATTTATTGATTCACATTTTAATGTTGCGCGCTTGTTTTCTCTTTCTGATAAGCAGAACTTGAATTAAGATTACCTTGGTTGTATCCAAAGTTGATGTCTTGAGCCTTTTGTAAACAAAGGCCAAGGTAAGCCACAGTTCAACGTTCATGTTGGTTGTCAAAAGTGGCTGAAGTGGGCCGTTTAAAGCTTGTCAAGCAAGCATCAAATGATGACTCCTACCTCAAATCAGGCCTACAGGTTTATAACACTGCTAAACCTAGTTCTAAAACCGGACAATAACAAGTTATTTAATAGGCTATTGTTAGAGAAAAAAAAAATGAAGAATGAAAAAATGTGAAAGATGAATATAGATTCATTCACACATAAATACATATAATTTATAAATTAATGCGAAAGTTACTCTGTATGTCTGTTACCGTCTCACGCCTAAACCACTTGAACCGATCGTTATGACAGTTGACAGATAGGTAGCCTGGGACCTGCCCCCTAATAGCGTAACATATATCAATCACAATCTGAATGATTTTGAAGCATATTGCTAATCCACTGCTTCAAGTTCGAAAAATGTGTGTGCTCAACAACGTAAATAACGCAATGAATGTTGCTGAACTGTCAAAATGAAACCGACTCCTACTGTAAGAGAGTTATGCAAATGCCCCGCTGGAGAAGGATATAGGCTACTTTACTAAAAAATGCTAAAATAAAATACATGCAGACGAAGTCGCGGGCAACCGCCGGTATAAAATAAAATCTCAAGAATAATAGAATAAATTGCTTAGTTTATTCTTCAGATAGGCCAGTAAGAGTATTTTCTTCATTAGATGTTGTTATTTCTCTCCATAGAATGATAGAAACCGACCGCTTATCTTTCTCGCGAGTCGTAAGAACAACAGAAGTAGGTCACTAGTGTACTATGCCTAGATACGTGAGCGATAAACTAGCCCATATCACTAGTTGTGGTATATCGTAATCAGTAAATGTGTTACATCATTGTGCTTAGCAACTTTATTTCTGTAATAATTCGCTAGGGCTGGCTCTAACACTGGCTGGATAGGAATCTTTACATAGTTTTCGTTAGGTTCACATCTCGGGATATGTAGGTATCAAAGACCAAAGACCGGATTTCGAGTTTTGGTGGTCTAAAACAAATGATTTAGACAAAAACAAACAAACAACACACAACACAAGACAAAAACAAACGAACAAACAAAAAAACACGTCAAACACTAAATGAAATCAAACAAATTCTCATAATTTTCTTTGCTTTTATAAGTATTTAGGTCACGGTTGTTCTTCTGTCAAGATCTATCCTGCAGGAGGAGAACTTTAAGATTCCTCATCTGACCTTTTTATGCAGCTACCTAATTTTATTGGAAATAACATGCCTTTACTCATGCTTCCACTACAACATGGTAACATCCTATCGTGTTTTTCGTGTATTGAGAATGTCCGCTTACTAATGAGCGCATGACCAGTTCCTTTAGCCGTGACCTGACTATCTTCTTTGGAGTTACGCGCAGCGAGTGCTGTTTGACCTTCGTGACACCTAGTGCAACCGAGTGCAGTAACTATGTAGGTATCGAAACATACTGGAGTAGGTACCGAAACCCGTGACATTTTCTTTCTACGTCAAAAGCGCGCGAACCAATCAAGATGGCGTCCGTATAAATGTTGCGTGTATAAAAAAAGCTTGGAGCGTTTAACAGAATCATTTAATTTTAATTACCTACCGACTTAGTTAGATCAGAATATTATTCGATGTTATCAGCATCATTGATAATAGTTAGATTATCAAGGATCAGTCATTCTTTTGATAGGTAAGTAGGTATATAATTTGTCATTTATGGCATTTTGACGTGCTCCACGTTAGCACGTCAAAATCTGTCTGTCAAATCCACATACTGGCCTTCTATAGTGTAGCTATCGATTGTTACCAACGAGTCACACTGTAACATGTCATAGTATGACTCGTTGGGAACAATCGTTAGATAAGGTAGCCTTGAAGGTGCTAATTACTACACAGTTGACAGACGTAGGCTGTTATTTTCATAGTTATTTTAATATAAAATTATATCTTTCTACTTATAGGTCTGCGGACTGGCAATCAAGACACAGACTCTTCCTTCCAGTTCAAAGAAAAGTTGCTTATCTGCAAAATCTCTGACTTAGTAATGAAGATTATAAAGTGGAAAATATAATTAATAAGCTTATTACGTATCCCTGAACATGTAAATCAACATGAACGGTACATTAACATCAGACTCAGCATTGCCAAAGTCCCACACATTAATTTTTCGCCATCCCGACTCCAAACTACTGAAGTTGCTAATTTTAACAATAGAGTTGAATGACACTTTAATGTTTGATTGTAGGTTGAAATCCGAATAACAATGATAATAAAAAGACGCTCATATCACACAGTCACATTTAGTGCCCGTGCCGTTTGACCGATAAGAAATGATAACGTATAGATATGCTGTGCGTACAACTGGACAAATAAAAGATTTTCTAAACGTTCGATTATTCTATTCTAGGTGAAAATTGCCAGTATGACACAATTTTCTACCTATGTGTACCACCAACTGCTAAAAAACCCGACTGCGTAAAAAATTAAATTTAAAAAAGATGGAAACAAGATGACCTATTTTGTCTCCAAACAATCTCATGCAATCGCAACTTTTAACAATAAAGACCAAGCCTCCGAATGCATGAGCTTGTTTGGAGACCAAATATGTCTTCTTGTTACCATCTTTTTTTTTAATGTTATATTTACGCAGCAGGGTTTTTGATTTTTTAAATTTACTTTTTATATTTTACTCTTTTTAGTTAGGATTATTTTTCTCTCACTGTATGAAATAACGCTTTAGGTAAGAGTTCTCTTTGATATCACATCCCTATCCAAAATGATATCCTCTTTGATATCACATCCCTATCCAAACTGATATCCTCTTCGATATAACATCCCTATCCAAACTGACATCTTCTTCGATATAACATCCCTATCCAAACTGATATCCTCTCTGACATCACATCCCTATCCAAACTGATATCCTCTTCTAAAATATATTTCAAAGCAGTAATATGTTTAAATATACAAGGTGGAACCGGACAATTGACATTCCTTTAAACCACGTAAAGAGAATCATGTTCTTTACCCGTACACAAAAAATTAATCAAATCCAATGAATACTTTAGCCGAAGGAAATTATTTTTCATTTTCTTATTTTTCAGCATGATGTAGATCCGAGTCCGTAATAATAGGTAAACATTGCCGCCGCCGCGCCCCGCACCCCGCACCGCACCGTTGGTCAGTGACATTTCGTAGATAAAGCGAGTTTGCTTTTTATGCAGTTGATTCTGCTATTTATTTTGTTTGAAAACTGCAATTTTTTAATTTTCCAATAATGACTAATCTTCGTGTTTTAAAATGTTTCGATGGACTAGTACTGTGCTCGTTTTAATTTAATGTCATACGTCCAGATCCACATTGTATAGCATATAATTTGTAAATATTTTTGTAATCATCTTTTAAAATCAATTTTGATATCCCATTCGATAGGTTTGGGAGAATGTTTTTTTTAAACATACACTGGCGCCAAAAATACGCCATTTAGATGTTTTATAATTTAAATATGTATACCCAGTGCCACTCGCGCAATAAAGACGTATCTAACGACATCTCATTCATCAAAATCGGTTCAGCCGTTTAGTAGTTACAAGGGAACATAGAGTCGGACATACATACATACAGGTCAAACACATAACCCTCCTTCTTTGGCTTCGCCGCAGTCGGGTAAAAATATGCTCTATTTGAGAAGGGAGGGGTGGAGGGGTCGGAACATCATCCAAACGTGGTTCTCCTCAAGAACACAGTAAGATCCCGACCTAGAGATGTGTAGTCTACTGGGAAACGACAGTTTCGCTGGCTATCTTTCTGAGATAGACATAGACATTACTCTCCTACTAGCTAGCAAATGATTATATTTCACTTCCTTCAAATATGTCAGAAGAAAACAGATCTCTTTAGATAACACCAAGCTAAGAAAAAAAAACAAATACCTATACAATGCCGCACATGGGCATGTGACCTGACCGCCCGTATTTTTCTGAATAGGTATTCATGAAAAATTATCGAAAATTATCTTTAAAAGGGGGAGGGGGGGGGGGGGGTGTATCTTTCATATTTTCCATGTTCATTTTTTAAATACTGATTTTTTAAGAAAAAAATGTCTTCACCTCCGTTTTTTTTCATAGTCGATTTTTAATAGGAAATGTTAGTTAATCCGATAAAATAACTCATAAGATTTAGAAATAATAAACAGAATCCAAATCAAGATAACGTCGGAGATATGGCAAATAAATATTCAGAAAAATACGAGCGGTCCCATATCCATGGGCAGGTGCAAGTAACATTTTTTATTTTTTACGGACACTATTTGAAAATTGAATTTCAGTTTCACGTCGAATGAGGTCGCATGCAGTAATAATCTTTTCTTCTTTCTTTTAAACGTGTTCAAACAGTACTGTACTGAATAGGATCATGGTAGACCCAGAATCCTCATTCAGACACGCTAGGTAACCTAAAATGTAATTTGGGCAGTAGGCCGTTGTCATGTGATAATAAATTAACAGTTTATCGTATGTGCGTAACACTATTTTGGAAAAGATAATTAAAACACGCATGATTTTTAACCCCTTTTTCCTCGTAGATAATTAAACCAAGAATAGAATGTAAAGAGTTACGCCAGTGTTCGTGTAATGGAAAATTAAATAATGTTATGAAATAGGTATTACCCATTTCCCACATTCCGATTAACTGATAAAGGTACTCAATCCGACATGGACCATGATATTGAAATACTTGAATCAAAATATTTGTTTTTAATTTTAACCTAGCCTATCTGCTTAGATACCTCAATCAACTCAGCCTATCACAGTTCACTGCAGGCCTCTCACAGGCTGCACACCACACCATGTCCTCCGCATCCAGTCTGTCCCAGCCACCTTCATCGTCGTCGGTCCATCTTGCTGCCCCACACTAAGCTGGCCGATACTCGTCTGCTCCACCGGCCATCAGTCATTCGGCAAACATGGCCAGCCCACTGCCACTTCAGTTTGCTTACTCTGCAAGCTATGCCGGTTCTTTTCTGGATAACTTAATTCCTGATTTTATCCTTCAAAGAAACTCTGTGCATAGCCCGCTCCATAGCGCACTGAGTGACCTTTAATTTGAGGACCAGCCCGACTGTCAGTGTCCCCGTTTTGGCACAGTATGTCATAACGGGTAGGACGCACTGGATAAAGACCTTAGATCTCCTAAATAAATCTGTGATGTAATAAACAAGGATAATTGTAAAAAAAAGTATTAAAAAAACATTTCCTTGATTTGTAATTTAAGAAATGATCGTGTGAGTACATCTATGTAATAAATGCGCCGAGATGATGTGTCTAATGTATCACGGTTAAACCCGCGATGGTTTGTGTAGTATATTTTTTGTCAGTAAACTTATATATAACATGTTTTGAATAATAAAAATAATATAAAAAACTTATCTATTGCACTAATATAACCCATCTAATACCTAAGTCCCTGATAAGTAAGTAGATACAATATGTTACACTTTTCCAAAATAATATACATACATAACTTTTGAATCACCTGTCATAAATTTTTCTGAAAAATATAGAACAAAATTCAAGAACACCGTTCAGTACTCACTCATAGAACTTCTCCTCGATATTAGCCATCCTTTGGAAGTAAGTCATGGCCGCAGATCCGTTCAGAGGAGCATACTGTATCTTGTATTGTTTAGACAAGTCATCCAGGGACTCAATAGGCGTGTCCAGGCGAGAAACTGTTAGGAACGCAGCCAAATTCGCCGTATACGATGCGATTATGATGAAACTGTGGGAGAAGTAATAAAGCTGATTGATGGTCGTTTGTTCAACAAGAAAATAGGCACCTACTCATTGGCAAAACACGTGGGACTGTGGGACACCTTTTAGGCGATTATTTTAGCTCTATTTAAAGTCGGAACACCTCTTTGGAATTTGAAGCAAAAGTCCTTGCGTCAAATGTTTAGGTTCTCCCTAAAAATAAAATTTTACAAACAATTAAAACTAAGTCGAGTTGTCTTTGTCTTGTCGAAGTCTAAAAGAAGCTGGTGCCTTCTACTAATCTTACGGGACCTTTTTCTCAATCAAAAGTTAAGTCAGATGTCTTACCCAAAAAGCCACCAAGTAGCGGCCAACAGTCGTCCAGACAAGTTCTTTGGCGCTTCACCACCTCCTTGAGGAGTCAGTGACGTCATGCAGAACCATAGACACTCCTTCAACGTAAACTCCCTCTTTTCTTCGTCCTCTTTGTACTTCTCTCTATTATTCTGATAGCTGTATGGACTCCATTTGTCAAACACCCACATTAGGAAACTGGAAGGAAATATTACTTATCTAAATGTTTTGAATACTAGCTGTGCCCCGCGACTTCGTTCACGTGGAAGACCTAAGATACACAATATACTAAAATAACAGCCACATTTTTATAAAAATCCCTCGTCCCCCGAACCGCCGCGTGGCATTGCATCGCCCGCCCGCGCTATTACTTCGTTTTCGCTTAGCGTTCTTTCAGACTTTTTTTCTTTTTGCTCGGTTCCTAAGGGTCGTAGCGTAGGGGTTACATAGCCTATAGCATTCTTCAACAATTAGGCTATAAAATGCAAAAATAATATTTCAAATCAGACTTTTTCTTCACAATTTCATGGGTTTAATTTTTTTGCGCGGAATCTTAATGATTTTTCAAAAATAAAAGTATCCTAAGTTACTCCCCGTAACATCAGCTATCTGCCAGTGAAATTCCCGTCAAAATCTTTTTCAAAATTGCTTTTTTGTTATTACCGTGTATACTTCATAATATGAATTTAGTAAAAAGTTGTTATTTTGACATTGACAATTTACAAAGTATGATCTTAAAACTATACTGGCCCCTTTACATTCTACCATTACAATATGGTGGGCAAATATTTAATTGTATCCTGCATAATTATATTAAGTATTTTAATTAAATAAAAAAGACAACAACAACATTTAAGAGCTCATGCATTAGGATTTTTATGGAACAAATTTTAATTAATTAATTGATGTCAAAGTTATACCTAGGTCAAGTTTAGGAGATAAAGTTTATTACAGTGTCAGCATAAGAGTATTTATTAATTAATTGTAAATTGTAATTGATAATGTCATAAGTATTATAATGTCAAAGTGATGATTCAGTCAAAGGACTTAGTTAAAAATGGCCTACGAATCAACACGTATGAAACCTTTACAGCAATTATTAATTTTTTTTTAATTTACATTACAATTATTACAATACAATGGACACTTCAGAATTTCGAAAACATTTTAAAAAGTAATTCACTTCGGTCTTATTCCCCGGCGCCATTATTTGTTTGTTTCAATTTTGACGTTTTGAATAGGCAAAGGGCATTGTAGCTCTTAGGCTCGGCGCAAACAAGCCACCGACCACACTACAGCCACCGGCGGCTGTCGCGTCTTGCTGCGGTGTTGAGTACTGCTGTAGCGGGTGGCCGCCACCGGCCACACGTGTGCGACGAATCCATACAAAACGTATGAAAAAGCTTGTGAACTGCTTGCCGCTGGGCTACCGGTGGCTGTGGTGGGTGGCTCGTTTGCACCGAGCCATACAGCCAAATCGTTGTAGCAGTATAGTGTGCACCGTAATTACAAAACTCAGTACTCTCAGCGCTGTGTGAAACGAGCAACATCGACATGTCAGTGTCATCATTGACAGATGACAGTTTGACTTTTGGGTAAACAAGCGAGATTTTATATTCCTAGTAAAATGCAATATTTACTCCTAACTCACACAAAAACGAAACAGTCCATAGCCCTAATCTAGTCATAACTACAAATAAATTAGTATAAAGAACGGATAGTTCTGACTACCTAATATTATACAATGTGTCTGTACACAGTGTGACGAAAATTAAGGGTGAGGTACAGACCATCAAACTGAACAACTTTCTCCCGGGGACCAACATCGTAATCGCAAAAAAAATATCAGTCGTCTCATACATTTGTTCGAGTAGGTATTGAAGTTTTGTATGGGATGACTGATTTTTTTTCACGATTACGATGTTGGTCCCCGGGAAAAAGTTGTTCAGTTTGATGGTCTTTACCTCCCCTTTAAGTTTTACTATTCCGAAACCAGACACCCTGTATAATGAAACGTTTAAAGATAAAATCCAATGTATTTTCACTAATAAACGCTAAGTTAGTATGTTTATATAGTATGTTTCGGATTTCGAGGTTTTATATGGCCTAATATAACATCAAAATCCGAAAGTGTTTTGGATTTTTTACAATGCTCAGAAGTGTCCGTGATTTTAAGCATTATTTAGATCACAGAAAGTAAATTCACTTCTCTGTTGCTTCTTAGGCGGTCGATATACGAATATGGACGCTGAACAATGTCCTTTGAATATTCATCGATTATTAGTATTTAAAAATAATAGAGATTTCAGTTTCCTTCTCCGCGATCATGTATTCATTAAGATTGTAATAACAGTTTTCCTTTAACCATTGCGTTACCTTTTTTTTAAACATGGTCAAAGGTATATCTTTAAAGGCGTCTGGTAATTTGTTATATACCTTTATAGCATTTATGTTCGAGTTTCTTTTATACAATTCGAGCCTGCATTGCGGTCAAAGAGCTATGTTTAAAACTTTTATTTCTAGGCGCTACATTTCGTTTGGTTACATCTTTATGTTTCGTAAAATATTCCGGATGTTGCTGTACAAATAGGCATAATTCTCTAATCTACATACAAGGTAATGGCAGAATATTATACTTTATTAACAATGGCTTACAACTATCCGTATACCATGCTCCACATATTGCTCGTATACATTTTTTTGTACTCTAAACGCTTTTATAATATCCACCGAATTACCCCACAACAAGAGACCATAAGCGAGTACGGACGATACGTATCCGTGATATGCACAAAGAGCCGCCTCTGTTGATACCGTGACTCTTAATCTTTTTATTGCGTAGACAAATCTGGCGAGACTATGACAAACGTAATCGACATATTGTGTTTTCCAGTCGCAATTCTGATCCAACTTGATACCCAGAAATTTAGTACTTGTAACTTTTTCAATGATAATATCCTTTTATTTAACATATAACGCCTATGACTATCTTTTATGGATGTGGAATTGTATCATTTTCGTTCTCCATATTAATTTGTAAGTTGTTAGAATCTAACCATTGTATTATGTTGTTTATCGCCTTGTTTACGTCTATTTCATATGTGTCTACATTTTCGCATTTCACATTGAAGGTTGTGTCATCAGCAAACAAAACTGTCTTATGGCGAGTGATATTTGGGAGATCATTGATATATATGAGGAATAAGAAAGGTCCCACTACACTCCCCTGTGGCACTCCAAAATTATTTTGTCGATAGTCACTTCTATGTAACATCTTTTTGTTATTATGTTTTCTAGAGATTTCAACACATTGTTTCCTGTCATTTAGGTAGTCTCTCAACCAGTCGTTCGCTTTGCCTCTTATTCCATATTTTTCTAGTTTGTGTATGAGTAATTTATGGTTCACAAAATCGAACGCCTTACTCATATCTAGAAAAATCGCCACAATTGGTAAGCCATCATTTATATAGCCTGGGTGACAATTTTGATCAAATTGAAACATGCCAATGAAGTAGTAGTATTCTGACTAAACCCAAACGACATTACAAACAAACACTTCAATTTTATTTATTTGTATAGATTTGCCATGCCAACATAGCCGAGAATGTTTGTTTTGTGTAAATAAGGAAACAGGTAACTGGAACGACAAGAATTTAGTCTGAAAAATGTATTTCACACACTGCGTTATTTATGACATCATTTCGATAACTAGGTAAATATATAGGTACCGAAAACTATTCATAATTTGCACTAGAAATTGTTTACTAAAACTGACCTTAGTATTTTAAACACAATAAGGCATAGTTCAAGTCCAAATGGATTCAAAAAAGAAAAATAGTCTTTCTAGCATTAACAAACGCGACCCCACAAAATAATTTTATTATTAAAGTGTGAATATCCGCTAGCCGGCAGTTATACTTATTTGTGTCAGATTCAAAATATAACGTAGGTATATTATGAGCGATATTACAAGTGTGTGGTTTTCAGTCCCGTTAAGTTCGTATGAAATCATGTGTGGGGACAAAAATAGTAAAGATATAGGTCGACTTTTCCTCTTTGAACTAATGTAATGTTGAATAATGTAATGTTATGCGGTGAGTACTGGCCAGTTACTATAGCCATAAAATGCTAGGTATAACCTCTTTACTGTTGTTGTTTTTTTTTTAAATCAGAATGTTTTTAAATGTTGCAAAATTGCCATACTTGAATGTTCTGTCCTCATTTCAAATTCAATGGTACAGTTGTTCGAAATATAAACAATATTGTATTGTAAACAATTTCTAGTCTAATATTTTTTTCTTTTTTACCGCATTTATTTAAATGTTTGTCACCATTATGTTGTTTTTGTTTAATATTCTGAATATCACTGTAATGTTGCTAATTATGTACGACTAACGTACTTACATACAAAATGTTTCAGCGATACGTAGATAGGTACCTACATACTATACCTACTGTACATACATAATAGCTACTAAGCTAGTTACGAAACACTAATTTTCATTCCTAAGTCTAGAGCACTAAGGTTGAAAATTGTAAGGGGCTGCTGGATGTTGGGAAATACTTGTTGCTATGCGAATTATTTTACTTTAGTCTTTTCATTGAAACTGTGACTAATTTTTAGACGTATATTCGACCAAAGCATAAAAGGTCGTTGCGCTTCGGAAATTATTTTTGGAATTTAAGTATTTTTCTGTAACTTGTGCGCTGGAAATTAAGTTTCAAAAGATTTTGTTTTATGGAACGGAATCCTAAGGATGATCTCTGAGAGACCAGAGTCTGCAGTGCTGGGGAGATTCGTCCAGCTTTATGTGACGAGATGACATTATGATATTATTGACATTGTTGACATGAATGATTTTATTAATTGTATTTTTGAATTATGTTATTTTAATTTTATTTTTATGAATGTTTGAAATACTAACATAGATTTAAGACCATGTAACTAATAATTATGGACAAATTAATTTAGTCTGAAATAAAAAGAATTTAATTTAATTTTAATTAATTATTTCGACTGTCTCGTTGGTCTAGTGGTCGCTAGCGCTACTGCTGAGCATGAGGTCCTGGGTTCGATTCCCAGGTCGGGCAAAGTGTTATTGGGTTTTTCTATCTGGAATTTCTCAGTAGCAGCCCGGAGTCTGGATTTGTGCCCGGTAGATGGCAATAGGCTCGCCCCCTGTTACATGGGACTTAAACATAACTGGCGAAATGTGGGTGTACTATAGAGGTACACCTCTGCCTAACCCTTCGGGCGTGATGTTATGTTATGTTAATTATTTCGAAGACTTGTAGGTGTTGTAGGGGGAAACGCTAAGGTAGCCCGCGAAATTTATATTTTCATACGATTTTTGTAATTCAGAGCTCAGTATCTAGGTGTATGTTGATTAAAGTATGGTTCGCGACCGTAACAAATATGTATTTACAGAATTATAATCACTAGAATTAGTAATACAACTAGTCAATCAATCTGCCTAGCCTTTTCCCAACTACGTTGGGGTCGGCTTCCAGTCTAACCGGATGCAGCTGAATACCAGTATTTTACATGGAGCGACTGCCTATCTGACCTCCACAACCCAGTAACTGGGTAATACGGTACCCGTTGGTAAGACTGGTTGTCAGACTTTCGGGATTCTGACGACCTGTAACGACTGTCAAAGATCTACGAATGACAGCCGGGACCAACTGCTTAACGTGCTTTCCGAGGTGCGAAGGGGTCTTGATATATGTAAAGATGGTCACGCATCCACGGACCAACCGCGGCAAGCGTAGCTTGACCTGATCGATCGACCCGTGCGGCTGTTATTTCTTAGCCACAAGGCCCCCTAACTTCTTAGGTTAGTATGATCCTCAAATGTCAAGATTTCATGAAATAGTAATTCTTAGAATTACTTGATCTTAGAGAATTGTATCGACTTTAATGATTATCATTCTGTAAATACATATTTGTTACTGTCGCGAATCATATTTTAATCAACATACAACGTAATACTGACCTGCAAATTGCAAAAAACGCAAGAAAATTTGAATTTCACGGCTACCCTGGCGCTTTCGCCTTAACCAAAGGTAGGTGTAGTCTTCCAATACGCATTTATCGCATTATCGCATTTATCAAACGCCTTGCTTGCCATGATTAGGAGCGCACTGGACACCTACTCTAGCGAAACCGGCAAATGGCGCCTATATGCAGCACACCGCACCCCGCGTAGTACACCGCACCCCGTGCACCTCCGTGCCAAGCCTCACGCGGTTTCGATCAGATAAAACGGATCAGTATTTCCGTTGTATGTGGGATTTTTTACTGGGTCCAGCATACTGTCATGTGTGTGAACTTGCTCATACAACTACATACGCCAATAGCGTAGGTATACGGTTAAACGGACCTGTAAAACGGACTGCTACATATTTTGTCGGATCGGTATTCTGAATACTGTATTATGTGTGAACTCGCTCATACAACTACATAAGTACGCCATAAAATAACGGACCTGCACAACGGATCGCTATGTGTACGCGCCCAAATGCGACGCGGTGGGTCGGGGACCAAGAAATGTCACGCGGACCGAAGTTGCGGGCAGAAGCTTGTTGTAACATAAATACCTAACATAAACCTACACAAACTAAATTATCAAGAGAACGTTCTAGAAATCTTATACCAACTACGGAAATCCCTAAAGTTACAAGACCAAAGGTCTAATTAATTAGGATTCCCTTAGCACGTGCAATAGTACCTACCTAAAATTGAAGTGCCTGTTTGTAATGTCATAATAACTTTTTACTAAATGCATATGAAAGTATATACAGTACATAGAACAAAAAAAATTAAATGTTTGTCCATCTGTTTGTTCAGGCTCATCTCCGAAATGGCTAGACCGATTTTGATGGGAATTTATCTGGCATACAGCTGATATTACAAGGAGTAACTTAGGCTACTTTTATTTCAGAAAAATAATTAGGGTTACGCGCAAAAAATAATTAAAACCTATGCAAAAATAATAACTGGAACTACCAGACAGATTTTAAATTTGTTTTTGCATTTGGTGAGCCAATTCTCGAGGATGGTCTATTTAACATCACGCTACGAACCTTAGGAACCGAGCAAAAAGGAAAAAAGGTAGAAAGAACGCTAAGCGAAAACGAAGAAATAGCGCGAGCAGGCGATGCAACGCGGCACCTCGAGGGACGAGGGAGTTTTATTAAAATGTGGCTATTATTTTAGTACAAATTCTGTATCTTACGACTTCCACGCGAACGAAGTCGCGAGGCAAAACTAGTTTATAAATAAATAGTAACATCGGCGCTGCGTGCCGATATGAGGTGTTACGTCCATCGTTTGACCTCGTCCCATAAAATCAGATATGAAATAATGGAAGCAGGTGGGCACTGCTCCATCGATCGCTCAAGCATCGTAATAAATGTCAAAATGTCACGGATGAACGCCCGTTTTCAGATTATGTACGCCACACCGCATTATAACAGCTATTATAAAATACTGGTTTCTAACTAAATTCGCACACCATCTCCCTCTTTCATACAAAAAGGACAGGGATAAAAAATAAGGTCACCTGCAAAGAATTCGGAAATTGTAAAATATTGCTGTGCTATTGTGGAGTACAGTTGTGCTGGGAACAGGTTTCTGCAACGCTAAAGCTGAATGATGTCATTGGATTACCTGGTAAAGAAATATGCAGCCAGTATCGATAGCCAAACGTCATTCTCCAGAACAGTTAGGAATTTGAACAGGGAGGTCGGAGTTCTCGGCAGCTTCATCATTATTGTAATCCCGACTAAATCGTAGTACGGCACAGTGAAGTCAACGACATTTTCTCTTTCAGCCATTACGGACAGCGAAGACAGCCCTATATCTGCTTTCTTATCAACAAGCTCTTTTATAATTCCGTTCCAGTTTCCATTCTCGTCCATTATGCCGAAGTTACCGTCCGGCGCCAAAGATATTTCATAATCGAACTTAACGATTTGCCGAATCTCCTCGATGAGGTCGATACAATAGCCTTTGAAGCCTTTAGGTGATTCTTCGTCGCGTATGATAAACGGCTTTTGCTAGAAAATAAATATCAAAATTGTGCGTTTCTTATCAAAATTCCAGACGAACCAAAGACTAGAGTGACACTGGTGTTTGAACAGTTTGTTGTTAAGTAAACTGACAAATTTTTATCAAGTTGCCAACAGAATTTTAAACAATAGCCGAGTTCATTTACCTCGACTGTGACGATTCTGTACACTAGCTGCGCAGAGTAATTACTCATGTTATTGGGGTCAGTCAAGGTTAGGTTTGAGGAGAGGCCAGCTTTCCAGGAACCCAGCGAGTGGCTACTAATAGATGCACCATCTTTGACCGTGATCGCGAGCAGATCGGTGCTAAATTCCATGTAGCTTCTTCCGTTCATGGGGTCATCTTGCGGAATATAAAACGGAGCATATGTAGGCGTCTCTTTTATCTGTAAAAAAAAACCAGTGACTCGTAACGTAGCCGGTAGTAATCAGGCGATTACATTAAAAAAAAGTCGTTTCAGGCTAAATATGTCAACGAACCTCTTGAAACGCCGTTTTAAGGTCCAAGGTCCTGTTTGGTGTATTCTTGCCGTCGTAGTCGTCACATGTAATATATTTCATGTCGTTTGGCCACTTGCCAGAGTCCAGTAGTGATCTGGAAATTCATAAGCGTGAACTCTCATGGAATAAGCCAGGATATATTTAGACAAACCACATTGCACGTGGTGTACTAAAGTAGAAAATGGTACACTAAAACAGGAATAGTAAAGGTCGTTACTTGATAGTTAAAAACGTTCTCAAAGACAGGTCGAAGTAGAAGGCGGATGTGATTTCTGGCTCGCCGTTCATGCTGTATGTGGTTTTAATCTTTCCCAATCGGTCTCTGCTGTTGGCGTCGGGTGTTGGCCGCATGTGCACGATTGTAGCATTTTTACAACCGCAGCTAATATCGCCCTTCTCCAATGATAAAGCAAACCATGCAGTTTTCCTCCCAAAATATTGGTTCTTATCTGCAGCATCTAGAACATTCTTTATCGTTCTAAGACTCCCAACGATAAAGAAATTCACGATATCTAAGTTCCGAAGACTTTCCAGTTGGGTTTTAATTTCGTTTGCCTCAAAACTCTTCACGGGCGTGATCACGTGTCGTGTTGGTATGTTCTGTAGCAGAGACTTGTATTTGTGGTCCATAACTGTAAACAAACAGATTTTATTATCAAGAACAGTTAAAATGACTTGGTAACCAACAATAAATTTAATTAGCGGATAAAGTTATGCGGGCGCTATCTGAACGGTTTTGAACCGGGGCCTTGAAAGTCTGACATAACCGCCATATTAGCTGGAATTTCACGCTTGACGTGGAAAATTGATTGATACGATAAAACTAAACCTTTATAAATACTTTTGCTTCAAACCCACCAAAGAATTCGTCGAAAATAATAGCAGCGTTTGTAATGTCTTGTTTGGTGACGACAGCTCTGATAGCTTCTGGTAGAATATCAGCTGGGGGCATGACTTGCAGAAGAAACCTTGTTTGATTAGCATTCAGAGTCCTCCATTGCCTCAGGTCGCCAACTTGACCAAACGACCCGGATATGGTTGGCAAACCCAAAGCTTCTGTGAATGATTTAATGGTTTCCGAACCCACACCAGTCATTGTGAAGTCGAGAACAACGTGAGGAGTCTTTTTCGCCAAGACCATGTCATTGTATTTTCTGCAAACTAAAAATGGTTGAATCAAACATAATCTCTTTAATCTAAGATTGTTTATCGGCTATTTCAGTCATGTTAATGTTACACCTGGCGAGATGAACTTATTTGTGATGCATAAGAGATTTGCATGTTTATCACGGCAATTGACGCTCCATTAATGCCACAAGAATGCAACGATCGCAACAAAACAAACGTCTCTACAAAGTAAGGTTAAAATAATAATTCAGGGAGATTGTAGAAAGCTACCTACCTAATATTTGGAACTGTTCTTACCATTCTCCAAAAAAGCCTTCGCGTCCGTCCTGTTTCCGACAACAATAACGGGATCCACAGCAAGACCCAAGCTCGGGTTACGTCTCACATACTCCTTCGCTACTTCAAAAGCCTTTTCAGCCAAAGCATTACTTTCCTCGTTAATCAGTACTGAAACCGCCACCGGGAATTTGTTTATGAATGTCTATTTTAAAAACCATTTCTTTTCATACGTCTCTCTGAAACGTATTCCTGCACCAATTTGTTTGCAGGAATACGTCTCTTACCGTAACGACTCATACTAATGAGTCATACAATACCGCACAAGAAAAATCGTAGTTTTTGAGGCCGAAAACGGCACAAAGAAAACTGCTAGTGCTAAACTAAATGAAGTGTGTGTCAGTGGCACTAGAAAAATATTTTGATTCACATTACTTACAAACATTGATATTTTGCGTAGTTTGTCCAAAAGCGATGCGAACCAAATGGAAAAGAAGAAAAATAGTACGCGTTGACATGTTTGTACCCATCACGATTACGTGTCGCGCATCGTCACTACGCTCCCTCCCAATAACCCAATGACTGATCGCCGAGCTATCTGACCATCGACTGAGGGTGGTTCACCCACTTAATGTGTACCGTATAGTTTCCACGGCAATGCCCGACCTTGAATCGGCTTGTCCTATTGATGTATTGGTCATCAATACATGTTTGTCCAAGAACATAAGTAGAACATACTGAATATTAATAGGTACGAGTACCTACATATGTAGTTGATATACAGGTTTTTATGATGTAGACCTAGTCATTGTCTCATCGTCGAATACTACTTTACTGTCCCATTACGTCATAGCAGACGTTTATGCGACATGCCCTTTATAAAATTATCCTTGGTTGCAGAGTAGGAAGGCTACAAATACTAATCAGCATTTAGCACTAACTATAGGTACCTATCTAGTCACATGAAACAATGCATACGAAAACACAGCGCAACACCTACCGCCAGTAATTTAAATATTTATTTACCAATTATAAAGGCCAGTTCCATGACTATACAGGGTGTAAGGGATAGCCCTCCGCAAACTGACAGGATGTATTCAGCTCCTTATTTTTAATCCTATTCCATTAGAAATATTCTCAGGATTTTTTTTATCGTATCTTCAGTTACTAGGTATTTCTTTATTTCAATGAAAAATGACATTCTCTGTAGGTACGCAACTCCATTTATGTAAATAAAACAGCTAAAATAAAAAAAATCTGCAATGAATGTTGGAATACTCGGCGGCCGAAGGCTCGCTGCGCTGCTGTTCGCTACGCGCGTTTTGCGACGGTAACGATACATTGCGTGTGAGGTAATAAAACAAATCAGGTTTATTGGATTCCCATGACGTTCCTGAAATAATTTCGTGTACCGGTCATCTTAGTATGATATACTGAATTCACCCCATCAGTCTGCGGAAGGCTGTCCCTTACACCCTGCATAGCCCAAAAATACTACACATACCTAAGTACACGTTCTGTAGAAGTGTACGTATACCTACATACAAGCTACCTACCTAGATATAAGATGACGTTCCAGAGAATAATTAATTTATAACAACCTTCGAAAATATTGTAGATAAAATAATAACTGTGCAACAGAAGGCCAATATTTCACATTCATATTCTTGTTATCTCAAGTTATTATTGCGACGTTGATAGCGTGAAAATTCGGTATGTTTACAATAAAGTAGGTATGTGTAGCGAAAACAAAACAATATATTATTTTGATTGGACTATTTTATTGCCAGAAATGTTTTACAAACACTAACTTCAGAGAGAAGTAAAGTGCAAACTGTACACACTACTTTAATACTTAATGTACTTTGAATCAAAAATTATTATTTAAATTGTAAGATACAATCTGAAAGAGTTAGTCACAACTTATTATATAATAGCAAGAATACAAAAGTGTTAACTTACTCGACAATATTATGAAGATTCATTTCCACAAGGGTTATCTTACATTCGAGGTCTGTTACTATCACAATATAAGAAAATAAATTAGAAAAACAGGATATAAGAAAAATAAAGTTGTCCATAGAATTACAAACAAAAAAAAATAGCACACAAAAGTTAGGTATGTAAATATGAACTATCACCTTATTAGCCAACTTTGAACTTTAATTAAATTCCAAATTCTTAAATATAGTGTTACAATGTGAACAATTATTTTAAATAACGGGCCTATAGCGCGCCGGTTGGAGTTCAGAAGCGTTAAACGATAGTTACATGAATCAGTTGTTTGTAGGTCAACGCAAACACAATCCAACATGTGAGGAAGTTACTTGTTCACACTGCAAACCGTAACC
Source organism: Fissipunctia ypsillon (assembly GCA_947568875.1). Classification (NCBI taxonomy): domain Eukaryota; kingdom Metazoa; phylum Arthropoda; class Insecta; order Lepidoptera; family Noctuidae; genus Fissipunctia; species Fissipunctia ypsillon. Next base: position 5,470,202 of record OX387643.1, read on the forward strand.
AAAATGTCAAAGGAATGTTCACATGGTTAAGTAATAATGCCTATGAAATACAAAAATGTGCGTTTATCTGCTAACTTAAATTTATAACTGAATTAATTATCTAAACTTTTAATTAATCTTAATCTTTATCTAAAATCCTTGTTTTTCGGAAGCTGTTGTATAAAACGCGTCGTTCACAGAACGGATTGTGAATTGATTTCACACTAGTGAATTACTTTGGCAGTATATTACTGGTGTAATATGTAAACCGATACACGTTAACTTCATCAATTCAATAATCCACCGCTACTAATCCGTTGAGATTGACACAATCCTCAAAAACAGCATACAACACCTAAACAGACTCGTACAATAATGTTCAGTTCACTGCGATGCACACTGGTCGCCATTGACAGTAACATTAAATTTACAATTTACAGGTACTTCACAGGTAAGATTTAATACACAATGTATTATAAACCTAAACATAAGTGCGGTCACAAAAGAGCTCAACTCTTTATTGAACACGCAACATATAAAACTGTAAATAGGAACTACCAAGACTTCCCAAGTGTCAGGGTATCTAAAAGTTTGTAATTATCTACACAACATAATACCTGTATGTGTGTTTGGGTAAGTTCTATTGTATGTCATCTATAGTCTGTAAATTTTGGCATGTTAGGAAGTCCGAGTAGTTTAAGTTTTGTATTATAAATGTAGTTATGTATCTGGGTTGAGTTGAGCCCTAATGAACATGGTTGCATTGCAGTAAACCAAGCGAGGTAGTTTGTAAGAAGTTTTAAGCAGCCGCCTCCTCTGCTTCGGCGGGGGGCGCCTCTTCCGCTACTTTCGTCTTCTTCTCTGGCGTGGTCTTCTCCGCCTCACCGTTGTCGGCGGAGACAGATTTCCTCTTCACGCCAACTTCTTTCTTTTCTTCTGTAATATAATGTTTGACTGTTAAAGAAACCATTGAGGAACTTACCTAGTGCTATGAAAGGAAAATATATATTATTTTTACATTTTAGTATGGTAAATAAATGTGTAGCGAGTGTTTACCTGTGGCATCACCATTCTCGGTGGCGTCATTGCTCTCCTCGGCGTCACCGTTCTCTGCGGGCGCGTCCTCGGGCGCCGCTTCGCTGCCGTTCTCCTTGCCGTTGCCGTTGCTCTCGGGCGCTTCTGCAACCTTTTTGGCGGGAGACTTCTTCACTGGAGAATCCTTCACCTCAGTTGAGGTGACCTCCTCAGCTACTACGTCCCTGAAAGCATCAGTTTTAGTGTTATTACGCAGGTAGTTACATTTCTTTACAATCTTAAATTTATTAGCGGTCTAATATATTTTGACAGTTCAACAATAAATAGAAGTTGGCGCTGAACTTCGTAAAATCTTCAATCTAAAAATCTACGTATCGTGGCCATTTGGCTAATGCAATGCACGCGAGTCGAGTCAGTAACGGAACATAACAATGCAACAGTTCCACACGCGGGCAATGCTCAGCAGTTAAGTGGGGCGGCATAAAAGGAAAAGTCTGCCGGAACAAAAACAAGTGGCTGTTGCGCAAGGCTGCTTGTGGGAAAGTTGCTACATAGGAAACTGAACGTAACCGTGATCACCTTTGTTGAATGAATACGTTACTCGCTCCAGTGGGCTTGGCTTCACTGAGAGTCGCAAAGCGTTAAAAATAACTAATGACACCACGCAACGCCAGCGATAACGTAACCGAACAGCAACCTGCCCGAGTTGTAAAACTCGAGGTCTCGGCGAATTCAAACGAGCGCGCGCTGGCGTCCGGCGACGCTACGCGCCGGCACGCCGCGCACGCAGCGCCATCTTGGATAAAACAAGCGGCCCCGCGCCCGCCGCCCGGCGTGCTTTTAACTTTTCCAGTTCATTTTAATACACTCTAACAGGAAAAACAATCAAATCTAATCGACACTTCGCATTCGCCAACACATAATGCTCCTAGAAGCATCCATTCTGAGGCTCAAAAATCCAATTTATTCGTTTATCAGTAAAATAATATTTTCCCGCGTGTCTTTATCTTTGGCGGCGTTTACAAAAATAAGCATCAGCGAACTATCAATACATTTGCAAACAATATTTTGTAACTATCGCACAAATAAAACGGCCTGATATGAATGTTTTAACACTATTGAAACACTAAGTGTACAGAAAACAAGTATTTCACACATAAATAGGAAGCCATTTTGATCACATCTTCGAAGCCGCCAAAAATATTAACCGCAAAACTTACTAAAACTGGATGAATTTCACGAAAAAACTTACTTCTTTTCGACGGCTGCGTCTGCCATTATGTTTTTTAGGTTTAGGAGATACTTTTAAATTATAAAGAAATAATTTTAAGCACGTGTTACGCACAACGTACAACAATGTTAACCGCACTAACACCGACGACTAAATGAAGGAGGAAGAAGGAAAAAATATAATGCGCGACGACTCGCGCGGGGACTCGTACCCTACTCGATGTGAAGCTAGCTGCGTCTACTTCAAGACGATGAAACATCCAACCGCGATTTATGCATGCTAGAGAGAGATAGTTATAGCTTTTGCATTCATATTCAGACAACCTTGAAATCACACCGGTAACAACACAGGCAAGCAACACTACACCTTTCTCTCTCTCGCCTGTTTAAAAAATACAATCGTTAATGTTCCAACAAGACAAAATTTAATAATAATGGGTATTGTGAATACATTTTATTACAATACAGTTAAGTATTAGACAATAAAATCAGTCAGTCAGTTAGGTATTAGATAATAAAATAGTCATTGCTGTCTAGACGTAAAATCCGCTATATTGTTATATTAATATTCCAGAAGCTTCTGGAATATTAACCCATACAGGCTGGCGCGACGCGACACCGGTCGAACAATTTCTATGAAAACTACATGGAAATTGTTCTACCGGTGTCGCGTCACACCGTCGTGCCGCGCCAGTCTGCACGAACCTTAATTGTAAAAAATAACTTTGTATTCTCGAATAAACACTAGCTTCATTGTATATTTGTACTAGCTTCCACCCGCGACTTCGTCCGCGTAAAACCCCCGACCCACCCCGTCGCATCGCATCGCCTACCCGCGCTGTTACTTCGTTTTCACTTAGCGCTCGTTCTTCCTTTTTTTGTTTTTGATCGGCTTCTAAGGGTTCTAGCGTAATGTTACATACCCTATAGCCTTCCTCAAGAATTGGACTTTATAATGCAAAAAGAATTTTTCAAATCCGACTGGGAGTGTCAGAGATTAGCGCGTTCAAACGGTCAGTAAAAAGTAAAATGTGTAGATAACTAATAGACTAAGCGCATTAATTTTCTTATTTTTATACCCGTCGTAATTTCTAAACCAAAGGTCCGAATTGAATATAATTAAAAAAGCAATTTACATTTACATAATCAACCTTGATTACGAAACTATTTATTTGGATAAGGATTAATACCATGTTTATGAAAACACCTTCGCAAGTAATTCTTTATTTTATAACAAATTTGATTACCATTAAAAAAGTTATAGTGAGCCAACCTTAAAAGATAGACACGCTATTGTGGACTTTTTTAGAACTTTCCCGTCATCATGATTTTTGCGTTTACGCAGCGCACGCAACGGAAACTCACAAAAGGAATAAATTTTCCCCGTTTTTGCAACATTTTTAATTGATGCTCTGCTCCTATTATTTGTAGCGTGATGTTATATAGCCTATAGCCTTCCTCGATAAATGAGCTATTCAACACTAAAAGAATTTTTCAATTCGAACCAGTAGTTCCTGAGATTAGCGCGTTCAACCAAACAAACAAACAAACTCTTCCTCTTTATAATATTAGTATAGATGTCGACGTTCGCAGTTTCGCACGGACGTAAAAATATCGCGGCGGGATATCGTGCACTGGACTTTCGATGTTGAGCCGAGCATGTCGAGCATTGAGAATCCAACAGAGAAGGTACTGTGCTTACACTCACGCGCGTCGAAAAACTATTGGATTTTCAACTTTCGGCGCTAAGCAGAGCGTTGAAAGTCCGTGTGCGAAAAAAATCGCCGCGATGTTTTTACGTCCGTGCGTACTTTAGCTTAAGGCTCCTGCAAACAGGCGCGACACGCGACGCGACACTTAAGCCAGGGATACACTAGGGGACAAATGTCCCACGATATGTGTCGGCGACATGTCAAGCGAAGCCAGGCAATATCGCATGACATTTCTGGCGATATCGCGCCACCTATGTCAGCTACTTATGTCAGTCATTTATGCCAGTCACATCGCGTCACTTCACTCGGTGTCGTTGGCGAGACGTGTCGCGCGATGTTGCCAGACATGTTGAGCGAAGTCTGGTGACGTTGCACCACTTCACCCGACGTCGCTAGCGGCACGTGTCGCAGGATATTTGTCCCCTAGTCTATCCTTGACTAAAGGCACCGCTCGTCGCGCGACAGGCGCGACACAAAAGCATCACTCGTCCCGCAACACGCGGCGCGGTGCCTTTGTGTCGCGTCGCGTTTCGCGCCTGTTTGCAGGAGCCTTTAATCATTTATTAGTGAAGGCACTACATTTATTAGCTTTACTTTTTGATACCCAATAGTAGCTAGCTAGGCTCCTGCAATATTTATTTTATCACAATACGGCTTACGTATTTATTTCATTTAACCCTTTAACCGCCAACGTCGGATTGATCCGACAAGTATTTTCGTGTCCATTTCGCCAGGGTCGTATATTTACGACCAAATACCGTAATAATTCACTGTGCCCGGCGCTGGGGGCACGACAACTGATATGAAGTCGGGCGGTTAAAAGGTTAAATATGTGGTAAATAGGTACCAGGTTGGACTAATAAAAAGAGGTAGGTAGGTGTTACCGTAAATAGTGTCCGTGAAATGCAATATGAGCGTGTGGTTTTCGGGAGTTCAATGCCCGATTGTCTCGTCAACCTACCTGTTTTAAAGTATGTAGGTAGGTACTAGGGTTCAGTTCTACGAAAGATAATGGTAAATCTAAATACTTGCTTACCTACGTGTGATTTTAATTTTACTGGCAAGGTAGCCCGCGAAATTCAATTTTTCTTGTGCTTTTCGCAATTTGCAGGTCAGTGTTAGGTTGTATCTTGATCAAAATTCATACTTAATTAAAATTTCATAATTTCGGAAATCATGACATTTTAGAACAAATCTAACTAAGAGAGATGTATTGATATATTCGGTTATAATTATGTAAATACCTACATATTTGTTATAGTCGCGAATCATAATTATTTTGATCAATATACAACCTGACACTGACCTGAAAAATGTAAAAAACGCAAGAAAATTCGAATTTCGCGGGCTACCTTTGTGAATTCACGGAAAATTTACGTGATCATTTCACCACGTTGCCGTTGCAATGAGAACGCATTTATTTCCCGCCAACCACAGTTTGCTTGTGCCAGAGTCTTGTCCGAATGACTCCTAAAGCCAACATCAGAAGGAAGTTACAAAACTTCGTGTTATGTTATTTTATTCCTTAAAATTAACGAAATAAGGACGATAATGATTTAAACCGGACGCAAAAAAAAACGTAGTCCCGTGATAGGTCGATGGCTTTTATAAAGAAATCTTGGCACTACTTGGTGATTTCAACAGAATAAATGAATTCGTCAAGCGGAACTGTGCGTGATCCGATGTATCCACGTGCCTTCATGATACCTAGATGCCTACCTACCTGGGTCGTTTTTACTGTACCTATATTAATAGTTAGGTCGATTCCACCATCATAGAACTCAAAATCGAGTTGCTATGCATGCATGGCCCATCATCTACATCGTTCCATTACGGTTACCAATGAGAAGGGTGGGAGAAAAGAAATGAAATTATTTTGATGAAAGGTATGAAACGCAAAAATACGATTCTCTGACGTCATCGTTTTATTTAAAACATCGGTTCCGATAAGTAGGTAACCTATTACAGGGGCGTTACGGGCGCTACAGAGTCTATAATACAGACAACGCTACAATAGTAGTTCGACACCGAAGTTTTTGTTAGTGGCCACTTGACATTTTCGAATTTATTATAATTTAAAAACTATGATTATTTACGTAAATAATCAAACATTAAATACTTAGACTTTTATATTTTTTATACAAGCTTTGTTATCAGTTCAAGGGTTCAATTGAGAGTACTATTTTAACCTTTATTCAGTTGCAATAGAGTTTGTGTAATGTAATGATGAGATGTTTTGGCAAGGATTGGATCATCGATCTAGAAGTGATTTTAAATCTTTTCGACCTTGCATAGTAGGGAATAAAGTTTAAAATTGGATAAATTCTATTTAGGATACATTTAGAACGTATTTAAAAACAAAGTAAGAAGGTTCGTGCCTAGGTAACATAATGCTTCTGTACCTGGAACTAGACCACCACCTCTTAAAGCAGTATTATTGTAATCTTACTTCTGTGTGGGAAAGAGATGGAGCTAGACGTCCTGTATAGCTCCATCTCTTTCTCACACTATACTGCTTTATGAGGTGGTGGTTGGCCCCCTGTGCCTACATACGTGTGTGGGTACCTATAATTTGGTACTTATACATTGTTACATCCTTTAAACGCGCTACGTACGAACTTTTAAATTCTTAGTTCGAAAATTGAATGCTTCACAGTAAGTTGGTCCCTACTTGAGGCGAAACGACGACGCGAAATCTTCTAGACAAGACATCTATCAACGGCCTATGTTTGTACTGTCATTGTCAATGACTACCAGGTAGTACATACATAAGAACTCCATCAAATAAGTTAGGTAGGTAGTTGCATAATAGAGTGATGAACGTAAGTTGGTAGATAATTGTAGTGCGAAAGCGGGCAAATGTGTAGAGGTAGGTATTGTAGCTTGCGTAAATACCAACCTACCTAGATAGATAGGAAAAGCAGTAGTGTTGCATTATGAACTCTAGGTAGGTAGTACCCATAGTAAGGACCTAAAGACTTCGACAGCACCAGCACCAGCACCTTTATATCTCGTAGCAGTAAGGTAGGAAATTCACGAGGTTTTTTTTTACGTAAAATCATTAATACATGTTGTTATTACGTAACTTTGTCATTGTTAAAAAGTATAAAATAGGTTGTATAAAACTCACGGCATCATTCTAATTTATGCTTTATAACAATGAGTTAAGAGTTACATTGCAATGACTTACTAATGATTTACGTTAAAAATTTATGTATCGTGAATGTGCTCCATACCATAAGGGTGATTTTCGTAGATTTTGTGTGTAATACTGAGTCTGACGTGGCGTTGTTCGTACTCGCGGTCGCGGAGGCGATCGCGTTGGCAATCGTTGACTCGTTGTCAATCACTCCTCGATACGTAGATACTCATAGGTACTACACTACGATGGTGACGCAATACTCAATAGTATACTATCTATGCTCTTGCTTACGACCGGCGACCGTTTTTGCTGTAGCAGACGGCCAGTGATTTACTGAGTGCATTCTACGTTTCCGAAGCGGGGCGTTGCCGCTTAAATTAGTCAGAAGTGTAGAACTTTCTGGAAATTGTATGTTCTTAGAGCGGTTTCACACTATGTCCGAACCGAATCCGAGAAATGTCGGTCCGAAGTAGCCCTAGTAGGTACTATTTATATGAGAGGTTGCGCACTAGATCCGAAGTCTGTCCGTCCGAATTTAGAACAATCCCCCATCGGATTGAATTCGGATCTCGAATTTGAATTCGGATCGGATGTAGTGCAGAACCGCTCAGGTCAGCAATTTAATACTTATACTACCTAATAAAAATATGTACCTACTTAGTTTAAAAAATAACTAAAAAACACGCTTTTCTCAGGCACTAAAAATGTTAAAATAATTAAATTGACTTGTATTAGTTAAGATATAAGTACCTATGCAGCTTGTCACTTCTTTTATATCCAATGATTAATTCAAAAGGCGTGGAGCGCTTTTTAGTTGTGCGTAGGTACCTACTTTTAATTAATTTAAACTCAAACTCAAACCCTTTATTTCAATTAAACCAATTACAGGCACTTTTGAATTGTGTTTAAACAAAGCACTCCACGCTTTTTGTATTAATC